>JANDEH010000013.1:34442662-35117662 GCA_024610705.1 Tetragnatha versicolor | reverse complement strand
CTGTCCGGGCGACGATCGTCCTTCCCATTTTATTTTTGACCTGATTCCGCGGTTTTCCAAAAATAGTTTCAAAACGAAATGCGCCCAACGTGGGGCTCGAACCCACGACCCTGAGATTAAGAGTCTCATGCTCTACCAACGGAGCTAGCCGGGCGACGATCGTCCTTCCTATTTTATTTTTCAACTGATTCCGCTGTTTTCCAAAAATGATTTCAAAACGAAATGCGCCCAACGTGGGGCTCGAACCCACGACCCTGAGATTAAGAGTCTCATGCTCTACCAACTGAGCTAGCCGGGCGACGATCGTCCTTCCCATTTTATTTTTCAACTGATTCCGCGGTTTTCCAAAAATAGTTTCAAAACGAAATGCGCCCAACGTGGGGCTCGAATCACGACCCTGAGATTAAGAGTCTCACGCTCTACCAACTGTGCTGTCCGGGCGACGCTCGTCTTTCCCATTTTATTTTTGACCTGATTCCGTGGTTTTCCAAAAATAATTTCAAAACGAAATGCGCCCAACGTGGGGCTCGAACCCACGACCCTGAGATTAAGAGTCTCATGCTCTACCAACTGAGCTAGCCGGGCGACGATCGTCCTTCCCATTTTATTTTTGACCTGATTCCGCGGTTTTCCAAAAATAGTTTCGAAACGAAATGCGCCCAACGTGGGGCTCGAACCCACGACCCTGAGATTAAGAGTCTCATGCTCTACCAACTGAGCTAGCCGGGCGACGATCGTCCTTCCCATTTTATTTTTGACCTGATTCCGCGGTTTTCCAAAAATAGTTTCTAAACGAAATGCGCCCAACGTGGGGCTCGAACCCACGACCCTGAGATTAAGAGTCTCATGCTCTACCAACTGAGCTAGCCGGGCGACGATCGTCCTACCCATTTTATTTTTGACCTGATTCCGCGGTTTTCCAAAAATAGTTTCAAAACGAAATGCGCCCAACGTGGGGCTTGAAGCCACGACCCTGAGATTAAGAGTCTCTTGCTCTACCAACTGAGCTAGCCGGGCGACGATCGTCCTTCCCATTTTATTTTTGACCTGATTCCGCGGTTTTCTTAAAATAGATTCAAAACGAAATGCGCCCAACGTGGGGCTCGAACCCACGACCCTGAGATTAAGAGTCTCATGCTCTACCAACTGAGCTAGCCGGGCGACGATCGTCCTTCCCATTTTATTTTTGACCTGATTCCGCGGTTTTCCAAAAATAGTTTCAAAACGAAATGCGCCCAACGTGGGGCTCGAACCCACGACCCTGAGATTAAGAGTCTCATGCTCTACCAACTGAGCTGTCCGGGGGACGCTCGTCTTTCCCATTTTATTTTTGACCTGATTCCGCGGTTTTCCAAAAATAGTTTCAAAACGAAATGCGCATAACGTGGGGCTCGAACCCACGACCCTGAGATTAAGAGTCTCATGCTCTACCAACTGAGCTAGCCTGGCGACGATCGTCCTTCCCATTTTATTTTTCAACTGATTCCGCTGTTTTCCAAAAATGATTTCAAAACGAAATGCGCCCAACGTGGGGCTCGAACCCACGACGCTGAGATTATGAGTCTCATGCTCTACCAACTGAGCTAGCCGGGCGACGATTGTCCTTCCCATTTTATTTTTGACCTGATTCCGCTGTTTTCCAAAAATGATTTTACAACGAAATGCGCCCAACGTATGGCTCGAACCCACGACCCTGAGATTTAGAGTCTCATGCTTTACCAACTGAGCTAGCCGGGTGACGATAGTCCTTCTCCTTTTATTTTTGACCTGATTCCGCTGTTTTCCAAAAATGATTTCAAAAAGTAGAGCGCCCAACGTGGGGCTCGAACCCACGGCCCTGAGATTAAGAGTCTCATGCTTTAAAACTTAGCTAGCTGGGCGACAACAGATCTTCCCATTTTAATTTGACCCGATTTCGCTGTTTTAAAAAAATGATTTCAAAACGAAATGCGCCCAACGTGGGGCTTGAACCCAGGACCCTGAGATTAAGAGTCTCATGCTGTACCAACTGAGCTAGCCGGGCGACAATAATCCTTCCCCTTTTATATTCGAACTGATTCCGCTGTTTTTCAAAAATGATGTCAAAACGCCCTGCGACAATAGTCCTTCCCTCCCCTTTTATTTTTGAACTGATTCCGCTGTTTTCAAAAATGATTTCAAAACGAAATGCGCCCAACGTGGGGCTTGAACCCACGGCCCTGATATTAAGAGTCTCATGCTCTACCAACTGTGCTAGCCGGGCGACAATATAGTCCTTCCCATTTTAATTTCGAAGTGTATATTTGGACGGCCAAAACGGCCAGTGGCGCATGCGCTGTAGGTCTTTTGATGACGTAGCAGTCTCGGCGCTTAGTGATGGAACCAATGGTACGCCTAGCCGTGGAAGTTATAGTAGAGTTTAGTTGAAAAATAGCCGTACAAATATACAGTGCCTTTTAATTTTGACCTGATTTCGCTGTTTTCAAAAAATGATTTCAAAACGAAATGAAGTAAATTTTCAATGATTAAAACGTCATTCCGAATGTGCCCCATGTGCGAAATAGCCCCACTCTCCCCTGCATGATGCTTTATTTTTGAGTATCTGCACGTTTTCAAAAATGAGTACATGCATGTTTTCAAATTTTAGTAAATTTGGATCGGAGGCTGTTTGAGTGCGTGCCTTACTCATATTTGAGTAATTTTTACTCATTTTTGAGGCTGTCGTCTTAAGAGTGTAATACTACATGCACACATGAAAAATTAATGTATTGTAAGTGGTAAAGTAGCTTAAGTCGAGAAAGTGTGAATTGACTGTCTTAGATTTAAACAGATTTACCAAAATTAAACTACCTTAACCTTAAACGGAAACGTTCATAAAGGAAAAGTTGAACTAGTTTAAGTGCTATTTAACTTAAGTCGAGCATGTGTGAACCAACTGCCTTAGATTTAAATTAGTTGAGCGCAATAATACCAGGCTAACCCAAAACGAGTTTCCCAAACTGACCTAAGTGAGTTCTATCGCAACGCCACCAAGCGGCGGCGGCAGCTCTGGAAAATGCATCAACAAACCACAAATCCCGACCGCCATTCAAACTTATCGCCCCTCATTTCTACCCTAATCACACGACGAATGTCTTGTCTTGAGTTATAGACTCTATATTTGCAATTAATATTTGCGTAATATTTGAGACACCACTTTTTCAGTTATAGTCGGCTAGACTAGTACTTCGCCTCTGCTCTCGCGCGCATTCTTCCTATGCCGTACTGACGAAGCGGCGTTTGAGAGTTGTTGGTAGTGATGGGCAATAAGATTCATATGAAAGATTAGAATTAACTGAATCGATTCACCAAAAAGATCGACTCCTTCAAGCGATTCACGGCACTTTTTACAGTGGAGGCTATAGACATTAATCCTCCAAATATAGTTTCGTTTGTTAAGCTTAATTAAACTTAAGTTAAATAACTTATATTAATTAATAAGAAAATTATTTTATTAAATTGAATTGAAATTATATTACACAATTTTTTAATTTTATTTCTGAGCCTTGTCGGAGATTTGATGTGGGTCGGGGTGTAAAAAGTAATCCTTGGGAGTTTGGATTTTGAGGATAGTTGGTGATATGTTAGAATTTTTTGAGTAAATGTTACAAGATTTTCTCCTTATTATTATTTGTAGGAATCTGGGAGGCAATATCTTGTAAAGTAAGTTCTAGGTTTTCTTGATACAGGTCCCAATCTGTAGGTATGATGGGTTTTTGATCTATTTAGGACATTTTTTTGTGGAAATTAAACATCACAGGGTTATGGTCAGAAGATAATTCAGAGTGGGATGTAGTAATTAGGGGGTCATATATGTTTTTAAGTACAGCAAAGTTAAGAGTAGATTGAGAAAAGGTTGAGAATTTAGTGTGAGTGCTGTGAAAGGATATTCTGAGGTTATAGTTTATCTAAGTATTGAATAGTTTGCGCCCTTTTGAACCCAAAAATGTCTTCACATCATCAAACGGCTCATTATCCAGAGTGCTTCTGATAGATATCGGATTCAGCATGTTTTAAACTATATCTCCACCAATTTTCGTGCTTCTTTCACAATCTGAAGAGTTATTCCCTTTAACGGCCCTACGTCACATTTTGAAATTTAACGTTTTCGCGTTTAATTTTTTAAGTCAAACTTTGAAATTAAATTTGAAAAATAAATAATCATCGTAATTAAAAAAATTAGCGCGCATATTTCTCTTTTGAGAACCTGTATCGAATAAAAAAATACTGGGATCGCCTTATGCCCCGATTCATAATGAAAATGTGCGTGACAATATTTTATGTTCTTCAGCAAACAACCATGTGAATAGTGTTTCAAATGTATTTTCTAATTTTAAATAATAATCCCAAAGAAGGGATTCTAAAATTTCAACTGAGGCTCATTAGACAGTACCCCTCCGCAGAATTCTTTAGTAAAACCCGAAAGCTTTGCACGTTTTGAAGAGAAATCGGAGCATGCCTAATTGTAATTGGAAAAATTATATAATTAAATGTTACCTTCTTAAAAAGTGGTGACTAAGTAAATTGGCATTTTTTTAACGTAGCTTCTTTAAAAAAGACATATTTTTGCGAACAAGAATATTTGCTTGAAACTGAAATGTTATCAGTAAAGGGAAGGATATTTGTGTAGTATTTTGCCTGAAAACTAGAGTAGGTGCTTTGTTTTTTATTATTAAACGCATTTATTCTACTTGCTTTGGGCGGCGTTTTACGGGTGGAATTTTTAAACTCGATTTTCGGGCACTTCCCGATATGTCAGGGCCCCGAAACTTTACACATCGGTGTGACCCTCATGACACTCCAATATCCAATCATTATCTAGTCAAACAACCAAAGGATTAAGTTAATTAACGAGTATTTTTAATTAACAGAAAAACCAGAATTTGAGACCTTTCCAAAGGGGCTATTCTCCCTAAATCGTGCACAATTGTTTATAAGGCATAACTTCATCATATTCAAAAGTCAAAACGAGAATTACCCAGTAATTACGATAATTATAGACGATTAATCACTTTTTTCTTTCCGGATTCTTGTACATAATATTTCAGGCACTTCCAAACGATATAAAGTTCTGAAACTTTGCACCGTGGTGGAAACTCGATGACAATGCAATATTCAATCATCAACTAGTCAAAACCTCCGTAATTTAGGTAATTAACGAGTGTTTTTAGTTATCCTTTTAATTCATATTTGAGACACTTCCGTGAAGCCAATGGCTCCCAAAACCTGTAAGATAATATACTAGGTATATAACTACAATATTTAATCTTCAAAACGTGATTTTTTACCTTCCAATTAACAATTAAGATAATTAGCGATTTAAGATAATAACCGCGAGAAAGAAATCGCCAGAAGAGCGAGAAATCACCGAAAATAGTAGTCCCATCCCGAGGAATGGCGAAAGAAAATATGTACTTTTATAATTTATTGACTACTGAAAAGACTGGATGGTACTGTTTGCTCCTTGATACACACACACTAATTCTGAGTTTTTTACGATTGTTTTTTTTATTTTATTGAATGCTTTCTTTTTATTGTGAATCTTTTTGATATCGATGGATTTCATCGGCGATTGAGCGGATGCGAGGTATATTCTTTGTGCGAGGTATTTTTCCCGCTCAGCTCTGTTATTATAACGAACCCAGCAAAATTAAATAGATTTTAATTAACTTTGGAGTTGATTGTCCTGCTGAGTCGTCAGAGGATTGTTCTACTTTGTCAGATATGTGAAAAATATTTGTTATGTAGGGTCACTTGGGGTAAGTGGGACCCCTTTTTGGCCTAGTACATTTTTGGAGCTTTATAGAAAAAATTTGAACTTGTTGTATTTTGTACTTGTTGACTAATTTCGTTAAAGAGTCTATCGATTAACAAAAATTTATCATTAGTTTCTAAAATAGAGCTTTACATTTTTCTTAACAGGTCTTTTTATCAAAAATGAGATGGGTGACCCACTTACCCCAAGAGATGGGGTAAGTGGGTCACCCCCTCTTTATTTATATTTAAAGCAAGCAAAACTTAAAGGGAAGTAAGTGGGTCTCACTTGATAAAGTACAGTAAATTTCAATATAAAATATTTTATTGTAACTGTCCATGAGTGAGAAATATACTCACATCAAAATCAATATGACAAGGTAAGAATAGAATGAAAATCAAAATAAGTATTTTAAAGAATATTTTGAAAGGCCAAAGGGATATGTTTTACTTAAGCATATAAAATAGTGTTGAAAAAACACAATAAGGTTGATTAAGATTTAATTTGACACTTTAATACACATTGTAAGATAAAAAAGAAATCATACACACTAAATGAGAATGAACACTATCGATGAGGTATTTCACTTTACTCACCATAACTTAAATTAAAACGAAAATTTGATATAAAATGTCGATCAAACTATTTATAAATTTTAATGAATTTTAAAGAGGTGAGTAAAAGGTCTTGCTACTATAAATCGAAATTTTCTGAAAATATTGGGGGGAAATTGTCCCTATAACCCCCCTGAAATCCACCCATGTCTTCAGTAGTAGTTCCTATATCATATGGAACCCTTTAAAACCACTTATATCATAATAAAGGGTCCCACTTACCCCACACTGAGGGGTCCCACTTACCCCAACCATGCTAAAACTATGGGGTAAGTGGGACCCCCCTGTTAAACACTTCAAAATTAAAAATTTTGAAAAATTTCAAATTGCCGTATATAATTTAGGTCAAACTCTGCAAAACAGTTCAATAAACATTAAAATGTAATGAAAACTTAACTGGAAATACTTCTTTGAAAAATACGTCTTGAACTCTCCAAAAAATCCATTCTGGGAATCTATTTTTAGTTCTATAATCTTAAAAATAAATTTAAAAAATCTCAAATATATGCAAAACTCATCGGTGTGACAAGCTCTAACATAATAAATGCGAGTAAGTGTGAAATTTCCTGTACATATTGTAGTTTTAGGGGGGTGACCCACTTACCCCAGTGACCCACTTACCCCAAGTAACCCTATAACAAAAATTCCATCCTAACATAACATTAAATATGGTTGAAATAAATACATTTTTTCTTGTGAGTTTTTGTTAAAAAATACCATGACTAAAAAGTAGAAAATAAAATAAGTAAAAAAAAGATTTTTTTAAAAACGCTTTTATTGAAGTGTTCTAAAAGGTCAAAAATAATTTTTTCGGTTTGACAAATAATTTATTGGGAAGTAGAAAATAACTTTTTGGTAAGTAAAAAAAACTGATTTTCTAATCACTAAAAATAAAAGCGTGGGCGCTAGTAATTCTTAATTCACTATTTATTCTAACTTTTTATTCTATGTTCTATGAGGTTAAATTTACAAATTTCTCATTCATGAGTTTTGAGTGGGATGGATTCACTTTAAATTCTCTATTAGGTATTTTTATTTATATAAAGTTATACATAAATGCCGACGTAATGGCCTAGTGGTAAGAGCATCTAATTGCAAAGCCGTACGTCTGGGGTTCGAATCCCCGTTCGTCAGGGATGTTACTGTTACTCTCCTGTAAAAAAATTTAAATTTAAAAAATTACTAGCGCCCACGCTTTTATTTTTAGTGATTAGAAAATCAGTTTTTTTACTTACTAAAAAGTTATTTTCTACTTCCCAATAAATTATTTGTCAAACCGAAAAAATTATTTTTGACCTTTTAGAACACTTCAATAAAAGCGTTTTTTAAAAAATCCTTTTTTTACTTATTTTATCTATGTTACATTTACTATCAGAATGAGGAAGTTTCATATTTTTTTTATTTTTTAAATCGATCCTACCTTACGAGAAAACCCTAAAACCGAGATATTTTTTAATTCTGATCATTATTTATTTTTTACTGCAGCTTAAAGTTTGCGCTCTGGAAAAGGCGGGAAAAACAGCGATTTCAGATTCGTGATGTCACTCGGCATGTCAAAACGACTATAACTCGCATCTCCTAAATTATGCAGCCGGCGTAGACAAAACTCGGTACATAGACGTTAGGGTGTATCGAAAAAAACTTTTTTTTTAATTTGATGATGCCTTAGTGCGGAAAAGTTGTCTAAGGTGGCAGAGAGTACCTGTAAATTTTTTCAGAATTTTCGGATAATATCTTGAGGTGCCGCCAAGGCCCTGAAGGTCCCTATGTTAATCCAATGGAGCGCGCAAGCCAAGAAGGCCGAAAATTGGTTTTTCACCCCTCATTTCTACCCTAATCACACGACGAATGTCTTCACTCGAGTTATGGACCCTATATGATCTAGGCTATCCGAAAAAACTTGAATAATAGCCTAAATCTCTATATTATGTTGATTGTGGGCTCTGATTTGAACTAGGAAATACGCGATTTTCGACGAAATTGGAGCATACAAAAAAACGTAATATAGATATTTAGGCTATTATTCAAGTTTTTTCGGATAGCCTAGATCAGAGTTTCTCAAACTGTGGGTCGCGACCCACTGGTGGGTCGCCAGTCAGATTTTGGTGGGTCGCGAGAAGGATTTTAATTTTTTTCACAAACGGTGTTATTGACTTTTGAATTATCAAGCTATTGGTGAACTTTTGAAATTTATAAAATTACCATACTATAGTAAAAAGAATAAAAATTTGAGGAAAAACTACACTACTTGGAGTGGAACGGAAAAAGCAATTAATATAAATACGTACTATGTGTGTGCCGATAATGCAAATCTAGTCGGTTATTCAAATAAGATTTGAAAAAAATATTTAGTGTTTCTCCCCATCCACACTGGGGGATCAATGCAATTTTAAGAATTTTCTTGGGGAATGATGCAACTGATGTAATTTATCCCATATTGCTAAAAAACAAGTTAAAACCATGTTTTTAAGGGTCAAATTTTAAAATTTTCTCTGGGGGAGTACCCCCCAGACCCCCCTTTTTACTGTAGAGATCATTGTTAGACCACAATTAAACTATTTCATACCCTTGTAACTAAACAGTTGGTGAACACCCCCCAGTCAGAGAAGTTAAAATTCTGTGGGGAGGGGGCATGAGATAATTATCTCAGTTCAGTTAATTATAAATAACTGAAGTCAGTGGGTCGCGTTAGATTTTGTTTCTCAAAAGTGGGTCGCGATGTTAAAAAGTTTGAGAACCCCTGGCCTAGATCATATAGGGTCCATAACTCGAGTGAAGACATTCGTCGTGGGTTTAGGGTAGAAATGAGGGGCGAAAAACCAATTTTCGGCCTTTTTGGCTTGCGTGCTCCATTGGATTAACATGGGGACTTTTAGGGCCTTGGCGGCACCTCAAGAAATTATCCAAAAATTCTGAAAAAATTCACAGGTACTCTCTGCCACCTTAGACAACTTTTCCGCACTAAGGCATCATCAAAATCAAAAAAAAGTTTTTTTCGATACACCCTAATAGACGTATCTCGAGGCGAGGACGATCACTACCAAGTTTTCCAAGTTCGAAAATAGAATATACAAGTAATAAACGATTTTATGGCTAAAAACGCTTATTTCTCCATTTCTCTACTAGAGTGGATCTGCTTGACTCACTATTTTAAATATGAAAGCCTCAGGATTAAATATTTTTAATAAGGAAAGCTCTATAATTGCTAATTTAAAAGTTAAATCACCTATGAAAACAATAAAATAAAATAAAATAATTAATTTTTAAACATTACATTCTTATATTTTAAGATTTTTTCCCTTAAAATTCTAATATTTATTGAAAATATATTATTAAATATTTTTTATTAAGTGGGACTAATCCCCATCTAGTCTAATGAAACTAGACCAGATCCATGAGGTCATAAAGACCTTTTATTTTAATAATGAATAAACATCAACAATGCTTTTTGTTTGGTGTCGAGTGACGTCAAATTTGATTTTTGAGCGTTTGCGATTGCATCATTTGTTTACGACTTTTTTCAACTTTTATTTCTATATCTCAGTAAATAAATTTTTGAGGAAAATCTGGATTGCAGATTTGGATTTTTCACATCTTATATTGTATTAATATACCCCAAAATCGAAAATTTAAAAAATATGAAACTTCCTCATTGTCCTAAAGTCCGTGTTCGCCCCAATCTGCTCAATCTGCCAATCGCCCAAACCATACATGACAAATATTGGACGAATTTTGGATGTTTGTGCTGCCTGGGAAGCGGATCCTTGAGATCAGGCACACAAACTGGAAAATAAATGTAAATCCAATACAGTCAAAATACAGTCGCCATGTTTCCCCACTGCTCATATGATGAGTGACAACCATAGTGATCTAATCATTAATTTTATTATAATTGGATCCTAAAATAATTATCCACTGATAACTCTATTATTTTATGATCTAATGATATTAGTAATTAGATCTCTATGAATGTCAGTCACCAATCGAAAAAACGATTTAAGCAAGTTTAAAAGAAGCCGCAGTGTGAACGCATATAAATAAGAAAGTTTAAGTTAAAATGTCTAAACTTCTCGCTTAAGTTCAACTAGTTTAACTTTCTCATGTGTGCATGTAGTATAAGAATTTTAAGAGAGTTAATAAGAGTTAAGAAGAAACCATGTATTGTGTAGGGTTATGATTCTGAGTCTTTTTTAAAAAATAATCAAAAGAGTGAAATCGAGTAAGAAATCGTTTTAAGAGTGTATTCTAAATGAACATAGTATAGGAACCACCTACAATAGAGAAGCATAACAACTCACAGTGTATCTCCAGCTCGAAGCCGTCGTCGAGCGCTGCCCCAGCGATGAGAGGGTTCTCCGCTCGACACGCGAGCGTCTTCCCGTTGTCGTCGATTGCAGGACGCAGGCCGAGCAGGCTGGTCGAGAAGTTGCCGTCGGCCGACACAGACTCGCGGTCGTGCGGAAGGCGCCGGGACCCGAGGAACCACGAGAGCACTGCTGGGGGTTTGGAGCCCGCGCTGCGGCACGTCAGCTCCGCGGGCTTGCCGGCGGAGAGCGCCCGCGGGCCCCCTTCCACCTTCACCCACAGCGGGCGGACTGTAAAAAGAGAAGGGGGGTTTAGTCAATATTAAAAGCGAAAGGCTAAGCGCGCACTAGAGACTTCTGTCGCCGGCGACTATAACACTAGGTCACTCGAGAGCTATGATATGAGTGAGATTCTTGGCAATGAGCCTAGTGTCTCGTCGCCTGTGCGCGCGCTCTAGCTTCTTGCAATAGCCAGAGTGATTATTTTGTCTCTGTCACCGAGACAAAAGTCTCTAGTGAGCGCTTAGCCTAAGAATGTGAAATCATACAATATGAAAATGCTAAAATTTATTGCTCAAGTAATTTACTGCACAATCACGAACTCTCTTATTTATCTAAAGCTCACCTTGCGGTGGTTCACTTGAAGTTTACTGTAATTTTTTATTAAATCACTTAAATATAATTATATTTATTTAAATTTATCTTAATTTTACCTATTACTAGTTACTCCGATGGGTCCCTGCGTTGACCCCTGAGTAGTTCAAACAACTTTGATAATATTTTTCTCTTCTTTTTCTTTATAGTATGTGTTTTTTGTATTGTACATTTTTGCTTTTTTTGTGTTCTTTGTAATAACTGAAAACAAATAAATGTTCTTGTTCTTGTCTTTGTCTTAACCCTACAGTGCATACTGTTGCCATTTGGCAACATGACATTTTCCCCCATTTCCTACTCGAATTTCCATTTCCAAACGACAACACCATTCAATAAGTACAATAAATATAACATTTCATTGTATTAGCACTTTAGATTGCCAGTAGATTACAGCAGAGGTACTATTTTGAGACATTTGTTAGTAGCTAGTGAGACGAAAGTCAGGAAACAGAAAACGCCATAATAAAAAGACCATATAAATTAAAATAAAAAAATTCAGCTTCAAAAAAATTGTTTTGAAAAGATAAGTTGTTTTTTTATATTTTTAGAGCATTTGGTTTTATTTCACTTCACAATTAATTTCACAAGGGACACAAATTAATTTCACAAGGACAAAGTTTTTTGTCAATTAAAAGTAGAAAAAAATTAAATTAATTTTTTTAGTATTTTTTTGCTAATTTACACCATAATAGAAGTCACATAAATGATTTTCAAGTGATTTTTAAAAAATCATGCATTGTAGGGTTAAGTTGGAATATAGGGGTTTTATGGCTACTAGTGTGGCTGGTACTACTAAAAAAAACTAAACTCATTGGCGCAACAGCCCTAGTGGGCCAAGGCCTACGATGCCCATCTTCGTATTCGTGACCGTGGGGCTCTGGGGTGCAAGTTGTTAGGCATGTGTCCCAGTTAGGTGGTCATTCTAACGCGAGACCCCCAGTGTTTAGTTCCCAAGCAAGCTTGGTCCTCATTTTATCGACCCACTGAAAGGATGAAAGGCTGAGTGGACCTTGCCCAGCCCGGGATTTGAACCCCGGGCCTGTGGTGTCGAAGCGCGAAGCACTACCACTGAGCCACTGGGCTAAAGTGTGGCTGGTAATTGACTCCAAATAAATAGACGTTTCAAAATATAAATATTTATTTCGATAGCCAAAAAGTAAGGTTTGAAAGTGAATATAAATAAAAAGTAGAAATGCGAAGTGCGTACAATGCAAAATGTGAACTGGCTTTATAGTGAGTTTCATCTTCCTCAGTTCCGCTCACTTCAAGCAACGAATCGATGTTGCCACAGTTTTATTAACGTGTCCCTCTGTGTAAAATAATTTATATATAGGGAAAGTTCAACATTAAACTAATTACCCATTGAGTCTTTTAGATGACTTTAAGATAGTACAAATGTCACAAAATTTATTTTTGTCAAACTTGGGAGCTACCGCCTCCTGCCCGCTATCACTCACCATTAGGGTGTCCCTTAAAAATCGAAAGTCGGGGAAACTTTTGCGACACCCCCTAATTTTTTTCCTTTTGGTATCCTAAGAAAGTGTGCAAAATCTTAAATCGATCAGAAAACATTAACACGTGCCTCAAACGGCCTAAAGTTGAGAAATTTTGACATTTTTCTCATTTTTTTGAAAATTTTTAAAAATGCCTTAAAATATTATTTTGTCGAATAATAGGGCTTTAACACATCTAAATATTCATATTTGACCGTTTTTCATTCCTAGCTAGGCGAAAATACCCAGTTTTTAGCCTGGTCATCAATTGGAAAATCATCAAATTTGCCCATATTTTACTGAGAATAGAGTATACAAAAGTCAGTGGGGAATGACTTATAACCACGTAGTTCCATAACTAGGTACCATTTGTAGACGATATTGATGTGTAGATAAATTATCTAGAACTAAAATTAATTACTAGCATTTTAATTACAGGCGCCATATTGGATTGCATTACCCCTAAAAAAGTTCTGGGATAAATTGTATGGGCATGTTTGGTATTGGGCAATGCGTATTTGAGTTTTCTAATCTCCGTTAATACTAATAAAATGCTTAAACCACTTTTTTAAAGCTCTTTACTCAGTTCAAATGGCCAGGAGATCTCTTATTTCATAACTATAGATGATAAAATTCTAAATGCATAGTAATAGTAATAGGAGAAAGATAAATTCTAGAAAAATATTGAAAAACTAGACTTCAGCACACAGAAGTATTTTATTCTGTAACTTAGTTGAAAAATTGAAGTTCATACAAAATTAACCGGCTCTTCATGATGATTGATCCTACTGCACTGAGAATAAAAGCCATTTACTATGTTTAAAGTCTGTTTTTATGCTTTATCATGATTGCATAGTACATAAGAGCATAAAATATTCCTGTAACATGAAAAACCGATTAGATACTGATATTGTGTTGATAATATGCTAAATATTGACCATGGTTGCTGAAACCAGTTCTTTTTTAGAGTCAGTTTTTAAGTCAGAGCTACACTTCACTCTGAAAAATTTCATACAGTTTAAACTCTTAAAAAATACTGAGAGTTTAAAATAATTTAATTTTATAAATAAATTTATCAAAAAATTAACTTCAAACCTAATTTCTTTTTCAAGAACGTTCACTAATGAAAATTGAGGGGTTTTATGGGACAAGGGGCCAGATTAGGCCATTCTATCCCAAATGAAAATTACATATATAGCGCAAAAAATACTAAGAGAAGTTGAAGAGTTACAAAAACTATTGTTAGTATTTAAAATTCTCCTAGCTAAGAACCAAATACCAGTGTTTAATAGGCTTTTCATGTTACTATTTCGCTGAATTGCAGGAAGTTTTTATGTTTATGTATAAAATTATGAAATACAAGATCTAATAAAGCATGGTTAATGACTTATAATCTGGGTGTAGTAGGCTCAATCATTATCTAGAGCGGGTTAATTTTCTATCAACTTCAACTTTTCAACAATACAATACTTCTGTATATGCTGAAGTCTAGTTTTTCAATATTTTTCTAGAATTTCTCTTTCCCCTATTATGCATTTAGAATTTTATCATCTATAGTTATGTAATAAGAGATCTCCTGGCCATTTGAACTGAGTAAAGAGCTTTAAAAAAGTGGTTTAAGGATTTTATTAGTATTAACGGAGATTAGAAAACTCAAATACGCATTGCCCAATACCAAACATGCCCATACAATTTATCCCAGAACTTTTTTAGGGGTAATGCAATCCAATATGGCGCCTGTAATTAAAATGCTAGTAATTAATTTTAGCTCTAGATAATTTATCTACACATCAATATCGTCTACAAATGGTACCTAGTTATGGAACTACGTGTTTATAAGTCATTCCCCACTGACTTTTGTATACTCTATTCTCAGTAAAATATGGGCAAATTTGATGATTTTCCAATTGATGACCAGGCTAAAAACTGGGTATTTTCGCCTAGCTAGGAATGAAAAACGGTCAAATATGAATATTTAGATGTGTTAAAGCCCTATTATTCGACAAAATATTATTTTAAGGCATTTTTAAAAATTTTCGAAAAAATGAGAAAAATGTCAAAATTTCCCAACTTTAGGCCGTTTGAGGCACGTGTTAATATTTTCTGATCGATTTAAGATTTTGCACACTTTCTTAGGATACCAAAAGGAAAAAAATTAGGGGGTGTCGCAAAAGTTTTCCCGACTTTCGATTTTTAAGGGACACCCCCATCCCCCCATTTAAGGGACCATCCCCCGTAAATTGCTTACGCAGGACCTTTTGGATTGCTTCGCAATCCTCACAAAACCCAGCTCACTGAACGTTACTTAATCAAACAATTAGCGGAAGAAATGTCAACGAACTTTTCAATAATACGTCAGAGGTCCTCTACATGAACAACAGTATTTTAAAAGTTTAAATATTTATTTACATTAACTTATCAATAATTTAATCAAAATAGTTTAACTAACCGAACATATATTACTAAGTATTGTTAATTAACTTTCTTTCTTTATTTTTAATTCATATTCTAAGAAAAATAAGCCATTTTTTAGAAATATTTTGAGTATCTAATAGTTGCTGCAAAAAAACCCTTATACAACTGGCGATTTGCTTGATTTTCTTTTATAAATTCGTTACAAATAGACTGTAAACTGATGGTTTGTAAAGATGTTTTTAAAAAGTTTTCTTAGACAAATAATACAGTTTTCACACATCAGTATGTCCTAAAATTCAGAATGTGATTTCGAAGAACTGAAAAAAAAACCTAATTTTGTGTGATGAAACGAGCAAGCCTCAAATTTGCGACATACTATTAAATAAATTAATATGTATTTCTTCATAGGGCAAGTTTTGAAGTGAAAACATACCGCTTACACCTCGCCACAACCGCCAATCTAATTTTTCAAGCATACTTTGACCGTTCTGTAAGTTGCCTTTTCTGCATACTGTCTAACAGAAAGGAAAAACACGTTCTACAGGCGTATAATGTTAGTAGGAAAAAACAACTTTCAGCATATTTGTCCCAAATGAACAGAAAAAAGTTGCATTAATCTAATCACACAAGCCCTCAATTTGTAGGTTAGGGTGTCCCTTAAAATCGAAGGTCGGGGAAACTTTTGCTCCACCCCCCAATTTTTTTCCTTTTGGTACCCTAAGAAGGTGTGCAAAATATTAAACCGATCAGATGATATTAACACGTGCCCCAAACGGCTTAAAGTTAGAAAAATTTGACTTTTTTCTCATTTTTTCGAAAATTTTTAAAAATTTTTTTAAAAAATCCGCTGCCGAATAATAGGGCTCTAACACATTTAAACAATCTTATTTGACCGTTTTTCATTCTTAGCTAGGCCAAGTTACCCAGTTTTTAGCCTGGCCATCAATCGGAAAATCATCAAATTTGTACATTTTACACTGAGAATAGAGAATACAAAAGTCAGTGGTAAATTACTTAAAACCGCAAAATTCCATGACTAAACACCATTTGTAGACCATATTGATGTGGAGATAAATTATCTGGAGCTCAAATTAATTATGGGTTGCTTAATTACGGACGCCATGTTGGATTGCATTAAAACTTTTTAAAAATCTAGAAAAACGGTAAGGGCATGTTTGATATCGGGTAATGGTTGTTTGAGGTTTCTAAACTCGATTAAGACTAATAAAATTAGCTTGCACAACTTTTTAAAGCTCTTTACGCAATTATAAGTGTCAGCAGATCTCCTAATACAAGTGCAAACAATGATTTCAGAACTATTGATAGTAATAAATTCGAAACACATAAAACCAGCAAGAGAAATTCTGGAAACAAGTTAAAAATAAGACTCCAGTGTGTCCTAAAGTATTTTGTTCCGTAAGTTAGTTGAAAAGCTTAAGGAGATACAAAATTAACCCGTTTTCATAATGGTTGAGTTATACTCTCAAAAGATACGCAATTTTTCCATGTTTATAGAAACTGTTCATGTATTTTATCATATATTTATACATTAACATAAAAAATACTACAAATTAGTGTCATTAAAACAATTAAACACTGGTAATTTGTTCGTGGCTGTAAAAATACGTTAAATATTAACTATACAGTTTCAATAACTCTTCTACTATACCCTTTGTTTTTCTTCGCACTCTCAACTTTTTATCAGTAAACGTCCATGAAGAAGAAATGAGTTTTCGAGTAAAGGTTTCGTGAAAATTGTTTATGAAATTAAATTATTTTAAACCCTCAAAGCCTTCTTTGAGAATGTAGAGGTATTAAACTTACAGAGCGAAGGATAGCTCTGACTTAAAAACAGACTTTAAAGAAGATAGGATTTTAAGAAACTGTTATTAAAATTTATGATACTTACATAACCAATATAAGTGTCTTAGTTTTTGATGAAACTAATTTGTTGAATTCCATGTATTTTTTATGTTAATGTATAAGTTTATGGTAAAATACATGAACTGTTTCTATAAGCATGGTTAATTGCTTATCTTCTGAGAGTGAAACTCAATCATTATGAACAGCGGATTAATTTTGTATTTACTTTACCTTTTCAACTAACTTACGGAATAAAATACTTGAGGACACACTGGAGTCTTATTTTTAACTTGTTTCCAGAATTTCTCTTGCTGGTTTTATGTGTTTCGAATTTATTGCTATCAATAGTTCTGAAATTATTGTTTGCACTTGTATTAGGAGATCTGCTGACACTTATAATTGCGTAAAGAGCTTAAAAAGTTGTGCAAGATAATTTTATTAGTCTTAATTGAGTTTAGAAACCTCAAACAACCATTACCCGATATCAAACATGCCCATACCGTTTTTTAGAATTTTTAAAAAGTTTTAATGCAATCCAACATGGCGTCCGTAATTAAGCAACCCATAATTAATTTGAGCTCCAGATAATTTATTTCCACATGGTCTACAAACGGTGTTTAGTCATGGAATTTTGCGGTTTTAAGTCATTTACCACTGACTTTTGTATTCTCTATTCTCAGTGTAAAATGTACAAATTTGATGATTTTCCGATTGATGGCCAGGCTAAAAACTGGGTAACTTGGCCTAGCTAAGAATGAAAAACGGTCAAATAAGATTGTTTAAATGTGTTAGAGCCCTATTATTTGGCAGCGGATTTTTTAAACAAATTTTTAAAAATTTTCGAAAAAATGAGAAAAAAGTCAAATTTTTCTAACTTTAGGCCGTTTGGGGCACGTGTTAATATTATCTGATCGGTTTAAGATTTTGCACACCTTCTTAGGGTACCAAAAGGAAAAAAATTGGGGGGTGGAGCAAAAGATTCCCCGACTTTTTGAAAAAACGCCTAAATAAGGGACACCCTATTGTAGGTATGTGTCCTTGCGAACAGTATTTGAATTTGATTATTACCTTTCATAAGAAAACCCAGATTTAATGTTAAACTTTGCAATTTTAAAATCCGCCTTTTCCATGTAATCAAACTCGTTTTATTTGGCTTTGATCAATATTCAATGTATACTTTTGGGTGAGTATAAACTCACAACTCTCAAGCGTCACCTCCAACCGTGGACTAGTTTCGTCCTGGTTAGGACTCATCAGCACGGCATAGGAAAGTAACGCTTGAGAGCGGGGTACATGTACTAGTGTAGCCGACTATAACTGAAAAAGTGGTGACCATTGATAAGTCCTCCACTCATCTGCTGGAATGACATGACTAGTACTTGTTCTCCACTCTCTTGCGTTACCTTCCTATACCGTGCTGATGAGTCCTAACAAGGACGAAACCGGTTCACGGTTGGAGGCGACGCTTGAGAGTTGTGAGTTTACACTTATTGTCCGCTAAATAGCGATAAAGGTGAAATTATCCTTTCATTTACTTATGGGTGATACGGTTTTACTTTACACAATAAAACAAATTTAGATGGAAAACTGAAAATCAAATTAAATTAAATTTTAGGAAAAAATGGACTGCTTAAAAAGCTTTCATAGCAGATTCCTTCAATCAAGCCTACTGCAATTCTCGTTAAGCTTCCCGTTTTTTTCCAAGGAGAACCAATTAACCAACATAATGCTCCCTCTTTCAGTCTACAAACAATTCACTATCCTCCATTTCACCAGATAGGTATTGAAACAATCCCCTCGTATTCCTCACTGCCTGCGCCATACCGCTTTGTATTAAATCCCTCCACAATGGGGCGGGGACAATTGAAAGGATTTTTTATAGTTGGAGATTCTTTTGTGTATAGAGAAAACTGTTGGGGGGTTAACACTTTCCCCTTAAGGATAACGTTCTTTCAGTATTAACGGTTCAGTTTAGGTTTCGGTAGCGGCTAAAAGGTCCTTTAATTTGTTTGGACAAATTGGGTGGAGGTAGCCATGGAGCCTTGGAGCAAGGATTAAGTTGAGGAAGCATTGTCAATAGGAACTCAAAAATCAAGTAGAAGCAACCGTAAAGTTTAGCACCCATCTTGAGTAATACTTTTTGTTAACTAACCAATATTTAAAAAAATAATTTTATGGGTGAGTTTTAGTATGTTCTATGAACCTTTTTATTTTAGATAAAATATAAAAATATTAGTTTTCAAATAAAATATTTGCATCCGGTATAAATTATTGTCATACAACCCATCTTACTTTTTCCTGTTTTTTCTGACAGAGATAAGAGATCCTCTGAAGAGTGCGAAATAAACACGCAAAAGTTTCATGAAACCTGAAGTTAGTCACCAGTAATAGTTCTTGAGAAAAGTTGGTAAGTTTGATAAGTCTTTAATGCTTACTCAAGAAATCAAGAAAAACCTCCAAAACTCCCTTTCTAACATCGAAGACTGGTGCAAAAATTGGAAGATTGACATAAACACTTCAAAAACTCAAGCCATAATATTCAGAAGAAAACGCAAAAACAAATTTCCAGGACAACTTCAGCTTTTCAACGACAAACTAAAATGGATCAAATCTATCAAGTATCTTGGCGTCCACTTTGACGTGAAACTAAATTTCAAGAAACACATAGAAGAAACAATCAAAAAATACAAGAGAAAACTCCATCTAATGTACCCTCTACTAAACAGAAGATCCAAACTATCCTTAAAGAACAAATTACTTCTCTATAAAATGATCCTAAGACCACTAATCACGTACGCTTCTCCTATCTGGGCTACTGCTGCAAACACCAACATGAATAAACTGCTAATTCTCCAAAATAAAATCCTCCGATGTATCACAGACGCTCCCTGGTATATCAGGAACAAAGATCTACAACTTGACCTCAAAACCGAAGACCTTTCTAAATTCATCGAAGACACATCCAAGAATTTCTTTCACTCAGTTCAAACTCACCCGAACACCTTGATCAATGTTCAAATGATCCATTCAGATCCTAGTCCTGCAAATGAATTTCCATACTCCACCACCACGATTACCCAAAGTCTGCATCCCCCCTGATGACGTCACCAATCACCTGATATTATCATCTGTTGATATTAAATAATTTCAGACTGACTTTTACTAATGACTATTTTCTACTAATCGCCTGATGATGATGAATAATCCCAATTCCACACTTATTTTCTTTGTTATATTTATTGGTACCATAACCAACTTCAAGCAAAAATTTGTATTCATGTCCCTTTAATCTCATATTGTTATTTCAGGCGGAGTTAAAGCGCCTTCGGCGCTGCGCGCTCCTAATAAAGATGTATGTATGTATGCTTACTCAAGATCACCGCTGATCATTACCACAGTTAAGTTGGGAATTTCTGGCTTCAGTTATTTTAGTCCATGGTGAGTCGCATGGGGCCAGCGAGCCTTTTTATGTCTCCGCAAGTCTCAGATGATTATAAAATTTTAAACGATCCAGGGGGACAAGTTTAACCCTCTCTATGCACACAACAAAAAATTGCTACTTAAAATAGGATTTTTGCCTTATTCATGTAGTTTGGGCCAAAAAAAAATGACAAAACTTTTTTTATAATTTTTAAACTGGGGACTGAATCTAAACTTTATATATTATTGCACGTGAAGGTGTAGGGGAAAGTCGCCCAATATGGGACACACTTTTTTGAATCGAATTTATTTTTTCCTTAAAAATGCTATAATAAAACTTTAAGTGGCCTTATACAACTTGCTCAATACTAATTCGAAATCCAGGTTGTTTTTTTATGAAAAAATTAATTGATTATACATAAAATGCATTTTAATTAAAATTCAAAAATAGCCTAATATGCTATACGAGTTGCCTAATATGCGATACAAGGTGTTCCCAATATGAGATAGTCTCATTTTGGGAATAAGCATCAAAATGGGAATAAACTCTCTTCATAATATGCATAGTTTATTGTGCAAAATCTACAAAGCAGCTACTTTTTAGCACAGAATAACTAAATAGAGTTACACTAATAGAGACACACTAAAAATTAAGAAAGAAAAGGGATTTTTTCCACAAAAAATAACAATAAATTGACTTTTACTAAAATTAATTAATTGTTTATAAAGCAAAGCTTGCAAAACAAATAATTGTTTTGAATATCTCCACAATCTTTATGGTACCATAGAAAACATTTCTGGCAAATACCCCATTTCTCCAGATGGGAGTCTTCAGACAACAGCAAAAAGCAGATAGGACATTCTGGATCTGTTAATTTGGAAGAATCTGTAAGCGAGTTTCTAGACGCAGATGCAGTAGGTAATTTTGCTAAGGTTATTGACTGAGAATAGGTTCCTGATTGAATAGGTGATTTTATAAATACCCCGAAGTTTCCAGACTACTTTTTTTCTTCATTGAATGGGTGAGGAATTTTATTTCTTACTGCCAACTGGTAGGCAATACGTTTTATGTCGGTAATTCTTAATCCAAAATAATGGTCGGACATATTTATGCAATATTTGGCAAGTTCATCTTCCAACTCCTTTGAAAAGATCCGGTTTCTTCCAAGTTTAGATTTTATAAGATCTTCAATGGATCTTCCGTCCTTGATGAATGATTATAGAAGGAAAATATTCATTTAAGTCTTAAAAATACCATTCATACACTGATAACAAAAGTTAAATAAGGATTTCTGCATTTTTGATAGATTTTTAAAACAAACAAGGACGGATTTCATTGAAAACCGACTGGGACCGATTTTAATTTGATCAGAAAGTCGTTGTTTTACAATACAATTACATACTTTCCTTCTGATTCTAATAAGACACTAATTCCTTGCAGTAAACAAATCAAGAATGGCTAAAAGGAATTTAAGTTAAATCTGAAAAATGAGTTCTCAATATGAGATATCCCATTTTAGGAACCTTGAGAATATCCCATATTGGGATTTACCTCTTTTTTGACAAATTTGCCAAAAAATAATTAATTGGCGGAAAAATTTAAAAAAAGATGCATGAATATTAAAATTTGAATCAGTCTGAGAGGAAACAAACAAAAAATTTAAAAAACAACTTCCCGTTTTTGCTGTACAGGTCCTCCAAAACTTCTCCTAAAAGTTTTCCATGTTCCTCAAAGTTATTTGATGCGCGTGAGAAAGGATTTAAGTCCTTACCTTTCTAATTTTACTTGTGGTTACAATTAATTAGTCTAAATAATTAAGAAATGCCCTCATGGATCGTGACACTTTCGGATTTTAAAGATAAGGGGGTGCGCCCTATTATGAACCTATCCCACATTGGGCGACTTTCCCCTAATTATTGAACTTTAACATGCTTAACAGAATTTTATAAGGTAACTTCAAAACATGCTGAAAATTGAAGCTTACCCAATGGAAGCATATTTGCTACCATGGGCAGAAGAGAGGGTATATTAAGTGACATTTTTTAAAATTTTTGCTAAAGAGTTCTTAGATGTTTTAATAACTATTTAAAAATAAAAAAGTTCTCGGCTTCTAAAATATTTTTATTAGTAAATAGATTTGTAAATTTCAATAAAATTGCAATTTGACAATTTGGAGAATTTTTTGCACACACATTTTACTCTATTCTACACGATGTTTCAACGAGTCTACCAAACTGTTTACAGCCTGGTTCCTTTTCTATTGAGTCCTTAAAAAGAACTATACCTCTCGCCATCATAGATAAAAATATAGATAGAATCTATATCGCCATTACAGATTAAACATTATCTCTTAAAAAAGTTTAATTGTGGGATATCAATATTTTTCTTTTTTTAAGATTTTGTAAATAACAATGAGATCTAATCAAAAATGGAAAGACCTTAAAGTCAGGAATTGATGCGTATTAGCTCTTAGGGTTTGTTTCACTTATAATGAATTTCAGAACTCTGAAGTTCATTTAAGAAATCAGCTATTTTTTGTAGATGTTCAAACGTCAAAATACATGTAAATAAATATAAACATTTTAATTTTTATTATATAGTGGTATTAATTTTAGATAAAAGATATAATAATCCGTGCAGGTGTCAAGCATTTTAATTTTGAGCAATTTCTATATTTGCCACATAGCCCCAATTAAACAGAAAAAATGCCTAACTAGAAAAATTCAAAAAATCTTCAATAAAATTGCTATTTAGAAAAGATACCATTGGATTATTTGTACCGGGTGTCTCAAAAGGTCTCAGCCAAACTTAACATGCATGTCTGTCATGCCATGGAAAACAAGATTTTCATTGAAACATTTGTACGCAAAAATGTCCACTTGAGGGAAATTTGAAGGGAAAACGTTAAATATTACTACCATTATTATTAAGTATTATTTCATTAAATTCTGTCGATAATTAGCAGAAAAAAATACATTCCTTTGAATACCATCCGTAATAGAAATTGAAAGTAAACATGAAAGTGGTTGGGACTTTTGAAACGGACCTTTGAAACGCCTCGTATGCTATAATTTATCACATATAAAGTCCCACAGCCGAATAAACAATTCCCTTAAGGAACGACACAGTGTCGCACCTCTATTATTTACGACCCCGTGACATCGCAGTTTGCATGTTATCGCGACGTAATTAAATAGATAACATCAGAAGGGAGTCTGCCCTTGGGACAGGGACTGACATTTCCTTCGGATGTCAGCCTGCTTTTTGCTGCTTCTTCTTCTTCTCCGTCTGCTGGGCAAAAATCGATAGTACGGATCTGGGATGAAGGATAGGTATTCATTTCTTTTTGGGGGATGTGGTCACGCTTTGCTCCGTTGGGAAAGTATTGGGTTGTCCCATAAGTTCTGTTACTTTTTACGAAGTTTCGTGTTTAAAAATTTTTTATGAAAAACTGGTAATAGGTGGAGATTTCAAACAAAGGGGATTTTGATCTATGTATATTTATGAACATAATGTGTGATTTTGGCAGTTCTCGTGATATTATTTCTTTTCAAAATGGCGGTTTGAAAAAAAGACCGCAAACGACGATTTTCGCGTAATTTTTTTCTTTTGTTTAAAAAACTAGGAAGAACGCATAATTCATGGCTAAAAAAATTTTCACTGTATGTTTGAAATGTTTAGATTAAGATGTCATAGTTTCAAGATAATTCGATAAGTTTAACTTAGGAAATTTCGGTCTCAAACATAACATCAATTGCAAAAAACTTTCCTCAGTAATGTTAGTCATTTCAAAGAAATTCTCACAAAAAATCATCAAAAACAATAAAAAAGCTTACAGATAGACCCCAGTATTCATAATTTGCAGTATATTAAATTATCTCTGTAATTAATTTTAGAAAGTAGTGCGCACAATTCAAGCGCGCAACATCTTAGCTTATCCAAATTACACTCGCTAAACTTTATACGCTATGCGAACGAAGCAATTATTTGCTTCATACGAAAACACTACAATAAAAACAACTCGTTGGAATTTAGAAATAAATCTATTCAACTATAATATGAAAGGATGCTTTCAATGTTTAAAATGTGTAAAAAAGCATTATGGTTCAAAAAACATCTGCCTTTTATTTGCTCCATACCAGCCGCTTAGAAAAACAATGGGCGTGCTTTAAAAAACACGTGAAATTAGCAATATATGAAGTTTTAAAGCCAAAATTTCCTACCTTAAACTTATTGAATCATCTTGAAATTATGACACCTTAATCGAAACATTTCAAATATATAGTAAAACTTTTTTTATCCATGAATTATGCGTTCTTCCTAGTTTTTTAAACAAAAGAAAAAAATTACGCAAAAATCGTCGTTTGCGGTCTTTTTTTCAAACCGCCATTTTGAAAAGAAATAATATCACGAGAGCTACCAAAGTCACACGTTATGTTCATAAATATACATAGATCAAAATCCCCTTTGTTTGAAATCTCCACCTATTACCAGTTTTTCATAAAAAAATTTCAAACACGAAATTTCGTAAAAAGTAACTGAACTTATGGGACAACCCAATATCTCCTTGTGTGATATTGGGATGGAGTGGAAGAGTAAAGTGTATGTCTTTGTATCAGGGAAATTTTATTTCACACTTTTAAATCCGCAGCTTGTAGATTCGTTACAAAGTCTTATTTCTTCCCATCTTATCAGTTTTATTTCTTTATATTATTAAAATCTCCCACAAATTTTTAATTTGGGCATGGAAGAGACGAAAAGAAGAGTTCTTCACCAGTAACCTCTGGTTAGAGGAATGTGAGAGAAAACGCCAGCTCTCAAGCGTCGCCTCCAACCGTGGACCGGTTTCGCCCTTGTTAGGGCTCATCAGCACGGTATAGGAAGGCATCGCAAAAGAGCGGAGGGAGAGCTTCTAGTCTTGCCGACTATAACGGAAAAAGTGGTGACCATTGATCAGTCCTCCACTATCTGCCGGAAGACTAAAAGCTCTCCCTCCGCTCTCTTGCGTTGCCTTCCTATACCGTGCTGATGAGCCCTAACAAGGGCGAAACCGGTCCACGGTTGGAGGCGACGCTTGAGAGCTGGCGTTTTCTCATGGAAGAGACGGTTACAACGTGAGAACAAACGATACGCGTGTTTAGTATATATTGTTTAAATATTTTATTTTAAAGACACTTCTCAGAATTTAATATTGTCCTAGATAAAAAAGAAATTTAATTGATTTAGAAAAGTAATATATCTATTTTGAATTTATTCTGATATTTGATAAAGCAACTTCCTAGACATAGTGTTGTTGTTGTCGTATGCCACTTGGAATATCCAAGCTCCACCGCGAAGGTTACAGTATTTAAGGCAAAGGGGGTGCGGCTCCTGAGAAAGTGAGGCCCATGAAAGGAAGGAGTCCGACTTATGCCTCGGATGATAGATACCGCCACCATCTATCGCCAACTCCACAATTTTGACATGTATCTGAAGGAGAGCTAGACATAATTTATAAGGAATCTTAAAAAGGACATAATTTTTACTTTGAGAGAAGTGACGCAATTAAAATATTTTTATATATATATATATATATATATATATATATATATATATATATATATATATATATATATATATATATATATATATATATTGTTGTATTAATTTTGTATTCATTCGGGGAGCCAAATTTCGAAATTAAAGTGAAAATTATAATGACATAAATATTTTCTTTATATTTTATAATAAAGATTGAAAAAAGAATTTCACAATAATCATGTTCGATTACCAAGAAGGTTAATCAGTTACTTAATTAACATCAAAGATACTGGTTGACTTCATTACAGTATTTTATGTTCAGTGTTTAATTAATATGACAATATTATCCTGATTGTATCAGGAAAATTTGATACAATTTTCATTCTGTTTTTAAAATCTTGAAAAATATTATGCTCTAATCCAAGAGTTTTTGATAACAATTTTAAAAAATACTTATTGCAATTTTACCAACATCTTATTGCAACTTTAATGTATGACATCGGATGAATAAGATGATTGTTGATCAATAAAATTAATTTATCAACATAAAAAAGAAAGAACAAATTTAAATTTAGAAAAGAAACTATCAATCATAGTTTAGTCTTATGTAACGAGCTTATCTCTCAGTTAGGAATCTTCGAATTCTAACCGAAATAATTCAATCAATTTAGTTAATCAGATAGATTAATTTAAGAGCGATAATTTAGATAAGAGATAAATTAAATTTATATTCACAAATCAAGCCATTTAACTATTATTGTTACACAGTAAACATTGTTTGCCTTTTGACACTGAAGTTTCCTCTAGATTTTGACGAAAACTTTCCGTATGCGTAGAAAGCGTATTTTCTTGTATTCTTCCACAAATATATTCCTATACATTACAATCAACACTAAAAATTTAATTTTAAAAACGAATTTTTACAACTTATTATTTTACTTTTTTTAAAGACAACTATACAAGACTGCCAAGTTGCTTGACCCTGGGTAAGAACCTGGGAAGTAGTTCCTATCACGGTGTCAAATTTTGAGTAAAATTAAGAACTACAATTCAGAAATATGAGTTCAACTCGTGTAGTATAGCGTCTTTTTATCACGATTTGTGTTATGATACTCCTCCTAGCAAACCAACGCGCTTTCTGTGTACTGAGTGTTTCCTACCGCATAGTGACGTCATAGGGTCAAGAAATATTGAAGTCTGATATAAGCTAAAAGAACTCGGAAATTTCTTCTAATAATGGAAACTTTCTCCCCTTCGACAGAAAAGGAAATGACGGATATTTCCTTAAAAATAACCAGTAATCACGAGTCGGTTGATTTCCATTATTTGAAGAAACAGTTCTTTACAGTGTATTTATTAGATGAAAACATGATAATCAGATTCAAAACCCTCCTTCAAACACTAAAGTAAGACTACGAAATATTTTAACATACATCAGTTTACCTTAGAGAGGATTTCTAAACAAAATAATAAGTCCTCACTTAAACTCAAAGAATATATTGACTCCTGGGACTCCAAAAGTCATTTGCCAGTTCAAATGGAAGAAATCGGATAAAGCGGGGAGGAAATCAAGAATCCATTTGAAGAGAAATTTTATCTGTCAAGCTGCCCTGATTTACTGTTTGTTTCTTCTTCGAGAAAAGCTGCAGATCCAACGCCTATTTGCATACATTTCGTTTTCTAGTGGATCATATTTATTGAATAAACATTTCAACTGCAGCCATTTTTTTCATAAGGAACTTTGGGCCATTATGTTACTTCGTCGTTTCAGGTGATTGAAACTGATGATTTTATTGTAGCCTCGTCATTTTGCTGTCAGCTAGCTGTGGAACTCTAAACTAAGAATCAAATTAAACTTAAGGTATTTTTGGGGGGAAATTACGTAAATGGAAGGCCCATCCTTGAAAAGTTAGATATGCTGACATAATATTAAGACAATAAAAATTATATACGTCTATTAAGAACTTACCAAAGTCGATTTTTGGAAAGAAGGGAGAGATATTATTGAATACTTATTGATATCTAATATAATTTGCAACGCATTTCCATAACATTACAAAAATCACCACTAGATAAGTTAAATTTATAGCAATTACTTTAAACAAAAGTATTATGAGGAGTACCTGGCATAGTTGCAGAGAGACGTTCACGCAAATCATTTAAAATCAGGGTTGGTATGGGAAATTGAAATGCTTATTTCTGAAACATGCCAAACGCCACTTTTCTTGTTTTGAGATAAACGAGAAAAAAAGTGTATAGAAGCTCGCTACATTTTTTGTGAAGATGTATAGTAGGGTGGGTCGAAAAATCACTTTTTTCGAAATTCGTTGGGCCTTAGGGGGGATTTTTGGCCAAATGTCTTCAATAATACGTAAAAAAAATTTCAGATTGATGCGTCTATTCTTTCACTTGCCGCCGAGCCCCCAAAGTTGAAAGTTTTAGAAAAAACCTGACATTTTTAAAATTTTGCAAAAATTTTTTTTTGGAAATATTCAAATTGTTAGCATGGATTTGAATCATTATGGAATCAATATAGCGTACAAAAAATTTTAGATCGATACGACCATTTCTTCAGTACCCGGCTGGCCCCTCAAAAATGAAAATTTGTCAAAAAACACCCAATTTTTAAAGGTGGTCGGCGAATGCTGATTTCAGGAAAAATGGAAGGAGTTTATCGTGTAAATAATTTTACCTCAACACAACTCACAGTCCATCTGTTTAGACTTACAAGATGGCCCGCCCCCTCGAACCGCACCCCCTTGCATCGCCCAGGGAAAGCATCCTCAAACCCGAAGTAGTTGTATTTACAAACAGTGCTTTTGAGTAAGATATCCTTTTTGAAGAGCTCTAAGGTCCCGATCACCCTGAGCGCAAGATCAGGCGGATCTTATCGGGCAGTGGATATCTACCCCACTCTTTTGTTCGCTAATTGACCTCACGTAACCACACAAAGAGATCGGGGAGATACGCCTGATCCTGCACTCAGGGTGACCATACCCTAAGTGTTTCCTTGTTTTGTCATATTTTTGTGCATGCGACAGTTCTCATTTCATGCAGTTTAAAATTATGGCATTTAAGAGTGGGTTACGGTCCAACGTTAAAAGCAGCATCATTGGATTACCAAAGGAATTGTGTGTTGCTAATCTACCTACTGTAGAAGACGTTTTAAGGAGTTACCTTTGGGAAAGACAGCAAATGGACTTGGACAATAAAGCCCAGAATCTTCAAAAATATCAGAAAAATAATAACTTAAGTGTTTTTAGAAAAATAGAAAATTTTCAGAGTTTTGCCAAGAAAACATTATTTGACATAGCTTCATATAAATGTGCCAATCCTTCCTACTGGAACTGTGAAAAACAAAAAAAAATGTACCCCTGTTGGAAGTTTCGTTTCTGCTAGATCAAAGAGCAGAGAGAAAATGGACCATAGGAAATTTAGATAAACGTGAAACCAATCGACGTTTTAAAAAGTTACAACGAGATGCTCAGTGAGATCTGTGTAAAAAGACGGAAGATGATAGTAGTCCTGAAAACTTAAGTCCAATAAAAGAGAGTGAGTCTTCAACTTCAGATGAAGACTATATCCCTCCTAAACGTGCAAAACAAATAGTTAAGCCAGTTCAATAAATGCAGAACTAAAACATCTAGTAGAAATGGTGCGCTTTTGGCTTCGTTCCTTATGGAGGATATCGGACAAGTAACAACAGACAAGAAGGAAAATGTAATAGACACCTCAAAGGTTCACAGAGAAAAGAGGAAATTGTCAACTTCTCTACTTAACCAAAAAGATGCTCATATTAAAGATAAAGACATTAATGGCTTGTATTTTGAAGGAAGGCAAGACCAAACACTTATTTTGGAGAAGAAAACGATACGTTTAAAAGGGTTGTTAAAAAAGAAAATCATATTTTTATAGTGGAGGAGTCTGGATCCCAATACCTTTGGTAAAGGTACTCCTAAGTCAGGAAAGGGAGACTCCAAACAAAAAGCCATTATTAAATTTTTCCAAGAGAAAGGAATAGATTGATGTAATCTACAAATTATGGGGGTGACGGCACAGGAATTAATACAGGCAAGAAAAATGGAGCTATGACTAGTTTAGAATATTCATTAAAGAAACCTGTTCAAAGAGTAGTGTGTTTATTACACACAAATGAATTGCCTTTTCGACACTTATTCCAATCACTGGACGGAAAAAGTTCCGGACCTAACACTTTTGCTGGACCGATTGGAATGTCACTGCAAAATTGTGAAAATCTTACCGTCAAAAGTTTTGATCCCCTTCCGGTACAATGGATCAAAGAACTAGACCTGGAGGAAGCAAGTGATCTCAGTTCAGATCAGCAGTATCTTCTCAATATGTGCAAAGCTATATATTCAGGGGATTGCCCTCAATATTTAGCTAATAGAAAACTTGGAAAACTACATCATGCAAGGTGGTTGACCACAGCAAAGAAAACATTGAGATTATACATATTGTATATTAAAGTCTACGCCATAGTATGGTTTTCCATAAGGCTAAAATCTTCCATTATTATTGAAGGATCTCGAAATATTTGGAAACTCATGTCATCTTCTTGGTGTCGAAAGACGTAATTGACTCCTTTCATTTTGCTTGAAATCCGTATTCTCCGACAAACTTTAAAAATTGGGTGTTTTTTGTCAAATTTTCCTTTTTGAGGGGCCAGCCGGGTACTGTAGAAATGGTCCTATCGATCTCAAATTTTTTATACGCTATTGATTCCATTATGATTCAAATACTTGCTAACAATTTGAATATTTAAAAAATTTTTTTTTTTTTGCGAAATTTTAAAAATGTCAGGTTTTTTCTAATATTTTGAACTTTGAGCGCTCGGCTGCAAGTGAAAGAATAGTCGCATCGATCTGAAATAAATCCCCCCTAAGGCCCAACGAATTTCGAAAAAAGTGTTTTTTCGACCCACCCTAATGTATAGTAATTTTTTTCTTAAAGTAGGCCTCATTTGGATATTTTACAGATATTAATAGTTTTAAATGTTTTTATTTTTTTTTCAAAAAAATTATTGAAATATTCGCATTGGAAAGGTTTCTGTAATAAACAGAGTATTCAGGCCTATTTTCATAGCCTAACTCTAATTTACTAAGGGGGCTCAGTACCAAAAATATTTTTTTTCTCTAATAACAGGATTTTATTATCTTTTAAGGTGTTAAATTATGTATTTACTTTACACTAACTCATATTTAGCCCAAAAAGAGAGTTCAAAAATTTATTTTTTAAAAAAATTACAAAAAACCTCACAACAATGCCCAAAATTACCCTAAATTTAAATTGATACTCCTCCCTAAAAATATGTTCTTTTGATTTGATTTTTTGTCTTAACCATAGATCAAACATATAGTCACTTGTAGGCATGGAAATTTCTGATTCTATAAAAATTTCTGAAAAATTAAAAAAACTCTGAAATTTGGCATTTTTTTTTCGAAAAATATCCTAAGTTCCCACTTTACTGCTCCGTAAAAAAAATTCTAATAAATAGATTATAAAATCCATGCCTGAAGATATAAACAGGTGTTACTGATAATGACTACACAGTTTGAAGTGGTTTGGATGATTAGAAAAAAGACTAGTGATTTTAAACATTAAAAACCTTGTTTTGAGAAAAAGTCGTTTAAAGATAGAAAACTAGGCTTCTTAACACTATCTAGGCTTCATAAATCTCAAAATTTTCACACTTAGAATCCCCGTATCATTATGAAACTTGGTAGGAATAATTCTAAGGGTATTATCTTCATTTTTATTGCAAACTCTCAAATTCGATATTTTGACAAAATTTTGGTACTGAGTCCCCTTTGATTTCTTAATAAAAGTGGGAATATTAGTTGAAAATAACATTTCCTGATTAAATACTAACCCATAAAATTATAAAATAATTCTTACGTTTTTCTCTTTTGGTTAGTAGATGTGTAAATACATTTTTTTATAAATGATTTCAACTCTAGACTCAAAAATAGTGGTCAGCCAATTAAAATGTAAATAAAGACCTCTTCGAAGTCAATTAGTAGTTGTTTAGATGTAACTTTGTGCACAGTAAAACGATTGGGATTAAAAAGCCTACAAAATCAGTTAAATAGTTCAATATTATGATCTGGTGTATACATTTGATGTCCCCTTTTAATAAGGGACTCAAAGATTTAAAATCTCAATCACATGGATGTAATAAAGGGCCACAATCATGGTAATTTTAAACATATAGCTACCAAAACGTCCTTAGTCTTGAGATTCGTTCAAAAACTTTAAAAATGTGGTTTTTAATATGGCTTGATGGACTCAACCTCTAAAGAATGACTTTTTCAATAGTCTATAGTGTTTCTATGCGATTAAATAAAAAACAGCAGTCCCAAGTAAGCGGCAGATGTGACGGCATGAACAAAACTCCCCGCAGTTTAAGTGCAGAAACCAGTCAAGCGACATTGTTTGACACGTTTCCGCACTAAAGATAAAATTTAACATACTAGAAAACTATTTTAAAATCACTTAATTTTTATAATTCTTACTTTAAATATGCTTTTACCCCTACAGAATCCCATTACACCAGTTACTCATTTTTGAAAAAAGTAGCGTTTTTCACGTTTCAGAATTAAGCGATTCAATTAACAACGTATTTCCATTACATTACAAAAATCACCACTAGATAAGTTAAATTTATAGCAATTACTTTTTTAAGAAAAGTTAAATAATATGTCACGGTACAGAACCTTGATCGTTCACGCAAAACCTTATAAAACTAAGGTTAATACGGAAAGTTAAAATGAAACCAGAAATTTTGTTTTTCACTTTTAATTTGTGTTGCTCGAAAGATCGCCAATGGAAAGATACATCGATTATTCTAAAAAAAAGACCCACCGTACAAAAAACCCGCCAGCACCTACTCATTGGAGTGAAAGAGGAAGATCTCATTACTTTATGGCAAATAATTGCTCGTATATTGCTTATAGAGGGTGTCCCACGAAAGTACCCATTTAACTTTTGCACCCTATACAGATATAGTCATGAAAGTGGGGTCTAAGTATAATTCAGTGTCTATGTCCAATCTGATGTGATATTTTTCATTGCCCTCTAGCGGAAACTTTAGGAGTTATAATTTAAAAACTATTTGAGGTATGTGAAAAAGTCAATGACTAAGATGTAGAGCAGCATTGAATTAGTATGAAAAGACACCTTAAGCAGAAAAATATCTTGAATAGTGATGGACAGGTATCGATACCAAATACTTAAGTATTCGATACCTAAAAGTATCGGGTTTATTAGATACCCCAAAAAGTATCGATACTTTATTGACATATTTCTTTTTAAATTTTTCAATTAAATAATCTTTAAAATACCTACTGTAGATCAAACGCAGCCTGTTTCTGTTTTCATTTTGCAACGCTCAAACCAGAGTCGTTAATCTTTCGCGAGCGAAATTTGACGCGGCCTTTGGTTTTTTCCCCCGCCGAATCACTCCGATGATACCTCTCGACTTCCCGCATTCACTCACTTTGTCCCATAATTACTTTGGATTTGAACCTTTGGTATCGAATACTTTTTCACTATGAGTATGAGTACTTTGGGTTCGAACTTTCTATCGAATACTTTTTCGCTATGAGTACTACTCATACTTTTTTCGAGATCAGTAATTTGTTATCGAAGTTTCTACTGATACTTTTTTATGTAAATACTTTTGGTATTGATTACCAAACACTTTTGAATAGAATCTTTCCTGCGGGTACTTTTTCGGATAGCAGTACTTAAGTAATCGAATCTTATAATCAATTTACTTGCTGTTGACTTATACGATTCAATTATAAAATTGCTTACTGAGTATTTTAAATGAATACCGTATTTTTTATTTGCCCCAATTGATGGAAGAATATCCAGGTTTCAGTAAATTATTTTAAAATAGCTAAATTTTTTCGATTTGGTCTTCAACTCATTCTGTGATGGATCGGAGGGGAAGATTTTGTCGGTGGATCTACTAGTTTTCGGCAGGGATTGGAAAGTTTGCCGATGGTTGGAGATGTTGGATTGGGTTGGATTGGCTTTGCAGGAGAAGGTTTACGTGCTCTGGTAATGTTCGTGTAACTTTTCTCTCGCCATATTAAAATCGGTTTGATCGCGCGGGGAAGGTGTGGTTGGAGATGTGTTGGAATGGATTGGGTATATCGGAATATGCGGCCTTGGCAGGGGGGGGGTTCGGGTGCTTCTCGGCTCGGGTCTTTATCCTTCCTTTGGCTATTTGAAATTCGCGTCGCTCGCGTGTCTGATACCTTCATGGATGCCTTCTGCCTTGCGGCGGGGGCTCCGAGCGGCGCGGCGCTGTTCTCCGCGGATCGGGAGCCCGCTTTTTGTGGATCGCTTTCAGCTTTCTGAATTTCAGTCTGAGTATGGATAGGCCCTATGAAAAAATGGTCCCTTCAGGTTCATTTCCCAACATTAAAAAAAAGTACTCGATACCTTTAAGTATTCGATACCAAAGTATTCGATACCTAAAATTATCGATTTTGCCTATCTCAAATCTTGAATGAAACCCCTAAAACGCACGCTCAAATAGGTTGAATTTAAGTAGATTTTACATCTATCTTAAAACGCTCCTCACAAGGCGAAAATGATTACAGTTTCAAATTTGAGTAAATCTATATTCTCATTTTGGTATGAAACTTTTTGGTTCAAATATGACGAACAAATGCTTTCAATTTTGAGACACCAGACATACTTAGTTTCAAACAATTTAATAGTCATCACTCAAATCATGCTTATTGTTTGTTTATATTTGAAAATTGTAATACATGAAATATAACGTAACAGATAACGTGTAACAACGCTGTGACGGCGCACTCAACTTACAGGTCTACTTCCCACGTCATAGTAACATGGCTATATGATCATCATATCGCACCCTTGCTACTAAAGTGCCACAACTCAAAAAACTATGTTTTCCAGAAATTGCAAAAAACTGACTAGGCACATTTTAGTATTTTTGAATTTGTCAATAAGAAAAACGATACATCTCAAACTATGATCGGTAGCCATTGTTCTAGTAGTTCATACTCAACGACGCGACGGCTGGACGACAACTCAAGATGTGGCATTTCAGTAGAAGGAATCATAGCCATTTTGATTACACTAAAACGCCATAACTGCGATCTGGCGGCTGATTTTTCAATGCAATTTCTGGCTCTTTTGAAGATTGGTGGAGATGTGAAAACTACGCTTAATGGAGGTCATAACTGAAAAATTACAATATTTGAGTTGTGTCACTTTAGTAGCAAGGGTGCGATATACAGGGTGTCCCATAAATAATGGGTCACACTTCCAGGGGGGATAGTACACACCTAGACGAGTCAGAATCACATAAGATTTGGGGTCTCAGACCAATTCCCAGGGAGTTAAAAATGGAGCGACACCCCAAAAAAATTATTGAAAAATTCATTTTGTAGAAGAACTACTACAGGTAAAAATTTAATTATGGTCTCAAAAATTGTGGTTTCATATGATCTTTAAAATTACCTCAAAATTCTTCACTTTAAAATTTGTTTTATTATGAAAAAAGTTAAAAAATCACAAAAAAGCGTGAAAATTCTGTCAAAACCTTATTTTGTAATTCGAAATCCTTTCTTTTGATTTTATAATCTGAAAGATCATAGTTGTAAACCCTTAAGTCCAAAGTTTCACGTAAAAATCATCAATATTAAACCCTTGAGATCCTGTTAAAGTTCGTTTTTAGCATGCGCAAAGTGGTTTCCTATAGCCGTTTCCAAAACGGCAGTTTGCGGGCGCTAAAAACGGACTTAAACCATGCTTTAACAGGATCTCAAGCATTTAATAATGATTATTTTTACCTGACACTTTGGACTTGAGGGTTTTCGACTATGATCTTTCAAATTATTAAATAAAAAGAAAGGATTTCGAAATACAAAATAAAGTTTTGGCAGAGTTTTCACTTGTTTTTGTGGTTTTTAAACTTTTTTTGTAATAAAAAAAATTTTAAACCGAAACATTTTAAAATAATTTTAAAGATCATATTAAACCACAATTTTTGAGACCATAATTAAATTTTTATCAATAGTAGTTCTTCAACAAATTTAATTTTTCAATAATTTTTTTGGGGTGTCGCTCCATTTTTAACTCCCTGGGATTTAGTCTGGGACCCCCAAATCCTATGTGATTCTGACTCGTCTAGATGTCTACTATCCCCCCTAGAAGTTTGTCCCATTATTTATGGGACAACCTGTATACTGTATATAAGAATGTCACGGACGAGTTAAAAAAATGAGTATATGGTGCTTTATTTTTGGGTATCTGCACATTTTCTAAAATGAGTACAATGCATGGATTCAAATTTGAGTAAATTTGGATCGCAGCCTGGTTTGAGTGCGTGACGTACTCAGATTTGAGTAAATTTCACCCATTTTTTGAGACGGTCGTTTTAAGAGTGTAACTGTGCCACTCAAAAGTAATCCTAGAAATTAAATCTACTAAAAAAACTCTAGGTAGGATTTGAATTTAATACCTCAATACAGTTCCGATTTTTCAAATACTAATCAAATTTTAATCACCAATCATTGTTTTTATCCATAAAATATAATCATCAAATTCAAACCGTGGAAAAAATATACAATTTTTAAAAGCATAGAAGTAATGACACTTTTTTTAGATGCAAATAAGCGTTAACTCGATACAGAAATGTGTAAAAAATGTGTAGAAAAAAGTTGCAGCATACGCATGATTGATCACACGCCATTGACGACCAAAGAGCATAAGGGTGGTTTTACATGCAGCGAATCACGCGACGACACGGGGATGTCATGGGGACAAACGGTCAAAACTTTCCTATCACTTTTCTCATCTATTTAGAATCTGGTACTACCATTGGTTTTTGGCGCAATGGTGTAGTATGTGCAGGACCGTATCCAAGGAGATGGTTTTAGGGGTTTAAACCATTTCTGAAATTAAGACATTAATGTTTTTCCTTAAAAATTATGTGACTCACGAGGAGCGGTGTAACCCAAAGGGTCTCAAAATGAGTCAAAACACTATTTTTTTTAGAGTTAAAATTCTAAAATTTTTTTGGAGAAGGATCCTAAAACCCCTTCCAAATTTAAAAATCTGTTTTGAACAGTGTTTTCCTTGAAAGTTCTGTGAGTTATGAAGAGTGATCCTCATTCTGAGTAACATAAAAGTCTAAAAAATTAATTAACATATGGGAAAAAGTTCATTGAAAAGGAAAGTTCATTGAAGGCTTTTGATTATTATTTTTAACAAGTCTCAGAATCATAACCCTACTAAACAGGGTTTCTTTGAAATTTCTATCGCTTAATAGTATCCGCGCTCTTTCGTGCTAAATCGGTAATTTGGGCGGAAAAAAAGTCTAGTTACGCGGCCATGAGCAGTTACGTCAACATTTATATGTAATTCTTAGGGAAGTTTCGACCAATCGCGTCGCTATAATCACTGCATGTAGCCCCGCCCGGATGCTTTTTTCTCTACTAGATAAAATGTCCGAGGGTCTCTCTTCTTTTTCCGCTAAAGTTTTTGTTTCCCCGTGATAATGATCTTGTTGGATGTATTGATTTATCGGGGATACACATGCAAACTACAGGGTCGAATAATACGTGTTACACCGATTATTCACGTTGGAATAACGATTTTGTGTTCAGGCATTGTTGTATATTTTTCAGGGGGTAATGTCTCTCAATTGGGTATGTATACCAATTTTTTTTAACTGGAAATGATCAATCAGGAATGTTAATGACTAATTAATTAAGTGAGAAACTAATCAGATGTGAATTTATAAATGTTTTAAAGCAATGCAACATCATCCTGCTATAGGTAAATTTTAATTTGGGATTGGGGAAACATTTCATTTCATATATAGAATACGTATTAAAAGACATTTTTAAAGGCGAGCTTAAAATATTCTTAGATAGCTTAACTAATCTAACTTGTGTGTGACAAAGCTTTTTCGACAACTCTAATTGGCTTAAAATGTGTTTTGTACTACCAATTAGAAGTTTTGGTTACAGGTTAACCTTAGGTTATGTTAGTGGTGAATACGGCCTTAAAGGCTCATTCACAGTGCTTCATTTTCACTGTTCCTCCCGATTGCTTCACTCCCGAGTTCGGTAGAACAAGTATGCGCAGCTAAAATAAGGAAAAATTATCCACAAAAGTTACTTAATTGCATAGTTGTACCAAAAAATACCTGCACAAAATATTCTAGCGTAATCTTAAAAAACACCTTTTAACTTTAAAAACAAATTTGTGTTAATAAATAGTCCGATTCCCCGAAGCATTTTCCACTAATAAACTTGAAAACGCCTTTCCAAAATACCGTAACACCAACTAACCAACCATTCAGAACAAAACAAAATCGAGAACTACTCCAACGCTCTACCCATCTCCAATTCTTAATTAACTCACCCATTCCCTCTCGGGACATTTAATTGCAGATCTCTATCCCACTTCACTTCTTTTCCCACACCCAATCAAACCCATTGCTACTGCCCCAACCGAAGCGGCGATTCAACATAGGGATAGCTTTTCCTTCGGGGAAATGCCTGCTCGGATTTTTGGTTGCTAAGGCATTGGGTTAGGGGAATTGTCACCAGAGAAAAGCCCAGGAATCCGAAGCATGGAACTGGATTTGGAACTGGTTTTATTGTTCTGGGCTTTTAAGTGTCAAAGGGGCTGGATTGTTTTGCAGCTCGAAAATCGGTTCAAAAATTGGATTTTATTGGACTCTGTTAGGATCCCTTTTGGTTTAATTTTGTGTGTCCAAATCGGAAAGGTATTGAATTGATTCGGGAATAAATTTTAGTGTTTGGAGTTCCCCATTTGGTGAATAGAAGACAATGCATGCCGTGAAATTGAATCGTGTGGAACTACCCAACCCATTGAGGGTTAGGGATCTTTTACATTTATCAGGATATGTTGCGATATGGCAATCCGGTGAGACTAATGAAAGAATCACTGAAGGACAGAACTGATATCATTTGGAGCTATCTCACTGTTATTGAATTCATGGTTCAGGCTTTTAAAATAGTACACGGCTGTTTCGTATACTATGGAAATTTATTTTAAAAATTATTCCCCCTCCCCCCATGCATATTTATATAGGTCGTCCAATGTAACTTTTTAATAAATTTTGGGTAGAGTTTGCGTCTTAGAAAAATAAGAAAAATTGTGAGCAATAAAGGTCCAAGAACCAGGATTCAAACTTGTTTTTGGTACACCTTTTTCGAATTTCGGACTTACAATTTTATAAGTTGGATTTTGTGGTGATTTTGCTAAATTTATAACTCTGATGAAAATTATTTTTAAAGTGGGCAAATCACAAATCCAAATGCTGTGTTCATTCACTGGGCAGTTGAATTTGAAGCAAACGTATAAATGCTATTGAATTTCCTTCCAAAAGTGAGATATTGTTAGGATTTTTTTTTTAATTTTGCCATTACCACAAGGGAAAGATAGCCTTTATCTAACTAAACTTATTTTAACTAATAAAAATCATCCGAAATTTTTTTTCAAAACAAAAGATGTTTAAAATCATGTGAACAAAAAATCTATGCGATATATTTTACTAGTTTTGAGTAGTTACTTTTGTTAAAATTTATAGTTACTTATTTGATGAAAAAAGCACGTTAATGAGATGATGGCTATGACAATTTAACTCTGACACTCACAACAAAAGAAACATACAATATCATTGTACTCTTTTAAAATACGATGTGTCAGAAAAGCAATCTTAACCAACCCTATTCCTTGGACCGACTAATCAGAAAAGTTATTTATTTCTGAATCTGCATTAATTATTTCAAAACTTACAAACACCTGCATCTTCAGTATAGGTTACAATCTACCCCACCTGAAAAATAACTTCAGAAGCAATACATTCAACATAAAAGAGGTTCTTCCAATAAAGGTCCTTCTCCAACACAGTAAAACCAATACTTTCAGAGAAGCAGCCCACAATATATCCCGGCATCATCCCTTCCTCCATCAGGATTTGTAGTACGCGTACATAGAACGGGAAGAGCAAGATCATCGCATCGACACAAAAAATACTACCAAACGTCGAAGTATTATACTAAGACAGCTCTTTGGTATGGTGATCCACCCATCCCATATAATGGTGGTAAAAAGGAAACTCAAGAAATGGCGTAAAGGAGTACGAGATGTATACTAGTACGTATGATGATTAGACCTTTCACTTTTAACAAGTTGAAAGAGTAATTTTGTTCACTCCCTCCTGCGAGAGGATTGATTTTTTTTCATAATTATGTTAAAAACTAACTAGAAATCAAGGTTTAGCCTATAATAAAGTCATTATAAAATGCATTTAAAATTTCAGTTGGCAATTATTTTGCCGAGCAATATTCCAACTGTCATAATAGAAACCCGGATATCTAGTTTATTCGCCACGCTAATTTAAAGCGGCGATAATTAAAACAATTAAATGTCTAGATTAAACAGTACCATTGCTCTACCATAGTAAATAAATGTTTATATTATTTTAACTTTTTTAGTGGTGAGTGTAGTCCTCAAATTGATTCCTTAGCCCAGGGGTCGGCAACCTGCGGCTCTTTTAATGTAAAGTTGCGGCTCTCCAGTTCCATACGAAAAAAATTTAATATATTTTTAAATACCTTAAAAAATTAGGAAATTTATTTTTAAGTACCTAATTAAATCAATGTGACTCAAAAGGAACGGTGTAACCCAAAGTTCTCAAGATGAGTCAAAACACTACTTTTAAGGGTTAAAACTCCAAACAATTTCAGGGAGAGAACCCCAAAATAACCCTCATAATTTTGGAACATAATATGTGTGCTGTTTTTTCTTGAAAATTCTGTGGTTACTCTCATATGGTCTATTGTAGAAGTTCTAAAAAATGAAAAAAAATTCCAAAATTTTTCTGAAGTAGGACACCCTACCCCCTCGAAATTTTACTGCTCATATTTTTCCTTGAAAATTTTTTCACTTAAATAATGAGCGGTGCTCTTAGGGTGCAATCCAAAAAGGCCTAAAAATGAGCTAAAATTATATTTTGATGGGGAAATTTCCAAAATTTTGAAATTAGATTCACAGAAATTAATTTACAATGTGTATGATAGTCATCTAAATCTTGATGTAAAAAGTACCCGAAAGGAGGTGCCTCGGAAAAAATGTTGAGTCAACCTCTCCAACTAAAATCAAATAAGCAAATACTATAAAATTGAAACACAAAAAAATCGGTGGCTCTTTAAAAGCTGGAAAATTTTGTAACTTGTAACTTTTGGCTCTTCTGTTTTAAAAGGTTGCCGACCCCTGCCTTAGCCCATTATAATTGAAAAAGATGATAAGATAATCCAAAGCAGGATTTGAAATTAATGATTAATACGACTGATAACAAATATTATTGAATTTTGAGTATTACTTAAAAATCATGACTGGTTTGAAACATAAAACTCGTGATCGGATTTTGAGTGTTTTTCGTTTCGATGAAAAATCATGATTACTTTTGAGCGGAATGGATGTACTCCGATAATAATAATTAATATATGATGAAAAATATTTCAACAAAAAAAACTAAAACTGCTCAAAAACATAGCGTTTAGCCAAGTCCACCCAAAACCGTCTCTCTAACTTTTGGAGGATAGGTGTTTTGTTCAGAAATCTTCAGCATAATAGAAGCATCCCTCCGTTCACGAATTGGCGATCTTTCACACCTGGCTAAAGTTATTTATATTTCTTTGGAGCAAAACATACTATTTAGTAAATGAAAATCACACATAATAATCAAAATTACGACCTCCAGTAATGATTAAAGGTGTTTTGTTTCACTTCTGATATCCAAACACGATTATGAGTGTTTGATGAAAACGTTGCCTAATCTTATTACTGTTTTTTAGTTTATAAAGTTAACACTTTTTTCAAATCTGGTGCCTTTTGGCAGCCCTGTATTCTCCACTTAGGGTTCTTGCTATAATTTCCCTGACTTAAATCTTATTCTTCTACATTTATTCCAATTTACAGCCATTTCCAATTCATTTAATATTAACGAAAATTTGCACGTTTGACCCTTCCCCACACTAAAAGCTTCCACTGAGAACTGTGGCTGTAGTTCGGTTTGACAGCATCAATCTAATTTATTACAGGTGAAAAATTTCGTTTAACTCACCCGGCTCTTAGTCTAACTTAGTCTTAGCTAAAACGTCTATCTTCAAAAAGTTTGCAGTTTTAACGAGCTGGGAAGATAATTTTTGGAGCTGTTTGAGTTTTATTTTTGAAAAGAAATAATTCCATCATGAATTTACGATTATTATCTGAGTAAAACAGTATCACACAATAATCTATATATAGAAAAATGAATGTCTTTATGTATGTGTGTATGTATGTATGTGTGTATGGTCCTTTATAGTTTCAAAGTTTCCCCACCTACATTAACTATTAAACTTTACAACGTTACTCTACTCGCTTCCGGGAAGGTTTCTGAATACAAATAATTTAAAATCGAAGCGTCCGAACAACTTTTTTGATCAGTTTTATGCTCAAAACCCATATTTCATGCCAAGCTTCATGGCAGAACAACATTGTTGTAAATATAACATGAGAAGATGTAACATTAATTGTAGTAGGCATAACATCGATTGTTGTATCGATTGCTGAAGTTTAAAATCAATTGTTGTAGCATAAACATAAAAATCCCTCCTTTATTTCATTATTTCTCCATTTGGACTGGCGAAGCCCATCAGTAACACACCAGAATAATGCATCAGATTATATTTATTAAAAAACTGAAACCCGGACGACAATCTCAAAATTTAATTATTAAACCCGGATTTGGCGATCAAGAGCGATCATTAAATTCAAACCCCGAGATTTCAAAGGGCTGTCTATACCCTCAATACCTCCACGCAACAAGCCTCCCGAAGAGAGCCAAATCGATAGAGTAGCTCCAGATAGTAGCTGGAGCTGGGACTGGGATCAATTTAATAGATTAAACACTTTATGAAATAGAAATCTTCCTGCAAACATGCCCGGTTGAGTGGGTATTATTATTATCGTTTTTTGTTTTCGGGGAGATTTCGATTCGGATTTTTGATTCTCGAGAGCCGGCTTTCCTTTTTTTTAAAGTTTCATGATTCGTTTGGAGTAGTAAATGTGTGTGACTGAGTGGAAGATGTTTGTTTTAGTCCCGGTGGATTGCGTTTGAATTGAATTTTTTTCGTACGTGCTTGTGTTTAAAGAAAGTATTATATCAACATGGATGTTTGTATAGCCAGTTTGTGTGTGGGCTGTTAAAAATTACAGACGGTATTAAATGAGGTTTGTCTGATCTTATGATGTTTTTTTCGATGTGTTTAAAGCTATCTTAATCTGGATCTGTTAGAGATGGAAGGGAACTATAAAATGAGCTTAAACTGTTATTGGGTTTACAGAGAGGGTGTGTTTGAAAGGTTACAGATCAATGATGTAAGAATCAAGCTGTTGTTGGACCTATTATCCTCAAAAAGCTGAAAAAGAATCCCGTCTAAAACTCAGAAAATTCGTTTCATTTAATTATATTACCAATTAGTGACGGGTAGAAGAATAACTGAAATGTGAAATATTTTAACTTCATCTTATAATTTGCGATATATTTTGGACGTTTTTATAGTGATTACAATACCTTATAGAAAATTAAATTTCCCTGACTTCATTCCTTAATTTTTTTTTAATTTGGATGGATAGTACTTTTTCCAATGATAGAACTTTGGAAATCCGAAAATAAAACAATGCTGTTCTTGATATGATCATTGAATTAAAAAAATGAATGTATGGATTTTCGTGTGATACAGAAGCGAGTGATAACGTGTCTATTAACGCAGTAACAACCGTTACTTGTGAATTACAAAGTTAAAAAATGTAGTCAAGACAGTGTAAAGACGATATTGATTCATTTATTTTTATTTGGGGTGAATTTTTTAAAGTAAGAGGAAAAACAATTTGAAGCCCATGAAACCTACGAATACGGTATCAATATAGAAACATTGGGTACCTCCCTTAGCCTGTTTCTCTTGCACTAAAATTTCTCTCGTTTCTACAAAAGCAAAATTTGATTTAAAAAAATATTTGTTCTTTTATTAGGAACGTAGGAAAAAGCAAAATTTCACAGTCAGGAGCCAGGCACTAAAAGTCGTGACGACAAAAAATCAACGAAAAATACATTTTCTATTGTGTATACCTACACTCAACAAGTCTAAAGCAAGGTTAATGTATTCGCGAGTCCAATGCTTATTCAAAAATTCACTGCAGAACGCACATTGTAAAACAGCTACTACCGAAATCGATCCAAGACCCTGTGACTATACACGAGCCCCTCTGAAAATTTTCAGATAATTTGAATTCAAAACTTTTAAAACTTCTCCCAACTTCATATTAATGGTTTTTAGTCACGCATTTTACAATGTTGTTGGGGGCTTGTTCTTGATGTTTAAGAAAGGCGATTACATCGCAGTTCTCAAACTGCTATCAATCATTAGGGATTAATTGCATTTAAGAATCAATTTTTGTATTTTGAATGAGAACTTTAAAATTTCTAAGTTTGAATGTGTGTTGGCTTTAATGAATCGGGATTCTTTTCTTCACAATGTGATTATGTTACTTACAATGAAATCGTGCTGATGTTTTTGAGAAATGAAATATGTTTGTCTCTCTATTCTGAAAAAGGTTTTGATCGGTTTATAGAGAAAAAACTTTTTATTTACTTCTCCGTATAATACATTTTTGGTATCAAAGTGTCGGGCTGTTTTGAGGATTCCGAGTAAACTCAATTTATAAAATTTCGTTAACGGAATAATAAAACGGAAAAAAAAAATAAAAACGGAATTTATAAAAAAATATCAGTTTCAAAATATTTTCATTTTTTTAGATTACGGATAAGGTAGAAGTTAATGGCAATTAACTTTATCCATTGAATCAAAACGACAAATTGAAGCTATAATATCATGAGGACAAAAATTTTTTTTCACGTTTTTAAATGCACTAATTTTTCGTTTTAGTAGTTGAGTAGTGATTTAAGCAGTTCACGGGGTTGGTGAGCGATAGAGCAGGGGCGGTAGATCCCTACCTATTTAAAACATTGATTCAAAAGAAATATAGCTAGAAATATCCAAGAATTCAATATGTAAGCTTAAAAAATTGTGCACTATTATTCAAACACAAAAAACTTTATAATTTAAACATATTATTGCTAACTACGTTCAATTTTGAGCGGTGCCCTTGTTTTTTAAGAAACTCAGATAATATTGTACCCCATAATGTGAGTATTTCGCTACTACTGTTATATATTGAAGAAAGTTTTAAATTAAAGACATAAAAGTTTAGGAGCTACAATTTTTTACAAATATTTTTAGTTTTCTCATGCATCATATCTACAGCTTGGTCCTACGAGAAATTAAATACGATTATTATTTAATTAGAATTTATTTAATTTCTAAAATAGTTGACTCCGCTTTATGAGATCACGGTTCATGTTATCAATCGGATAATGTTTTCGAAATTGAATGGTCCCGATCACTCCTATAGTTAAATTAAAGCTAAATGTATCGTTTTATGTGATAATTGAAGGGCTTGGTGGATGAAGGGGCTATGTTACAAGGCCTGTCCCAAAAGTTATGAGACTGAATTCCATTCAGACAGAGGGAATTCAGTCTCGTTTCTTTTTTTCGCTTTCTTTAATATCGTTTAATGTTATCAAAATTTAGTGGAAATCCCTTAAAAACCTCCTTTTTTCCGTTTGAAGGCTAATTTCAATACATAATCATACAAAATGAGTAATTAATATAGTATTGAGCTTTATCCGCTCTTGTACTTTTCTTTAAAAGCATTTTAAGTAGCAAAATACACACTACCGCTTATTATTATCAGCCTGATATTGTTTTCATTTTGATCTCGGACAAATGTGTTGAAAAATTTAGTTTATTTCGCTAATATACCGTCATCTAGTAATTTATGAAAATTCAATATTTTTATCTCTCTCGGTGTAATTCTTTGTCTTGTTTCATGATAAAAAATAAAGATATGTTTACTTTCATCATTTCATTTCAATCAAAGCAGTAATTGTTCATTTTTTCGCATTTACCTTTCTCTGCTTATATTTTGTAAGTAAGTGCCTTTCTCGTAAACTACTCAATTTGTATAATTACAGTCTTTCAAAAAACGATGAACAAATAGTTTTGTTTACTTCATATGTTTTCTAAAAGAAGAACAAACAAACAACATTTAACGCAGCAAATTGAAATTCCCCATTGTAGTAAATAAATTAGAAATTCAGCCCGGAGTATTACGTGACTTAGAGAAAATCTGGAAAACTCTCCTGCTTTGGCATTAAAATTGTAAATTAAGTCTTTTATTTTGGTGCAAAAGAAGGTAATTCTACGTGCCCCAGGAGGGATTTGAGAGCTGAAAGTTAAATGTCAGCCATGTAACTAAAGAAATACGATTTGTAACAATATTACTCTGCGTTGTGAATAAGTGGGAGTTTAGACATCAAAAAACAAAATGGCGAAACCTTTAATTCTAAAGAAAGCAAAAGAAAATAAATCTTAATAACAACTGAAATTAAATAAAACTCCCCAAAATAAAAGCTTATCGTGGAATGTTTTGTCATTCCTTTATAAAATCTCTAATTAATGTCGAAAAATATTATAGGAACCAGTCGATAGTTAGGTTTTTCTAATAAAAAACTTTATTTAAAATTTCAAAATCTTCCTAAATTTAGTTGCTGATAAAAATAACAAAACTGTAACAACTTAAAACCTTAAAATAAAAATAAAATTCAACTTGATGGAATCCTAGTTCATTTACCAAGTAACAGCATAAATAATAATAAAATTTTTTCTTTGAAGTTAAAAAAATATTTAATTTTTTTACATTTAAAGAGAAATATTTCTGGTGGAAGAGAAGGATCTATGTGACAGCTTTGGACTAGTACACTTTGATGTGGTCACATACTACCTTCTTGACACTGCACTCTTAAAACGACAATCTCAAAAATGAGTAAACATTACTCAAATCTGAGTATGTCGCGAACTTAAACAGGCTCCGATCCAAATTTTTTCAAATTTGAAAACATACATGTACTCATTTTTGAGAATGTGCAGATACTCAAAAATACATCATGTAGGGTAGGTGGGGGTAATTGTCCGCATGGGGTAATAGTCCGCACGGCCTTTTTTTGATGATAATATTAGATTATTTTGACTGCATTGATACAGTAGGTTCCTTTCACAACCCCCAAATGGCCCTGAAAAAATCAGAGGAGTAGCGTGTCCGTTGTCCAAAAAAATGAGGTAGGTCAGTTTTTAGTGTCCTTGTTAGAGTATTTTTCTCACTTTTTCTTCATATTAAAGTAGAATAGTTATATTTATTCAATCCATCTGTTTTTTTTCCGAAAGAGCCTTTATTTATCTTTGAAATTATATCACTATACTCATGTTTACTTTTGTTTTCAAAAATCAGTACCACTTTGTTGTTGTCATCATGATATGGGGTAATTGTCCGCATTGATTTTGGGGTAATTGTCCGCAATTGAAAATGTGTGAATGTTCTCAGAAACTCCATCAGAAGAAGCTTTTGTTGAAAAGAAAGACAGTCCTAAAACTTTCCAAACCTAATGAAATCCATAATGCAAGGTTTCATGAAATGATAAGTTTTCCTGACAATTTGGCCGATTTTACTCAGGTAAAAGGATTAACTTTGCAACTTGTAGAGTAACTTTGCTATATAATGTTTTATAATGTCGAATATTGTTGTGTAGTCTTCCTATTGTGAATATACCTCAATTTTGATGCTTTTGAATTGGAATATCTAATAATTCTCTTATTTTATTCTATTGGGGTAATTATACGCACTGCGGATAATTACCCCAAAAAATGGGGCAAATGTCCGCATTTTTTTTCTTTTTAAAGTTGAATATTTCTAAAAATATTTGCAGCTCAAGGCTGGAAAAAATATGAATTGATAGGCCACATCCTAAGCTTTAGATTCCATACCAGAAACTTATTAAAATAATCAAACTGTGGGCCACAAAAATTCAAAACCAAAAACTGCGGACAATTACCCCCACCTACCCTACTCATTTTTTAATTCGTCCATGACATTCTTATAAAGAGTGTGCAATGTGATACAGTTATTACAACCATATAGCCAAGTTACTATGACGTGGGAAGTAGACCAGTAAGTTGAGTTGTGACGTCCCAACGTTGTGTAACGCGCTTTCACACCAACTAAATGAAGCTATAAATTTACGCCATTTCAATTTTTATATATAAACTAAAAATAAGCATATTTTGAGTGGTGACTATTAAATTTTTTGAAACAGAGTTTGTCTTATGTTTCAAAATTGAAAGCATTGGGTCGTCATATTTGAGACATAAAGTTTCATACCAAAATGAGAACATCTATTTATACTCAAATTTGAAACTGTCATTTATCTTAATGGGATATCTATATTTTTAAAGGTCTTATAGATAGATGGCGATTGTACTAAAATTTAAGTAAAAAATACTCTACATTCCCCCCATTAATATTTTTTCGAAAACTTCCTTTTCCACAAACCCCTTCTATCAATTGGAATTCTTATAAATACAGTCGATCTCTTTCAAAAATATATTGATTTATGTGTTAAGTAGTACACATATATTAGACACCAGTGAAAGCGTTTATTCGGGTTTATCTTTACCCCTCACAAGGGTATTACCATTTAAAACTCTCAGCTATAAATGACCTTTACCAGCGGCATTATTGCCTAAGCTCTTTTTCCATCTACCCCGAGGAAGAGGGAGACGCCACCCCCAAGTTGCCGAGTGTTTTTTCGGCGATTCTTATTATCTATAACATTCTAGACAGAAATAAGCTATAATCTTTCAATAACCTTAACGCCATTAAAAGTTTTCTAAGAATCTTCGGTTAACAATGCTGTGACATTTCGCAACTGTACCTTCAAAACCGTTCCTCTTTATGTAAAAAAAGGAGGGTCTCCGCTCCCAAAGCTCAAGTGATTTCTAAGCGATCTCCTAGATGTTATTACCCGATCCCTTGATCGAATTTTCCCCCTCCCTCCGAATAAGTCTTATTCGATTCTACTTCGATTCCCGCAGATTTATGGTCGGTTCCAGTGTGGACTTATATCGAGTATTTTTCGATCGGACGAAATATGGCGTTTGCTACCTCCTCATATTTAGGGCAAGCAATCAGGGCTCGTTATTATCTTGAAAGAAAACCAGTAAGTAAAAAATAAAGTATCAATATATTACTTTAAAAAATCCTGGTGTTCCTTTGGATGCTAAATTTTAAGCGATTGCAACTTTATCATGCCCTTATAATTACAGTACAAAGTCTTACGTACCTTTAAATTTTACATTCAGGGTTTGGATTTAATGATCACACGGACTTATGGTTTACCGATTAAATTTTAAGTAAAATCGTAAAAATCGGGAATGGTTTGACCATGGAAAAAACTCTAACCGGATTTTGAGTTTGATTGGTTTCATTTAAAGATTTATTTTGAGAAATATGGCTTTACTCAGATAATAATAATTAATTCATTACAAAAATATTTCAATCATAACATCAAACTCAAACTGCGTTAAAACATACCGTTCCCACTTTGGCAAAACCGCCTTTCTAATTTTTCGAAGATAGGATTTCTCTTCGGAATTTCTCTTCCATTGGTGATCTTTCGAGCAACAAAAAGGATATTTATGTTTAGTACGAAATATAAAACTAAAAAAGCGTCACAAGTAATATTAAATTTATGAACAAAAATAATAAATACGACGCGAGTTTTACTTTACACTGATCGCCAAACGATAATCCGTAATGAATAAAAATAGGTGTCTTATTTTAAAAAGTGGCAAATACAAAAAGTGATCTGATTTTTGATTTCATATCCTAATTGTATTAGGATTTAAGTAGAAATATTCCCCAAGAGTCTAATTCCATACTGGCACTTTTGATCATAGGTAGTATACAAATTTAACTTATCTAGTGGTGATTTTTGTAATGCTATGGAAATGTATTCTAAATTATACAGGGTGTCTAAAAAGGTTGGTACCAAAATTAACATGCAAGTCTTTGCATGACTAGCAAGATTTTCATATGAACTCATGTCCGCCAATGTAAACTGTGTCCGCCAGAAGACAATATTTGCTAGCCAAAGGCAACGTTTAACATTTTTCTATGGAAAACTTTGACCCCCTGAAACCCCTGTAAACCAAATTTCATTAAACTCTGCAGGTTAAATTAGTAGGGAAAATCACCTACTTTTTTCAGTTTTAATTTTTATTCAATACTAGCTGATATACCCACCGTTGCTCGGAGAAAAAAGGATTTTCAATCTAGGTGATAAAATAAATAAAAATTATTTTCTTCCCTATATTCCTTTCCTGGGAGTCATTTAGGGGCAATAGGGTCAACTGGCTTCCCGCTAGAACTCTTCTTTCATGCTATACTTCCTTAAGACATAAAAAACTTTAAAAACATCACCTGTTAAGAATTAATGTGTGAAATCCTCATTTTTAAGAGTGATATTTTCAAAATATAAAAACGTTGGAAGGAGACCCTCTTAGCCCCCTTATTTCAAGGTGCTTTATCTTTGTTCCCTTCAATATCCTCCATCTATTTCTCCAATTCGTAATACGGTAATTCGATTCGGGATAGTTGTGGCAGATGTAAAACAAAATCTAAAGAAACTTTGGGAATTAAAATAGTTATATAAACTTAATAACCGGTTTTTTAAAATTAAAATTTAAAAAAGGTCAGGGGGAGACCCCCTGAACCCCCCTTTGTTGATTTATTACCAACTCATTTCGCTAAAATAAATCGCCTTCAAACATAAAATAAATGTAAGCATCATTTGAATTGACACCAACCATCTAAAATGCTTCTGATGAAACACTATTGTTATATAAATTTTATTACTTGGAAAAAAAATTTAAAGATTTTCGGTTTAATATTTTTTGGTAATTGTAAAAAATTTATTTTATCTCAAATTATTTCTTTATCAGATTTTTTTAAAAATTCTACTCGCTATAAAATATTTTTAAATAAATATTTCCAACAATAGTGGTTTTGCGTCACTTGGATGGAGCAATAATCGATATCAATTTAACATTGAAGCAACGCATAAGAATTTAGAAAAGGGCCAAAAAAGACAGCTTAGAATGGTTTGAATTCAAAAATTCTTTTTTGAAAACCTTCCCGATTGTGTGAGGAACAACATGCTAAAATTTCATACCAATCGCATTAATAAAGTGGGAGATAGAAAGCAAAAACTAAAAACCTAAGTAAATATTCAAACCCCCGTCCAGAATGAAATATCGAAAAATCCAGAAATTACTTTCTTTGAAATATTCTTAAGAAGATAATACCAACCGGTCACTTCGAAATATCCAATTATTAGTATGTTTTTCTTCTAAAATGTAAAACTTTGTTTATGCTCAGTAAAATCGGGTTTTTGAAATTTTTAGACCCCTTAAAATTCGAATATCGAAAATTCTAAAAATGCCTTTCTAGATATTGTGGCTAGGTACCTTCCTGCGAAGTTACGAAGATCTAGGGTCATTTGGGACGGTGCTAGGATCAAAAACGTAGAAAACACTCCAAGCACCCCTGTGGGTCAGGAAAAAAGAATTTCGAAAAATCCCTTCTTAGTGCGCGTATACACTGTAAAGTCTTCCACCACACCAAGTTTCAACTCTTTAGCCCCGGTAGATTTTGCTGTGCGTTGATAGGTGAACCGATGAATCGGTGAACCGTAAAGCTCTTTTATTATTATAGATTTGCAGACTGTTCAAATTCGGAATTGCATTATTAGTTATTAACATTAGGTTTGTTAGTGGTTTTATGGCGCAAGAATCAATTTTGATTGAGTTAAGAGAATAATACGATTAATATTATTATATAGACAACGTATTGCACAATGAGGAAGTTGCATGATTTTTTTAAATTTTTTTAATCGATTCCTCTTGTAAAAATAAGCAACTACCCAAAATTTGAGGCCGATCGAGACATTTTTTGATTGCCAAAAAAATTAACAAAAATCCCCTTTTTAAAAGCGCTCGAAAACGCCAAGAGTTTGGATGTGACGTCATCTTATATTAAAAATTGTTGAAAAGCAATGGAGTTGATGGTATTATTGTTGACGTCATCTTATAATTTAAACAATAAACGTTTTCAGTCACGTGTTTTTTTCTCGACTTTTAAATTAAAATATTTAATTACCTGTACATTTTTTTGAAAAACTGACTAGATATTTCATTTAACCAAACAAAAAACCATACGGAACACTTGTTTGTTTTTGAAAATCTGACACATGCAACTTCCTTATTATTCATATCCCAATAAAAAAGAATCGATATAATAAAAAATTATTTTGCTATTTATACATAACTAGGGTTCTAAATATTTTTGAAATAATCGATTCCAGAATCAAATCGGAATCGAAAACCTTGGAATCGATATCAAAGAATCAAACGCTTAAAGAATCGATTCCAGCAAGAATTGATTCTTTGGAATAGTACTTAATTTTCTAATTCTGATACTTATTAACAATTTTGTACACTAATTATTTTGATAATAATGGTTATTTTGAAGCAGGAATTGAATCTTAAGAATCGTACTTAATTTTCTAATACAGATAATTAACAATTTGGTTCACTAATTAATTAGTATGTCGATAATTAATTAATATTTTATGGTTAGTAATTAAATTAATAATAATTTATTATCTTTGATTTGTAATTAAAACATATAAGTTCGATTCTACTTTTTCGATACTGGATCTAAGGAATCGATCCAGGTTGGAATCGAACTTCTGGAATCGAATCCAAAAATCGAAACTCAGGAATCGATTCCGGAATCGAATCGATCGATTTTTTAGATCCCTATACACAACTCGGGCTTCGCTATTACATATGGAAGCCCATATTTTCCAAATCGTCCCAAACTTCCATTGCTAGCTATCAGCATCCATAAAAAGCAAACAACTTCCTCAGAACTAGCACATCTGGCAACAAACACCCCCCCTGAAAACAAAAAAATACCCCAACCGTAAGAACCACTGCTTCATTGCAAACACCATGTTTCACGGAGCGAGTGAAATCCCATTAGGGCGGGTTTACAAGCAGAGTTTTGGACGACGACGCGATTGGTCGAAACTTTCGTATTGATGATGACGTAGCTACCACGACATAGTGCCGAGAAACAACAGAAGGACCTGTTTGGACATCGTTGTGAAGGTTTTGAATTTGCTGATCACACTTTACCGCCAAAACCTGGTTTAACTATTAAATTTTGAGTAAAATTGAAAAAATAGGGCCAGATTTGAGGCAAAAAACTCATGATCGGATTTTGACTTTTACTGTTTCTATTAAAATTTATGATTACTTTTGGTCGATGCGGTTTTACCCAGATAATAATCAATTTATGATGAAAATTATTTTTTATAAAGTAACTCACAAACAGCGCTTATACTTATCCATCCATACCTAGCCAAAAACAAAAATCTAAATTTTCAAGGATAGGAGTTCTCTTCATTTCTGAACAGAATAATCTAGTTATCTCTCCATCGGAGTATTGACGATCATTCATGCAAGAAAAATTATTTTTATTTTCGAAATTTTCTTCTCTGATCGCCAAACGATGATCCATGTTTGATGAAAAACGTCACTAGATTTTTAAAAGTGACAAATACGGAGGGTCCCGGGTTCGATTCCCGACACCGCTGAAGACCCATCGAGTATATGCGGAGTACGTGCTCGTTAAATCTGTGGGTCCGAAAGTCCTGAGGTCGGTCATGGCGCAGTTTACCTTGGGTCCAGGTGTCTGGAGACTATTTCCCACCCCTTCAGATGCGTGTCAAAATTGTGGAGGTGGTGATAGATGGTGGCGGCATCTATCATCCGAGGCTTTAGTCAGACTCCTTCCTTTCATGGCCCTCACTTTCTCAGGAGCCGCACCCCCTTTATCTTAAATCCTGTACGCTCTGCGGATGGAGCTTGGATATTCCAAGTAGCATTAGAAACAACATAACCAACACTTTACTTTTTTGCGGAGTCCTTAGTCACCACTCTATTAATTATTAATTCTAAAAACTAAGTATAATGGTTCAGATATAAAACGTTTGACCCAAGATGATAAAGTCCGCCTGTTCATGCGCTTCTCTCAACTCTTTAAATCGCCCCTTCGGCGTAACCTTCTGATGTGTTTTCTATTGTTTTTAACATTTCAATCGAGGCATTATATATAGCTATGAAGTTGTAACTGGTACCCCACAATTCACGTAATTTAGTGTTTAGTTAATAAGTTTGTTGGTATTCATATTAAGTGTGTGCGTGTTTTGTTACCAACGTTTTTCAAAATATTTTCTGATCCAAAAACTAATAAATAACCTACTCCCGCAACTCTTTTACTAAACATTATTTAAAAAACACCATTAATTTCAAACCGTGAATATCAAATATTAGATCAAAAACAAATTTTCAAAGTGATGATTGTTCCGACAAAATGTTTACTTCTAATATTTTAATCTTTATTTTTGTTAAAGAAACTTTTGACCTTTGTAAATATTATTTGCTACCGAAAAGGCAGAGCAGAAGATGTCTATCCAATCTACATTTCCCTTTTTACTTAATCCACCCATGAAACCATGATTGGCTAGTGGAAGATTAGACACGTCATCGAGACAACCTCTTCCACTGCCAGTGACGTCACCGGTAGCAGTATCTAATGCCTCCTGCGTTGGTACCGTCTGCGTCAAAATAATTGAAGGGCTTGGTGGATGAAGGGGCTGTTACAAGGCCTGTCCCGTAAGTAATGAGACTGAATTCCACTCAGAATTAGGGACTGAGAGAGAGAGAGAATTAGTCAGAGTCAGAATTAGGGACTGAGATTAGAGACTGAATTCCAGTCAGAATTAGGGATTCAGTCTCTTCAGTTTCGGGACAGGCCTTGTAACATAGCCCCTTCATCCACCAAGCCCTTCAATTATCAATTTTAAACCCTGTCGATGAGGAGATTGGTAGGAAATTTTCTCGTGGTTTCCACTCATCATCCCGATCAGGTCGCGTTGGTCCCTTCATGTAAACCCGCCCTTAGAACCACGACAACCTACCATCTCTACGATTAATCGCAGTCATAACCGACTCCCGAAGCATGACCACAAGGAGTAAATACAGGCGAGTGATTCATTGTTCTGTGGGTGTAATGAAAGGAGAGCAGATGTTTCATTAAACGTATGGTTTTTTCTTCTGTGGGTCCTCCATTTCTGACGTAAAGGGAAAGAAAAGAAGATTCTGTGTTCTTTCGGGACGGATGGGCGAATTTGTTTTGATTAACGATCGTCTCTGTCACGTCTGCCCCCTGTAGATGGATTTATTGTTTGATCTGCAGGAATTGGTTTTAAGGATATTGATGATATTTTTATTGTGTCGCATTGTGGAAATGAATGCGATGATTGAAGGTATATTTGAAGCGCCTTCTTTTATTGTAATTAGATTTGTCTTCGTTCATCGAATTGGTGTTGTAAGGAATGTATTCTATACTAGACCCTAACGTTTCTTGACGATGGAGAAATAAGCTGACAAGGGGCCGGATGCAACTACGTTCTATAACGTGCTAAAGAACCGGATTTCGCCTAATAACGATGGCCACAGAACGCGTGCTCAAGAGGTGGCTGGTGGCGTTATGCGACGATCCTGCTGACGTTTTCCTCCTGATTGGTTGAAGCGTTCCATTACGTATCAGCAAAGCGAGGGAATAACAGGGTACAATCAAATGCACGTGGTTAAATGACGTAGTTCTTGACGTTCTTGAAAACCAATCAGCAGCATGCTGGATAAATAACACAAAAAACGAAAGTTGAGTTGTTTGGAAGTAGGATTCGATCGGTCTCAAAATCGTCGCAAAACGTAGTTGCATCTGGCCCAAGGAAACCTTCTCACCCGGCGCACGGCCCGGGGGTAATATGATTTTCCCGAGGGGGCAATTTGAAAACTTTCAACCAAACTGCCCCCTAGGTGGGGCATGGACCCCAGATTTTATTTAATTTCCAAGAAGAATTTTCGAAAAAAAAATACACATGAGGGGCATGGACAATTTAGAAAGGCTTCGGTGAGGCATGGACCGAAAAAGGTTGGGATCAACTGATCTAAAGTAAATTTGAATTGAATGTGGAAATACCTTGTTCATGTACCAAATGGCTACACGTTAGTTCGGTTTTGGTTATTCGTCTATTAACTTCAAGAGTCTTCATCTAACCACAATATTTTAACTATGATATGGTAAAGACTGTATCAATTCTAAAAAATCTAAATACTAAATGAAATAAAAAAATATCTCCTTTGCTGCATCTCAAAACTATCATTTCTTCCGTATAACGATTACTCACAATTCTATTACAAGCTACACGAAGGAGTTCAACCATTTTGAATCTCTCCCTTCTCAGAACCTTACATAATATCGCACCTTAGAGGGATTAACTGCAAAGACAGAAGCACTAAACATTATAACCACCCGGCAGTACCAGAAATTCACGCTCCGCCAGCCTTGACAAGTAGTTTAAAGTTTATGGTCGCGCGCCTTGCAGAGAAAAGTTACTTGACTGAATCGGCCATGTTTGAAAGCAGCTGCGAAAAGTTTCTCTCCGGAAGTGGAGTTGAGGTGTTTTGCGGTCGCGAGGTTTAATTCAACGCGTTGATTATGAGTGGTTAGAGAGCTCGGTTGACGGGTTTGAATGAAGAAGAGTGGTGTCATGTGAGAGGAAACTGATATCATAGTTTTGAGGGAAATTACTCGTCTTTTTTGAATTGCCGAACTTATTCTATTTATGCTTAGTGAGTTTTATGAAATGAGACAAGTTTATATTTTTATCTTTAAAAGCAGGATTTTTGATGCGTTTCGGACAAAATTTGAATTTGTCTAAAAATGTTTTAGATTTAAACGGTCAGTTATCGATCCATTATTTAGTCCTTTTTTTCACGATCATTTACAAATACTTAACCACGTAGAACCCATGGTTTTGTTTTACTCCAAAGAAATGTAAGAAGCTACAGTGAATAATTTATTGAATTGTATAAAAAATTTTATTAAAATATATTTTACTGGTGACTTATATAAAATCCTCAGAGATGAGAACTTTGTTTTAAACTTTTAAACGTATTTCTTACAAGATCACATTATCAACTGTAGTAATAGCTCATTAAAAAAAGAATTTTGCACAAAAGGGCTAAAATGGTGTGGAAATTGTTTATTTTAAAATACCCTTCTCAGGAACTCAAATTCCACCGGTCATATTATCAATTATTTTAAAAGTGACAATTATTTTAAAAATGAAATAAAAAATGTCAAAATATAGGTATTCTATAATGTATATGCTTGAACAAAAACGTCTTACTTTTATGTGTCATCCAGACGTTTATTAAAATACAAATTTCGGATTAAAATTTGTTGCCATTGGATAGGTGAAAAGGGGTCAAGTGGTTTTTCTAGGAATTCTCTTTAATTCATAAAATACATAAGTAAAATATTTTATCTTGGAAAACAAGATGGTAGCAATCTTAAAATTTTCCGTGGTTGTTGCGTGAAACCTTACAAAATCATATAAACGGGGTCCGGTGTAGGTAGAAAATGAGAGTTTTTGCAAATGTTTATAGAAGTTACTAGGCCTCCTAGGCCCGGCGCGCGTCCTCTCAAGTACAAATTCCCTCTTATGAACTTACAAACCGATTACAAACCATGCCCTAAAGAAAATACACTTCTTCAAAGAAATTTCTGCAAATAAACTCTTTGTCTTTACTCTTACCACCCAATTAAATCAGAACAAAGCGAAAATTTTCCAAACCAAATCTCCCTCTTCAGACCCACCACACCGAAGGAAATTTACCCTCGGAACCAAAGACGACAAGATAAATATACTCTCCAGCTCATATCTCCTCGCTTTAGAAAAGGCGCCCCTATGACATACCATTGAATTCGATTAATGGACACTCGATTGAAAACCGATATTAGAACTTGTACCTATGACGTTGAGTCGTTTGAGTGGGAGTTTGCGGATAACTTGAGAGGAGGTTTCACGCCCTGGTGGCTCGGATTCAAACGGAATTCGAATTCAGGTGCAAGACTTGGAGCGTAACAGATGGAGGAATCTGTGAGTGGCTTCGGTAATTAGGTAGCATTATATTTGAAGTAATTTATTAAGTTGCTTTAGGCGTTCTTTGGTAAAGAGGTTGCAAGGGAACTATAACCTACTGTTAATAACATTAATTATGAGTATCGGACTGCGAGAAGTTATTTCCTGGACCACCTCCGAAATATTTTGAAAATAATTTATATGCATTCTTAGACAACAAAAATTAGTTTAGCCAGCTTTATAAGGATCAAATTTCGAAAAATTCCTGGGGGAACCCCGAAACCCCTCTTTTATACTATAAACCTCTCAATAATACTATACAAGTGCTTAAGTAAAAGTTAATTCAATAATTTTTAATCTTATAATTTAGTAGAAGCGCTGAAATATAAGTAATATCTTCCTTTTATATAAATAAAGGTTTTGCAAATATTTTCATGGACGTACTCAAATTGTATCTTTACACCAAATATGTGTATCTGAATACAAGATCCTATAACAACAATAAGGTCCTATTTTTTCTTCGGACCTCGATAAAAAAATTTTTTAAATTACTTGTCGACCCCTGGGGTTATTCAAAGCTAGAGAAACATAGTGCTAGAGGTTTTAAGGTACACGTAGATGACCAGATCACAGTGTAATAGGGGGTAGTCACTCTATAGGGGGTAGTCAATAGGGGGTAGATGTAATGTCACTACGTCGCCCTTTTTTCGAATTTCGAATTTGGTTTAGAGTAATTAATTTTTTAATTTTCGAAATTTTTGACACTTTTTCGGTTTTTTCTATCTAAAATGAAAACTAATCACGGTATCAATATGATTTTTTAAACACTTATATTCTTATTTTTAAGAAAGAGATTGTCGTTTAATTCTTTAAAAAATTCTAATTAGTTTTGGAATTATTAAGCATTAAAGTTTCATTTTTTTTCATAGTTTTAGTAGGTCTTTATCAGACGTGTTTAATGTTTTTAAATTTTATATTTGCCTGTTCACTAGATTGTCGCGAGCACGGATAGTTAAATTTAAAAGTTTTGAGGTGCACATTTTTACTCTAAGTTTGCTAGAGATATAGTATAGACTTGGTTAATAATCTTTTAAAGATAATGTACTTCGATATTTTTTGAACTACTAGAGAAATAAATAATTAAGCTTTTTTGAGTGCTATTTATGGTGATGAAAGGTAGAGGATTTTCGATAAATTGGTTTTACTCTGCTAAAGATCGATTTCAGATATTATACAGATCGCGAAGCGATCTGTAAAGAGCTGCATAGCAGTTACGGGGGTTGGTGAGCGTAAGCGAGCAGGGGGAGGTAGCCCCCTATCCATTAAATTATTGATAATTTAAAAAGGAATATTTCAGTAAGAGTTTTATTTTGATATTTTTGTTGTAATGATCCGAATTTAATTATTGAAAAGTTTGAGGTAAAAAGTTTCGTTATTAAATGATCATTAACTATACTCTGTTCATTTAGAATTAGCGCCTGAGACGTAATGTATTAGAAGCAGCTATTATTCTTATTATCGTCGAAAAAATTTTCTTCTGCAATGACAAGGCAGCCTAAGCAGAAGTAGTTAAAATACTGTAAAAAATCGGTCACTGAAGTTGTCTGATGAGCGTTATTAAGCATTATTGAGCGTTTTTTATCCTGTTTCAAGCGCTTATTCTAAATGAACAGACTATAAGCAGACAAGTTCCAGGTTGTACTGGATAGTTGAGATGAAACAAGCGAGCTCTGCTCGCTTAGATCGCGAAGCGATCCTCAAAGAACTGCGAAGCAGTTCCGGGGGTTGGTGAGCGATAGCGAGCAGGGGGCAGAGCCCCCTAGTGTATTAAAAGTTAAATCAATTGAAACTTTTAATATTTAGAAATAAACCCGCTGTTGAAACCTGCCCCACCCGGTTGCCAGATTTCAACTGAAGAGAACCTTTTTTAAAACGCAATATTGGACTACTTAATTTTCTCTGAGAACTTGGGTAAAATTAAACTATGTGTCCGAAAGTCCACGGTAAGTTATGCAAGTGGAAGTTTTATGATGCGTCAATTTGTGAGTTCACAAAAAATAAAAACTGAAAACTGTTTAAAGGTGCCCCACTCTCCTACTGCACGATGGCATTTAAAATTTGCGTTTTGACACCGTTGTTAGGATATTTTTCTGTGATGAGACACAGACTCATCAGTTTTTTCGGCACAGAGTAAAATTAAGCTTATTTTTTAACGAACGCCCAATCCCGTGATGTTTGGGATCGGGAATTTCTAGATTACAAGACGATAAAGAAAGACTACAATACTATTGTGCTTTCCTTTATTATTTACCGTTTCAAGATTTACTCTTCTACTGGTGATGTTTTATTGGTGGTTGCTATCTTATAGGGGGTAGGTATATTAACAAATGAGTTTGAATTAAACCATCACAATTGATCGACAAAACATGGTTTAATGATTTAACTTTGAGTAAAATCGTAAAAATAGGACCTGGTTTAAGGAAAACATACACGATCGGATTTTGAGGTTTACTTGTTTCGATTAAAAATTATGATTACTTTTGAACGATTTGGTTATGGTTAGAACTAATTTATAATTCATGATGAAATTATTTTATCAAAAAATAAAAACCAGGGCCAACACTTATCGCTCTCACCCAGCGAAAACCAATAATCCAGTTTAACGAAAATAGGCGCTCTCTTCAGTATTTTTTTTAAATATAGAGGAGAATGGGGTAACAAAAAACTGGGGTAATAATAAACATTTTAATTTGAGGCTTTGTGTGTGGGCCTAAAAATCTGATAAAAATCACAGAATATCCTAGAGACATACTTTATATCACATAGAAATTTTATCGTTTTAGAATAAGTATTTCAGTGAAAGATTCACGTTTGAAGTTGATGCGGACAAAAAAGGCATGAACGTTAAGTCATGCCTTTTCAACTACAATTTCAATTTATCTTGGTTTAGCTATAAAATTATTTCGGAATTTTTTGGTTAACATTTTGCTTGGAGGAAAAAAACCGAAGTTATTACCGAACATATTTTACAGAACTTTGGTCTAATATGCTTGAAAAATCATAATACTGTATTTATTAAGGTTATCAGAGGAAACTTTATTTTTTAAATACATTTTAGTAGCAACAATAACAACCTTCAGATTGTAAATCTGCGTTGATGGATTGTCATACGTAGCTAAAATAAATTAAACACACAGTTTAGTTCACTGAAGAGAGTAAATTACAAATTTGTGAATTTTACCGATATATTCAACGGTCTGTCCTTCTTAGGAGTTAAAGAAAAACAGACTTAATTAAAGTTATGTACGGAAAATACGATAAAACATTGAAATAAGCAAGCCATTATTAAGGAAACAATCGCTTCTTTCACAATTCCTAGATAAAGCTTATTTGGGAAAACTAATTAATGCAGAATGCAAAATAAAAAAAACAAGCTAGTTTCTTTTTCTCTAAGAAATGCATATTGATTTTAATTGCAAATCCGATGATGAACAATCATAATTACGAAGCTAAGAATGCATCTTCAGGATTATAAAGGGTTAAAAAAGGGGCGTTAAGTTACTTTGGACATTATTCAAGGCATAAGGAAGCATAATTAACTCGTTTTCTGAATTCTTAACAGTCAAAGTTTTTTTTTTCTTCATCAAAAGAATTTTTTTAAAGTCTTTCCATTAATGAGTTTGTTGCTTTTTAAGTCAAAATGCAAATGAAGTTTTGCTTGATTTTTGATGACAAAAAACAAGTTTGTTTTCGGGAAACGATTTTTATGATTCGGTAAAAGGAATTTTCGGATTTTTAAAAGAGAGATAAGATGTTTGGATTTGCGGATTGGTTTTTCTGGAAGGTATTCTTGTAAAAATGCCAAAATGCGAAATAAACATTAATACTTCGTGGGAATGTGATTCCTCATTATTTTTATGGATTTAATGGGTTTTTTTTTTGCAAAAGTTGAAATCTATCAAAAAAATACTTGGATACTATAAACCATTGTAATTTGGAGTTTACAAGCTTTTATAGCTGTTCTGTGGGTACTTTTTTTAATCGGTACGGTTAAAAAAACATATACATTTTAAAATGTTAAAACCAAGCTTAGATATTCTAAAAAAGTCCTCTAAAGCTCGGCTATTTTTGCTGCAATTTCTCCAATTAGTTGGGTACCTGCAGCTTTGCTCCTAAGAAAAATTAATCCTATAAAAAATCTGACTGTAACAAAGAGGGGTAATACTAATAAGTAATTCCTCCAATAATAAATAGAGCAATTTTCAATCACATGACTTGGACCTAGCAACGGCCTTAACAACAGATTGTTTGACTTACAGCAGTTAACAGTTAAAAGAAAATAACTGGTCATGGAATGCTTAGCAACAGACTGTTTGGCAGTTAACAGTTAAAAGAAAATAACTGGTCATGGAATGCTTAGCAACAGACTGTTTGGCAGCAAGGAAGAAAATAAATGGTCGTAACGTTATCTGAAAACACTCTTTAATGAAAATTACTAGTTATTAATACATTTTCCGGCGATTGTTGTTCATGCCTTTAGAAGATTCAAACCGGACTAAAAATATAAATACATTTTTCTCTTCAATTTAAGGGAGGGAATCCTGACACTCTTGATTGGTATCTGTCATATTCTCCTCTGATTTAACCCCTAATAAAATCTGCATAATACACTTCAACAAGACCCACATTCCATTTTTCAAATGAGGACGCTTAACGACAACCGCAATGAACTAAACTTCTCAAGCACTGCCCTTCTCATTGGTCATTACCTCCTGAGTGCCATTACGGAAATATCGGCCATATGCGGCGGCTGACTGTTATATCACGTCGATGTTTCCTAGTGCCAATCGGCAGTGCTCTCACGTTTTGGCCCGACTAATCACATTTCGCGCTACGACCGTAGCAGTCAATCAACGTCCTAGGTATTATCCAAAGGGTCTTTCACGCCTTATTGATCACGGAGTGGAATTTCTCGTAGGGTTTTTGCCTTCTGCAATACTAACGATCACAACACACATTTAGGAATTTTTCTTCTCAAATTCATACTTAACCTAAGTATTTGCATTGTTGTAAATAATCGTAAAGGTTTGTGTTGATTGGTAGAACACTTAACTATTTTCAGGGTTTAAAATTGATAATTTTATTAATTTTAGGAGAAAAGAAACTCAAAATAAGACCGACACTTTATTTGCTCAGAAAGTCACTAAAGGAGGCATCGATTGTTTTGAGTAGTACCGGAGAGAAGGCCTATCCTGGAAAAGTTAGATTGGGGTTTTTGGCGAGGTGTAAACGATTTGTTTTTTTTTTGCATAGTTTGAGTTTTATTTCTTGATTACAATATTTTTCATCATGAATTAATGATTATTATCAGAATGAAACTGTATCACTCAAAAGAAATCATGATTTTAATCGATTTTGCTAAAATTTTAATCTTATTAGCAAGGTTTCGGTGATTAATTGTGATGTTGTTGTTGTTGCATGCCCCCATGGCCAGCAGTGCATTGGTTACTTATGTCATGCGATTTCATAGAACAATTTCTCCCTTTAACGCAGAAAAAATTTAAAGTCGATGTTTTAAAATTATTGGTCTACAAGTTAAATTTCAGAAACCAGACAAACGACGTAAACGTATGATTTCTGCATTCAACTTCGGAACACAATTTTATGGAGGTGGAACACTAGATTTTTTCCATGAGCACTAAAAAGTTTAGACGTATTTTTGAATTGAAATAAATACCTATATTATTCAAATTACGATATAAATATATCAGAATTATTGAATCTAGTGTTAACTTTATAATTATAGATTCCAAAACCTTGTTTATATTTAAAATGTATTAGACGTAAAATACATACTGCAGTACGTTCAAGTTTAGACATTGTGTGTATAGACCAGTATTAAAAATGAAACAACATTAGGCAACACTTTATAAGAAAATCTTATTTGCTTTTATCTTTAAAGAATAATTATATACCCATTAATAAAAACTATTCAGCTTTCTAATTAAATTTCTTTTTATTCCATTTCGTTTGCAAACCCAAAGATAGAAACACGACACTTCTTTAATTAAAAAAACATTTTTATCAATTTTTGATGAGATCTCAGAAGAATATTGTGACAGAAGGATAATAAAATAAACAGAAGGAAGAACAGATATAATTTTGTTAAATATCAAATAGTCAGTCCAATTAAACGTTGAAAGAGCTCCATGAAAACTTTTCCTAAAGCACATTTTTTATTCAGTAATTTCGAATTTAATTAATTAAGGTTATTCATAACTTATGTACGCTAAAAGGATCAATTACTTTTTATGATCCTAATAAGTTACAATATTTTCTTTGTAAATGTTAGGAAACGCTGGGATGTTTTTCAGGATTTAATTAAATGCCTTTGTTTTTTCCTCTCAAAGATTTGCAACGAAATTAAAATGGGAATTGCATTTGTCTGTCAAATGCATTTAAATTGAATCAAGCAAATAAAAACTCCCTTTCTCGTTTCTTATATTTTTTTATTTTTGTAGTTACTTGATAGTTTTTGTTCAATGTAATTTTAGGTTTCTTTGAAAATTAAAATTAGTTTTATTACTCCAGTTATTGAGTGGGGATTATAACTTTCTGATGAGAGACGAATATAAAAACTAGAAATCCAGTCTCGGATTTAAGTTGTATAACCAGCTAATGTTGTATTCAGTACTGATTCCAAGGGTCTATGCAAAGCTAAACTCATCAAACAATATGAAAGTTTTTATTAAAAATCAATGCTGATGATTAAATTTGATAATTAACTCTAAAATAAGACAATATCTGAGTATTAAGGATTTCCTTGAAAATCAATTATTATTGTGTAGCGATATGGTTTTATTCTGAATATTATGATTAATTCACGATGGAATATATTTTCATCAAAAATAAAATTCTAACAGATCCAAAACATGATGTCAAAACACTCAATATACTTTTTTATGGATTCTCGTTTCCTTCAATAGTTTTCCGAAATCCGGGTATCAAAATATAATAATAATAACCTATTTGATCTCGAAAAAATCTGCTCGAAATAATAATTAAAATATTTTTCTTTTGATTAAAAAACGTCACCCTATTTTTAACAATTTGAAGGACTATGGTGATTTTCAAGAGGATGTATTTATCAACAAGTTCAGTTTTGATGAATTGTTTATCATTTGAAAAAATGAGCTTTAGAGCTAACATAATACCAAAAATTTAAAAATACAAGTTTAACCATAAAACGGCCGATGTCTCTTTATTTCATGCTTTAATCTACTAATTTTCTTAATAATGTACTGGTGAGTTTTGTCGCTACAGAAAATTTAAGATTTATCTCAACTTCTTTCACCACATCCAAGAAAACTTCCCACACACAAAACAGAAATTCCGCCCCGAAATCCGTCAACACAGTAGAGCAACACAACAACCCCCCAGAGATCCCTCGTGCATGCGCAGTAAGCCCCGGCGAGGGCCCAAAAGGAACATCGAAAATGAAATTGAACTGCTGCAAGAACAATTTATTTTGCCTGGGAGAATGCGGTGGAGGCCAAAGCGATGCAAATTCTTGTGAAAAGTCGAGGCGCTGTGAAATCACTTCACGCTTGAATTTGATTTCGTGCGAGTCAGTTGTGCTGCGAGAGGGATTGCATACAAAATGAGAAAAGGGGAAAGGCTTGATCCTTGACATTTGTAGTTTAGAAGTGAATCCCCAGTTTAACGGTTCTCGGACTTTTTCATTCGAGCCTACCTATGGTAGGTTAGGAAAGATTTCGGCATTGTTTAGTATGCTTTTTAGTTGGATTTTGGTTACACTGATACATATCGGTCGTTTGATAAAAGTCAATTATAGTTGTCAATCTATAATTGCAGTCAAATATTTTTTAATATTCGGAATGGCTTAAAACCTCCAAAAAACATTTTAATTTACCTTTCAAAGCCCTAAATTTTAGTTATTTTCAATTAAAAATAGCTTTTTATATATAGGGGAGAGTGTTGTACCTACGGACGGTTGTACCTTCAGCCACCTCATTTTAAAATTCGGGAAAAAATTTAAATTTGAATTTTTTGTCGACTTTGAATGTAAACAGATGCTATCTAGTTGCTAACGTGAAATCAGGTCTTTAAAATATTATTTAAATTTTCTATAATAAAAATACTGTTTTTAGGTGCTCAAAGTTTTTTTTAGTGCATCACTACATTAATTATTTTCTTCCCCTATGATTATGATATGATAAAATGGGATACATGGGGGAATCCCCGAGATTTTGACTTTTTAGTTTTGATATTAGAAATCGTCAGATCTCAATTCTTTTATCTTTTATAGAACTTTGAATGCAAAAACACCTGGTGTTGTACCTTCGGACACCATAAGTGTTGTACCTACGGACACGTTCTTGTGGGTGTCTGTAGCTAATCGGCGTTTTAGAATCAGGTTTCATTTAAGTGAATACCTACATTTTAATAAATGTTAAATTAATTCTAAATGGTAATCTATTTGTCAGCAATTATTTTCAAGTGAATTTTAGATGAAAAATCAAATATTTTGTGATCTAAACTACTTTTTTAAATTTATGATTCTACTTGGAATTTAATGTAGAATATATTGTAAAATCCTTAGCACCCTATCGCATTTAAGTATGATGATTAAAAAAAACTTAAAATTTCCACTGAAAAAGTTTACCACCGAATTATTATTGTTATTACCACCAAACGCTTGCACAGCTAAGTGTCGATCAAATTGTTTTTTTTATCAGTGAAGTTGTCAGATCAATCAGCATGATTGATGCAACTATTACCTTAAATTCTGATCTGAAAATGCCATGTGATTTTTGTGTTTTTGGTAAAAAATCAAGTTTTTATCATTCAACTTCGTTTTAATGACCATTTACGATCTAAAACTACATTACTTTAAAAAATGTATTTTCAATTTTAAAAAGGCTTGAAATAGGTTATTAAAAGGTAATGCATCAATAAAAATGTTCATTCTTAGCTTTTTTCAACTAACACTTCCCTTTTTAAGGGTGTCCACAGGTACAACTGGGTCTGTCCATAGGTACAACAGGTTGTTGTACCTTTGGCCACAAATTTTTCCAAGTTATTATAAATGATTAAAAATCCAATTTTCAAGATTTTGGCTAATAAAAAATATCTCTCTACTCACAAACGTTAGGACTATAGATTGGGCACTTTAAATGGTCAAAATGTGATTTTACCTGTCTTAGAAAAATCCAAACGTGATTTTTGTCCAGAGGTACAACACTCTCCCCTATGTATATATATATATATATATATATATATATATATATATATATATATATATATATATATATATATATATATATATACAGGGTGATTCTGAAATGGACCGCCAAACTTTGAGGGGTGATAGTACTCATCAAGACGAAAAGAATTGATGCGGAAAGGGGGGTCGCAGTTACACCGTTAAAGAGCTAGGTCCTAATGTAGTGCGAGCGCGTTTTAAAAGGCCGTTTTTAGAAGGCCCGTGTGACGAAACAAAACATAATAAAATGAAAAACATTATTGCATGAGGTACAGGAGTATCCGTACTACTTAAATCCTCAATGTGATAGAAATTGGACCACTTTCTAAACCGTGGGGTGAGTTTTAAAACGTGCTCTTAGTCAAACAATGGAGTTCCATTAATGGTATTTAGAAAAAGCATGATCGGGGAAGGAATTTTCAATGATCAAACAGTTTCAATGATCCATGTTACGATCATTGAAAATTCCTTCCCCGATCATCATTTTTCTAAATACCATTAAGGAATGTGATTATTTGGCTAAAAGATTAATATTGCACTTTTGAAACTAACTCCGCGGTTTGGAAAGTGGTTCAATTTCTATCACATTGAGGATTTAAGTAGTACGGATACTCCTGTACCTCATGCAATAATGTTTTTCATTTTATTATTTTTTGTTTCGTCACACGGGCCTTCTAAAAACGGCCTTTTAAAACGCGCTCGCACTACATTAGGACCTAGCTCTTTAACGGTGTAACTGCGACCCCCCTTTCCGCATCCATACTTGTTCGTCTTGATGAGTACTATCACCCCTCAAAGTTTGGCGGTCCATTTCAGAATCACCCTGTATATATATATATATATATATATATATATATATATATATATATATATATATATATATATATATATATATATATATATATATATATATATATATATAAACTAAAAGTACGTAAAATAAGTAATGATAAGAACAGACTATTTTAATACCAGTCAACAAAAAATGACGATGATTATTAAAGGTCACCACTCTAAAACTTAATTTAAAATTATTATAAATATATGGTTAATTTGGAAAATACAGTTACGGAATGAAACTTGTCTCCTTCAATAAAACTCAGGATTATTGAGTTGAGTATAAAAAGGATAAAATTCTTAGGCTAAGCGCGCACTAGATACTTTTGTCACGGTGACAGAGACAAAATTATCACCCTGTGTATTGCAAGAAGCTAGAGAGCCCTAGACGAGACTCTTGGCATATTGCCAAGAGTTATCTCCATAGAAATGCATTGCTCTCGAGTGACCTAGTGTTTATAGTCGCCACGACAGAAGTGTCTAGTGCGCGCTTAGCCTTATTTGAGTAATAGTTATCTTAGGTTACCGGAAATATGTTAAATATGGAAATGGATAAAAAATAAATTTGGTACTTTTACAAAACAGACAGCGTTTTTCACATCAAACGTGGATAAGACGATCAGAAAAGAAAAATTCTAGTCATAATCATTAACCTCGGATCATAATTATTATAATTTTAATTATAATCTGTGAGCAATATTTTCTTTTTCTGAGTAATAGCCATTAAAATATTTAGTTTAAAATTATTTAAAGTATGTCGTCCTAACTATTTGCCTAAGAAATTGTAAAAAAGTAATAACTTATCAAACTCAAACCTGTTGTGTGAGTTGAGCATTAATAATAAGTTTAAATTCAAATTTTGAGTTTAGATGAATGGATAACAAGTTTAAATTCCAATGTTATCAGAGTATTTATAATCTAAGTTATCTTATAGGGATAGTAGTATTTATAAACGAAAAAATTGAAACTTCCAATTTCTGTTTAAAAAATTATGCTCCAATTTACAATGAGTAATAAAGAGCTAAATGAGAGTCCAAGTGGCTGTTTTCCTCTCTCGGGACGCAGCCGCCAATCAGAGAGGGCGAAAAAAGCGAAATGGAAATAGTGATTCCTGATTTGGATATGAAACTTCTATCAGGCGGAATTTTAATTTCATCGGCGCGGAGTGGCTCTTTTCCCTCCTCTGCCGATTTGAGAGACGACAGTTTCAGTTGGAGAGTGGCAGTGACATAGCAGGACTGAGGTCTAGCTATTATATTGGCTGTCTAGGTGCTAGGAGGCGTTTCAATGTCTACAACGCCCGTCTAAGGGAAAATCAATGCTTTAAAAAGTTGCCTTAAGCCTCTTTGGAGATGGACCCTCCGTTAAGCTTTACACTCTGGGATGAGAACGATAGCACAAATTCTTGGAATAAAAAGACTAATTACAGCAGTTAAAAAGGTTTTCCTAAAATAACTCATATGTTCAATCATTAAAAATTCATCGATTTGAAGTTGTTTCACCCTTTTATACTGCTGTGAAGTTCTTGAAATGCGATTCCGAGAACATTTATGACAAAAGCCATTTTTAAAGTCTACAGTCTGAAGGTCTCTAAAGGTCTTCAGGTTTTTTCCAAAGTCTTTTGTCCGTGCAATTAAAATGGGCGGCTTGTCACCATGGCAACGAAGTAGAAATGCCAAGAGAAATGACTAGTAGTGAGCCGTCTATTTTATTTACACTTACTAAGCAATGAACGATTTCTCCGTTTCACCACAGGGTCGGAAATTGGCCAATTTCAATTCTTCGCTATCGATACCAAACTGTTTGTCTGACAAAACAAATGAATTATAAATTTCAGCTTGTTTAGTCCATTTAATCTTTTGTACTAGACCGATTCTTTGAAAATCCTAAACTTTTGTGTAAGCTATACTTATATCGTCGAAAATGCAGATATTTCACTTTTTTTCGGATTTCTTCAAGTATGTAGTATTCCTTTAAAAAATACCAGAAAGGTGGAAATTGTTTTCCAAAATGCAGTTCCATGCTAGTCTGTACACACTCATGAACGCCAGTTACATATTAGCTAAAGTTCATTTTGACTATCGCCACTTTTTAGATGGGGTAGTCCAGATTGAAATGACCATTAAAACCATTTCACTCCTAAGGCGCCCAAAATTTCCTTTGGACCCTATGGACACTTTCGGGCGGCTAGTAGTGAAAACCATAAACTTTCAATCGAAACAACCCTTTACTCTGTTAAATACTGTTCGATCAAATCATTGGCGTTGTCCCGAACTGAATATTATCTCCCTAGTTATTAATTTCAAACCCTGATTTTATGGTTTCTCCATCTTTCGATCACTTGATAACAGGGGTTAAATTGATAATTTTGGAGAAATTAGATCAAAATTTGTATTTGCCACTTTTAAAATCAGACAGCGTTTTTCACCAAGCATGGATCATCGTTTGGAGATCCGAAAAAATATCGTAATCACTGCTGTGTGGACAAAGCTTTAATTATAATCTTGAATCAATATTTTTTGAGAAATACGTGTAAATAGGGCGTAAGTAGGGTTAAAGAGAAGAGTAGATAGTTTAGTAGGGTTAAAGAGAAATTGATTGTAGAAATCAGATTGTGGAAGAGGCACCAATATTGATGGAAATAAAGTTTAAAACTTGCTGAAACCAAAATCGACTAGATGCACTCTGGTGGAAGTGCCGTTCGGGAATGGTCCCGGCGGGCCTATTTTCGATTCTTTAAATGATAGAGATACATTTTGGGGGTCAAAAATTATGTTTTAAGGGTCGAAAACATGATCCTGATTAAAAAATATGCAATTTATCTTAACGGTAACTAAAATTCAATTAAAGCTCCTAAATAGTATTACATGCTTAAAAAAAATTTTCAGATGTTTCTTTTTCGAAGGTTTTAGATGTTTTTGGGGCTCTGATTCCAAAGATTTAGTTTGCTTTTATTGGAAGGCCAACTTCATATCAAGTATTGCAAAAATTGCAAAATTTTTACTTTTATCTTCAGATTTCTGATTGTAATTTAAAAAAGAATTATTTTTTAACGCGCTTCTGCACTTTGCCCACTTACACCTATAAGCCTCATGCTATACTAATTCGAGCATGAGGAGCTGTTAAATAAATTTTAACTTAGAAAAACAAAGATAAAAAGTCATGTCCGGAGAAATCCCCGTTTGCCTCACTGTACCGCCCAAGATTGCTACAAAATGCAATCGAGAGTTTAGGGAAAAGAAATTATAAAAGAGCAACTTCGAAGTTGCACAAAAAGAGCAAGATATTACCTCAATGCATTACATGTTTAAAAACAGCTTAACAAAAATAATTACCGGGGGGCAGTTTAAAATGCAGAGCCGCCGAATGAAGGATAGCAGAGAAAGATAAATTGCTAAGTTTTGACAAAGAGAAAAGGGGGATTTTACAGCATTTATCTCAAAATGTACCATCTAAAGATTTAAAAGAAAAAAAAAGTTTTTTGAAACTAATGAAGCGGGGAGAATAAATTCTCGGGGAAATCTTTTTACCAAGGACCTGGAGATAAGCATATCTGGAAGTCATTATGGGTTGGTCAAGAGCAAGATTGAGTGCTTTTGCGGAAAATTAAATGCAGTGTTTTGTCCCCCTTTTTATTATACAGAAAGCTGACTTCTTTGGGAGTAATTTGTGTTACAAGAAGGTATTCAGTAAAAATAAATCGATAAAAGGGAGATTCGGACTTTTCAATGAGCTTTTGATGTTGAATTAATAAGTTGGGAGCTTATACTTAAGGCACTTATTGAATGCAGTACACAAATTCCTTTTTAGTGTATTATTAGATGTTTTTTTTTGTATCGTGAGCTTTTGAAAGTCTTAAGGAGGGAAGATGTTAGTATCAGTTGCAAAGGAGTAGTATTTACTTGATAATGAAGTTATTTCCGATTTTAATGCTGTGACGTTTTTTATGGTGGTTTTGAGGTATGTATGGTGTAATAGGAACTCCTATGAAAAGGTTGTTGAAGGAGGAAAAGTTATATAAGTAAAAAACGTATTTTCGTATTTTCTTTTTCCAAAAAATGAAAGAAAAAAAAGTAAATGGAAAACTCAATTGGGATGTTGTTATATTCGATATATTCAATAAATAAAATTTTGACTATGAACATTCGATCAACTGAAGTAAAATCTGTAATGTTAAACTGATAAATAGCGTCTTTTGAGATCATTCAATTTATTTTCGTTATTTTCGGAACTTTCGATTTCAATATTTTTAATTAGTGTTTACCAATTTGTTACAGTATAAAATAATATTTGGCATTGTCTAGCTCGACGAAAGTAACAGCTCAACTCTTAACGAATTTCGATAATATTTTTCTCGAAAAGTAAAAACATACGTTAATTTTGCCGAAGTTCTGAATTAAAATCGGCATTTCAAAAAATAAGTTTTTTTTAAGATGCATTGCCCCAAAAAAAGTTACTAAAAGTAACAACGAGGGAATAGGAGCACGCTTCACCAACTGGATGATCGCTATCTAATTCCAGACGATTCCCTGTTCGTGACAAAAATACACGACAGGCGACACACAAACTTCACCTGAATTACCCAAACAAACCTCCCAAATGTCACCTCTCTCAAAAGCAACACGCCTTGTCACAGGCGTCAAAACGCAGAGGAGAGAAATAATTGCAGAGCCTCATAAATTTGTAACGATGCTTCTGCGGCCATTCTGGCTCCCACTGGAGTCTGGAGTTTAGTGCTTCTCTAATGCAATTAGCGGGTCGTATATGCACACTAGCCGCGAGACGTCCATAAATTTAAAGGACGTCCCGGTGGTTTGGGTTTTTGATTCGCGTCGTTTTGTTTGTGGGGGGATGTTGGTTTATTTAGGGGATTGTGGTGTGAAAGATTTGATGGATTGGAGTATAGGGTTGTGGGAAAAGGTATGGTTTGTGGTTGAGGCATTAGTTGGGGAAAGTGTTGTACCTCGGACAAAAATCCCTGACTTTTCCAGGTCCATTTTTAAGATTTTTCGATAAAAGAATAACAATTCATGGCATTTTTCGGATAATTCTTGCATTTTTCAACACATAATTTTCAATAAATGGGCAATACCATCGTTTTTTGAAAACCAAAAAAAATGCATTTTTCCAGTAAAGGATATAGATCTAAATCCAAAAATCCACATGAAAAGTTTCAAAAAAATGTAGTTAATTAAATATTTAAAATTAAAATCGCCAAGCCCTAATTAAAACAATGAAATTCATTTCTTTCGGGCTTGTAGGCCGTGGTCTAAAATAAAATAAAAGGTCCAGACGTTTCGTCGGAAGCTGTGTCCGACATCATCAGTGGAAATAAAACATTAGTTCACCGATTCAATAAGTTTGGTTTGGAGGTTGCCAGAGGCTTCAAAATACGGCCGTTAGTAGACTTGGCGAACTCTCTTTAAATCTCCTGCTTGGCCGGTGGGAGGATCGGGCGGAAATGACGTAGGGACTCGCATCACACTCCTGAGGGCCTCCCTGAGTCCTGAGGGGACTGTGATGCGAGTCCCTACGTCATTTCCGCCCGATCCTCCCACCGGCCAAGCAGGAGATTTAAAGAGAGTTCGCCAAGTCTACTAACGGCCGTATTTTGAAGCCTCTGGCAACCTCCAAACCAAACTTATTGAATCGGTGAACTAATGTTTTATTTCCACTGATGATGTCGGACACAGCTTCCGACGAAACGTCTGGACCTTTTATTTTATTTTAGACCACGGCCTACAAGCCCGAAAGAAATGAATTTCATTAATCAAACCGGCTGTGAAAGTCTTCATGCTTACATAATTAAAACAATGTTTAAAATCAATGTAATAGGATAGAAGTACGTTCGTCACATTGGGAAATTGGACAATTTAATGCCCTTTTTTAAAGTCAAACTTTGAAATTACATAAAAAAATAAATAATCATCGTAATTAAAAAAACTTTTGATCGTATATTCCGCTCTAGGGTACCTCTATCGAATAGAAAAATAAAATATAAATGGTGGTATTGCTCATTGACTATTTCTTCACTTACTAGAACTAGAATTGACCATAGCCATCTAGAACAAGGAGGCCTGGACACTTCGCCTCGATGAATCATTCTATCCGTCTTCAAGGTAGCTAACCTCCAATAAACGCGTGCTTCTGGTGTTTCCCCCGCTCTTCAACCAATCGTTCGAAAGCTTTCGACGAAAAGAATGACTCATCCTCTTAGCTGTCCAGGCCTTCTAGCTCTAGATGGCTATGAATTGACCAGCAAACATAAAAATTTTCCTTTTCCAGGTTTTAGGCCAAAATTAGCAAATTTACCTGACTATTCCCTGACGTTTTCGGTGAAATTAAGATTCCCTGACTTTTACTGATTTTTCAGGTATTCCCTGACCCGTGGGAACCATGTTTCTAGATAAACCTTTTGTAGTTTGGCAAAACTAGACACGGTGATAACTTCCTTACAACTATAGAGCTCTCATTTTAGCTAAACTTTAATTAAAATGTTTAAAATTTGAGAAATTATGGGTTAAAACCCTTTCATTCCCAACTTTTCATTTTTCAACCAAAAAATTCTGAAATCAGTAAAATAAGCTCATTTTGCCTTCCTAATAACAGGGTAAAAAGAAAAAAAATTAATCTTAATTTGTTAATTGAAATTTTGAATGAGTCCAAATGGCATCATTGGGAGTTAAGGTGTAAAAAAGTGGTACTGATACTAACAGTGGCGGCTCGATGGTAAAATTATAAGGGGTGCTGCTCCGGCGGTACCAAGTTGGCAACGTATTTTAAGTGATATAATGCCAAATAATATTTTGCAAAAACGTTAAAAGATGGGAAAAATATAAAATTTTGATTTCACACTTAATAAGCATTCAAAAACTGTGACTTACCTATATTTAGCTCATCAAATCAAAGATGAAGTCTATTTCATTTAGTATCTCAAAATCAAATAAAATTAAAATCAACATTTCGAATTCAATTTGTTCATTATAAAAAGAAATAAAAACTTGGCTACAAAAAATTAAGCATAAATCTTTATTGACTTGCCGAAGCATCAGAAAATATTTTGTTCTCTCTCTGTTGAAAAAAAAGAAACTATAAATAAAAAATTAAAACACCGTTGGAGTGAGCAAAGCTAAAAAGCCAATGTGATTTATTAGTAGTAAAAATAATTTATTTTTCTTCTTCCCTCAATTTGTTTTTTACAGCTCTCTCAAGAGAGTAAGCTATCGTTCTTTTGGTCGGGGCTGCTGAAAAGCAGCCCCTTTTCTCCTACCATATTCGCATGCTAAATTCGATATAGATATAAATAGATGTACCACGATTGGTATATCTGCGGGGGCTGACCGACCCGGAAAGAAATCTGTTGGCGAGACGGCATAGCAGAGAATTATTAATTGAAAAAGGATTATAAAGGACAAAGATTAAAGGGGGAAATAGATAATTTTACAATTTTTGTAAAGCAAATAAAAATTGGAATTTCGGGAAATTTTGATTGGGGGTGCTGCAGCCCCGCAGCCCCTATGGACGAGCCGCCACTGGATACTAATGTCGCATTTAACCCCAGAGAGTTCATAAATGATAATAAAGGGTTAATATAGGTATAAACTATTGTTATAAGATTATTTGTAAACATTTTTATTCATTTTTTCTTTAAATAATCCAAAAATATTGAAAATAATTTTTCGAAATAACGAAGTTTTCAGATAATGAATTTCGAAATATCGAGGTTATACTGTAAATAGATATGTTCTATTTTTAAGATAAAAACAGTCATTTACATACATAACATTCATATAATTTGTCGGTAAAGTAAAATATTTTTCGAAATAACGAAATTGGAATTTTTGAGGTAACGAATTTCGAGATATCGAGAGTAAGTTGTAGCTCTGTCTTGTTTTCTTATTTCATTGGTTACATTTAATTAATATTTAAAGTAACTTATCAGAAATACAGCTTTATTTTGATTTATAGCATTTTCTAACATGTTATGTACTGGTAAGCAAGTGCACCTGAACTCCCAATGATGCCGTTTGGAATCATGACTTTTCAATAAATTCTAAAACCAAAACTTTTTGATGAATATTATTTTAAAGGATCAATATAGTCTTAAAAATCATTTATTTACAAAACTAGGGGGCTACCGCCCCCTGCTCGCTATCGCTCGCCAACCCCCGTTAACTGCTGACGCAGTAACTTTTGGACCGCTTCACAATTCCCCACAAAACCCAGCTCACTGCACTTACTAACTTTATAAAACATTCTTAACACAGGGGTAGTACCTCTCCGTGGTATTCTTTCAAAAATGGCGAATATTTATTCAGTGGTGGAATTTTATCATTTCCTTTATGGTAACATGAATTGGCGGATCGCTTTATAATTCCAAGAAAGGTTCATATATAGTTCCCGCTAAATATGAACCTTCCCTTAATGTTTCAGTGCTTCCCTTAATGTATCTGTGAAAAACACATTACCTTAGGGAAATGGGTAAAAAAAATTTTTACATTGCTCTGTTGTTAATTTTCTTGGGGTTGAATTCCGTTATAGTTCCCGCTAAATATCACTAATCTCTTTTGGACACTATAAAGTATAAATATTGCTAACTTGTTTCAAATTCATAGATTAAAGTGTTTAATTAGATCTATAACTATTCAGTTTATCATTAAAAATTAGAAAAATTGGTTTACATTTGAATATTAAGCGTTTGAAAGAGATTGGCGATATTTAGCGGGAACTATAACGGAATTGAACCCCAAGAAAATTAACAACAAAGCAATGTAAACATTCTTTTACCCATTTCCCTAAGGTAATGTTTTTTCACAGATACATTAAGGGAAGCATTGAAATATCTCAGGAATAAATTTAACTTTCTTAAAATTTGTAATGATTGACTGTTAAAAATGTAGTAATTATCTTAAACATCGTGAAAATTTAGAATTTTATCTTCATGAGAAACAAACTTCGAAGTTGTGTCATTTTCATAGCAACGACACCGAATGTCAAGACTTCCAACATTTTCATCCTTATATCTAAAACATTCACCCGTGTTATTTAGTTGTTTGCGTTTTGTCATTATGAAATAAAGAGTTACATTTTACTACCTTAAAAAACATACTTGCAAAAGGATATAAAAAATAAATGCAGAATTCAAAATTTCCGAAAGCGAGTGGCATTTTCACACATCCCAACGGTTTGGTCCTGTTCGCTGTTTTTTTTAGAAATTTTAATAAAACAATAAATCGGGAATAGAACCCACGACCTACCGCATGCTAGGCACGCGCTCTACCACTGCACCAGCGGGGATTCATTAATGATAGAAATTATCCAAAGAACATCCTTTTTTTCTCCCCGAGCATGCGCACTAAGCTCGTCAGGACCAAACCGTTGGGATGTGCGAATATGCAAGCGAGCGTATATTTTATTGTAAATATAGTAATGATTAGGTTGCCACAACTACAAAGATAAATATAAAAATATTAATTTGTTATTTAAAAAATAAAAAATAAATTAATTATATATAAGTTTAAAATATAATGAAAACCGTTTGAACAACAATTAAACCCTTTGAACAACAAAAATATAAATATTGTTAAAAATAACACAAAATATATTTTTTAAATTCGTGTTATAAATAGAAAGATGATTATTTAATCTATTTGAATATTAAAAAACCAGTGAAATATGTTTTCAATTGTTTTAAAATTCATAGTTTCTTGCTTTGTAACTGCGACCTTCTCCGAAATCTAAAAAAATGGAAATATTTTAAAATTGAGATTTTTTTAGAAATTCTAAAGGCACTTTGCACATCCTCAAAAGAATCCGGACAGTTTGATACCAAATATGTGTTATACGGATCAGTAATTAAAAAGCCTTTCTCTGGAAACCGTTCACCAAAAACTTTTTTTTAGAATAGAGAGATAAAACAGTATGATTTTATTTTGTTGTTGTCTTGTTGTCTTATGCCACTTGGAATAATCCATGCTCTACCGCGAAGCGGACAGGATTTAAGGCAAAGGGGTTGTGGCTCCTGAGAAAGTGAATCCCATGAAAGGCAGGAGATGATTTTATTTTTTTATGATTTTTTTTCTTTTCTTTTTTTACGATTTTATTTTAATTAATTTATATTGCTTCAAAATTAAAGTTGTTTTACATAGATCTAGCAATTTTTTTTTCAAAAAGCTAAATTTTGATTGTTTATTGGGAAATGAAAATTTAATGGTAAGGAAAAAACAAAAATATTTTTAAAAAGAGAGTTGGATGAAGATTCTAATAGTTTCCAATTGGAATCTTTGGTATTTCTAGGAAAGACGAAAAAAATCACAAATACCATGATTCTAATTGGCATCATTGGGAATGAAAGGGTTAAAACTGATATTGCCCACATCAAAAGTAAATTTTCTTGGATTTACATCTTAAAGTTTATTGTTTCAGTTATAATATTACGTCCTTATAGGGCTGGAGTATACTGAACATGGTCCTCAAATATTTTCAGTAAATAATCAAGTAAAGGTACCTTGGACCTAAGGAAAGCGTTGTACTTTGGACCTACCGAAAATATTCTTAACTTCTTTGAGTGACTAAAAAAACCACTCTGATGTCTTTTATTACATTGGTATCTTTATTTTAAAAGCAGGGTAGGATTTAGTTTCATGAATACAGCCAATTTTAAGTGAAATCGATAATTGTGTGATCAAAGCCAGTGTTTTAAAAAGTTTATGTTAAAAAGTGTTCCAGAGAGCTGGGAGAGCATTTCAATTAGACTTTACACGATTATATAACATCAAGTAATTCCAAATTTATTAAAAAGAATGCTTATATTCGTTATATAAGAAGTAAACTAAGGAATTTTGTAAATAGGTCCAAGGTTACAACACCAGTGTTGTACTTTGAACCTATTTTCAGTTTTTTCTTCATTAATTACGTACTTCAATTAAACTTCCGAAAAAATATATGTTTTGTATGAAAGGGTAAAGTATCGAGGGAAAGCTGTTTCATAATTTTATTTTCAATAAACAAATTATACGGCAAAAAGTAATAAATAATAGTAACACTTTCCACTTCTAGTAAATTTAGTCACCACTAAATTAGTGTTAAGTTTTTTTATTAGACTAAAATCCAAAATTTGCAAGTTGCTTCTCGTCCTTTTGGCCGTAAATTTAAATAACCATTCTGAGAAAATTGGAGTGGATTGTAAAAGACGAAGTTTCTTGGTATATGGGGAAAGCATTACCAGTGTTTGAAATTGAAAGTTATCAAGACGGAGGGAAAGAACTCAAAATCTGATCCGAATTCCTGTTTGCTGCTTGCTATATTAAAATCAGGCAGCGTTTTTCAACAAAAACGGATCGTTGTTTGGCGATCATATACATACATACATCTATATTAGGAGCGCGCAGCGCCGAAGGCGCTTTATGTTTGGCGATCAGAGAAATATCCTAATTACATTGCTCAAAATAATTAAAGGATATTGGTAGCTTTGGTACATATTGACAAGCAAATGAAAAATTTTCAGTGGTTCAAGCATTTTTACAAACTCAGGGTCAGTTAAAAGCTCAATCCATGCAGTTATTAAAAGAAAAAAAACTTTATTTTTACTTTTTTTATCGAAATTAGAAAATTCCCATTTCGTGTGTTTAAGAAAAAAAGTGTGAAAATTTATAAATACTTAATTCAAAGTCCATTTCGATTGGGATATGATTTCTGCGGATATTTAACAATGTTATGGTTATGGACCTGGTTTGTTTAGTTATTAATGAGAGGCTGGGGTATTTTCTTCAACTCCTTTTTAAAGCCTTTTTCAACACTATTTGAGACGTATTGGAAGGGCAAAAACCCATTTCCCTAGCATGACCCTGACTTGTTTTATTGGATTCATGCCGGGAGAACGTATAGGTCGATCCCATTCTTGCGATTTCTTTTCGTCCTAAAGGATATCTTTCAGTAAGGTAGCACACTGTTTTTTGCAGTTATCATCCCAAAGCAGGTATGGGCAACCTTTTTGAATCTGCGGACCGGGCTCAAAGATTATAATGACGTGGAGTCATTCAACAGTAATCCCCCTCCTGAATGTATTCTGAATGTACAGAAACCCCTTTTAGTGATACCAGGGCTTTTCTACGTTCAAGGAAATTTATTACCCTACCTTTGAAAAGAATTCCTACCTTCGAGACGAAATTTCCAATTTTCGTCTTAAAAATCACTTAAATTATTTATTCTTCGTCCATCCATAGATAAAAGGGGGGTCCAGGGGTCCTCCCCCGTAAAATTTTTTAAGTTTTATCATGTCAAAAAGTGATTATTATGCTAATTTTATGAGATTTTTAAACGTTTTTTTATGAGAAAAAACGACTATAAACAATAGTTTAAAAATAGTCGAAGCCCCCCTTTAATTCTAATAACTCCCTTACATTTTCTTTAAAATCATCACCTCCCCCTGGAACTCTTCAACGCCGCCTGAGAGGCGTTACCACCCACTTTGGGAACCACTGCTTTAAAGCGAACAACTCTTTGAAATGAAGAGCAGAATTAATGCAGCATCTATCCGAGGAAAAGTTCCGAACCCCCTCTCTCGCTATTATTGACGAAAACCAGAGTGATTTTTCGAGTACAAGTTTTAAAATGTTCCACGGGCCGGAACAAATGGCGAGGCGGGGGGGATCCGGCCCGCGGGCTGTAGGTTGCCCATATGTGCCTTCAAGTAAAGTTACCCCAATCTATCCTGCACAAGGGGCTACCAGAGGTGTAAGGATAATGACTTTAAAACCATGAACCGCCAGAAACGGTTTCTTAGGATGGGGAGGGGTTATTCCATAGATAGAGATGCTGCTCTATACCATCACTCCACAATTTCTTCATTCTCGTTTCTCAGTTCATCCTGATAACAGCTAATTTTTGTCTGGAGGGAGCAAGGAACACAAAATAACCCAATTTTTGTGTATGGATTTTAACGCTATTTGATGCTTCTAAATAATATTATTTAAAATTAATCAGCTAGATGGCCTCTAATGGGATAGCCACTATACCCACACCTACCTTATATAGTAGAATAATAATACAACTACCTAGATATAAGGTTCTCAGCAAGTTATTTATAAAATTGTATCTGAGGGCTTAATCCCATTAATGAAGTTATTAATTTCCAGATCTAAAATTGTATGGCCAAACTATCTATTAAAATCCTTGAAAACTCTTCATACTTTCATCTCTGGGATAGTAAATGAAGACCTACGGGGAAGAATGGTTTTTGTCCATTTCAACACAACTTTAGCATAGGTTGTCGGTCGCCAACCACAGCTAACTTTTAAACCACAGCTTTTTAATGTTTGACCACAGCTTAAACTTTTGGCCTGAAGCCAAACTAGCTAACTCGTGTCGCAGCAGCCAATGAAATAATAGGATCGTTTTTTTCGTTATGAAAGAAAAGCTAATCATGGTAGAAGTACAATATTTTACACACATATACAATAGTTTTTTTTTTACAAAAAGATTGTCGTTTCGTTTTAAAAAAATAGAATTTGTTTCAGAATGATTAAGATTCAAAGTTTCAAATTTTTCCCTTTCTAGGACTGAAAGGGTTAACAATGAAACATCCTTGTCCAAGCGTAAATTCGAACCCCGGCCGCCCGCTTGCTATAGAATAGGCGCCTGATTTATCCATTTAGAATAGGCGCCTGAAACAGGATCGAAAACGTTCAATAATACGTAATAACGATCATCACACAACTTCAGTGACATATTTCTTACAGTATTTTAACTACTTCTTATTAGGCTGCCTGATCGTTGCAGAAGAAAATTTATTCGATGATAATTACAGTAGTAATTGTTTCTAATACATTACGTCTCAGGCGCCTATTCTAAATAAACAGAGTATAGTCAAATACTCTAACCGTTAGGCCAGTGCGGGCTAAAAGTTTAAGCTGTGGTTAAACATGGCGACCGACGACCAAAGATGTGTTAAAATGGATAAAAACCATTCTTCCCCGTAGGTCTTCAAATGTTAACTAACGTACTTATCCTATCCTTGTTTCTCAGCCATTAACAACAGCCGCCCAAAACTTTCTTCAACAGCAAATTCTATGCCTTCTCTTCCAATTAAAACACAGAATACCAAACTAGATTTATTAATGGGACATTTCTATTGAAACCCAATCAGGTGGAACCCCTCAACAAATGGTAAAAAGGTACCCATTGTGCCGACCCATTTTGCCGAACAATTGTCACTGCCGAGTCCCATATCGGCCAAGAATTTCTGGGCATTTTCCGGACAATGTAAACCGGATGCTCCTTCATTTAGCTCCTTCCCTGTTCTCCGGAATCGTCTGCGTTTCTCCCGAAACCGGGAGAAGGGGGCCTTTTATTCAAATATTCAAATTCGTTCGTGTCGGGTGGATAGGACACGGAATGTTAGATTCAAATCTTGTGTGGGTTGAAATGCATTTCGTATAATCTGGGAAGCGAGTGAAAATTGGTGGTTTCCTGTGAATGTATAATGATTTTTCGCTTTTAAATTTTACTTCTCTGATAATGATTATAATCAAATAAATGGAAGTATTTAATAGATGTTTTAAGGGGGGTTATAAATTAGGTTGTTCAACTTCCAGAGCTACCACTACTAAATTGTTAATAGTATTGTACTTCTGACTTTTAATAAATCATATTTTATCGTATCTAAACAAAAATTAGCCTTCAACTGAAGGGAGTATTTCACTATTATCGCTGGTTAGCGGACAATATGTGTAAACTCCAACTATCTAGCGTCAACTCCAGCCATGGAACGGTTTCGTTTTATACCGGTCCATGACTGGAGCTTGATGGTTTGAGTTTACACTTAGCCTTCAACTGTTGAGACTGGCAAAATGCACTAACTGGTGTTTTTGTTCATATTCCTTAATAATTTTCACTACTGTTCCGACAAGTGTTCGAATCCGACTGTTCATTTATGTTTCATTTGTGCCATCTGCCCAGCCTTACTTGTAAATTTATTTTATGTTAATTTATATTAATGTTAACTGCTATAAAAGGCAAAGCTAGCCTCAAATTGTATTCTTCTTCCATTCATTCATCATACCTGATATATAACTTCCTCACCGTGTCTTTCTGAATAAATTCCGATGTTTCTAAAACCGCTTCTTCATTGAGCAAAGCCTCAAACAACTACTAAGCAGCAAAAACAATTAAGTTCCGGAACTAGAATAACGACCATATTCACCGGTAACAACTTGACCAACGGTTAAACGACAGTCAAGATTCTGATTGGCCGTTGAAGAAGGATATCTAGTTTTCCACCAATCAGAGGTTTGCCTCCCGGGTTAACCACCGGTCAAGTTACCGGTGAATACGGCCGTTAACCGTTGAAGTGTAGCAGAGTTTACTTCCGGTACTAAATAAAACCGTTGAAGTGCAGCACAGTTAATTTTTTAAGCTAGCGTGGATATTGTAGTTTTTTTTTATTTGATCTTCAAAAGTTATTTTAATGGTAATTAAACTTTATTTTATTTGAAAATTCTAAAAGAGAAACATTAGTCAAAGAATTCTCCCCCCGAATAATGATATATAATCTAATGAGGGATTTTTACAAATCGTAAAGTATTTACTGTTGTAACTTGCCCTAAAATGAAGCTTTTTCGACGACTCTGAACTGGTTCATAGCGTGTTTCCCTTTTTTCAACTACCAATTAAAAGTTTTGATTTAGGGTTAACCTTATGTTAAGTTAGCAATAAATACGGCCGTTAAAATCAAAACGGGATACTCACAGTTCATGTCAACGGTGACGGCTGCGAGGGAAGGCTGGGAGAAGTTGTTGTTGGAAGCCTGGCACGTGAAGACAGCCATGAGGTCGTGCCTTTTCAGAGACAGGATCTCGAGCTCGTTCCGCACGTTGCCGTGAGATGTCACCGAGTAGGTATCGTCCAGGAGAACCGACTCGCGCCACCATGTCACCGAAGGCAGCGGCTTGCCTGAAAGAAAGAAACGTTGTTAAAACAAACTAGGGCACTTGAGGAACAACCTGTATTTAGAATTTCAAACCAGCCTCTCAGGATGGAGCTGAAGGGGCTTATTCAGATTGACCCAACAGAACGTTATGGAAACAGGGGATTTGAAACGGTAACTAAGGAGCTCTCGTTTCCGAAGTTAGAATCAATGTGGATTGCTTTTACACTTTTTGTGGTTCATTAATTTAGTTCCACAAATACTGGAACATCTACTTATTATCAATAAAGATTTCAATCATTAATATAGGTACAGGGTGTTTCAAAAGTCCGTTTCACAGCTTTTATTTGGAACCAACGTCTTCTAGGGTCATGGAAGTAAAGTCAACCCCTAGGTAAGTAACCCTAGGAGGATCTTTAGTGGCCAACTTTGGTGGTGTAGCCGTGGATGTTTTAGACTCCAATGAACAGAAGGATTTTGGTAACAGGAAATTTATTCAAACATAATGTAAATATTTTAAAAACCAAAATAAGTTAGCTAGCCAACAAAGACTACGTAAAGAGTCTGGTGAGCAGAAAAAGGGGAGAGAGGAGTCTTGATCGGTGGCTGCCCTTTTATTTATGCCAACAGGAGGAAGTACGTCGGCAAGCAAACAGGCGCAGCGCCACCGGAAGGTGAACTCGAACACTCAAGTAATGTTTCGGAATAGGGGCGCCACAGATCCATTAAGATAACATAGAGCTACCGCATCGTTGAAATAATTTTTTTTTAAATTAAAGGATATAGAGCAAACACCTTAATAAGATTGATGATTTGTTGATTTTGGGGGAGAATAACCTATTAGTATCACAAAATGAAATAAGAGAAACACCATTTGATTAGTTTTGTCACGATTTTCAAATCTCTCTATATTAATTAAGGCTAAGCGCGCACTAGGAGACAAAGACAAAAGTGCTCTCGGAGACAAAGACAAAATTGCTTCCCTGGCTATTGCAAGAAGCTAGAGTGCGCGCACATGGCGACGAGACCAAGATCACTAGGCCAAGAATTTCCTCATAGAAATGCATTGCTCTCGAGTGACTAGTGTTTTAAGTCGCCGAGACAGAAGTCTCTTAGGCTGAGCGCGCACTGGAGACTTTTGTCTCGGAGACTTAAAACACTAGTCACTCGAGAGCAATGCATTTCTATGAGGAAATTCTTGGCCTAGTGATCTAGCGACGAGACCAAGATCACTAGACCAAGAATTTCTTCATAGAAATGCATTGCTCTCGAGTGACTAGTGTTTTAAGTCTCCGAGACAAAAGTTTCCAGTGCGCGCTCAGCCTTAGTGCGCGCTTAGCCTAACAATGCCCACACTTTGCCCATAACATAGATATGGATTGCAACGTTTCTTGACAATGACGTGAATAATTAAGCCGCCGCTGTCGCTGCTGCTGATTTTGAAAATTTTATTTTTGAACATTTTGAACTCTAACTACGCAAAAACTATTCAAAGGAATATTATGAAATTTTGACCATTGGTAGACAAACGCATGATAATCATTTTCGTTCCAAAACCTAATTAATTAGATAATTAGTTCTGGAGTTATTTAATGTCAAAGTCGAAAATTATTTTTTTCTGCTGAGAGTTCGCTTCCAGCAAAATCTATTTATAGCAGAAACGTGATTTTTTGCATACACATACTCTTAGGCATGAAGTTTTGCACCTCATCGCTCTTTTTTTAAATTTCGAATTAGTTTTTGAGTAATTCAATTTTAAAGTTTCGAAATTTTTGACAATTTTTCGATTTTTTCGCTATAAAATAAAAACTAATCATGATAGAGGCACAATATTTTAGACACATATACAGTTATGTTTTATAAAAATATTGGCGTTTCGTTTTCTAAAAAATTCGAATCAGTTTTAGAATTATTGAGATTCAAAGTTTAAATTTTTTCTTCTCTTTCTGGTCTTTCACTAGGGAAACAGCTTATGTTTATGAGTCTTATTTCTTTAATTTCCGACGATTCACTAGATGTTTACGTGCATATTAAAAATTTAAAGTTTCTTAAAGGCTTGTTTTTACTCTAAGTTGGTTGATGATAATTGGTAGACTTGCTTGATATTTTTTAAAAACATTTCTATTCAATAATTGAAGAAAGAAGAATTTAAGTTAAGAGATGAATATTTTAGAAACAGTTTTATTTTGATATCTTCGAGGGAATGAATGATTCGAATTAAATCCTTGATACACTAGAGAGATGAGTAGCTTCGGTATCAAAGGCGCATTAACTAAGCCGACGAGCCTGGATTGTTGAGATGAAACAAACGAGCTCTGCTGGCTAAGAACGCGATGCGAACTTCAAAGAACTGCAAGCAGTTCCTGGGGTTGGTGAGCGATAGCGAGCAGGGGGCAGAGCCCCCTAGTATTTTATATAAAAATATAACGTTGTTCATAACTTTCAACTTTTACTTTTCTTAAGATTAATTTTTAACTAGGCATGTATCGAAATATTTTTAATGAACATTTTTCAAAATCACTGGAGTTTTAAAATACTATTTAGAGATTACTATATTAATACCTTCATTTGAATTTTAATTGTTTTAGATATTAAAATAACTGGCTTGTTTTTTATTCTCGTGGGGTATTAAGATTCACTCGCTTGGGGTAGTAAGAACCAAGTAAAAAATCCACACACTTTCCTTTTACTTAGGAAGTGAATTACTTTTTCAAAGACAGCTGTTAATGATATAAACATTCTGTAAAAAAAATCATTTTCATACACTTTAAGGATAATCCTGGGAAATTTTTTATGCTTCTTAATCACTCTTCTTTGCAAAAATTATTACTTCATTTAATGAAGCATTTTACTAGATTTATCGATGGGAAGATAGAAAATTAGATGTTGAAAAACACGTAATATTTATATAAATTTTTTTTTATTTAAAAAAAGAGGTGATTAAATTTATATGAAACCAGATGAATAACATTTCTTGGGTTCCAGCTTATTAAACTAACCGAGACATTTGAAGTATTCGGACGGAGAATACAAATATCTTCTTTTCGAATTTTAAAAAAATTTATAAAGGTTTCAAAGTTTTAAGAATAACTAGCTGTTACAACTAGGCAAATCCACGTCTTACAGCTAGCATTTCACGCCTTTGGCGCTGATGCGCGCGCCTTCACTCGTTATTACTTCCCGTTCGTATTTATTTACACATTCCCTGACATTAAATGTACAGTTTTACTTCTTTATATTCGTAAGGTGTTTTGCCTCTTATTTCACATTGTAATATCACAAATTTATCACATTGAAATAATTGTCATTTAATTTTGGCCAGCCGCCGGCCCAAACCACAGAACCAATCTAGACAAACTCATTATTAACTGAAACCTACCTCTATTTGACCTCTTATTGAAATCTACCTGTAATTACTACCTCTATTTGAATCTTATTACCCCACTCTCCCCTTGGTTTCGTAACTTAAAAATCTTAAACCAATAGACGGAGTTTATGGTCAGAAATTCTGTCGACGATAATTTTAAGCTTGTCTAGAACAGCTTCGTAGACACAATAATTTTAGTTTCCCTAGTTTACTAACACAAATAGAGCATTTTCAATCACATGACTCGGACCTAGCAACGGCCTTAGCAACAAAGTGTTTGACCTACAATAGATAACAGTTACAGAAAATAACTGTTCAAAGAATGCTTCTATTGGAGCATTCGCAATCACATGACAGCAACCGATACTGCTGTACCTAGCAACGGCCTTAGCAACAGACTGTTTTACCTACAGCAAGGAAGAAAATGAATGGTCGTGACGTCACCTGAAAACACTTTATTGTTGATGATGCTATGAAAAACTCATTTAAAAAAAATTATGAAAATTCACGTTTGAAAATAGAACTTTTTCAGGGCTCAAAAAAGATAAAGTTCGCAAATGTGCAAGTTTTTTATTTTTTTTTCATTGAACTTTGTATTTATTTAACTAAAAAACCCCAAAACTACATAACAACACTTGAAAACTTGCAAATATTTATAATGCCCGGAGCTGAGGAGGGCAATGTGATAAACTGAATGACGTGGGAAGTAATTAATAATACCCTGATTCATCACATTACCTCTAACAGATGTTCTAGTGCCAGCAAGTTTAATTTTAGGTTCATACACAGTAGAACTCCAATTTATCCGAATCAATTGGATTTTTTTTCTGAAAACGGTCTGTTTTAATAAATTCCTCTATGTATGTTGAAAAATTGAGAACATTCTTAAAGAAAGATAGCTTTTAATTAATTAGTAAATGAAAAGGAAGCATTCAAATAATTGGAGTTCTACTGTATTTCTATTGTCAACCATTCAGAATCCATTAGTTTTATAAACGCCAAATATATTTGATGAACATTTTGACTTGTGTGCAAAGTCACGTTATTTATTGCACCCCCACATATACAAAGGCATCTCCATTGATCCGAGCCCCAAAATGAAGCCATTGATTTCTGTTGCCAAAAGTTTCCTCGCTCCTCCCGGGGTCTTTTCCAATATTTCTGCTCCAGATGAGTTTATTTTGAGAGGCATTATTCTTCTGACGTCTCGAATGATTTCAATTTTAGAGAAAGAATGATCTATGCGTCCAGTGTCCACCCGGGCGCCTTCAGAGGTGCCCCATAAATATTCCAGAGTGCATTGTTGTTTTGGTAGCGAAATCAAAATTTAGAAGGAACCGGGGACCTATATATTGGCCGGCTTAAATTTCTATTCTAAAAGCATATTCCCGAAAAATTAATTCAATGGGTTATATTTTTAATAATCCTCAAATAATACGGAGTGTCTCCTGAAAAACTGACAAATTTTTTGTTGCATCCTACTCCTAGTTTTATCTTTTTTAGTTTTCGAGTTATTACAATTATTGATTTTTAAATGTCTTTCTTTTTTCGAACACCCTCTATACCTAGTATATTATAATATACCAGAACATAATTTTAAATCCAATTCGATTTCTTTACACTCCGCACATAAAGTCTATTCGGTTTTATAATTTGTAACTAACAATTTCTCCTAATTACTCTTGTAAAGGTCATGTGCACTCGTCAAATATAACAAATATAAGCCCGGTGGATTATAGAGTCTAGCTTCGATACCATATATAAGCCATAGGTTCTTTCAACTTTCATTATTATTAATTTCATTTATTATTCAAGCAGCTTCTAGAATGTTCTAAGCTCACGATATAGTTCAGTGTACACGTAATTGAAGGGCTTGGTGGATGAAGGAGCTATGTTACAAGGCCTGTCCCGAAAGTAACAAGACTGTATTCGAGTCAGAATCAAGGAATTCAGTCTCGTTACTTACCTTGACAGGCCTTGTAACATAGCCCCTTCATCCACCAAGCCCTTCAATTGTCAAGATAGGCAGATTATATTACTAACTTTATATGTTTTACATATTTGACGGGGTATGGTGTAAAATTTTGAAAAATACTTCCTATAGAAATTCAAAACCTCCAGTTTATTATTTTAGTCAAAAACAAAGATTATTTACTTACGCAATTTATCGATCTTATACACTATAGAGTTACAGAATTTATCATTCTTAGCTCCTCGAAGAGAAAAATATTGTAGTAAGTAAACAAGTATACATAATATACTAATTTTAATTTTTATGGATAGTTTCTTCATGCTACGTGAGTAATATCAATTGAATTTTAAATGAGGCGAAAAACTGAAGCGAAAGGTTATGTATTTTTAGTTCTCCATAAAACTTGGTGAATACAATTAATTTCAAAGTGTATGAAATCATTACTGATACCCATCACCAAAGCTTAGATTTGTGCTTGGTGCTTTTTTTCTCGCTTTTCTTGTTCCCCATTTTAATCCACCCCTCAGTCACGTTAACCATTTCGTCGAGTTGTCATGTTTGCTACTAAAAAACAACTTAAAACCTCCAGAACTCTCCCAAAACTTTTGAAACGTAATTCACAGAAATTCCATGGACTCACTCGGAATTGGACACTTGAAAGACATTTAATCTCATAAAAACAGAAATTTCAATTTCAAAAACGAACGCGACGCGACTTTTAAAAACCTGACTTTACTTTCATTACTCACCAGTCACAAAGCGAAATCTTGACGCAGATTCCAAAAACAAGAACATCTTTCGTCCTTTTACAAACCATTTTTCCCAGTATTGTCCCAATGGGAGTCTTGAGGAGACAAAAAACATTGGGCGGAGAGAAAAAATAATATAAAAGCTTCGGATCTCCTCTAAACATCCCGAAAATGATGGTTCTTCACACCCCATTCTATCTATTTTCGCCCTTCTAATACTGTCACATGACGGATATTTTCCTATTTTAACGATCATCTTTGACGGCTTTTCCAGCTAAGACTGCGTTTTTGTTGGTAGTAGAGGGAAAGCGAGTAGAACTGTAGTTGTATAACGCGTTGGAAGTTTAAAGTTTGTTGGGAAGGTGAAAGTTGGAAAATGGTTGCTGATGTTTTCTTTGGATGGGTTTTTTTCGTGTTTTTCTCTTTTCTTCTTTGTTGATATTCAAGGTATGAAATGTTAGGTATGATGTAATACTAAAAGTACATACTATTTTCAATGTTGCAAAAGAGTCAAAAAGGTGTCCAACGTTTACCATTTATTAAAACAAATATTATTATAGGGTTACTTGGGGTAAGTGGGTCACTGGGGTAAGTGGGTCACCCCCCTAAAACTATAATATGTACAGCAAATTTCACACTTACTCGCATTGATTATGTTACAGCTTGTCACACCGATAAGTTTTGCACATATTTGAGATTTGTTTAATTTATTTTTAAGATTATAGAACTAATTTAAAATAGATTCCCAGAATGGATTTTTTGGAGAGTTCAAGACGTATTTTTCAAAGAAGTATTTCCAGGTTAGTTTTCATTACATTTTAATGTTTATTGAACTGTTTTGCAGAGTTTGACCTAAATTACATACGGCAATTTGAAATTTTTCAAAATTTTTAATTTTGAAGTGTTTAACAGGGGGGTCCCACTTACCCCATAGTTTTAGCATGGTTGGGGTAAGTGGGACCCCTCAGTGTGGGGTAAGTGGGACCCTTTATTATGATATAAGTGGTTTTAGAGGGTCCCATATGTTATAGGAACTACAACTGAAGACATGGGTGGATTTTGGGGGGGTTATCGGGACAATTTCCCCCCCAATATTTTCAGAAAATTTCGATTTATAGTAGCACGTAGAAGACCTTTTACTCACCACTTCAAAATTCATTAAAATTTATAAATAGTTTGATCGACATTTTAAATCAAATTTGCGTTTTAATTTAAATTATGGTGAGTAAAGTGAAATATATCATCAATAGTGTTCATTCTCATTTAGTGTGTCCGATTTTTTTTATCTTACAATGTGTATTAAAGTGCCAAAATAAATCTTAATCAACCTTATTATGTTTTTTCAACACTATTTTATATGCTAAAGTAAAACATATCCCTTTGGCCTTTCAAAACATTCTTTAAAATACTTATTTTGCTTTTCATTCTATTCTTGCCTTGTCATATTGATTTTGATGTGAGTATATTTTATATTTCTCACTCATGGACACAGTTACAATAAAATATTTTGTATTGAAATTTACTGTACTTAATTAAGTAATACCCACTTACTTCCTTTTAAGTTTTGCTTGCATTAAATATAAATAAAGAGGGGGTGACCCACTTACCCCATCTCTTGGGGTAGGTGGGTCACCCATCTCATTTTTGATGAAAAGACCAGTTAAAAAAATATAAAAATCTTTAATTTAGAAACTACTGATACATTTTTGTTTATCGATAGACTCTTTAACGAAATTAGTCAACAAGTACAAAATAAACCCTTTCAAATTTTTTCTATGAAGCTCCAAAAATGTACTAGGCCAAAAAGGGGTCCCACTTACCCCAAGTGACCCTACATAAAATATTACATATAATAATATTCAAACTATTGATTTGAATATTATTTATGGGAATATTTTAATATATTACATTAATGTTTAAGGTACGGTTCTTAGGTATTAGACCGTCAGTTTCAGCGGCAAGGTTAATGGGTGTTTGGGTCTGAAACTTTTTTGCGATCGGAAACTGGAAATGATCCTTTCTTGACAAAAAGCGTCACCAGATTTTTGTAAGTTGGATATAAAAATTTAGAGTCTACATCAAGTATTCTTGTCTCCTTATTTTTCAAATTCAAAACCTATAGAAGGCATGGTTGTAAATATTCTAGGAACTAGAGCTTGAAAAGGATAATTATGGAGACAAAAAAAAACTTTTTTACCACTTTGAAAAACCAGGCAGAGTCTCCCTTCAAGTTGGTAATATAACAACTTCGCCCAAGAAAAGGTAACAAGTACTTCTTGGCTTGAAATAATTCATAGCGGAAGCATATATAGACTTCGAAAAAATGGCAACGAATGAAATAAAAAACAGAAAATTGCTACACCGTATAGATTTGTCAATTCTTCGTAACAACCACAATCAGTGAAATTTAATGTCACTTCTGCAACATACCCTTCAAATGAAAATGAGACTCTAACTATAACAAACAACGAAGTGTGCATAAATCAGCCCCACAACGCCAAATCCACGTCCCAATCCGTTATTCAGATAATTAGATAGTTAGCTCATACCAGTCCCCATCAAGCCAATCTAAAGAACGAGTCTCACTCCTTCTCACATTGTCTCAGAAGCAGCGACAACAATTAATCCCAGACGGCCTCCCTGTTTTTGAAAAGCCACTAATGGTTTCGATCAATCAGGCTTTACCGGCAGTTTTCACTGGAAATTAAAATTCCGCGACACCGTAAAAAGCTAAGGGTTTGCAATGGAAGAGAGAGAGAGATTTATGGATAGCCGTGTTCGGGTGCATTTCTTTTGGTGCCAGAGTCGTAAAAATTCTGGGTAGGTCCTCCGCGGCACCTGGGCCGTTGGGGTGATTTATTAGAGGTTTTTGCGACCTTTTCCCATTATCGCCTGAGATGATGGAGCTCTAGATAGCTTAATGAAGGAGTGACGAAGGGAGCTTTGGTTGTTGTTTTCTTTGAGGGCAATTAAGAGTTGAAAAGAGTTTTGAGTAGGAGAATGGAGTGGATGTCGAAATTCAATAGCTTATAGCGAATAAGAGTTTTTGAGATATTTTGGTTCTATACTAGACTGCAATATACTCAGTTGTAACTTAACTTGAGCCTGTAGAAATATGCTGAGAGCAACCAAAGAACGTAGTTCCCCGCGAGATGTCTGAATTTTGAGTGAAATTTAGAGCTTCAATTTTGAATAATGATTAGTTTTTTAAATCCACGTATATTGAACATCCTTTTATCCCGATATGCATAAAATGTTCAGTATTATTATTTTTTAAAGTGGCATAACGTGTAGTAGTACAACTCGCTTTCAAACTCGCCAGCCAATAAGAGCTTCTACAAACCCAGCAGACTTTCTGTTTCCTCAGATTTTCTTCCGCGTGGCCATGACGTCAGGATTCGAGTATAGATAATGACTGAGGGCAAACAAAGGATGCAATTACTAGCGCGGTGCCTCAATTACGGGTGAAGTTAAGAAATTCAATTTAGAAATATGATTAGTTTGTTAAATCCATGTATTTATAGCGTCTTTTTATCACGATTTGCGTACCGAAACTCCTTATAGCAACTAAACAGGCTTTCTGTTTATACTCAGTTTTTCCTTCCGCATAGTGACGTCATAGCTTTGCATCGCAGGTTGAAATTAAAATGAGAAAGTTTCAACTCACCATCTTCGGCCTCGCATATTAGATGAAGGTTGTCTTCCTCGTTATATGGCCCAATCAAGCTTTCTAAAACTTCGCCATTTTGGTCTGTGATGACAGGTTTCTTCGGAGGAACTGAAAAAGAAATGTCATGTATTACCAGAGTTTGATTTAATTTTTATCAATAATGATCAACCTGCTTTTTATATTATATTTTAACCCGTTAACGCCCGAATTAATTCTACCGAAAATATTTGTATGATTATTTCAAATTGGTGTAATTATGACCCAATTAAGACAAAAAATCCAAAACTTAAAAATTTTATTAATTAGTATGGAAGTTACAGCCCGTCCTCGTTTGAGGACGCTGGGCGTTCCGGTGTAAAAAAATCAAGATATTCAGAAAAGTCAGCAAATAGGAAAATAACGTATATAGGTATGCAAAACAACTAAAAATGGACTAGTTATAGTATTTTATAAGACTTTAGGATGAAATTAATTATAAACTACACTTTTTAGCATTATTTTAATGAATTTTAAGAATTTATCTCCTATTGAGTAAATCCAATGGTACAGATTTTAGTGTTGTATGAAGTGTGATAGTAGATAGTAAGGGAAAACTTTTATTAGGAGATCAGGAGGAACATGTGAAATACATGAAAACTAAATACATATGATACATGAACAAAATGCGAGTTAATTTTGAATAAATTCTAGCATTTTTGATATGATATTTGGTAAAACAAGGTCCTCAAAATGTTATTTGCTAAATATGAAACATAAAAATTTTATTTCCCTTATTAAATTTATGTTCACAAATCCCCTTTAGATTCTTTTTCTATTATTTCCGAGATTTCAGAGGACATCGATCCATTTTATTGCCTTTTATGGTCTCACAATTTATTGGGAAAAAATATTCATGAGATTCTGCAATCGGTAAGAACCTATGAGGCATTCTAACTACTAAAAACCCTTTTAAAACAAAAATAAATATTATTAACTACAGTAGAACCCCGATTATCCGCGAGCGGATGAACCGCGGTGCGGATTATCCGCGAGTGCCACGAAAAAATTTTTAACGACGAGAGCAAATTTTAGATGAGATTAGAGACATTTTAGATGTAGATCAAAGGTTTCTGCTGTGTATTGTACACATTTTAAAAGTTTTACACATGTTTTTTGTTCAATAAAACATGGTTTTTATGCTGAAATATGTTTTTCGTGTTTTCACCTCATTTTTAGTCTTTTTTCGGGTTATCCGCGATTTTCGCTATCCGCGATACCCTTGCCACCCAATTCCGCGGATAATCGGGGCTCTACTGTACCTTATAATAGTTGAAGAACAGCTTTAACACGATAGTAGATAGAAGTAATCCAAAAACTGTAATAAGTAGAAATATGAAAAAAGTTGGCTGGAACGCCCAGCGTCCTCAAACGAGGACAGTAAAATTGGACGTCATTTTTGAAAACGAAATTTTTTTAAAAGTTACTAATTTTCTTTTCTATGTATACATATGACCTTAATTTAAAATACTAGAGAAAATAAAATTATTACCTTGACTTCAGCCGATGTAGCGAGACAGAAAATCGACGCTAGTGTAATACATGAAAAAAGCGCGAAATTGCGAGCCGAATCAAGGAGCTTAAAACAAACCCAGACACATGATAATTTGTGGCATGTTTTGTAGTATTGCCATCTATCGTCATGCAAAATAAACAATCGTTTCCGGAAAAAAGAAAGATTTTACATACCCTTTTATACACTGTCCTCAAACGAGGACGCTGGGCGTTAACGGGTTAAGAAAGATCTTAAAAACCGGGCCTGATTGTTTGAGGCATAAATCTCGTGATTGGATTTTCATTTCTATTGGTTTCGATAAAAATGATTACTTTTTCTTTGACTTTTTCTCCGTTCTCATCATTATCACTTTCAAATTATGTGTATTACTCTACAAGTAGATCTGATGTGAGGCTAAAATTATTTTCTTATATTTATAGTTTTGCAAAAAGTATTTTTTATTTAATATTTAATTTTAAAGACGTTACATTAATAATATTTTTTTTCTGAGGAAAGCTTTATGAGGCTTATCGGTACTGCTTTACTTCACATAGTTTTATCAATCAATAATGCTGAAAGTAGATTATTACCAGAGATATGCGCTCAAAACTAATAATTATTTTTAATCGAAACCAATTAAACTCAGGTTTTGGTTATTAATTGTAGTAATTTAATTCACTACCTGATTTTTGTGTTTGAGTTCATCCAATATGTCAATCTAATATTGCTAAATCAAATAAAAATTTGTTTTTGTTTCAAATCCATGACGTACGATTTCTTATAGCAAAATCGAGTTTGGTTATCTTAATAATCATTCGAATGATACTCAAAATTACATCGGGTTATGATTTTAGCTGCGATTAAATTTATCTGGATATCGCTATCAAACACTTTCACATAGCTAAATTTATAAAAGTAACAGAATTAAGATTGAATGCTTAACTGCCTCAATAAAACGCATTGATTTATCGAGCGTATCTTTAATGGCTAAAATAACATCATTCAAAACTGTGTTGTCGGATACATTTATAGCATTTGAATTGAATGTTCGCAGTCTCCCCTTTCAATTTAACAAGGAATGTTTATTGCTCGAAGGGGAAATGTGGTATTGGTTCGTCAGCTCGATTTCGTTCTGGAGTTTCGATTTTGTCATTTGCAGTACATATCCAAAAGAAGAACGTTGCAATGAAAGTTTTTTGGTTTGTGAGTGAATATTTATTATTTGATTATGAGAAATCTGATAATCAGTGTTGTTGTTATTACTGTAATGCATTGATAAAGAAATTCCAACTGGATATTCTTGGCATTTTTTAAACAATAAGTCACCCCTTTTTTTTTTAAATATTTTAAAAAAAATTTTACTATTTTTACAAGAAGAGAGGCTGCCTACCGAAATAAACAGCTTTTAGAACGGCGGGACAAAGCATTCCCGCCAAGAAGTTAAAACATTGCTAGTGACCTTGTTGAAATGTGGTAACGGTATTGTTTATATTCCACTTAAACCTTCATAAACCAATTTCATCGTAACAATAACTTGTAATTGTTTTTAATAATAAAACATTTATGTTTTTTGCCGTATTGAAAGACTATCACGACGTAGTAGTAATTATTCAATTTAAGGTCATTCGAGAAGTTTAGCTGCGTTTGGAAAGTTTCTTGTTTAAATCCAAGAATTGAAAAGAATGACAGAAAAGTCATCAGATTTTCAGTTTTATTGGTTTCTATTCAAGTCATATTACTTTTGAAAACAGTTTCACTCAGATAATAATCATTAATTTATGAGGAAAAATATTTTATCAAAAAGTAAAACTCAAACAGGGTAAAACATATCTTTCACACCTCACCAAAATTTTTACCCGATTTTGTTTATTATAGAGTAAACGATTAGGATTACGAATTAATATATTTATGAATATAGGGTACAATTTTAGTAGCTCCATGGGTCTTATCTGTTTTTAAAATGGCTTCTGGATGAGAAGATCAAGAAGAATAGCAATTTTTGTAATATTTTACTCTGTTAAATTTATTAATTATTTAACATTTTACTCTTCAAAATGTTACGGAAATAACTATTTTTAACAGGTACAGAAATATAAAGGTTTTTTAGTTATAATAGTCTTTATCGTGAATTAATCATTGTCTTAAATAGAAAAACCTGCTTTTAATTATTTATAATTCATTAAATAAATAAATAACTTGAAAATTGGATTTAGTTTTCTAACATCAATCAATTTTTGACCAATTTAACATACACAATGATAATATTCAGGAAAATATATTTTTTGTTTTACATATTTCCTGACTATTCTCATCATCTCCTTCGCTCATCTTAGTTCAAATTCTATTCCAAAACCTATTAAACTTAGCTTACAGAATGCCATCCGGGGGTTATCCGAACTCGAATTTCAGAGCGGAAAAATCCAGTTAGTTTTTTTTCACCGGCTAATTTAACTACGCTTACCGCACCTGTGCCGAGTCTGAAAAATGGTTCCAAACTCCCTTCCGAGCTCCTAAAATAATATAACCAGCTTAGGTTTTTCAAAGAATCATAAAATGCTTTCTACTGTCGTATACCTCTTGGGCTTTGTGCTCTCGGAAAAGGAAACAATAAACAAAGTGTATTAGATCGTCGCAACACACAAATTAAACTATCGGATACAAATAAACCCCCATCGAAATTCGATGAACTCGTTGGGCTGCTCAGCAAATTGATAATTCGTGTTGCCACGCGCTCCGTGGGAGTAAAAAACACCGGAAAAGACATCCCGAATGTCGAAAGAAAATTCGATTAAAAAGAAAGCCGGTTAGGGGGCTGTTTAAATATTGCGTAAGCATGAAGCATGTTTTACTCATTTCTGATGTCCTTGTCAAGAAAATCAACTTACAAATTAATTCGTTAAGGTTCCACCGACAACAGCTTTACTTGGAGAAAAGGTCTTTAGTTTGCCTTTTTAATTTATTTTATTCAGGATTTGAATGATCCCATTTAATTTTGAAAAAAAAACACACTTTTTCAGATTAAACCCAGTTTTATATGTTTTTTTAGGGTTTCATTGAAAAATCCCAATAAACCCAACCCAATTTTTCCACTCCGTTATGTTTTGTTTCGTTACACGGGCCTCAGCAACACATCCTTTTGTAACGCTCTCGCCCTTACATTAGGTCTAGCTCTTTAACCCTTTATTTACCAAACTATTTTCGGCGCAAGTTTAGAACCGCTGATGCGCCAAGTTTTTAGCGATAAAAATCACTATATTGTTATCCCTACTATTGTTAAGTGAATTATGTGACTTCTAAATATGGCGCCAAATAGCCAAAACTCGCCAACCATCACCTGTTCTAAACTTGCGCTAGTGGTACTTACAAGTACCGTCTATAAATAAAGGGTTGACGGTGAGGCTGAACCCACCCCCATTCTTATTCGAAGTATGCTAGTCTAGGTCAGCGTTTCCCAAACTTTTTATATTCACGGAATCCTTTTGACAATGCCCAAGTTCCGGGGAACCCTACACTGTTTAAATATATTGACTTAAAAGTGAGAACATTTACCTACTCACTTTTTTTGAGGTGTTATGACTCAAAAACAAGTATACGTTTTTCTCAATTTTCAGTACTCTAACGTACTTAAATTCAATTTACTCAATTTTCAGTACTAAACTTACTACTCAGTTTCAAACAATTTAATAGTCACCACTCAAATTATGTTTATTTTTAGTTTATATTTGAAAATTGTTATTCTTGTGACAAATTGAAAGTAACAATAAGTTGCAGTGATAACGTGTTGTGACGTCGCACTCAACTTACTGCTTACTTCCCACGTCATAGTAACGTCTCTATATGGTCATCATAACTGTAACTCATTGCTCCCTCTTTATAAGTTCTCAATTTTGAGTAGGGAAAGGTATGAAATGAGAGTACTTGGAAGATAGCTTAATGCACAACATATACTCAAAAATAACACCATATCCACCTACTCGTTTTTTTTAGTAGGTGGCAAGTTTCATTTTGAGTAAACACGTTCTCAATTTTGTGTAAAAAGTCCTCAATGTTAAGTAAAAATGTCTAATTAATAAGTACCAGCTATATCTCAAAAATGAGAACATCCGTTTCTTATATTTGAGTAGTTTTGACTCGGAGCTATATCAAGTATCTCATGTACTCAGAATTGAGTAAATTTGTTTCATTTTTAAGTACCTTGATTTTACAGTGTAGCGTCCATGAAGCAATATTGTTTTACTAATTTTTTTAAATTACTAGGAAGCTGTCCCCCCCTTGCTCGCTATCACTCTCCAACCCCCGTAAAATACTTACGCAGGATCTTTTGGAATTGCTTCGCAATTCCCACAAATTCCAACTAGCTGAACTTAACCCTGCTGTTCTGTTAGGGTCTATTTCACCCAAATTTTTTTTCAGTCGCGTGTTAAAAAAATTGAATAGGGTTATTTGAATGAAACTTCATGACTTTGTTGGGAAGTCATATAAATATCTACATCTAAAAGGAATTTTAATTATTTTAATTTGCGAGGGATATTTTACAACATAGTCTTAATGTACTGTTCGGGTCAATATGACCCGATTCTAAATTTTTTCGTTTTACTCAAACCTTTTCATATTTTTTTGTGGAATAACTCAACGGAAAAGAATAAAAACTATTATAACATTCTTTTTTTGCATTTTGACTTCCTTTTTCTTGTTTTTTTGTCATTTGACACTAAAGCACGTGGAAGGTCAAAAGGTTGATTCTGTTGGAAAAAAGCAAAAATATTTCCAAATTTCATATTTTCTTGTTGTATTTTGGTTTTATGAAGTATTTACTTTCAGTTAGAAAGCTAAAAATAACTAATGAAACGAAACTTGTGCTATCCGAATGAAAATATTACTCAAAATGAGAAATTAGTGTTGTTTTTCATTGCCACTATCTTTTGACCAAGTTAACCATTAAGTATGGGGTAAATGTGGACTTTTTGTGGTAGTATAACTTCCTAAGAACTGAAACATAAAATTTATTACAGGAAAAGAACAAAAATCATCGCCAAAGAAAATTTGAGGTATCGGAGTAATGAGTAATTTTGCAAATTCTGCAATGCGTTTTCAATGGGATTTAGTACAAATAGAAAGAAAATAAATGTTCTAATGAAGATTATTTTTGAAGATTTGAGGAAATCACTCTTATTTTCATACAGTAAAGCAGATTAAAATATGTCATGAAGGAGGAGGGAATCAATTAAAAAAGTAAAATAATGAAGAAAAAATTTATGCCGGTCCCTCAGTTGAAAAAAATTAAAAAAGTACTACTTTGTTGTTCCACACTTGTTTAAAACCCATTTTCATTTATGTAAATTGTCAAAATAGTAAAAAATTACAAATTTCAATTACAAATATTTTTTAGTTAATTTTATTATTTTATACGTATTTCATAACTTTACTCAATTATTTCATAATAATGACATTTATTAACAGTTGTTTTATTATTATTTAACCTATTTCTTAAATTCCACCATTCCTTTACCGTTAAAATTGATATTTTTTGTATCGGGTCATATTGACCCGAACAGTACGTGCGTGGAGTAAGTCGGAGCAGAACAGCAGGGTTAATACACTTTGCATAAAACAATTTGCAGAAAAAACGTCAACCAACTTTTCAAAAATACGTCACCAAATCCCCTCAATTAACTAATCTCCCTTATAAGTTTGAATATATATTAACTCTAACTTATCAAAAATTTAAACGAAACATTTTTAAAAATATTCAGCTTAAATATTTTAATCTATTATTATAAAAATAACTATTGAGTCAATCCATATCAAGTGATCCAGAAAAACTAAAATTGGTCACTCGACCATTTTATAATCGAATGATTTTTTGTGTGTTGATTCTTATATCATTAAAGAGTCCAAAACCACACATTTTAATTTTTTATCTTTATTTGAATTTTTATAGTAGCCATCGATGTTCTACGGAACAGCGATTGTAAGGGTTTACGTTAACTAGCTTTATTCCTAAATGGTTTAGTTTAAATTCATGGAAAAAACGCCATTTTACTCAGAAAGATACAGGCTTTATGATGGTTGAATCAAATATAAGGGGTATTGAGTCCCAATTAGAAAAAATCCCCCTCAAAGTCGAGCTTTAAGATGGTCCTTTTTCACTTTTCAAACGCATATTTTTGTTAAAGGAACTATTATTTTTCTATTTTTTTCTTGAGGAAGGTGTAGTATGCTTCCTAAACTTTACTTTTAAAAAAATTTGACTTTGGTATTCGTTTATTTTTAGAGTTATGAACTCTCAAAATCGGATCATTTCAAAAAATTCACCACTTTGACCCCCAATATCTCTGGTGGAACATAGTTTAAAAATCTGAAATTGTTACTGGTTAAACCTTTCTAGGGTATAATCCTGTTCTATAAGGGCCGTCTTTGGTATTTGCTTACAAGTCAAGTTACAGGTCCTCGAAGTTGCCATAAAAACGCTCAATTTTACGGTTTGAAAAGTGCAATTTTAGTTCGAAGGCTCACCACTTTATTAATTACAATTAAGTTTATTTGATTTTTCATTGCTTTTTTTTTTTAATTCTGTGAGGTGGCTTTAGATTCTGTAAGGGTTATTAAAATTAGAGCAAGTTGAAAACAGCTGTGGAAACTCGGTGTTCTATGTAAATACCACAACAATTTTTTAAAATTAAAAACATATTTTTTCCCGGAAATGTTGTGATCCTTTCAAGGAACATAAAAAACCTTAAAAAAGGACTTCGCAAAATAACTATTGAACATTTAACAAAAAATAACAACAATCTCTTTGATTCCGAGAAAGTCTGTGCCGAAATTGCTTTTCCAAAGTTTTTGAGAATCCGAAGCAACATTGAATGTTGTCAATCAGAAGATAGCACTGATGAATTCTTTGATCAATTCTTTTGAGACGGCATGAACAAAATTCCCCCAGTGTAAGTGCAGAAACCAGTCAAGCGATGTCGTTTGACCTGTTTCTGCACTAAAGCTGAAATTTAACATGCTGGAAAACTATTTTAAAATAACGTTATTTTTATTATTCTTACTTTAAAATGTGCGTGTAACCCTACAAAATCCCATGACACCAATAACTCAATTTTGAAAAAGTGACATTTGACACCGTTTCAGAATTAAACGATTCAATGAGGTATTCTCACGTTTTGAGATTAAATTTTATTAAAATAGTAGATAAAAAACCATGAAGAATGACGTTTACATCAAGTATTTTCGTAGCCTAGTTTCTGAGATATAAATTTTTGAAAATTCGTTTTTTATTTGGGCGCAAAAACACTAGAATCACAAATCATGCGCTGTGAGGTCACTTCCAATAGTAGCCCGTTTTCCGATCACGTGAAAACAGTAAACACAATGGTTTTCATGCGCTGTGATGTCCCATCGAATAGAAGCCCGTTTTCTGACAACGTGATTTTTTGACTTTTTGACAAAAATAAAATTGAATTTTAAATTATTTAAAAACACATTTTTGAACTTAAAAATCAGAAATTTGGGACTTTTAAACCATTTGTATCAAAAAAGTATAAAATCAAGCAAATCCCTCACTCATACAAATTTTCATCAGAAATCAAAACCGTAAAAAATGCAATGAGAAGTCAAACAAACCTAATTGTAATTAATAAAGTGGTGAGTCTTCGAACTAAAATTGCACTTTTCAAACCGTAAAATTGAGCGTTTTTATGGCAATTTCGAGGACCTGTAACTTGACTTGTAAGCAAATACCAAAGACGGCCCTTATAGAACAGGATTATACCCTAGAAAGGTTTAAACAGTAACAATTTCAGATTTTTAAACTTTGTTCCACCAGAGATATTGGGGGTCAAAGTGGTGAATTTTTTGAAATGATCCGATTTTGAGAGTTCATAACTCTAAAAATAAACGAATACCGAAGTCAAATTTTTTTTAAAGTAAAGTTTAGGTAGCATACTATACCTTCCTCAAGAAAAAAATAGAAAAATAATAGTTCCTTTAACAAAAATATGCGTTTGAAAAGTGAAAAAGGACCATCTTAAAGCTCGACTTTGAGGGGGATTTTTTCTAATTGGGACTCAATACCCCTTATATTTGATTCAACCATCATAAAGCCTGTATCTTTCTGAGTAAAATGGCTTTTGTTCCATGAATTTAAGTTAAACTATTTAGGAATAACGCTAGTTAATGTAAACCCTTACAATCGCTGTTCCGTAGAACATCGATGGCTGCTATAAAAATTCAAATAAAGATAAAAAATTAAAATTTGTGGTTTTGGACTCTCTAAAGATATAAGAATCAACACACAAAAAATCATTCGATTATAAAATGGTCGAGCGACCACCTTTGGATCACTTGATATGGATTGACCCTATTACCAATTATTAATCAATATTCTGACCAAACAAAAACCATTATTTTAAAGTAACTCGTTAGTATATGCCTAGTGTTTATCATTCATATTTTTGTTTAAACCACGACTTGTTAAACAATACCGTTTAAGCAATTGAAAATTATAAGAGACAAAATTTACACATCACTCAATATTTAAAATTAATTTCGAATCAGACTAAAAATTATAAATATGGGACAAAAAGTCTGAAATTTTAGTATAAAATGGCGTACATGTTAGTTTTTGGAATAGGTTTTTAACAGTCTTTGAATGATATTTCATTTAGAAAGTACTTTTTAAAAGGTGAAAAACAAGTTTAATCTTAAAATATGGCTTCAATTGGTCGTTGTGATTGGATGCATATTAATTTGATTGGCAGTACTTGCTTTGTAACTGCGACCTTATCCGTTATTTAAAAAAAATGGAAATATTTTAAAATTGAGAATTTTTTTGAAAAATTGAAGGGCCTACTCGGAAATACGGAAAGAATCCGGACATATCGATACCTTATACATTAGGGTGGAGCGAAAAAAACGAAATTGGAATAATCAAAACGTAATAGCGCGGAAAAGTTGCCATTTGTGGTCAGAAACAAAGTCTGAAAATTTTAGACCGATCAATTAATATCTTTTACCGCCGCAAGAGGGCTAAAGTTTTGAAAAATCGTAAAAAATAAGTATTTTTCAGAAAAAAATTAAAAATACCCAAATTTACCGAAACATTTTCTAATTGGGCACAATATGTTCATCAATGAGTGCCCTTAAAAATTAATTTCCGTGAAATAAAAACTTAAGCCACAGCAAGGGGGTCAAAATATCGAGAAAATGCAAAAAATGACAATTTAGGGGTAATTTTTACTCTTTTAGGATTTTCATATTTTTACATTACTTTTTACCTGCTTCTGACGTAATTATAAAAGGCACTTTACTGCTTGAAATATTTAATCTAAATTTATTAATATTTATCCCTCACATTACAACAAATAGGATCTTATACTTAACAGTCCATGTTAAACGAAAATTATCCAGAAAACTGTTACAGATAGATTAAAAGTCTAAAAAGGAAAGCATAAAAAGTGCATGAAATACATAAAGCATAAAACTATCAACCATTCCAACTTACAGAACCTTCTTATGCGAATATGTGTTGTATGTTCTACACTTTACTTTTATGTAACACTAGTACTTTTTGCGAACATCCTCAGTTTTCAGGAATTTTAAGTCAGCCCTATCTATGAAATGAAATATATTTAAAAATGTGTTTAGGTGGTAACCAAAACAGTTACCCAAGTTTCTGAAGGAAATATGCAGAAAATTGTAGCACCATACAGTTAGTCTTTCAACGAATGATGAATCAACCAGAGTCGCAATATATTTTTTAATAATTATTCAAGTTAATTTACCACCATAATTTGCAAAACCAATATGGTATCTAAACTTGCAATTTCCAACTGTTTTTCGTACTTTCCTTTTGGGATTTTAAACGTATCTGTAACGGTTTTCTAGATAATTTTCATTTAAGATGACTGTTTAGTGTAAGATCCTATTTTTTGTGACATGGGGGATAAATATAGGTAAATTTGGGTTAAATATTTCAAGCAGTAAAGTGCCTTCAACAATTACGTCCGAAGCAGGTAAAAAATAACGCAAAAAATATGAAAATCCTAAAAGAGTTAAAATTACCCCCAAATTGTCATTTTTTGCATTTTCTCGATATTTTGACCCCCTTGCTGTGGCTAAAGATTTTATTTCACGGAAATTAATTTTTAAGGGCACTTGAAAGACTCATTGATGAACATATTGTGCCCAATTAGAAAATATTTCGGTATATTTGGGTATTTTAAATTTTTTTCTGTAAAATACATGTTTTTTACGATTTTTCAAAACTTTAGCCCTCTTGCGGCGGTAAAAGATATTAATTGATTGGTCTAAAATTTTAAGACTTTGTTTCTGACCACAAATGGCAACTTTTCCACACTATTACGTTTTGATTATTCAAATTTCGTTTTTTTCGCTCCACCCTATTATACATGTCATTCGGTTCAGTAATTAAAAAACCTTTCTCTGGAAACCGTTCACCAAAAGCTTTTTTTAGAATAGTGATATTAAATAAACCAAAAATGAATAACATATAAATAGTTTATTTTTATAAATTCCATCGTAATATTATTGGATTCCATATACAGATGTAAAATTTAAAAAATACAATTTTAAGTATTTAAAACACTTTTAGCGCATGTTTAAAAACTTAAAGTTAGCAAGTTTAAAATTTATTAAATATTAATGCGATATCTGAGCTGGTTTTTTTCACATAAATGTTCTATTAAGGGCCTTATTTTTGACAGGCATACAGGAGCGTAATTTCAGAACTTCCAAAAATTTTTGAAAACTTGTCTCTTAAAGTAGTAAACTAACATCTGAAGTGAATAGTTTCTTATAAACCGCAGAATTTTCTAGGAGGGAAAATGTAAATTAATGTCAAAATTTCAAGACATGCTAAGGATCCTTCCACAGAAATTTATTATTTCTTTTTGAAAATTCCCCTTTAAACTAGTATTTTATCTCCTCTTCAAACTCTTTGTGGAACACTCAAGGGGGAAACCATTTTGAGACAGCAGAATGTTCAAGGGAAAACACTGTTTTACAGATTTCAAAATTTTAGAGGGGAGTTCGGGGGTTTTCTCCCATAAGTATTCAAAATTGGCCTCTTTAGGTAGAGCTTTAGTTAAGGTCACACATCCAACAGTTCTTTGTAAACCACATATTTTTTTTATGAAAAAAGTTAAAAAATTAAACGTCCAAGTTTTAAGGGAGTCAGGGGGTACTCCCGCAGAAACTTTAATAATCACTCCTTTAAACTAGTGTATTATCTCCTTTAATCCAAAGGGAACCGCTTCTAGTAATCGACCAAATTTTCAAGGGAAAACACCGTATAACAAGAGTCAAACTTTCAGAGGGGGTTTGGAAGGTTTTCCCCAGAATATTTTTTAAAAAATTTAACCCTCATAAGTAGTGTTTAACTCTTTTTGAGTTTTTTAACGAATTTAGGTTTTTAATATCGTTTCTTAGCCCTTTATGTCCCGACGGGACTTGTAAGTCCCACTTTCTAATGTTCCAAATTCGTCCAACTTTCGTCATGTGAGGCCAAATTTGGTTTACCTATAGTTGCAGTTACGTAAACTTGACATATATTGGATGAGGATGAGGAAAATAATGCGGGGAATAAAGGGTTAAATTTTAGATATTTCGAAATATTTTAAAAAATTAAGATATTTTGTCTTGTGCAAGCATTATTCATATCAGGAAATGTCAACACTCTCCCCTTAGGCACTTAATCGTAATATTTGAACAGCCCCTTCTGTGGAATACAGAACCAAACCTATTTTTTGCGAGGTAAAAAAATATAAAGCGGTATTTTGTCTATAAAATTAAAGGGAATGGCCTTTCCTCGTTACTTCAGTGTTTCCGAAAGAATCCAAACAAAAAAAAAACGTTCACAGGAAGGCGAAAATAGAACTTTTCGCACGGTTTCATTTCTTCTTTTTCGACTTTTCCTTTTTCTCTGTTTAATTTTTTTACGGTTGCAGCGTATACGCACTTGATCAACTTTTAGTAGAGAGAAAATAAGTGAGGCTAGAGCAAAACAGTTTCCCTTACCCCTGTAGTGGAAAAATTCGGGAATAATATGATTTGGCAGTCTCGTTTTTCTTTTCAGGTGCTGTTTTTGTTTCCTTAGACTTGTTTCATTTTGAGCTGGGTCCGCTGGCTAAATTTTGAAACTTTAAAAAGAGAAAGGAATTCGTAACAATAAAGAACGTGGAAGTAAACGAACCCTCGCGTTTGTTTTGTTTGAGAAGAAGTGTAAGTATTTCAACTGGAGCTTTGAAAGAAAAGTTTTTCTTTCGTGGGGACATTTTTAAGGTTTTAATATTTTATTAAATTTTATCACCAGTGAAAAATTAATGTTGAATTAATTCAGTTATCTATCCGGCTAAAAGTTTTTATCGACAAACATTAAAATATTGCCGAAGTTTTATTATTCACTTCAAACCGTCACAACGCATTTAATCCTATTTTTTGTCCTTAAAATAACATTACTTCAGGTTGTTTAGAACACTTAGACTAAACACTGTAGGTATGGAACATTTATCACTTAATTATGCTTTGAAAATTTTTGCTATCCAGAATGTGTTCCAAAAATTGTATATAGTAAAATATGTTTAGAGTCTAAATGTGGTTTCCTAAAATTAGATCACAAACACTACAAGAACACATTTTCTGTGTCTGTATTTTTAGCAACACTTTACAACATTACTTTTAGAACACATTTCCGGATGGAAACATATCCAAAATATATTTTTCAAACATATTCAAACACTATTACAACACTGTAAAGTAAATTTATAGAATGTTATAGATAGCAACATAAACTAAATGTTGTTTATTTGAAGAGAAAAACAAAGGGATTTTCTTATTGCTCTGTTTGTTATTATACTCTCAATGGAAATTGTTCCTATCAAACTATTAGTTTCCATTTTTGGCACCCAGTAGCCACTTTTACCTCAGTTATTGTTTTATTATTTGAATAATATGAATTATGGTTAAAAGGCATTGTAGCCCAATCATGGTATTAATACACTATTTCATAAACATTATTTACGTATGTTCTTTGGTATTTGCTTACAAACCAAATTATCTAACATTAACATTTAAAAAGTTTCATACTAGCATTGCGTAATTTCTATCTATGCTTTTACCAGTTTCTGTACATTAGATATAAACACAGTTATCAACTATTCAAAAATATTCCTAATACTTTCTAAGGGTTAATTTTTCCGTCTTTCTTTCATGGAATACTTACTCTAGCCTCCGAATATCTAAAACCCATTAAATATTCAACATCAAGACGAATATTTGCAACGTGGAGACTCAATCCCATTGGTGAATGCGCATAGAAACAGATGGAAATTCCATCTCAGAAGAATGTTAAATATCTTAATTCAACAAATTTCGAAATAGGATAATACCCACACTGTAGAAAGGTTTTTCGTTTGATTTTATCAAAGGATTTCAAATCATAATGAAAGCAGTAAGGATGTGGATTCGCCTCAGTGGTTTTAGCCATTTTCGTTTTAACTTGAGTAATAATGTTTGCTTGGTTCTGTGATTAAGTAAAGCTTTCTATATTTTCTAAAATGGATACGTTAAGGGGACCAGATACCTTAAAAGTAGTAAAATAAGCAATAGAAGTTAATAACTATTCCATAATGATAAGTTAAACTTTCTCTCATTGTTTGATAAAAGCACCTAAAAAACACTAAATAAACTGAAAATTCAAAAGAAAAAACTTATTTTTAATTTTTTTTGAAATAATTTAATTTTTTATTTTAAAAAGCTCCTTGCGCATTCCTTATTAGAATATTGTAACCAAAGTTTTACAACATGTTAAATGTATGAAGTTTTGAAACTTGGTTCCGACAACTTTCAGGTTCCAAAAACAGGATTAAAGTAATTTTTTAAGAAAAAATACCAATTTTTTTTAGCTTAAAAGCTATATAATTAAAGAAATAACGTATGTATAAAGAATCTAATCCTTTATTTTGTTTCAAAATACTGTAGAAACAATTATAAAAAGTTTTGAAGGAATTGAATTAACCTGAACGCGCAAGGAGCATTTTTAATTCAAACTATGAGAAACTTCACGTTATAGTCATTAACTTCTATTGCTTATTTTACTACTTTTAAGGTCCCTGTTCTCCCTAATACAGAGAACTATTTTTGTACATTTTACATTACACAGCAACATTATACAGACTGTATCAACAAGTCCACTCAAAATTTGCCCAAAAAAACTACACCCTTTACGACAACTTTTATTTTTCGAAAAAAAAAATGTGACGTCATATCGGATGATGGTTTTCTAGTTTCACAGTAGGCGCATGCATTCACATTGCACAATGGATAATTTTTTATCTTAATGAGTACACATATCCAAATAACCAACCCATACAAATGTTTAGCTCAAACCATACCATATTTGACGTCATACCTTTTTCTGCTGCGATTTTCTCAAAAACTATTGGTCGTAGAGATAGTTCTTTCAGCATTTTTATGTACAAGAACCTACCTGCGTTCCGTTTGGACGGAATTGTTGAAACACCTTGTATATTGCTAAAAAGGTTTTTTGATTTATTAATATTTTATCACGCATACAAAAAGTTAATAAAAATTGTAGTATTTTATACCATACTTTTCAACAAGTCGAAACAAGTGTAAATATGTATACTTTTACGTATTCCTAACATTTTATATTTTTATTTCAGGTCATGCTGAATGGAATGTTAAAACTTGAGTATTTTTCCTACCACTATTACTCTGCAAAAAATAATCGTCAAGAAATAGAAAACCTCTGGCAGCCAAAGTTTCCAGAGCTTTCCTTTAACGGAATTTCTCTGTTGACTAAACTTTTTTTGTATGCTACGATCTTTTCCCAACTTGATGAATGCATCGGAAATATTTTATTTCATTAATTACATATTGCCCCTCTACTGACTGATGTCTAATTTCCCCCAAATTCAGAATTTTTAGGGTTATGTCCCTATTTTCCAAAAAAAGATCCCTTAAGTTTCAACTAAAAGATCGTAGCATACAGAAAATGTACAGCCAACAGAGAAATCCAGTAGAAAGAAAACTCTGGAAACTTTTGCTGCTAGATCCTTTCTGTTTCTCGACGATTATTTTTTGAAGTGTAGGCCTTACAAGACGATTACCGCATCACTCAATCACACGACCCCAAAAACAACAACAGCTGAAATCCGGTTGCAACCTACTCTTCCAGCAGCACCAAATAAAATTAGAACAGCAATCGACTTTTAACCTTATAACACCTGAAAAGAGCAAAAAAGTGAACAGAAAAAACGAGGAATCAAAAGCTAAAAGCGAAGGTGTCTGAATTGTTCCATTGTAAAGACAAGGCGCCGTCTGTTAGTGAAGTGCGTATGACAGCAGATACAGAGTCTGACGTTCTTTTTGTTTAAGGGTTTGACTGTCGCTTTTCCAAAGTGACAATGGCGACAAGCTGCTGCTGAGATGTCTTTGTTTGAAGTGTTACAAAGGGTTCACTGCCGAGTGTTGTTGTTTTAAAGATAGGAAAACGTTTTTCCTGTCGTTACGTTTTTTAGATGCTGGGTTTGATAGGTGTTTGGTTTTTTAATGGGGATATGAGAGTTAATTTTTGAGTTGTGTTTTTGATGCAGTCAAGTGAGTTGTTGTTTAGTTTTTCTGTTTAACTCTTTTTGTTTTGGGAATTCCCGCAGATAAAAGCTGAACATAGAGTCCAAAACGCTATTTTGAAGTGCCATCTTATGGTAGAAAGTAGTATACTGCATCAAGTAATACCATCTCAAGTAGTATACTGCATATGTATGTGATTGATAATACATCTGTGTGGGGCAGTACAATTTGGTGGTCAAAGCTGGGATTGACTGTGCCGTTTTCATTCTATCAGTCATTTTCAAAAAGATATTTGAGGATTGATATTCTTTTCTCCGCCTCTCGTGACGTGACGAGAGAAACTTGAATTTCCATAATTTAATGGATGTGATCCCAGCGCCACCACAGGGCCTATATAATAAAGCATATTCGATATAATCAATGTAAATCAGGGGTTTACAACTCCCTGAAACCCCCCAAAAAGTAGCCTTCAGAACACTTTTTAGCATATTAAAAAAATATGGAATAGCTTTTTAGTGAAGTCCTTTTATAAGAAGAAAATTTTAAGTTTGGGGCCTTCCGCTTGACTTGTGATTTTCATTGTTGCCCTCGAGAAACCCATGATACCAATTATAAATTCAGTTTTAATCATAAGTTTGACATTTTCTTTTCAGATCAGCTTAATGAATATTTTCCGAGTACTAATTTTTTGATAATTTAAAATAGGTTTATTTCTCGAGAAAATCGAAAGATCACCATTATGCAGGTTGATTCGAAAACCGTGGTCAAAAACGATTGAGGGTGTAGACTACCACACCCCCTATAAAATTAAGTTAATTGAGTTAATTTTAGAGTATAAATTAACTCTAATATCTTAATATCTCTTATCGAATAACTTAATTACCTAAATTATGCTGAAAACATAAAGTATCACAAGCAATGAAAATGTATTATTGTGGGCAAACGGTTTGGGTTCGTAGAAATAAAATTTAAATGACAACTAGGGGGCTATTGCCCCCTGCTCGCTATCGCTCGCCAACTCCCGGGAACTGCTGACGCAGTTCCCCTAGGATTGCTTCGCAATCCTGGGCTCGCTACGCTCGCTTGCCATACGCTAGTACAGCCTAGCTGAGATTCATTACCAACTAAAGGTTCAATTCCGTTAGAGTTCCCGCTTAATATCGCCAATCTCTTTTGGACACCAAAAAGTATAAATATTGGGAAATAATTTCAAACCCATAGATTAAAATGTTTAATTAGATCTATAACTGTTCAGTTTATCATTTAAAAAAATGGTTATATTTGAATATTAAGCTTTCAAAAGAGATTGGTGATATTTAGCGGGAAATCTAACGGAATTGAACCCAACTAAATTTATTGGTGAAATAGAGTTTTATAAATAGTAATATGCAGCAGGGAAACATTAAATACAGTGTATGAAAAATATATATACAGTGTTTATAAAATTCATGGGTAATGTTGCATTAGCCAAGAAAAACCACTATAAGCAGTAAATTTTTATCAGATAAGTACTATTAACATGTATATAAAAATAATAATTTAACAGTAAATTAATAAAACTAGGGGGCTATCGCCCCCTGCTCGCTATCGCTCTCCAACCCCCGGGAACTGCTGATGCAGTTCCCCTAGGATTGCTTCGCAATCCTGTGCTCGCTACGCTCGCTCGCCATACGCTGATACAGCCTAGCTGAGATTCATTACCAACTAAAGGTTCAATTCCGTTAGAGTTACCGCTTAATATCGCCAATCTATTTTGAACACCAAAAAGTATAAATATTACTAAATAATTTCAAATTCATATATTAAAATGGGTTCAATTCCGTTAGAGTCCCCGCTAAATATCACATCTCTTTTGAAAGCTTAATTTTCAAATATAAACAAAATTTTAAAAAATTTTAATGATAAACTGAACAGTTAGGTAAACATCTAATTAACTATATTAATTCATAAATTTAAAATTATTTAGCAATATTTATAATTTTTGGTGTCCAAAAGAGGTAGGCGATTATTTAGCGGGAACTCTAACGGAATTGAACCTTAAAATGTTTAATTAGATCTATAACTGTTCAGTTTATCATTAAAAAATTTTTATATTTGAATATTAAGCTTTCAAAAGAGATTGGTGATATTTAGCGGGAAATTTAAAGGAATTGAACCCCAACTAAATTTATTGGTGAAAATGTAGTTTTATAAATAGTAATATGCAGCAGGGAAACATTAAATACAGTGTATGGAAAAATATGTATCCAGTGTTTATAAAATTCATGGTTACTGTTGCATTAGCCAAGAAAAACCACCATAAGCAGTAAATTTTTATCTGATAAGTACTATTAACATGCATATAAAAATAATAATTTAACAGTAAATTAATAAAATGGTAACATTTAATCCCTCTTAACATATTTGAACAGCCATAATATCATTAGAGACTGAAATCGGAAAAAAATCAAATCCAAAACAATGCACTCATTTTGTAAACAAATTTATTGTTGCCAACCGAGTAAAAGAAATACAACGAAATCTGGACGTCACGTAAGGGAATTATATATATAGATAGTAAAATTTAATACCTCTTAACATATTTGAACAGCTTATTTAATATCATTAGAGACTGAAGTCGGAAAAAATCAAATCCAAAACAATGCACTCATTTTGTTAACAAATTTATTGTTGCCAACCGAGTAAAAGAAATACAACGAAATCTGGGCGTTACGTTAGAGAATTATATATATAGATAAGGAAGTTGCATGTGTCAGATTTTCAAAAACAAACAAGTGTTCCGTATGGTTTTTTGTATGGTAAAATGAAATATCTATTCAGTTTTTCAAAAAAATGTACAGGTAATTAAATATTTTAATTTAAAAGTCGAGAAAAAAACACGTGACTGAAAACATTTATTGTTTAAACTATAAGATGACGTCAACAATAATACCATCAACTCAAGGTTAATAGAGTACTAAAGGTTGGCTCATAAAATATCGCTACGTCACAACATACCGGAAGTTGTTCTCCCAATGTTAATCCTATGAGAAACTGTGCATAAAAACCGACGAAAATAACTAACTTCTACTAATTTAATTTGTCTTTAGGCGCTTGTTACTGATAGATGATAGTTCAAAATAATTTTTAAAAATGAAATAATAGATATAACTAGATTAATTTAGTTTTTAAAGGGTTTTAATTTTTACTAATATCCATTTATTCACAGTGGGAAAATCTCATTCACGGCTGTTATCTAACCATTGTTGAAATAACTATTGACTGTTTGAATTAGTTAAGATTATAAATTTTAAAATTCATCATTTCTGTCACATTTTTCATGCATAATATCATATTATTTTACCTTTAATAAATAGATTGGTTTAGTCTAAATTACCATACGTTTCATCTTTGGAATATCGTGAATTTCACAATAATCGTTTGCAAATTTTCTAAACAAATTAATTGTTATTTTTTCATTTCATATTGTTTTCTTATAAAATGCTTTATTAATTGTAAAACAAATTATTTAAAAATGCCAAAAGGTAACGGATCTTGGTGTGCGGTCTCAGGTTGTACCTATAGACCCAAATTTCATCAAGTTATAAAAAGCAATTCAAAATCAAATTTTTAAGATTTGAGCTAATAAAAAATATCCCCCTACTTATTAAGGTTAGTAAGGCACTTTTTAAATTGTCTAAATGGCATTTTATCTGTATTAAAAATAATGAATGTTCCATATATGCAATATTTCTTCTTTGGAAATCTAGATATTAAAGATATAAACTATAAAAAGAAAATGTTATAAGTGAAGATGTATACTCAAGTTGATAAAGTCATGAAAAAATATGTTATACAAATAATTAAAAAAAATACTGGATAGTAAACTTCTTATTTATACTATTTTGATTTTCTAATAGAAATGTGATATTAAAAAAATTTTAATATTCTATCTATCATATGAATACTGAACTTGAAATGATAGATCGATATGAAACTAAAATATAATGTAGGAAAATTGAATTAAGTAGTAATTTAGACTAAACCAATCTATTTATTAAAGGTAAAATCATATGATATTATGCATGAAAAATGTGACAGAAATGATAAATTTTAAAATTTATTATCTTAACTAATTCAAACAGTCAATAGTTATTTCAACAATGCTTAGATAACAGCCGTGAATGAGATTTTCCCACTGTGAATAAATGGATATTAGTAAAAATTAAAACCCTTTAAAAACTAAATTAATCTAGTTATATCTATTATTTCATTTTTAAGAATTATTTTGAACTATCATCTATCAGTAACAAGCGCCAAAAGACAAATTAAATTAGTAGAAGTTAGTTATTTTCGTCGGTTTTTATGCACAGTTTCTCATAGGATTAACATTGGGAGACCAACTTCCGGTATGTTGTGACGTAACGACCTCGCTTTGTTTACATTTTATGAGCCAACCTGTAGTACTCTATTAACCTTGCCATCAACTCCATTGCTTTACAACAATGTTTAGTATAAGATGACGTCACATCCAAACTCTTGGCGTTTTCGAGAGCTTTTAAAAATGGGATTTTTGTTAATTTTTTTGACAATCAAAAAATTTCTCGATCGGCCTCAAATTTTAGGTAGTTGCTTATTTTTGCAAGAGGAATCGATTAAAGAAATAAAAAAAATCATGCAACTTCCTCATTATCAAGTTTTAACTCATTTATTGAAACTGTGTAGTATATTTTTTCTGAGTGGTCGTCTTTAAAATGCGATGATGATAATAATAATTTGGTAGCTGACACATTTTTAATTTTGTATACCCAATATTTTTTAATAATGTGTACCCAATATTTTTTTGCATTTGATAGGTTAATGAACTACTTTATACTCTGTTCATTTAGAATGGGCGCCTGCGGCGTAATGTATTAGAAGCAGTTACTATTGTAATTATCACCGAAAATTTTTTCTTGTGCAATAACAAGGCAGCCTAAACAAAAGTAATTAAAATACTGTAAAAGAATCGGTGACTGAAGTTGTGCGATGAGCGTTATTAGGCGTTTTTGATCCTGTTTTAGACAGTTATTCTAAAAAATGAACAGACTATAGAGCGAAAGGCAAGCTAGCCTTCATTCGATAGCAAAGAATCGATTCAAAGATCGATACACGCCTATAATCCATATTAGATTTCCCTCGGAAGTGTTACATCACTGCAACCGGACTCCGAATCCAATATGAAACGTGCGGATATGAGGTTGCTTCGTATATGTACTCTCGAAACCAAGGTTTCCGGCGAATCAAGAGTTCGATTTTCTAAAAGGGAGAGAGAAGTCCTTGAGATTTAAATTGAAATGATAGTGGACAAACAGGTTTGCAGAAAATGAGAAAAACTGTGAACATAATTTTGTGTTAGTTTGCTCAACGTAAAGTAATACGAATAACATGTGTGTAACATTGTAGGATTACTACTAAAATGCTCCTCCAAAGATAGGTACAAAGACAATTTCTTCAGACAATTCTTCAGAATTCACCAAACTAGTAGCGACTATCGCGATTGGGCATTGCCAGTATTTTTATTTTATTTTTTTATTCGATAGATATATCCAAGAGATAAATATACGCGCATTTTTTTCAATTATGATGCTTATTTATATTTTAATTTAATTTCAAAGTTTGACTTTAAAAAGGCGCGAAAACAACAGCATGTGACGTCACTTAATGCAAAACATTTGTTTTAAACAATGGTTTAAAACAGTGGTTCTCAAACTGTGGTCCGCGGACCCCTGGGGGTCCGCGGCGCCTTCCTAGGGGGTCCGCGAGTTACCATGAGAAATTCCTCAAGTTACTTTTAGAATTCCCCAAAGAGTTTCAAAATTAGATGACACACTAGTTTTAAGAGGTAAATTTCAAAAAAAAATTCTGGGGGAGAGCCCCCAGCCCCCTCGAAAGTTTGATTTCAATGCATAATTTTTTCCTTGAAATTTCCAGACACTCACCTCAGAGACTTTTAGGGGCGTATATAAATGTGGGTGAAGGGGCACTGCCCTCCTCCTGAAATTTGGACTTGGTGTATCAAAACAAGTTAAAACCCTGTTTTTTGGATCAAATCTCCAAAAATTTTCTGGGGGAGGACCTCCGAACCCCCTTTAGTACTTGGTACTTTATTATTAAATACTTTTTTAAAAATAAGTTCATCAAAACTGAAATCCTACCCAAGAGTATTGTCTGAAATTCGGACGAAGTGAATCAAAACCAAGATTAAATCCTGTGCGTTTTGAGGGATAAATTTATTGAAAACTTTTCTGAGGATGACCCCCCAGATACCTTTTGTTCTAAAACTCTATTATTATAAACTATTTTTTACATTAAGTTAATCAAAATGCAAATCTTACATAAAAATTTATATTCAAAAAATTCTAACTAGGGGTATCAAAACTAATTAAAAACCTGTTTTTCTAGTTGAATTTCCAAAAATTTTCTGGGGGAGGACCCCCAGACCCCCCCCCTTTCGTAGGTACAATTTAATTACCCATAACCTTTTGATATATTAAATTCCCAAAGACGCAAATTCTACTTAAAAATGTACTAAAAAGCTACTTGGACCTATGAAATATATATGGGGGGCTAAGGGTTAATTTTTGTCCCCTCCCGAAATAAATTTCTATATACGCCTCTGGAGTAATTGTAAAATTTATTATAATTTGTATACTATAATTTTAATAAATCTTTAACTCAAAACAAAAGTCTGGTTACGTTTTTGGTGTTTAAAATGTTGGGGGTCCGCGATGTCTGGCTGCTAAATAAAGGGGTCCGTGACAATAGAAAGTTTGAGAACCGCTGGTTTAAAAGATTCAAAGCGATTGTTGATTTTCACTTTAAAGTAAGGGTAATTTCTGGCACTGGAGACTTCGGTCACCGTGACTGGAACATAACTGTCACTCGAGAGCAATGGGTCTCTATGAAGAGATTCTTGGCAATCGGCCGAGAGTCTCGTCGCCTAATGCTCATGCTCTAGCTTCTGGCCATAGCCCTAGTGACAATTATGTTCCAGTTACCGAGACAAAAGTCTCCGGTGCTCGGCTAGCCTAATGTCATTCAATCCGAAACAAAGGTTGAGTTAACTAAATATTTTTGCGAAATTTTTCATGTCGATTTTAAAATTTATATCTATTTTTATACAGGATGTTTGCATTTTTTTCTGTTTTCAAAAAAATGTGGTATTCTCCATTTAAGCAATAAAAATATACACTCTAATGATGGATATCATATGACATGAAATTTAACCACTGATAAACGCCACGGATGTCCTAGTACTGATATATGCAGATGCGAATATACGCGTATATCTCTGGAATTTGTTTTTTCTGCATTGTCATTAATGTAAAGGAAGAACTAGTTTTACAGGTTACTCGTGTCTTAAGGAAATTAAAACAATAAGGTGGAAATCAAATCCTGCCAGCCGTTTCCTCCCTAAAAGTGCACTGTTTTCGAAAAAAAATTAGGTAGGCAAGTAAATAACTTTAAAGCAGATGGTTTAAAAATACTTTAGTAACAAATTTGAGAATAATAATTTTTTTCAAAACAATGCTACTCAAAATTGAATAAAACCAGGTTTTTTTGCGATTTAGCGTAATCCTTAAATTCAAATACCCTGGTTCTTAATATAGTGCGACTACAACAACTGATTTCTCCCACTGTGAGAGGCATCGTGGGTTTTCTAGGGGCACCGAAATCAATAAGTTTTATTGGGTTTTGAGGGAAGACATTGAGGTAACACATGGTCTACTTCCCATGAGTGCTTTTCTGAGGAAAGCTACGGTCCTTTGTTGGGACAGTTTAAAAGTTTTCGAGGATTATGTAACTGCTGGTTCAAAATGTATTATTTCGATTGAAAAATTTCGGCAGTTTTTTGAAACTTTTATTATGAAATCCTTTGTAAATATTTTAGCATAGTTATAAATAATAAAAAGAAAACACTCGATAATCAGAACAAGGAACCTTTTCCCTAGATCGTATTGTTTAGGTGTAAGCAATCAAACCGTAAAACAATCTTACTTGTTATTGCCAGGGTTTGTAATTGGTTATTATTAAGACGGAGAAAAAATTCAAAATCAGATCGAAATTTTTACTTTTTCTTGATAGGATTAAAAACCCACTGTAAAAAGTTGATAAGATAAAATGGAAGAAAAACGTTTATTTGCACTTAAAATCTTTTAAAATATATATTAACGCTACAATTGTTTCAGGTTTAACACCGATCCCCTTCGTGATCAAAACAATTGTTATTATATATTTTTTCGATGTTCAAATAAATTCTTCCATTTTATCTTGTTACTTTCAGTAATACTTGGAGGAAACATGAGGACATTCAGAAAAAAATCGTGATTCTTTTTACTGCTCTTTGAAAGTTACTCTCATCATAATCACATTGTATAAAAACTCAACTTTTTAAAGGCACGAATAACATTTCTAAATTAACAGGCATGTAGCGAGTGTACTCACACACTCAAATAATTATACAAATTATTTGCTCATAAGATATTGTCTTTTGTGTGAATGTTGCAAACAAAAAGCTCCCAGTGCACTATTACTGTATAGAACGGGGCTTAGAGAAGTAAGTAATTAAAATATTAAAAGGAAAAAAACTATAATACACATCAAATAAAACAAAATAAAAACTTTAAAAAAATATTTAAATTTTGAGGAGGTAACAGATTTAGGTTATAGATGTCTTAAAGTGCTAAAGTATTTCTGAACTTAAGGAGAAAATAAATTCATGTAGTTTGGAACCAAATGATGTAAAAATGGCCAAAAAAAGAAAAATATATAATTAAAATATTTAAATTTGAAATTTGGGGGGCTGAACCTATTTTTTATTAATTATACCACCTGAACATGCAATTATCTCTGTAAAAACTTTAAAAAATGCTGACAAACGCTGCTGTATGCTGAAAACCGAAGCTAAACTTTTGGTAGCATATTTGCCACCATGGACAGTAAAGGATTAAATTGTAAGACCTGTAACGTCTATATCTGTTTGTAGCTGGAGTCTGCAACAACTAGTATTTGTAGGCATTATTATTATTAGGTTACAGATTTATCTCAAATTTATGCCCATCATTAAATGATCGCGTTCTTTCTTTTTTTAATTACATAGGATAATTTATAACACTTCTATAAGTAGTAGAGTCCGGCCACACCCTTTGGTATTCCCAACGTAAATAAGGAAACGTTGACCGTGTAAAACTGTAAGGTCTTGCTAACATCGTAAATTTTTGGAGGTGTTAATTATTTTCTCGGAAGTTTGATGATTGATTTAAAAAAAGGTATTTTTGTCCAGGAATATTAATGGAGTAGTAAATTGAAAGATTTCGTGTGGAGTAGCTATAAATGACCATGTTTATGTGTTAGGTCAACGGAAAGTGCAGTATCAATGAATTGATAATACTTTATTTTTCAGTTAATTTTCTTTACGTGTTTATATAATTATTCTATTTCAGTAAACTTTTGATATTCATTTTGAACATCCATTTACTAAATAAATAAGAAAATGTTTTATTGAATCTAGTATCGGTATTCTTTACTGAAAAGAACACTCGAAGTTGGAAGAAACATGGGAGTGCAAAGAAGACTGGAATACAAATGTTTGTTCAGGTAAAGATACAAAACGTTTATCAAATAGAAAATTCTATATTGTTTTCTAATTGAATTTCTGAAACTGTTTTCAAAACTAAACACAATTTATGTACGTAATTACATTGAATATGATGTGTTCATTGTAAATTTTTGTCACAGAATACTATAAAAACACTACCTAAAGATTATGCTGAATCTTGTAAATCATCCCAAACGGTAAAAAAGGTAGACATTTCTGTTAAAACATTGTTTGTGAAAATTTTCTATAGTATTTTTGCAACTGATTTTACCGCAAGTCCACGAGATTTCTAATGTTGCTGCTTTTTCCATTCCCGGTATTGGCCCCACAGACAATACTTGGCCTAGTTACATTGTATTATCTCAACAGATTCAACGCAAACATGAAATATTCTTAATTCGATAGAATCTTTCAACCATTACACTAATTCTCTCCACATTAAACAACGGTTCGAATAGAAAAGTAATCACATTGCTGCTAAAAAATAAATTAGTCGGTATGGGAAAACTCTAGCTGACTTCCCTTCCGAAGTAGATTAAATCAATTCATGAGTATGATTTGCCCTGAGACATGCTTCAGTAACTAAAATGCGTATTAAGAGGTTGAGAACTGACTCGAAATTATATTCCATTACTGCAAGAAAATTAAATCTCGAGGAATCTCTGTGACCGTGAAGCGAAATGATATTTGAAGAGATGCCTATTGGTGTAGAATAAAATTCTTCCCTTCGGTAATTTCTGTGTTTATTTTTAATGAGTACTTCCTTAACGCTTTGTTTCAAATTCTTGATGACTTAAAGATTCTTAGAAATAACGGAGATTAAAACTTTTTAACGACTCTTATTTACTTGGTTGGGTTCAGTGTACTTTTCTGTAACGAAGATTTGTTTGTAGAGTGAGTTATATTGTGGCCAATTTCGTTAGATAGATTTGTCTTTAAAATGCCAAAATTTAGATTTTGCTTGGTTTAAAAATTGAATGAGCTGTATGATTTCATTTTATACGTGATATAAAAAACAAAACCAAAGAAATCAAAATTAGATGTTTATTTTTAACTTTCGAAGCAAAAGAAACTGAATAGGTATTAAAAACAAGTTAAATTAAATACAGACATGAATAGAAGACTGCAATTATAAGAAAATAAGATAATTAAGTTTGCTATAGAGCCTACGCAGAAATTAAAAGTTTTTTTATTTCTAATGGCATGTTAAATTGAACAGTTACAGCAAAAGATAAAAAAAACAGTAACAGAGTTCATGAACAAAGAAGGTCTCTCGCCTCCCAGTAGCGCTCTGGAAGAGTATTCTTCCGAAGAGCAGGGCATCGTAGGAGATGCACGGAGTCCATCTCCTCTCCTAAACTGCACAGAGGGCAGATGGGCGAAGCAGCGATGTTGAATCTGTAAAGATGTTTTCTGAGGCAGTCATGCCCGGAGGCCAAGCGAAATTCAGCTACCATTCTGTGCCTTGGGCCATTTCGTAATTTTAAGATTGCATCCGTCCAAGATTTGTTGGAAGCACGGCAATAAAGGTCTTCCCGAGCTCGAGCTTTGATCGTTGTTTTTATTAAATTTTTAACAGTGCAAAAAATTAAAAAAATTAAAGAAATTAAAAGTAAAACAGACAAAATACACAAGAAAAGGTTTAGAGATAGATATACAATATGGTGTTTCAAAAAGTACTCTCGAACTCTACACAGGCAGATTATTTAAATAGGTTAGATAAAAATTTAAAATAAAACAACGAAAAAACGTTTAAACGTTTTCCTCCTCCTAGATAAAAATGTCCATAAAATTTTTCTACTTCAATATGCAGTTTTCGAGAAAACTGTGACACAAAAAGTTGAATTAAAATTTTAAGATTTTGTAGGAAAAGACGTCACATTTTTCGAAAAATAAAAGTCGCCCGTGGTCATATTTTATCTACTCCGCATAAGGAATCTTTCTGTCCTGAGTTTCGTCGTACTTGTAAAAAGAAAACATGTGATAAGGAATTATACGAAAAAAATGTGGGAGGGCCCAGTTTTCAGATATAAGTTTCTAAGATAATAAAAGTTACTTAAATAGGTATTAAGTGAAGGATTTAAGCTTAATTCCAAAGCATTACCTTAACTCTGTTTGGTTTATTTAAAATTTCTTTTGAATAAAATCACTCAAAGTTTTTACTTTCTATCCTAGTAACAAGAACTTTCACGATCTTCGTATTCATAAAGTCCCCTTTATATACCTCTTCCCTAGTAAGATGTGCAACTAAGATTAGGAGAAGTTCTTCAAAACTTTGCGGAAGGGGACAAAAAGCAGCCATTTTCTTTACGGCGACATCGGATTCTTTGACTAACCCTCCGAAAAAGTTTTGTTTTTCTTGTTGGGCAACCTTTTGGTGTTTTTAGGAATAAACCTTCTTATTCTTATGGATTTGCCCTGTCTTTCTTCTTTTAGAGAAAAGGAGAGAAAGAGGATTTATTAGAGAAGGAGTAAAATGATATAGTTAATTGGTAGAAAAAAGATTAGGAAGAGTACCCTGTATTAAATCTAAACAAATGTCACCACTAAATAAAAAAATAATGTATTTATATTTAATTTTAAACCGAGAATGTACTCATCTAAAGAAATATATTTATTTACTTATATAAACGTTGTTCGCTCAACGTGCAACATACTGGTAGATTACGATCCCTCTTGGATAAAAAACACCTGTATTAACACACTTCATGGAATAGTTGGGATATCTCTCAACCGACGACTTGGCAATCTTTCGGGCGACAAATGAAATGCTTGGTGGATGAAGGGGATATGTTACAAGGCCTGTCCTGAAAGTAACAAGACTGAATTCCCTAATTCTGAATGGAATTTAGTCTAATTAATTTTGGGACAGGCTTTGTTACATAGCCCCTTCATCCACCAAGCCCTTCAATGGAGAACTACAGCATCTCTTAAAATTCTAAATTTTCAATTTTAATTTATTAAGAATTCTCTCCGGATTCCAAAAATATGCTTTTTTTTCTGACAGATAAATTTTTCAGTTAATTATGAGATATTTTATAACAGAGAGTAAATCTAGTCTGTAAAAAAAACTAGAGCTCATTGTTTCCAGTCTTTCAAAGCGGGATGATAACAACAAGCGGGAGCAAGGCACATTTAACGTCACAAGCTGCTTCAGCTCAGACTGAAAAGAAGCTATTTTTAATTGAAAATAACTTAAAGTTTTAGGGCTTTGAAAGGTAAATCATAATGTTTTTGGAGGTTTTAGGCCGTTCGGAATACATTAAGATTAAAAAAATTTTGACTGCAATTATCCATTCTAAACACGTTGGGGCAACAATAAGATTTAAAAATATTATAAAAAAACAGCTCCAAATCCACCGTGTCACGTACCAGAATTAAGCCAAAACATCTTATTAAATAATCGGAACATGCAAATACTAAGGTTAAAATAGAAAAAAATAACTGTCCGTGTGAGTTAGTAAAAAATCAAATCTTAGAATAAATGATACAACAGGCTCAAAACGAATCAACTCATTTCTTCATTTTTTCATCAATGCTGCATTGCAACAAAAAAAGATCATCAAAAATAGAAGTAAAGTGCAACGACAAGGCGTAATTAATTGAATCAAATTACACGCGCCGCGGATTCATTTAGGCAAAAGAGCAGAAAGCAAACGTGCTAATTATAGAGCGAAGCAGCTGCGAAAGGTACCCTTGCTTAATGAACTGAGAGTGAACCTGTAACATCTAATCACGCAGCAGTATCACGGGGGATATGGTGCTTTTTTCTCCTTCGTTTCGTGTTAGCAAGAGCGGGTTTTGTTTATAGTTAATATTTTCCCTGGATCGCTGCTTGCGTCTGGAACTGGCTGAAGGAGTTTTGGGGATTTATTGTATAAATTGTAGGTGGAACGGATGCAGCTAAATGTTTGTTTTGTTGAGGGATAAATGTAACACAAAATTGTAACGTTCTCTTTACGTATTTGAAGGGAAAATAGAAATATTTAGAAAATAAACTTTTTGGTTTAGTTATCTATCGTTTGATTCCATTGCATTTGTTTAACTTTTAAAATTATTATTATTAAAACGTTAAGTATAATTATGAACAAAATTTTATGAGAGAATAGTGTTAGTAAATTAGTATTTGAATTGTCATAATTAAAATACATTTCGGTCATAGCACTACTAATTAAACCATTTTGAACAGTTAAGGTTACATACTTCAAATATCTTTAAAAGTTCTTAATTAATTCTTCACAAACATAAAGGAAATATTCATTATATCTTTAGCGAGTGAATTTAGAATTCAGCCTTGGTTTTTCATTAATTTTATAACCAAAACTTTATTTTTATTTAGTTATGGTTATTTTTTTCTACTACTACATTTTTTATAAATTAATTAACTTTTTTTAACCCTATAGCTAAATCAAAAGCATGCCTTCGATCAATTATAAGTTTTTACAAGCATTATAGTATTTTAAAATAATAAATTATAAAATACATATTAATTTATAAGACAGTTTTGAAATCGTTTAAACTCGAAGAAGAAAAATTTCCACTCTTGCACCAATTTTTTTCGCATTAAAATTCCCTTTTCTACCACTAAGATTAATTGCATAACAAATTACTACCATTGGCTTTTCCATAAAAATAGATTTCCATACCCCGAAGCTACATTTAATATTCGTCATTAATTTAAAACCCAAACCCTAAAATCCAAACCAAGGCATCCCTGGTTATAAATTTAAAATTCCTAAAAGTAAAAGGCGTGTTCTTTAACCAAGCCTCATTAACGGAAATCGATGATAGTGCTCCAGTCAATCATCATCAATATCAAAAACTTCAATAACCCTTCTTCTTCCCTTGAAGTGTTTACCGATAAAAGAGAGTAATTTGCATACCTTCTTATGTTACGCGATGGGAGATAAGTGGATTTTAAGTCGGCCAGCTTTTGGTTATTTATAACTTAATGGTCAAGAAGAAGACGAGTAGGGCTCGGTTTCGAAGAAATTTTAGAAGGAAATTAGGCAGCGGGACTGGTTTGAGTGTGAGGAAGGAGAAAAGTGTGGATAAATTAGAAAAGTGGTGATATTTGACCAGTCGGTTGGATGTCGTCCGCCCAGGCTTTTGCTCCAGTCTTATGAGAACGTTTGAAATACTAAACTCCCAACTAACGGCAGTAGTCACCAATAACTTGACCGGTGTTTAACGGGAGTCAATAAGAAAGTTGCACGTGTCAGATTTTCAAAAATAAACAAGTGTTCCGTATGTTTTTTTGTATGGTGAAATGAAATATCTAGTCAATTTTTCAAAAAAAATGTACAGGTAATTTAACCCATTAATGCCCAACTTTTTATTTTTCTTAAATATTTGGTAAAAACATAGTAAACAGCCCCAAAACAACTGGAAAAATAGTGAAAAAAATTCCAGGTTAAAATTTTAATTTCTACAACAAAATTAAAAAACGTCCCTAAAAAGGGACGTCAGGCACGAATGCCCCCGTTGTTTTTCCCTATAGTAAACGCATGGTAGAAAACTTTTTTAAAGCCTCAAAAACATCTTCTTCCTTTTTAAGTGCAGCAAAAGTGATCGGAACCATACTGTAACATGAATATGAACAAAAAATATTATTTATCCAATTAAATGTAAAATTAACCCTAATTAACGTAATTTGAGCATTTTTATGCTATAAAACACGTTTTTTTCTCCCAAATCTATGTTAATTGCAAATTAATTAAGGTTTTTAATTGAAAAAGGCATTCTTTGTTTATATGTTACCTAATATTAAGTATTAATTACTTTTACACACCTCAAATCCATCAGAATATCTCAATTTGTGAAGTTTAAGTCTTTCGAACGCCCATACTTTTTTCATTTTATTTAATTTAATTGTGCGGAACACGAATTTCTCCCCAAATATCAAGCATTAGTGGGATGTGCATTAGCAAGCCAGATGATATAGATTGATCTGCAGCATAGAATTATGATTAGCGACATCTATTTAGAAAAAAAAGCCGAAAATTTATCACAAAAGCGACTTTTTTGGCAATTTTAATGACAAAAAGTTATTATAACTAATAATTATTAAACTTTAAATTAAAATATAACCGGAATATATTTGCATAAGTAATAAATATTGTAAAATAATTAATTTATTCCTTTTAATTAATACAAATTAATTAATTCCTTATAATTTAAGACTTTTTATTTCATTAATTTAGCAGAAATAACAGTATTTTCCAAAATAAAATAAACAAAAATAATAAATTTATTAGCTAAAATTAAAGTAATTTTATAAATATCAGTTATTTAATTCATTTCATAAGAATCGAACATGTTTTTATGAAAAAATAAAGAAAACACTAGCATTTCACTATGGGGAAAACCACGGGGGCATTCGTGCCTGACGTCCCTTTTTAGGGACGCTTTTCGAGGGTCCAAAATAGGGTCAAGATAAAATATTTTGGAAAAATAAAAAAACAACCCAACTGATTTAATGTATAAACAGTAATATATATCGGCATTGAAATTTTTTTTAAATAACAACTAGGATTTTTAAGCTTTTTCTTTTAAAATTTTTGAAAAAGCACTTTTCTGAAAAATTCTATCTTCCAACTTTAAAAAAAGTGAAAATTTTTTAAAATTCTGCTTTCTTTATGTGTTCTTTATGTTCTATGAAAATCAGAGATACATCAGTGCAAGTTTTGATTCAAAGGAACAATTTTTGTAGAAATAGGAGGATTTTTAAAAAACGTCCCTAAAAAGGGACGTCAGGCAGTAATGGGTTAATATTTTAATTTAAAAGTCGAGAAAAAACACGTGACTGAAAACGTTCATTGTTTAAAAAGTAACGAGGACGTCAACAATCATACCATCAACTCCATTGCTTTCCAACAATGTTTATCGTACGATGACGTCACATCCCAAACACTTAACAGTTTCGCGCGCTTTTAAAAGCGCGCGAAAATGCCAATTTTTTCTCTCGATCGGCCTCAAATTGTGGGTAGTTGTTAATTTTTGCAAGAAGAATCAATTAAAAAAATTAAAAAAAAATCATGCAACTTCCCCATTCTCTGATTGGTGGAAAACTAGGTTTCCTTTTTCAACTGCCAATCAGAAGTCTGACTGCTGATTAACCACCGTTCAAGGTACCGCTGAATACGGCCGTAAAAGAGGGAGATTATTTAAAAGAGGTATACATACTGACTGAAGCTAATCCATATCTTAACTTAAGTACTACCTATGAGTCGGATCGGTATCTCCCCCATAACTCGCTTCTGCCACAAATGCATAAAACCGTGTTTTGCTCTTCGTAGTAAATATGCTACCATAATTTTCAGCTTTAATTTTCAGCATTAACCTTTCACCTGCTGATGTTCCCAAATGGGAACATCACTTAAGGGTATTTTTTCAACACTTAATTTTTCATGCAGAAAATTGATACTTGGTATAAATTAACTCAACGATATGAAGTTATTTTACATGCAAAAGTTTTTCGCGTATTATTTAATCTTTTTTTGTAGAATTTAGATCAAATTTAAAATTTTTTTCTCCTTTAAAACCTGATTTATGTAGGAATAATTACCAAATCTGTTTAGCTATTCTCTAGTATATTTTCTAACTTCCTGATCGATTTAATTTTCATTAATTATCATTAAAGATTATACAAAGGGAATATTTGGAGTATATCTTAAGGATTCCGTATTTATTTTGATCAAGTGCTCTTTTACATAAAAATTTTAGAAATAAAATTAAAGAATTTTGAAAATAATGAAAAGTGTGTACATCTGAAAACACTCTTAAAACGTAAGTTGGATTTAAGGGATATGTGGTTCAGTTTGGAATCTTCCATAATAAACACAGCTTTTATAAATCAATAGAGATAATTATGATTATCTCTATTGATATCTATAATTATGATAATCTCTATTGATTGATTAATTACAGTTCTTGGATTTTATGCTAGATATCCGTATAAAAAGTAATTAAAACTAATTTTTCACACACATAGTTGTTGTTGAATATAAATTTTTAACTTCTAAATGTATAGGAATACTATTTCGTATCTTTTACATCCGAATATTACCCCGAGTGCAAGAAACATCTAAGAAAATGTGCCTCGCATGTAATAAACCTAAATTTTTATGATGAAAATCTATAAAATTTTACCAAATCGTCCAACCATGGGTAATAAAGAAACAGTTCAATATCATAAAAATGTCCAAAACCATTAAGTAGAAACCAATTTCAGCCATTTCATTTGAGTAAATACTGAAATATATTACTTTTGGAAGCCTCCCCTAAAAACTTCACCCCAAACGCCGATGTTCCCAAATGGGAACATTCTCAAAATCATATTTATTATTTTTTTTCTAACAAAAAATGGCAAGAATGGTTTAAGTGATGATGAAACAAGCCATTTAAGCCAACAATAAGAACATTTACTTTGGAATTTGAGTTACGGCATTTAAAAGGGCAGAAATTTTCAGCTAGTTTTTAGTTATGGCACCAACAATTTTAGGAAGTTGCAAGTGTCAGATTTTCATAAACATTCAAGTGTTTCGTATGGTTTTTTGTATGGTAAAATGAAATATCTAGTCAATTTTTTAAAGAAATGTACAGGTAATTAAATATTTTTTTTTATTTAAAAGTCGAGAAAATAGCACGTGACTGAAAACATTTATTGTTTAAAAAGTAACGATGACGTCGACAATAATACCATCAACTCCATAGCTTTCTAACAATGGTTATTATACGATGACGTCACATCCCAATCATGCAACTTCCTTATTGCATCTTTTCAGGTGCTATATTAATCATAAAATTTATTTCCAGAGTCCCCAGTTTCGATTCCGAATTAAAAATAAAAAAATACGTTTTTGGCATTTTTATTTTATTTGTCCTTCAACTACATGAATAAGACAAAAAAATACTTTCTAGCAGAGTATATTAGATGGATAACACAATTTTGGTGGAATGAGATGGAAAACTCTTTCGAGAGAGGATCCGGCTGGGTGGCTCGGGAATGATTTTGTTTACACTTCGTCCGCGAACCACTATTCAGTAATTAAATAACCTTAATTAACCTTAAAACCAGTTGAAGTGACAATTTTCTATAGATGGATCTGTAGAAGTGCCCGGACCTCGCAGGTTAATATATTAACTAAATAATAAATATTATGAAGTAAGTGTCATTTTTAACCTATAATTTACCTTACTTGACCCTAACCCACGATCTAATAATTCTGCATAAACACTTTACTAAACTCCCAGAGTTCAGTGTTTAAAAATTATTATTGTGTTGGTTTGTTATCACTAAACAGTTATTTTACTTTTCTAAATCTTTTAAAACTACACTTTTACTGGTGAGCTTTCATACATAACGCCGATATAATGTCTGTCGGATTTTTGCAGCTGTTTCTGGTTCACAGATATGTTACTCTAAAACTGTTTTAGTCTCAATCACAAAATTTTTGCTATTTAATAACAAGACTGTTAACATAGGGTCAATATTTTCAGCCAAATCTGATTGGCTCAAAACAATTTTTCACTCTTTAACTAACAATCAGAGATTTTACTTGTCAATCATCTGTTAGGTTAGTGGGGAATACGTCCGTAACTGTTTTAGAACATGCATGATAAAGTATGATGCCCATCTATGCGAAAAATTTAAATGGCCCATGAATAAAGAAGAACGTTTTGGCAAAGTTTAAAATTGATAATAATGCAGACGATAAAATAAATAGGATAAAAAGGTTTTTTTATTCTTAAAAAATTGGGGGTGTTTCTGATTTAGAATGGTTTATTTTTGTTGGTCAGAAAAAAATCACGTTTTAATAATCAGTGTGATCATAAATTTTAATCATTGTCTTCCGGGATTCCGGTAGTTTGAGTTAAAAAGACTGGACCAACCTTGCTGGGCCTGTAGTTGGTCGACTTAATTTGTATTTGTATTTGTATTGGTCTAAGTCTACTATTTTCTGAGTAACTTTTTTTGTAAAAAAATTATTTATTTTTGTTATGTGAAAGATAACAAATTCGCCAATAAAGAGATATCTCAGTTATTCCGAAAACTTCGTAAGAATCTGTCTATCCCAAGCAGTCCAAATGATCAAAATTCGTTCAAATTTTGTCATCTAAGACCAAATTTCGTTACCATTTGCAGTTATGTAAACTTGACATGTTTGGTATGAGCGGTATAACTAGGGATCCTTAAAAACACTATTGGAGGGTTTGGCGAGGAAATAAACTATGTTTCGGTGCTATATGATATAAGAAATATAAGATATATATATTAGAAATATAAAGATTTAGAAAGATTTAGAAATATAAGATATTTTATAAAAAAGTTTTCAAAGTAGTGCTAAATTAACAGTTACTTGAGTATAATACCTTAAAACTACCCGATTTTAAACATATGAATCAAAATTTAATCTTTATTGTAGGTTTCGGCGATCAAATTTGATCATTAATGTCGAATTGTGAACTATATGTTTTTTTCTGCCTGAGTTTAAATATTTTTCATCACATGTGATGATCACATTAATGTGCACATTAATGATTACTGTCTGAGTAAAACTGAACCGTTTTTTAATAAAAAACAATGAGAATCAAAATCAGATCATGAGATATATGCCTAAAATCAGGCCCGATTCTCATGATTTACTCAAAAATGTAATAATAAAAGCAGGTTTTGCCGATCAAGTGTGATCATTAAATTTGAACGTTGTTTAGAAATTATTCACAATAACTGAAGCTTTAAACCAGAACCCCCCACTAAGAAAATTCCGCAATTTAGAATATGGGGAAGGGTGTTTACTTAATTAATATTTCCTTGATGAAAATAGTCATTTGTTATAGATTTTGGGTCGCTGAATACGAAAAGCACCATTAAAATTATCAATTGACTCAGGATTTTCGGTTAACTGCCCCTCCCCCTTTTTACGTTTTTCGACGGCTGTATAACTTTAAACTCGATTTTCAGGGTCAAAGAGCATTGCTTTAGTCTTCAAATTGCCCCCCCAGGGGACAAGAAAGATTCAAATTAATAAAATATGATTAATTTATAACAAATGGATAGGTTTAAGGGGTAATTACCCCCCTAAAAATACAAACAAATCGTTAAAAATAGTAGGGTTTAATATACCCTATTTATTTTGCTTATTTTTTACGCAATTCTTCTTTGAAGGGTCCTGACCCTTCCCCAAGGACCCAAATTTGATGGCAATATGCAGCAATGATTTTTACTAAAAGCGGTTGAGCTGTTAACGCCCCCAAAGCACCCACGGAAGGGTGCAATACAGCACTTAGAGTTAAACTGCTGTGCAAAATAAAAGTCAAAATGCCACCGACTGAATTTAAGCTGATTCTTGTGTAAAATGACCTGCTGAAGTCGAATATGACACCCATTTTCCTCCATCACCTTCAGTTTTTAAGAGGATGCCCCCTAATTGTTATCCACAGCCATGCATCTATTAACATCTTGAAACATGAAATCCTCACTCCCTAAAACCGGTCAATTGTTAAAGAACTGAAGAGTTTCTACTTAGGATAGACCCAAAATATAAGAAAAACGTCATTTGTAATGTTTTCAAAATCATGAATATAAATTCCTGAGCTTGCGAGCGCCTTCGCGATTCTGGGAGTCTTCCGCGCTCTTCCGCGGGGGCTTCTGGGACGCTAACACCTCAACCGCTTTTTTTTAATTATTGCTGCATATTGTCATCTAATTTGGGTCCTTGGGGAAGGGTTAGGACCCTTCAAAGCGGAATTGCATAAAAAATATTCAAAATAAATAGGGTATAACAAATCCTACTATTTTTAACGATTTTTTTTGCGTTTTTAGGGGGTAATCACCCCTTAAACCCATCCATTTGTTATAAATTTATCAAATTTTATCAATTTGAACCTTTCTTGTCTTCTGGGGGCAATTTTAAGACTAAAGCAATGCTTTTTGACCCTGAAAATCGAGTTAAAATTTATAAAGTCATCGAAAAACATAAAAAGGGGGAGGGGCTGTTCCCCGAAAATCCCGAGTCAATTGAGAATTTTAAAGGGGATTTTCATTTTCAGCGACCCAAAATCTATAAGAAATGACTATTTTCATCAAGGAAAAAATTTTGAAGGTCAAATTTGTTGAACAGTGTTTATAGGCACTTATGCACACACTTTGTTGAAATCAGAACTCTGCGATCCGCTGATATCCTTCCAAGTATAGTAATAATTATTTTTAGAAATTAATATGGCTTCAGAATATTGTTTATATTCTTTTAAATATTCTCATTCCTTACTAAAATAATAATTTGTAGGTTAATTAAAATAGCGAAAGTTAGTGCTAAATGTGCTAAATATTAATTCGTGAATGTTGTCCCTCTGACAACTTTCTTTTGAGATCTCTTTTGAAGCTCTCAGGGATCACCTGTGGTCTGAAGACAACCAGTTTGAAACTGCTGCACAATAAGGGGGGTCTGGGGGTTATCGTCAGAAAATTTTTGATTTTTACCATGAAAAAAGAGAGTTAACGCTAGTTCTTTGAGTCCCCTCTTGATCCACATCTGCTCCATGCTCATCGTCCTCTTACCTCAAAAAACAGGCCCACCACCGCCTACTGCCCAATACTGGTTCAACGCCCCTAAACATACTCCCACCGCCCCGGTTGAGAATCACTTTTTCAAACCTAAAACAACTTCTTCCGCAATCACTGCCAAAGAGATTGCTACTCCCCGACTAAACTCTTATCCATATTTTAATTAACGCGGTCCAATTCTTTTTTTAAACCTCTCGTTCCAAAGCACCGGAATTGAAATATAGTTTCCGGGCAGATAAAAGCAGTGGTAAAACTGCCTCATCCATTATTTTAATAACCCTCGTTTAAGTAACGAGAATATCGCTTAAAATGACCAATTAGAAGGAACCGCTTTCGAGTGCAGCCATTATGGGCTCACTCTCACAAAAAGCGAGTTGGAGTGTGCGTAAACCTTTGAGGTTATCTTAATGTCTTCAGCAATTCCCGTTGGCTGAATTCTTTTGAATGGAAACGGATCCTTGTGGCTTGAGAAATTGTTATTTATTTGTTTAGGGGTCGTCTCGGCAGTGCGTTATAATGTTAGAAGTCAAGGCGAACTATCTCACCAATCAAAAAGTCTTATGTACCATTAATCCATTTTAATCCAAACATAGAAATTTTTTTAAAAGTTATATTTTTTAACTGAAATATATGCTTAAATTACATTCATCAAGACACAGAAAAAATATTTTATAAAAGAAATAGAATGTTGCTTATACGCGACTTTGGCAGAATGAATGAACAAATCTCAAGGATAAACCATTTTACTACAGTCGACTTTTTACATAATATTAATTTTGCAAAGCATTTTGGATGCAAAGGAGCTTGGCATTTGATGCATAAATAATTAGTTTGGTTTTCGCAGTGTCTGCATCGTCTACGGGTTTTTTTCGAGCTCTCTTACGGTATGTCCTATTCTATACCTCCGTACTTCTTGCGGTAGAGCTGTAGATGATGGACGACCTTTATTATTATGTGGTAATGCATTTTCACCAGATAAATTGTTCTTGAATTCAGAATTCAATAGAACAATCTCTATCATAGGATATAAAGTCTATAAGGGCCATTTTCGTACTATTAGAAATAATATGAAGTTTCCATGAACTTACAATTACTCAATCAATAATATTTGTAAATAATAGCCACCCCAATTTCTTTCCTTGTATCTTTATTGGGTAATTAGCTATGACATTGTCATTTAGGTCAACAACTCCCACATGCACGTCATGCGATGGAAACGGTCAGAGCAGCCCACTCGCTGCACGGAATACAAAGGTCGTACTACACTAGCGGCTTGAAGTCGCTTAGATTCATGTCAAGATAGGGAATACTGAGGCTCAACTCCATGCTTTCTCCTCTATCTTAGATACTTTTTTACGACTTAGGGGGTCTTCAAGCCGCTAGTTTGGCGCGACCCTTAAAGCCAAGACACATTACAAGCAACACTAGGCGCAAAAAATATAATTTTCTTTTATCATGATCGCTAAAGCAACGATTATTTTGAAAAACACTCAAGATAATACAAGTGTACGAAAAATTTGATTGGAGGTATTGGCGAAGTGTGAACGATAAATTTTAGAGCTGTTTGAATTTTACTTTGTGTTCTAAATATTCTCATAATGGAATAATTCTTATTATCTGAGTTAAATCGTATTTCTCAAAAATAATCAAAACATATTCTTATCAAAATTCGATCATAAATTTCATGCCTTGAAACAGTCCTGATTTTTAAAACATCACTAAAATTTTAACCATTGAAATAGAAATGACATAAATTCATAAATATAATAAAATAATAATAATAATAAATAAATGACATGATACATCAAAAGTAAACGATAATCAGGGGGTAAAAAATTTAAATTTTCCAAAAATTTTTTGGCCCAAAATGTTTTTTTAAAAATTATTATCAAAAGCTTTTGAGACATTTGCAAAGATCCTTATTACAAAAAACACGTAATTAATGGAAATCATCAAGTAGTAATTTCTTCTTTTAATAAACCAAAATTAGAAAATCCGTTGGGAACCCTCCTGTTGGAATTCGTTCCAGGTTTAGTCATAAATTGTCTGGTCTAAATGTGCATTAAAAGTATTAACGCACTTTGTGCATCGCCCCGTTACATTGCCGTTGTAAAAATGGCTATTTATGAATGCGAAATAGACTGATTTATGTACTCTTTATAAAAAATAAGAGCAGCTCTTATTGTCTAGTTTAGAACGAGTGTTATTGACACTGAAAGAGTTATCCGTTAATTTTTCATAGTACTACTCGGTTTCTCATTTAAGTTAATGGTTTAGATGTTGTAGTTAGTCGTAACGGTAATTATTTCCAACCTTGTTTTAATGGATGATATAATTGGTTTGGCGATGCTAGATTTTATCTCGGCAGACAAAAGGTATTTACTTCGTTGAAAAAAGTATTCTGAATAAGAGGATAATCTTTGTAAGTTGAAAGGCGATTGTCATGGAAACTGGTTATTTCTCTCAGTCATAGGGGAAATGGTAATTCATAAACGCTGAAAATAACATTTTGTGCCATATTCAAACCCAATTCAAATCCAATCTGAAACCAAAAAGAGTAACTAAAGGGAGCTTTTACAAGCTCTTTACTTTAGTAACTGCTTGTTAATCCTTTTCAGTACGGCAGAAAGTATCAGTTTAGTGCGTTTTATTACCGAGAACACAGTTATTTCTCCTACACTGAGAGAAATGACAGTTTCAAATTTGAGTAAATCGATGTTCTCATTTTAGTATGAAACTTTTTTGGTTCAAATATGACCACCCCAATGCTTTCAATTTTGAAACACCAGGCTACTCAGTTTCAAACAATTTAATAGTCACCACTCAAATTATGCTTTTTTTAGTTTATATTTTAAAAAAAGTGACGTTAATGCAATTTTGTGTTGATGTGATGACGTAAAACACAACATTGTGACATCGCACTCAACTTATTGTTTTACTTCCCACGTCATAGTCACTTGTCTATATTGTGATCATAACAGTAACACATTGCACCCTCTTTATAAGATTGTCATGGACGAATTAAAAAATGAGTACATGATGCTTTATTTTTGAGTATCTGCCCATTTTCAAAAATGAGAACTCACATGTTTTCAAATTTGAGTAATTTTAGATCGGAGCATTTTTGAGGGCGTGACATACTCAGATTTGAGTAATTTTTACTCGTTTTTGAGACTGTCGTTTTAAGAGTGTACTAGTGATTACTACGATGAAAAAGCATTGCTGTCCTAAAGTTCTAAGAGATGCCTAAACGATACCATAAAGACGTTCTGGTGTCAATAATAATATTACAAGTTCATGTTTAATAAATTGAAGGGGTTGCATAAATCTTGACGTATTGAAAAGGTAAACCAGTAGTGAGAGCAAAAACTCTACCAATTATAATGATGATGATAATGATGTCGTGTCCACGACGAGTCCAAGTCAAATATTGCCATGAGCGGAGATGACAGCCCTTGCAATCTCTGTAATATTGTCATTGTAGAGGTATATTTCAATTATAATAATGTTTGGTTTATTTTACTAGTGGGTGGAGAATTAGGATATCCTCTATATCCCCATATTCAGAAATTGATCTCGGGGTGTTCTGAAAATCGCAAACTAAGGAAACCATCGCAAGATTTGGCGACTTATCTCCCCATCGGATGACCAAACCCTAAGTCTTAATCCCCCAAAAAACAATGCCGTTGTCTTGTTGTTGTCTTATGCCACTTGGAATATCCAAGCTCCACCGCAAAGCGTACAGGATTTAAGGCAAAGGGGTGCGGCTCCTGAGAAAGTGAGGCCCATGAAAGGCAGGAGTCCGACTTAAGCCTCAGATGATAGATGCCGCCACCATCTATCTCCCCCTCCACAATTTTGCTACGCATCTGAAGGGGAGGGAAATAGTCTCCAGACACCTGGACCCAAGGTAAACTGCGCTAATACTCGTACCCACGTACCCCACGTACTCCGCATCGGGTGTCAGTCTTCAGTTGTGTCGGGAATTGAACCCGGGGCCCTCCCATCCCAAGGTCGATGCCTTAACCACTGGGCTCCCTTTGGCCAAAACAGACAATTATAACACAAAAAGATCACTCACCTACAAGCTGCAGGAACACGATAGCATTCCTGCTCCTCGCCCTCCTGAAGTCCACTCTACAACGATACTCCCCTTCGTCTTCTTCGGCCAGCTGCTCCAAAAACAGCAACGACGGCTGCTCCTCCAACCCAAGGGCTACTCGGCTGCCCACGGCCTTTCCCTTAACGTGCCTCGCCTGCTCCAGGGTGCTCTTTCGCGCGTCCACGCTGTAGATGGGCTTCGTGATGTCGTCCTTGTACCACAGGATGAGGGATACTGAGTCCCCTGGCACCGGAGGGGTGATGTTGCAAGGGAGGGAGACGCGGCCGCTGGTGATGCCCAGGACGCTGGTGACGGTTTCTATGGGAGAGAGATAAGGGAGGATGAGTTTCCGAAAGAAAACAGTCGAAGAGGTGTAGGGCCGTATTAAGATTGACCATTAAGATATAATAGGCTAGCCGAATTTTGAACTATGAGAAACTTCCCTCAAGGATCGCTACATACAGGACCCATAACATTCTATCAGTTATGTCGTAGAGCGTAGACAGATAGTGAAATTAGACATTTCATTAACTGCAGCCAGATCGTGTAGTGGTCGATCAGTTACACTAAGTGGCTAAAATTTTTGGACAGTTCATGAAATGCAATTTAGCCTTAGACAGATCATGTAATGTTCCAAAATTTCATGAACTGTCTAAATTTTTTAGACAGTTCATGAAATGATTTTTTTATTTCCAATGGCAGGCAATTGAACAGTTACGGATAACAGAGTTCATCAAACAACATACATGCCGTAATTAGTACTTTCATCGCTTTACCCAGTGGGCACCTGTGGACCGAAGCCACGGAGGTGAAGTACTGTTGCCACGCCACACACACACACACGCATTCGCTCGCACAACCCCTTTTTACAGGGGGGCCACATTCATTCATCCCACACAAGGACAGAAACAAACATACATGCCAAACGGGGATTCGAACCCCAGACGTATGGCTTCGCAGTCAGATACTCTAACCACTACGCCAATACGTCGGCGTTCATGAAATGTCTAATAGCTGTTTTGCCGATAAGGTAATATCTAGGAGTAATTGATTACTGAAAAGGAATAAACTAAAAAAAAGATAAGATATTAGTTAAATCAGCAAATTTTAATTATTTATGAAACAAATTTAATTTTTCACTTATTTAATTTTAAATAAATCTTTCGTCTTTTTTATTTATTTACACATGGTTAACTTGAGTGACATCGACTGTTACACATAACGTTAGCTTTCTTGCATGCATATTAGGGTTATGATTCTGAGCCTTTTTTGAAAATATTTAACATCCTGATGTTTCATTCGATGAACTTTTGCCCATATGGTAATTTTATAGTATTATTTTCGTTCTATATATATATATTGTATTATATTCGTACTATACAATTTTATTTACTTTAATAAAGAAATCCCATTTCTCTTCTGGATAGAAATAACCCAAGTAAATTTCGATCTGTTTGGTTTAAAATTAAGTTCTACGTAAAAATGAAACTTATAATGGTATTTGAAAGTTTTTGAAGTAAAAAAATACAATAACCTTCTTTTTTAGAAAAATGTTTGGATTTGATCAGCAAGAAACAAGCAATATAAACCATCTAAAATGTCCTAAACAACACATTTGAGCCAGTTTTATATTAATTTAAATATCAAAATATAATTTTTTAGAAATTCTAAAATCGGTCATTTTTCCAATTTTTTCTAACTTTGGGGATCTATAGGCAAATCCTAGAGTCAACTTCAAAGTCTGCCCGGGCCTAGTGGCCCATCAGGTGGTGCCCATCTCCGTGTCTGTAGCCTTTTGGGCCTGGGGTGCTTAGCGTGTGTCCAGGCCGAGTGGCTTAGGCCGACGCTGTTAGAGTCAACTTAGGGGGCTGAAACTTCACACACTATCTTTTGGGACCAAAAGGAATAGGAAAAGCTCTTTTACAAATTTAAATAATTTCTATGATTTATGTAACAATCAGCTCGAAAAAAAGATTTTTTAACTGCCTTTTAGTGCTTCAGCCTTATGCAAAATCGTATTAGGCGCGCGAGCTTTTTTCACAGTTTTCAAAAATAAAAGTTATTTTCGAGAGTTATGGACCAATACTCATTATTTTCCACCACAGGCTTTTAAATCTGAAAAATATCATAACCCTAATGCATATGTCGATCATATATGCACATTTTATGTTGAATACTAAGTGTCGAGAGTCGGAGATAAAATGCCTGATTGTGGGAGAAAAACTGTTTTCCTTCTAGTTCGAAAATAGAAGATTGAGTGATAGGTTGAATGTACACGTCACAGCCAATCACAGGGGGGTTTGGTCACCAAAATATACTGCTGATCTCTCTATCAATCATTTATAGTTCCTCGTGGCGCTCTCAAACCCGTCCAGAATGTGAAAATATCATTTTGGACCCTCTGTTAGGATTTTTCTCTGTGGGCAAAACAGCTATTAGACTTTCATGAACTGTCTAAAAAAATTTAGACATTTCATGTAATGCTGGAACATTACACGATCTGTCTAAAGCTCAACTGCATTTCATGAACTGTCTAAAAATTTTAGCCACTTCGTGTAACTGATCGACTATTACACGATCTGGCTGCAGTTCATGAAATGTCCATACAGTTCACGAAATGTCTAATTTCAGATCTTTCTACGACACATATATTTAGTACTTTGCCAGGCGTTATGATCTGTATAAATATAATAGGCGGCTCGTCACCATGGCAACGCAATAGAAGTGCAATGGGAAATGACTAGTAGCGAGCCGCCGATTCAAATTACACAGACTATACATCTTCCCATCTATATTTTGAATTATTTACGCCTCTCGGTTAGCCTCTATTCTATAGTATCTGGTAAGCGAGGATTGACAAAATACGTAGAAGAAATTAAAACACTTGATACTACGAAATGTTGCTACCCAAGATGTCTGTGGTTTTCGTAATATATTAATGAATGAAAACTTGTTTGATATTGAGTAGCTGTTCTAGTGTTTGTGGAACCATTTAGCGAACCAAAAATTGTAAAATTAATCCGCATAGATTCTGCCATCTCAAATCTCTCTCATCATATTTTTTTCACCGTCTCCATACCATTTTTGACTCGTTTCTTTTACGTGTTCTTTCATCCGGGTCCTTATATAGATTGATAAAACATGTAGAAGAGAACGGTACGGAAACGACGGATTTGAAACGGTAACTTTGAGTCTATCGTTCCCATAACGTTTCGAGAATCGAATCTACGTTACTGGTTGGTGGATTTCTTTCACTCTTTTTGTGGTCCCGTTAAAGAGTTTCACAAAAGCTTGAACAACTATTTTTTATACAAAAAAGGTTTTCAGTCATATGTTTTCTATCATATGTTACATCATGAGAAGGAAGAAATGTAGTTATAGGCTGTAAAAAGTTGGAAACTCAATGAAAATGAACTCTGTGAAATAAGCAACCCAACAATCATGCACCACATTTTTCAGTCCTAGACTCCCGAAAATGGCATAGAATACTATAGAAAGTTTGGAGCGGTTGAACACAATTAGTTACAGGTTAATCACTCAACGATCAGTAATTATAACCTCTTTACAACGACCCCCCTGATGCAGCGACCTTTGGGGGTTCAAACAACCGGTAAGAAAAGTACGGATTTTTATACTTAGATCTAATTTTATTTGCAGTCTCCTAATACTCCAAGTAGCCCGCTGGCTGGACCACAATGCTTAAAGAAATCCATCCGACTTTCGAATATAAGCAATATTTACAAACCTGTTTTAATAATTTTCCCTAGCTGTCTTATGACTACAGGGTTAATTACACACAAAAACTGATCGGAATATCTCTCAAGTAAATATTTATAATATAAAGTATTATAAAACACTTAAAAATTGGTGATTAAACTAAAAACAAATTTATAACAAGATATAAAACCTGTATTTTAATACAAGTTTTTTTACAGGGAATTTTTTATGAATTATTTTCTCTGTTTCCTTTTTGAACTTGCAACAAATTACCCAATAGTCAAATTATTTTTCTTTTATTTTAACAGGAATATCTTCTTTGTCGATGTTTCCTTTAAAAATAATTTAACCCAACACATATTCAGTTATTTTTGGCAACGCACATTTTAGTGTAGGAATAAGAAAAATAACGTGATTTAAAAATTATTTTCCAACATGTTAAATTTCAGCTTTAGTGCAGAAACAAGTCAAGCGACGTCAATTGTTTGGTTTCTGCACTAACCAGCGGAGAATTCCGTAATTTCCGGCTAATCTGCAACTTGTTTGGAAGCGTAGTTTTTTTATTTAATCGTATACAAACACTTGGAAAGTCATTCTGTAGAGGTTAGATCCCTCAAGGCATAGTAAAAACGATATTTTTAAAGTTTTTGTATGAATCGCAAGACTAAGGACGTTTTGGTAGCTATATATTTAAAATTTCCATGCTTGAGGCCATTTATTACATCCATGTGATTAATATTTTTGATCTATGAATCACTTTATTAACCTTCCTACCCCGCATGGGGTCTATTTCGACCCCAAGCGCACTTAGACCCTTGATATCTCCCATGTATTTTTGTTTTGACAATTTCCAATGCTAGTATTCCTTAATTACGCAAAGTTTTACAATGGGTTAAAATTTTGGAGTTTTTACTCAATTTTTAAGTGTCGTGGGAGTAATAGTCACAACTTCCCCCTCTGGGGTCTTCTGAGACCCCACGTATGAATGGCGGTAAAAAATATCAAATAAAGCTTAATACTTTATTTTTTTTTGTCATATTATTGATAAAACATGGTTTTTATGTGTGTTTAAGTTTCTTAGAGATTTATTAGAAGGACATTTTTGTAGATAGCGTCAAAGTACATTGAATAACTAGCTATTTCTTAAATTTTTCGTTCCTATTCTAAGAAAAATATGCTATTTATAGAAATCTTTTGAGGATCTAATAGTTTCAGCAAAAAAAACTCAGACAACTGTCGCCATGACTTCCAGTTTAACTAATTCCTTACAAAAACAATTTAAATTCATGGCCTGTAAATATGTTTTTATATTCAGTTTTCTTGGAAAAACAAGAATGCTTTCAGCGATTTATGAGTATTTACTCAAGTCCAGAATATGATTTCGAAGAATTATTACTAAAAAGAATCAATTTCGCGTTGAAAACTTACATAAAACAAGCGAGATACTGTGATTTCACTAACATATAATTCACTAACCGATAATTTTTTACATTATTTCAATTTAAAAAAAGAGAGTCCACATTCACATGTTTCATAATACTAAATAAATTAATCGGGGATGACAGGTAGCTGATAATACAGAAAAGAAAATATATGGAACTTCATAAATAGTTTAAAATAAACTAATAAAATCTACCCGTGCAAGGCCGGGTATATCAGCTAGTTTATTTTAAGCACTGTGATTATAAACATTTTAAGTAAAACAACTTCATTATGGTTCATTTCTGTAGTTTAATTCTTGTTTGAAAGTTCAGGTGTTATAAAAACGAGTATCAAAAGAAACCAAAAAACGCCGTAATAGGAAAAAAAAATGAGAAAAGTACCAAAAAAATTAGAAAAATTATTCTGAAGCATTTTTTTAGAAGTAAAAAATGAAAATTACTTTCAATTTAAGGTACTTTAACCCTTTATTAGATCCATAGGCTCGTTTTACGCCTGGGGTACTATTAGACTACACGAGGAGGAATATGTGACTATTTTTTCAAGAGGGTAGGAAGGTTAAAAGGGGTCATCAAATATATACCCCATATCATAATATTAAACTAATTGTGTAGGATTTTAAAGCAAAACCGTTTTACTATCCACAAAGTTATATCTAAACCACGGGTGGCAACCCAAATGATGATGTGAGGACTGCTTTCGAAAACCACAATACTCTCGCAGGCCGCATATAAAATTTTAGGATATTAGGTCACATAATGACAGTGAAGTAAATTTAATAAACTAGGTATAAATTAGGGAGTTTCTTAGATCCTTTGCTTAGTTTGACAGATTCCGAAATAAAATATTCATTTAAATTTACCTTTAGGTGCAACCCCAAGAATACCTTCTGCAGTATATCCATAAGAACTGAACAGGTGACGTTAAAAAACAACTTGGAATCACTCAAAACTAAGGAGCCTGTGGCGCTTATAGAAATTTATTTCGGGAGGACCCACATATTCTCAAAAAATTGCAGCTAGATTTTTGCATCGGGAAAGAGTACACCCAAATCTTAATCTGATACCCCCTTGCATAATGTTCAATGCATAAATTAAAATATATTTTTGGGTAGGATTTGCACCTGGCTGAACTTGTTTTGAAAATGTTTGCTTGAAAATGTTTTGGAAATTCGACTCTAATTAATAGGTTTGAACGCGCTTTGGATACACTTTGTCTGAATATCGGGGGGCCTCAACTTACTCTAAAACTTTAACTTACCTTAAAACTTCTCGCGGGCCGCAAAATTATGTCAAATGGGTCGCGGGTTGGCCATGCCTGATCTAAACACTATCTAATTGACTTCGAAGATTTCTGTATTAACATTTTGAATTAGGTGGCCACTATTTTTTAGTCTATAAGTGAAATCATTAAAAAATAAGTATTTATACATCTACTTACCGAAAGAGAAAAAATAAGAACTCTATTATAATTTCATCTGTTAGTATTTAAATAGAAAATTTTATTTTCAATTAATATTCTTTTTATTACCAAATTGTTAAAAAAGGAGTTAGGTTATGACAATAGGCTTGAAAACACTGTTTATTGCCGCAACCTGGCAAATGCAAAAATTTCAATATCTTTTTTCGCAAAGGATAATTTTTTTTCAAGAAAATTTTTGTCTGTAAAATATTTAAACGAGATCTACTTAAATCAAAAAATTACTAAACACCTTCATAAAAATGTAGGGAGCTTTTCTGTACAGTTTTTATCGCTTTTCTCAAAACAAGAAGCCCTCAAACAAGCGTTAGACATGTTTCCGAAACAAGTGATTCTATTGTTTTATTAATTACTTTGTTTATCTTTATATTTTTATAAAATTTGAAAGTAAATAGTTTTGTGATACTTCACGCAAACACATGTATAGTTGCATAGCCTTTAATGTTTTCCCTAGCGGTGACTATTTAGGAAACGTCTATACCGAAAAATATACCTGAGTTCATGAGAAAATTTCCATGTTCTAACTTCGCAAAAAGGCTGATTTTTTCTAACCGGCTAAAAATCGATCGAAAGCAAAACTTCCAGATACGAGATAAATATGCCCGACAGCAAGCTACATTAATATGCAAGCAAAGAATAAATATTTTTTCTTCATAGAAGAGAAAGAAGAATATTCCTGGAAAGCTTTAGTTTAAAAGTTGTGTGTTACTTGTCGAAAATTTTGCTTCATAGAGCGATAAGATATAGTACAAAAATAAATTAAGCTTAAAAAACCAGACACATAAAAAAGCTTCAAAAAGAGTTAAGTATGTAAGGATTTTCTAGAAAAAATATAAAGGGATATTTTAGAATATTTCTGTGTGTTTTGGATTTAGAAAACCTATAGCCTATATCCCGAAGTTTTATTTCTCTGTGTACTTTCTTATATTATTCAAACAATTTTAATACAGTGTAGCTTGCATGATTCCAAATTAAGCTACCATTGAAAATTTTTAAATTAGCCAATACATTTGACTGAAGAAGGTTTTTACCTGTTATTACATGCTCCCTGAATTCCCTGATTGATTAAATTGATTTTTTCTGACACTAACATTTTCATTGACTAATTAAATTTTTTCCATGGTTAAATTCTTAAGCCATTATTTTTATATCTCTCTATTCTAAAAAAAGTTTTTGATGAACGGTTTCCAGAGAAAAACTGTTTAATAACTGATATGTATAGCACATTCTTGGTAGGTATCAAACTGTTTGGATTCTTTTGAGGATGTGCAAAATGCCCTTAAAATTTCTAAAAAATTCTCAATTTTCAGATATTTCCATGTTTTTGGATTACGGATAAGGTTGCAGTTACAAAGCAAATACTGTCAAACAACTTTATTATAATCATAACGTGCAACTGACGCCATATTCTATGATGAAACAAATTTTCTTCGTGTTTTTAAAAAAAGTACTTTCTAAATTTCAGATATGATATGTGATATCAAAATTTCACACATTTTGTCTTAAATTAATAAATTTTAGTCTGATAATCAAAATTAATTGTAAACATTAAACATTGAGTGTCATGTAGGTTTCGTCTTCAACTATTTTCAATGGCGGAAATAGGTATTGTTTACAAGTTTCGGTTTAAACAAAAATATGAATGATATACTAACGATAGATACGATACTAGATATACTAACGAGTTACTGGATACAATATTGAATTTAAAAGATTAATTGAATCGTCAGTTAGAAGAAGGGAATAAGTCCGAAAACCAAGTTTTGAGAAAATTGATAAACAACTGTATAAGTAAGGGAATTTTCATTGTATAACCACCAAATTTTTACTAGAACAACTCAGAACCCTATTTAAAAAACAGAGCAATCACCAAAAACAAAAATAAATAAAACATATTTTACGGTTAAAAAAAGTTGATGGACTTACCTTCTTGCACCTTATAAAATCCCTTAAATTGACATTTAAATTACATTTATTTTTAGTTCACACCACAAAAAGGAGAAATTAGAAGAAGAAGAATACAAATAAAATTCAAAATTATTATGAAACTGAGTCATTAAAACAGTATCAATGGAGTAAGTGAAAATGATTGGAGTTAAACATTCCCTGCATAAAAAAGTTTGAAAATACTTGTAAATTAATAGAACATTTTAGTTTGGTTTAGTTTATAGTATAAATTATGAAAAGAAAGACAAATTTACTTTAATTCCAACCAAATTAAAAAATACAATGAAAGGATATCGATTTCGCAAATTCAAAGGCCTATATCTGCTGATAGGGGGTAGATATTTTACCCTCTTTTCACTCATGTGTAGAGTAAAGCTTGGGGATATGTTTAAGCTCAAAAAGTCAATTTGTCATTTTTTGTTGACTTAATCCTTTCTACTAACTGACAATTCAATTGTGGTGTACGTTTTTTCAGAATATTGATTAATAATAGTTATTAAAGAAGGTACATGAAAAAGAGAAATTCTTCTTTCTATTCTCCTTTCATGTACCTTGCCTTTCTGGAATTAAATCTGTCTTAGGTATGCCATTGTCATTCCAGCAGATGAGTGGAGGACTAATCAATGGTCACCACTTTTTCAGTTATAGTCGGCTAGACTAGTACTTGCCCTCCGCTCTCTTGCGTTACCATCCTATACCGTGCTGATGAGTCCTAACAAGGACGAAACCAGTCCACGGTTGGTGGTGACGCTTATTAAAGAAGGTGTTGTATACATTTTAAAGGAAAACATTTAGATTAAATTATTGTTGTTAGAATTAATAAATATTCAAACTTTTAAGATAGTGGTATTTATTAAGATGACCTGTGCCGCTAGGGTGTCTCAAAAAGTCTTTTTTTCGAAAAACCTCGCTCCCCAGGGCTTTTCCCATTCCTTTTGGTCCCAAAAGATAGTGTGGGAAGTTTTAGCCCCCTAAGTCAACTCTAGGGTTTGCCTGTAGAGCCCCTAAGTTTGAAAAAAGTGGAAAAAATGACCAATTTTCAGAATTTTTAAAAATTATGTTTAAGATTGATAATGCTAATGAAACTGGTTCAAATGCGTCTATAGGACGTATTTAGATGGGATATATTTATTTATGTGTATTAACTGTACCCTATAGCCCCTATAATTTAAGATTAAAACGTACTACTTCGGGACGTTGCGCACGCCAAAGCTTATAATGCACTACCGGTGGACGAAATGAATTAGGGTAACGGTACCAATAACTGTCACTTTAAGAGCAACGAAATTAATTAATTGGCTATTGCTACTGAATAAAACTATCCTGGAAAAAACTTCTTGTTGGGAAAAATTAAATGAAGTTTCAACATTAGTTTAGTGTACAATTTGTTTGATTAAGTAATTATTTTCTATTTTAAAAATATTTTTTAAGTTGGCATGGTGGCTGCACCAGTAACTGACACACCGGGGGAAATTTTGGCACCAGTAACTGGCATGTCCTGCACCACTAACTGTCACATTGAAATGCCTTCAATAAATAATAAGCTACCTTTTTTTAGCCAACATAAAAAAAATAAGAGCAAATATTTTTCATCTTTAAAGTTATTTTACAAAATATTGAAGGGAAAAAAAGTATTTTGAATAAAAATACATAAAATAGGGTAATTTATGGGACATTATAAGACCTACCATTTTACTATACTATAAATATGATACAAAGTCAAAGCGATTTCAAATTAATAAGAATTTATTTACAAAAAATGTACGAATTGTATTTAAACTATAAATTATAAACAATAAAATATTTCTCAAACGATAGGGGAAGGTAAGGTGTACAATAAAATACTGAAACAAGTTAAACGTTAAATTAAAATTTTATGGAAATTGGTTATCTGATTACTTAAAAAATGTAATTAAATTAAATTAAATTCTTTTGTGAGACGATCCACTAAAGACGACTCACTAAATTTTATAACATCTAATGTTCTATTACAATTTGAAGAATATAGGCTATGTTGTGGGCCGGTACCAATAACTGACATATGGCAGTACCAATAACTGACAGGGTGACAGTTACTGGTAAAATATTAAATTAAAAAAAATTATTTACACAACAACATTCTAAATTGCTTCCACAATATTCCCTAGAATTTTCATGCAATTTAATGCAATTTCACAAAAACACCAATAACTGTCACCCTTGTCAGCTACTGGTGCAAATGGGTTTTTTGATCCAGTAACTGTCACCCCAATTAAATGAATAAATAAATTTTTTTCTTCCAAATGAATTATTGGGCATGATTTTATGTACTTATTAACAGACAATTTAAGTTAAAACATGTTTCAAAATTGAAAATTTGCTCAATTTAGGCATTAAATAAAAATGTGTGTCCTTAATTTCATCATTAAGCCAACCTCTGAAAATCAGAAGTTTTTTGACACAAAATGGAAATTCTCAATTTATTAAACTTAGAAACCTTTTGTAGAAAATAAATACTGCATAAAGTTAAAGATAAGTGTCTAAAATATTAAGAGAGACCACCATTTATTTCAAGTTCACAATATTAATCTTATTATAGTGAACTAAATCTCAATATGCCAGTTACTGGTACACTGTCAGTTACTGGTACCGTTACCCTAAATCCAAATTTCTTCGAAGAAACTCCCTCAAATGATTCCATTTTGGGCTAAAATGATATTATAAATTATAAAAACCAGAGAAATAACAGTTTTGAGCCCTTCCACTGAGCTTTTAATGTAAAAAGTGTTTTTCTTCAAAATTTCTCGTTTCCAGCTGATGAAACCCAAAACTTATACTTAAAAAGAGGTTTGCTGAACTTTTTTAGATACCAAACATTGGAACCTTTATAGGGGTTTCATTTTTTTCAAGTAGAATTAAATTTTAAACAACACAGATCGGAAATGACAAGAATATTTCCTATACCTGACGTGAAAATCGATTTTCTTTTTTAAAAATTAGGAAAATAGTTTAATACTTGTGAATCTTTGTTGAAATGTTAAAGAAAGAAGTTTTTAATTAAAACTCTCCCCTAATACGTTAAAAGGGAGTAATTTTCCAAACTTAAAAAAAGAAAATATATTTTCACGTCTGGTATAGGAAATATCCATGTCATTTCCGATCTGTGCGCTATAAAATTTAATTCTACTTATTAAAAATGAAACCCCTATAAAGATTTCAAAGTTTTGTATCTATAAAGTACAGCAACCCCCTTTTATAGTATAAATTTTGGGTTTAATGAGCTGGAAACGAGAAATTTTGAAGAAAAACACTTTTTACATTAAAAGCTCAGTGGAAGGGCCAAAAACTGTTATTTCACTGGTTTTTGTAATTTATAATATCATTTTAGCTCCAAATGGCATCATTTGAGGTAGTTTCTACGAAGAAATTCGGATTTAATTAATTTCGTCCACCGGTAGTGCATTATAAGCTTTGGCGAGTGCAACGTCCCTAAGTAGTACGTTTTAATCTTAAATTATAGGGGCTATAGGGTACAGTTAATACACATAAATAAATATATTCCACCAAAATAAGTCCTAAATGACACATTTGAATCGTTTTTATCGCAGTATCAATCTTAAAATATAATATTTAAAAATTCTGAAAATTGGTCATTTTTTCCACTTTTTCCAAACTTTGGGGCTCTACAGGCAAACCTTAGAGTTAACTTAGGGGGCTAAAACTCCACACACAATCTTTTGGGACCAAAAGGAATGGGAAAAGCCCTGGGGACCGAGGTTTTTCGAAAACAAGTTTTTTTTGAGACACCCTACTGTGCCACGTATTTTTTGAAAATTGGTTTACTTTTATTTGTTTTTATATTGTTATTTTATTGTTTTATTGTTGTTTTCTAATGTTATTTGGTTAATTTTAGGGGACTGGGTTTTGTGAGGAATAGGAAAGTCCTGCGTGAGCAGTTTACGGGGTTGGTGAGTGATAGCGAGCAGGGGGAGGCAGATCCATAGTTTATTAAAAAACATTTTTAATCTTTAACTCAATCGCTAAAATTTTTAGAAACCTCTGAGGCTTATCAAGTAAAGGAGTATTAGTAGACCACATACTCAGCACTCAAATATCCAAGCAATTTAATTGCTCCATAAATATTTTCGTATTAACGAATAAGAAAACTGCTTTTTTAACAAATATTACGTCTTATTTTTGGATATTTTAAAATTGTTTGCTTCCAACTGGACTTCTCGAAATAGCAATCACTTAAACCCACGAATTTCCGCTTCGTATCCCTAACAAGGCATGTCCCTCGTGAATCTAGATCTGTGATTGGCAGCCGAACGTTGCATTTTTAATGACCGGCTCGTATCGCTTGCGTAAAAAAACGCTATTTTCATTATTGTGAGTGGCAGCATCCGCCAAAAACCGATTTTGAAGGCATGAAAAATGAATTCGGAGATGATAAGAGGTTGAAATAATGACGTTCTTCCAAATATGAATAGACTGAATTGCAACTTAGTGAATTGAAACGCTCATGTCGCAGATGTATATTGAGTCATTAGGATATCATAATGCCGCCTTTGATATGCCGTACTCACTTAAATAAATGGAGGCATTAGTAATTCATGAAGACCTCCTCGACTGTAAGAATGACTTTCCGTTTTCCGATTAGGAATAGCACATTGCGCCATATTCAATAAATACTACGACAAAATTACGCCTCATCGGCTTAATGCTACCGTTAATTATTTGAAAACGGTGGACTCCTTTGTTTTAATAGATGATTTTGGATATTTTGCATTACTTTCTTTGAATTAAGTCTCGGTAAACCGTTAAGGACATTTGTTATCTAACATAACTATGTTTCACATTTAAACGTTGCGTAGTAATGTTTAGAGAGAGATAGAGACACATTTGCAGAATTATAATAAGCATAATTCCATTTTATAAATATGTATGCTTGGTTTATTACATAAGTTATATTAAAGGACAATAAAGCAATGCTTATTATAAATTTTTGCGAGATAATTCATACATTAGATAGTATTATTTTTAACTGATTTTGTATATGCTTTTTAGATTTATAATGTTATACTGTTTATATACTTTAATTAGATAAAATCTAAGCTTGTTTTATTAAATTAATTTGTCAAAATAATTCAATATATAATATATAGTATTATTTTTAACTGATTTTAGTGTAGTTATTGCTTTGTTAGTAAGCTATATTCGTAAAGTTTAATTGGAAACACTATTTTCTCTACAAAACAGATTCTACATAAATAGATAGCGTTTTTACTAGCAAAACGCCATTAAAAAGATTCCTCACACATCAGATATGCATTAAGTAAACTTATTTATATAAATTTTGAAATTAATAGTGTATAAACTTTAATAAAGTTTAAAATGAGGAACGGTTACAATATTTATTAATGAGTTATTTTAGAACAAGCATGCTGTTTTTTGCAGGAATATCTTCTAAATGTTTGCTGTGAAATAAGGACTTAACATTTTTTACCCAATGAAAGTAATCCCTAAATGCGAAGTACAATCTTAAAGTTGTTATGCAAAAATACATAGTATATGTAAAACTTAGATTTGCGTTTCTTTTGTTAGTCATAATGCGATGTTTGGAAGGGAAGCTACTTTTTTCCACCTTTCAATCCAGTAAACATTTGTTACAAATTTCAGGAAATAAAAGGAGAGATATGCATTAGTTATAATTTTCTATAGACAATAAAATTTTGAAAATAATAAATAAAAAACTATAAAAATATTTACATCGTTGATGGTACTATATGACACTTAATATCCTAGCTCCATCCGCAAGGAGTTACATGATTTAAGACATATAAATAGCAGGAGTTCGACTTAAGCTTCGAACAATAAATTGTGCTACCATCTATCACCATCTCAACAATTTTTCCATGTCTCTAAAGGGGTGGCAAATGGTCTTGAGATGACCTGGACCTATGGTAAACTACTCCATGATAGACCACAGGATTTCCGTACCCGCAGATTAAACGAGCACGTACACCGCATATCCTCGACGGGTCTTTAGGGTTTTCGGGAATCGAACTTGGACCCTGTGATCCAGATGCCTTAGCCACTTTTCTCCCCACGGCCCTAAATATTTATTCCAACCTAATAGATATCCACAGAAAATTACTATATAACTACAAACGCCACTTGTATTTACGCTTTTTCCTTTCATGAATACTCTTTTTTCCGGTTTGTAACTTAGTCCGGTAGTATAACGGACATCGACTGCATGAGGAAAAATAAATTAAAATAAATTCCGTATAACCTTTCAAGAAAATGGCATCGTGGAAGAGTAACCTTAAATCAACATTCAAATCCGAGATTCTCTGCGAACCTTAAAGAGCCTTCAAAGAACACTCGCTATTTTTACCGTTGCCAAACATCTTCAAACGAAATTCCAGCCCAGTAAATAAATTATCGCATGCATAATGCATTGCGTTCGAGAGTGCTTCTATTGTCTCAAAACAAATATTGATTCTGGCGATGCTCATTTCATTTCGATTCGATTACCTTATTCTCCGAAACGGCGCGGGAAAAAGGATTTGTTCGCTGGCAGCCATTTTACGAAAAGAAACGAGGGTTTTTGAAGTTTCAAAAGTGGAATTACCTGACGGAATTCAGTTTGGCTTGTAGTTTTGGACTTTCTGTACCATTTATTTCCGAGTGAATCGCCTGGTTAAAATTGTATACAGTGATGCCTCAAAAGGAACATCTCCTTTTGCGAATGCAGTTTGATGTACGGCATGTTTTTATTCACTGGACTGAGTGAGTAAGGAATTCGGTAATGCTTCTTTTGTCAAAGGACCTGTGTTCTTTGGAGATAGGAAATCAAAAAAGCGTGTGTTTCCTTGCCCAAAAGGAATTTTTAAGATAATGCTTTCTCAAAAGGGTGGCGTGTGTGTTATTATTCTAAATCCAATATTTCCTGTTGCAAAATTTCCCTCTTAAGCTTAGGTTTATAGGGTGTACTGGGAATAGGCTTATGAACTTGTTGAATAAATTTCAATTGTTTTTATAATTTAAAGTTTTTTAGTATAATAATATTCCTGAAAGGGTGATTTCTCAAAAGTATAAATATTTCTCTCTCTTTTAGATGTATTACCCCAAACACAGCAATACACTCCAAAAAAGTACATGAAACAAAACATAAAAAAATACTAAGAACAAAATAAATCGCAATTTAAATAATAAAAATATATAAATAAATAGAACAAAAAGAAACCAAAAGAAAAAGAACTAATATTATCTGTGGGATAGCATAAGAGAAAGAGCAAAAAAAAACTCGTACCATGATATCCACATTTTCAAACATAATGTTATTGTTGACCAACGTCATAGATAATTATTTAACTTTTACGTGAAATGTTTTTATACCCACACCAAGCGTGTCAAACTCCTTTCAAAAATAGGCAATTTATTGAAACCTTCTAAATCTAAGAATTAATATAAAATTAAAATGCAGAATTGAGTAATTATCTAGTCAATTTTTTCAAAACATTAGGGTAGCGGTACCAGTAACTGGCAGTTTATTTAAAGTTGATATGGTAGCTGCACCAGTAACTGACATACCGGGGAAATTTTGAGCACCAATAACTGACATGTCCTGTACCAGTAACTGGCATATTTAAATACCTTTAATAATATTTTAGTTACTAATTAGCCTAAATTTAATGAAAAACAGCTAATTATACAACGAAAACAAAATGTTAAACTTAAAAATCCAATAATGAGAACTTTTCAGAACATTATTTTTGATAAAATCTATTTCGCTGATTTGCTATGTCAAACTTAAATATCGAAACATTTTAGATTATATTTAGACAAAAGGATTCAGTTAAAAATATAGTTATAAATAAAAATAAAGAATAGAATCGAACAAATATAGAATTCTAAAAACTAAGATCTGATTAATTTAGTTTAATAATAGATTTATTCAAACGTTTTTGTTTATTTACCTTCAATAATGATTCATCCAATTGCAAACCATTTAGCTTATTTTGTTTTGATTCGGAAAGTTTTTTCTTAAAATCGTCTGTCATTTTATTAATTATCTTCCTTGTAGTTTTATTTGCAATTTTTAAAAAGTGGGTGATTAATACATATTATTATTATTATTTCAGCAGTAATGACACCTACGTCAGTTATTGGTGCAATTCATTTTTTGTGACCCAGTAACTGACACCCCATTTTAAATAAATAAATAAAAAATGTTTTTCTAAATTAACTGCTCAGCATAATTTCATGTACTGTTATTAACTTTATGTTAGTGTTCAAATAGGTTTAAAAGAAACATTTGCTTAAATTAGACACAGAACAAAAATACATTTCCTTAATTTCATCATCAAGCCGACCTCTGAAAATCGGAAGTTTTTTAAATAAAGTAAATGCGAAATCTCAATTTATTACACTTAAAACCCTTTATTGAAAAATAAATACTGCATAAAGTTAAAGATAACTGTCTAAAATATTAAGAGAGACCACCATTTATTTCAAGTTTACAATAATAATCTTATTATTATGAATTAAATCTCGAAGTGACAGTTATTGGTGCACTGTCAGTTACTAGTACCGTTACCCTTCTCCAAGTTACTATATAAACGTAAACTTTTAACGTTTTTATTACCACAAAGTAAAGAGCTTAACAGAGGGTCTATCTCCATAGACGCTAATGGCATCTTTTAAAGCATTGATTTTCCCACAGACACTTCGGGCCCTTCGGACCGCCTCCTATAGCGCCTAATAAGCTCCACCTCACTCCTGCCTGATAGAAGTTCCATATCCAATCAGAAATCACTTTCTTTCGTTTCTTCTGATTGGCTGCTAGTAAATTGAATTATAATCTGTAAGCTTGAAATAAATTCAGTACCTAAAGAAGAAAACTGCCACGTGGACCGTCTGTTAGCTCTTTACTCTGTGTTAAGGTGTTCAAAGTGTTTCTACAAGTCCCTGCCCAGTCAGATTTTATGGGGTAGCACGCGTCAAAAATGCCCAGACACCTACACCGCTACGATCCGTAGAAAATCGCGACTTGGGTATTTCGTCACATCCGGCTTTGACTAAAAATGTTTATAAAAAGTAAAAACAGTGAAAATTGATATCCATCTAATTTTAATATCTATTGCTCATACATGCGCGCGTCTTGGTATGATGAGATAGTTAAGTTTAAATCGGATATGACGTCATATTTTACAAAATAAAAGCTGTCATAGATTTATAGTTCATTCGTGACCTCGTTTAATGAATCAATGAAAGGAATCTTTCCTCGCAAAGTTACGGCCGACTTGCTAAATCAGCCTGAATATTATTGGAATAAATTATCACCACCTTTTCTATCGGCAAAGGTGTTGTTACATGAGGAAGCTCTTGGTATTCACCGATGTCGATTGCCGAGCTTGCTTACTTGGTCAATGCAAAATTATAAATATTTAAACTGGTAATCTTTATGAAAGCAAAGATCGGCGTAAAAACATAGGCAGTTCGCCCGAAGGAATAACATCTTAGTGATTACATTTCAAGTGGTCCAGCACTGGTTGCTCGACCATTTAAAGAAAACTGAAATATTTTGTACATCAACCCTAAAACAAGATAAAAACAACCATTCTTTTTAATTTAACCTATAGAGTGTTTTCAGGTGACGTCACGGCCAGTTATTTTCTCCCTTGCTGTAGGTCAAACAGTTTGTTGCTAAGGTCGTTGCTAGGTGTTGCGGTATCTGTTGCTGCCATGTGATTGAAAATGCTCCAATAGAAGCATTCCATGACCAATAATTTTATTTAACTGTTAACTGCTGTAGGTCAAACAATATGTTGCTAAGGCCGTTTCTAGGTCTTAGTCATGTGGTTGAAAATGCTCTATTTTGTTTGTCTTCAGCAGCCATCCAAAGTTCGTCAGTTTCGACAGTTTTCACTAATTCGATGGTTTACAAAAATGCGAATATCTCCTCTTCAAAATCCTCAAATCAAACAGGGTTTGAATCAAAATTATTCGGAAGAAAACGATATAAAAGGAGTATGCAAAAATGTTTTCCTAAAACATATGCTTATTGGAAGAAATTGAGTTCTAAGTTAAGGATTTTTTTCGAGATTAATCCGTTTACAAATGGCTTTTTTTCTTAGAAAAAACCGTGATATATTTTTTTTACAGATAGTCAGAATTCTCAGAATATACTTTAACTCATATACATAGTTGTAGAGATGATACTTTGTTTTCTTTTATTTAAAGAATCCCAAAGTTGACAATTTTTCAAAAAATTGACTTTTAAGGGGACGATATCTCTGATGGGGCAAGAGATTAAAATATGAAATTTTGTCATCATATATTGTACTCTAATGTAGTATTATGCTCAAGAAGTTTAAAGATGGAAATTTGACTAAAAGCAGAGTTATGACAGCTACGAAATGCGGAAAAATCCAACAAAATGTGGAAGTAAATATGCTTATTAAAATGTGTCCGTTTTCAAGAGGACTTTTTTTCGGAATTAACCTGTCAATATAACACAATTTTTTCACAAATTGTCCAAAAATACATGAATGCACAAGCAAAGATTTATACCTGATATTTGATTTTTCTTTCTTTTAAAAATTTCCAAAGTTAACGATTTGACAACTTTTTACCACTTGAGACCGATTTTCCACATTTGAGGGCTCGATATTTCTGGTGAAACCCGATATTAAAAATTTTTGAAATCCGTCACCTTAAAGCACATGTTATGCTCAAAAATTTCAAGACAAAGAATCAACTATAAGCGGACAAGTAGCGATATCAAAATGTCACTAAATGCTACAAATTTTGTGGCTGCATACCTCAGTTTATCACTTAAATTTAAGTTTTATCGTTGAAAATATAAAAATAATAACTAAGAGAAGGCTGTGTTTTTTTTTAATTTAGCAATAAAAAATAATGAAATTTAAAATATTTATTAATTTTTAATACCTAAAAATATATGTATAAATAGTTTTTGTTTTAAATTTTACCACAAGAGTAAATAAAAATATTGAATAAGAACTAAACCTGTCAACTAAATCAAACATAATTTTAAATGATGAAACTTAAGTTTAAACGATAAATTAAGATATACAGAAAATTAACTTCAGTTTCGTTGCATTTGGTGACAGTTTGACCTCGGCACTTGACGGATTCTCAGTACTTACTAAGGATGACAGAGCTTAAAATTTTTATATCGGGTTCCACCAGAGATATCAAGCCTTCAAATGTGGCAAATCGGTCTCAAGTGGTTAAAAGAACAGGATTGGCTGGATTGGACCCAATTGGGTTGGACCCAATGGGTTTCCATGTGAAAAAACCCAAATTTTGGACCCATTTTTGGGTTTTTTTCATAAAAAATCAAGATTTTGGCAATTCCTTCAAAATTTAATGTTTTTTTTTTTCAAAGTTTAGGATACTTTTAAAATTTTAGTGGTCTTTTTCAAAATTTAAACTAGGTTTTAAAAGTTAAATAGTATATTTTCAATTTCAGGGAGTTTTTTTTAAAGTTAAATAGGTTTTTTTTCATTATTGAATGGGTTTTTTTTTCAAAATTTAGGACGTTTAAAGTTCAAACTAGATATAAAAAATAAAGAAGATTTTTTTATTTCAGTGGGTTTTTTCAAAGTTGAATAGATGTCTTTCAATATTGATGTTTTTTTCAAAGTTTAGGATATTTTTTAAATTTTAGTGGGTGCTTTCAAAATTAAACCAAGTTTCAGTAAATAAGGGGTGTTTTTATAATTTAAGTGGGTTTTTTCAAAGTATGAAACTTTGAAAAAACCCACTTAACTGTGGAAAAACCGACATTATTTTGAGAGAACACATTAAGCATAGAAAGAACTTACTAATATTTGAAAAAACCCACTTACTTTCTAGGAGAAAACCACTTAATTTTGAAAAAACCGACTCTTTTTTTCGAAAAAACCCAGTTTTTTATGGGTTTTTTCATGGTTTTATTGAAAAAAACCTGAAAAAACCCAACCCACTTGGGTTTTTTCAAAAAAACCCGGGTTTTTGCCAACCCTGAAAAAGGATGATGATAGGTGTGACTGGGAGCTACACCCCCATACCCCCAAGGGAAGGTGACCCCCTGGCCTAAAAAAGGGGTCCGAAAAGGGAAAAGGAAGAGAATAAAAGAAAAAAAATCACATTTTTGAAATGACTGAAAACAATTTTGTTTTTTCAGAACAAAGAACAATTTTGTTCTTTCCCTTTCCGCCCAAGTAAGGGCAATTTCCGAATGGACCCCCCCTTGAATCCGCGCTTGTTTCCCTGATTTAGATGATAAGCCCATTTTCCCATCAGAAGATAACGCCAAGAAACAAACACCACCCAAGACATCCGATACCAAATCTGTACCTGATGATCTAATTAACGGAAATCACCCCTCATTTGAATGCACAGAGTCAGAAAAGAAATCTCCTCAGCAGGGCTCCCTCAAATGATTAACCATCCCTGCAAACCATGTAGCGTTCTGTCCGACACGGTATTTTATTCAAATGATGATGAACTATTCAAACGAGCAGGGTCATTATCGGATAGCCGAACTGGAATGATTTACATATTTCTACCCAGAAAAGTTCTTTCCGGATAGCGGGTCATTAAAAGTCCCGGTGTAGCTAATTGCGAAATTCGGGTCGGATTTAATTTTAATTATGTATTAATGTCTTGTCGTTAGTCCTTACCTTGCCGAGTTTTGTAATCGGGAATGTTGTTTTTGGAGTTCTGTGGTGCATTCTTAAACTAATTAAGACGTTCTTCATGGAAGTAATTGGACTATTATGGTAGGGGAGATGCTACCTGTTCTTTTGTTTTAAAGGTATTTATTTAAATGCGGGTGGGGGAGGATAATTCTAGTTTTCTCGGTTTCGTTTGTCCTTTAATTAAAGTAGTGATAACGTTAATTAGTTCGGCAGAAACGCATTGAGCCATATTTAAGTCCTGGTTATAATGCGGTTTGATTGTATGCAGGCGTCTTCTGAGTCACCTTGTGATTTAGAAGGTTTGGAGTTTGATAATAGAAAACGCGTTTGACATTCATGGAGTGAAATAAAAACTCAAGAGGAGAAATTGAAATGGAAATACTTTAATGCGCAATACCGGAATTTTTTAAACAGAAAAATGCATTATCCAGTAAAATAAATAGATCTAAATTCAAAAATCAACATGAAAAGCTTAAAAAAATTTTAGTTAATGCAATACTATTTTAAAATAAAATCGACAACTTCTTTGCCTTTGTTTAGGATTGTGAAGGACGCCAGATCTGTCTTAGACTTACTTTGAATTGAAAACCTTACTTTAAAGTGGTTTTGAATTGTTTAAACAATAAATAAGTTGCATGTGTCAGATTTTCAAAAACAAACAAGTGTTCCGTATGGTTTTTTGTATGGTAAAATGAAATATCTAGTCAGTTTTTCAAAAAAATGTACAGGTAATTAAATATTTTAATTTAAAAGTCGAGAAAAAAAATCACGTGACTGAAAACGTTTATTGTTTAAACTATAAGATGACGTCAACAATATAATACAATCAACTCCATTGCTTTACAACAATGTTTATTATAAGATGACGTCACATCCAAACTCATGGCGTTTTCGGCCGCTTTTAAAAAGGGGATTTTTGTTAATTTTTTTGGCAATCAAAAAATTTCTCGATCGGCCTCAAATTTTGGGTAGTAGCTTATTTGTGCAAGAGGAATAGATTAAAAAAATAAAAAAAAATCATGCAACTTCCTCATTGAACCATTGTTTAAAATCAATGTTTAGGATTAAAATACGTCACATTATGACATTTGATGTTTCCGAGCCCTTTTTTAAAGTCAAACTTTGAAATTAAATTAAAAAATAAATAATAATCGTAATTAAAAAGAAATATGCGTATATTCCACTCTTAGGTGCATCTATCGAATGAAAAAAAAATAAATACTGGAATTTCCCGTATATTATTATACGGTAGCACATATTATTTGTACTGCTAAACGAAGTAAAAGCTAAACATTATTTTTTGGATTTTTTAGGGATGGGCTATCCAAGAAAGGCGTAGATACGGTTATTTCCGTATAATTCAGTTGAATCCAATGTTAAAATACTTATTTTATTATTCAATCACCAGTTAAAAAGAATATATTTAAGTATTAGTATTAGGTCAGCATTTTTTAGAATCGTTTTCCATTTTCTCCGTTATGTATATTAAATTCAGCGTTGCCATTGGTGGTAATGCTGATAACACTGTTCAACAAATTCAACCTTCAAAATTTTTTCCTTGAAGAAAATAGTCATTTCTTATAGTTTCTGGGTCGCTGAATACGAAAGTCACCATTAAAATTCTCAATTGACTCAGGATTTTCGGGGAACAGCCCCTCCCCTTTTTTACGTTTTTCGACGACTTAATAACTTTAAACTCGATTTTCAGGGACAAAAAGCATTGCTTTAGTCTTCAAATTTCTCCCCAGGGGACAAGAAAGGTTCAAATTAATAAAATATGATAAATTTATAACGAATGGATAGGTTTAAGGGGTAATTTATTATTATTCGTATTTATTTATTATTATTCGTTTATTTTAAATATCACTCAATGTTCGCATTTTTTTTGGTTACCTGAACGGGACTGTTTCCCCTTGGTAACTCATATTATTTTATATATTCATTTGTAATTTCCATAGTGTAAAATAAAGATTATTATTATTATAATTATCCCCCTTAAACGCAAAAAAATCTTTAAAGTAGTAGGATTTGTTATACCCTATTCATTTCGCTTATTTTTTACTCAACTCCACTTTGAAGGGTCCTAACCCTTCCCCAAGGACCCAAATTAGATGACAACATGCAGAAATAATTTTTACTAAAAGCGGCTGAGGTGTTAGCCTCCCAGAAGCCCCCGCAGAAGAGTTCGGAAGACTTCCAGAATCGCGAAGGCGCTCCCGAGCTCAGGAATTCTTATTAATGATTTTGAAAAGATTACAAATGACATTTCTCTAATATTTTGGGTCTATCCTAAGTAGAAACTCTCCAGTTCTTTAAAAACTGACCAGTTTTAGGGAGTCAAGATTTCATGTTTCAAGCTGTTAATAGATGCACGGCTGTGGATAACAATTAGGGGGCATCCCCTTGAAATTGAGGGATGGAGGAAAATGGGGGCGTTAATACCTCAACCGTTTTTATTAAAAACCATTGCTGCATATTGCCATTTTTAGGGGGGTAATAACCCCTTAAACCTATTCATTTGCTACAAAATTTCATATTTTACAAATTTCAACCTTCCTTGTCACTTTGAATGTAATTTAAAGACTAAAGTAATGCTTTTTGACCCTGAAAATCGAATTCAAAGTCATTAAGTCATTGAAAAACGTAAAAAGGGGGAGGGGCTGTTTCCCGAATATCCTGAGTCAATTGAGAATTTTAATGGTGATTTTCATATTCAACGACCCAAAATCTATAAGAAATGACTATTTTCGTCAAGGAAATTTTTTCATTGTTGAACAGTGTAATCCTCACATATTTTTACTACTTAACCCTTTAACTACTGCATAATGATTTTATGCAACTTTTGTGGTGCAAGTATTTTTTGAGTCCCAAAATATGAAATTAAGGGATGTTTATAACTAAAATAATAATCTTTGGGAAATAAAATAATAAATAAAATAATTTTATATTTGGGATATAAAAATTCACTTAAATTTTACACTAAATACCCCTTATCTCTCTATATTAAAAAAAGTTACTGTCACCGCCGCTGCCGCCGCCGCCGCCGCTGTTTCAGAAAATTTAATTTTTCAACTCTTTGAACTCTCATATCGCAAAAACTACTTGATAGAAATTTATGAAATATGAGAAGTTTGTAGAGGAATATCTGGGGCACATTCTTGAACAAAAAGCTAACTCATGTGATAATTAGTACTGGGGTATTTTTAAGGTCAAAGTTGAAGTTTTTCTTTTTTCGCCGCGTAATCCAGTTCAGCGAAATCTATTGGCAGCAGAACTATGATTTTTTGCAGCCTTATACTCTGAAGTATGAAGATGTGCACTACGTCGCCCTTTTTTCGAATTTCGAATTTGATTTAGAGTAAATAATTTTTTAATTTTCGAAACTTTTGACACTTTTTCGGTTTTTTCTATCTAAAATGAAAACTAATCACGGTATCAATATGATTTTTTAAACACTTATATTCTTATTTTTTAGAAAGAGATTGGCATTTAATTCTTTAAGGTAACTGACTGGGTTGAAATCGTCATTTTCGCCAAAAATATCGAATTTTGTTTTATTGTTTTATTTTATAGTCTGTTTAATAAGCTTTCCATAACTACCTTACTTTAAACTCTGAGTAATCTAGAACACAAGTTACAGCTGTTTTAGTACCGGGTAATACGAGGAGTAACATACAATTTTAAACTTTAAAGTCTTTTTCTGAAGAATGACATGTTTGAATACTTTGGATCACGGTAACAGTGATTACTCTTAAACTACTTAAAATATTCTCATGCTTTTTGTTTTATTTCACTCTTTATATTATAACGCATGTTATCTTCTACAATCTAAGAAAAATATTTGAATTAAGGTATTTTTTAAAGTGTGTAAACTTGATTTAAGTAGTTTTTTTCATGAATTTTTACTTTTTTCGATTTCAAGTTATTGTATTTCTTTTCTATTTTGAAAATTTCAGATTTTTTGTAGATAGTGACACAGATTAGTGTCTTAGGCTCAAAATCCTGCAAATATTTTATTTGTACCTATCAAAGAACATTCTCAGGAGTTGTTGGCGCAAGTTGAAATTTTAGCCTTATTTTCATTGAAATTTCTCAATATTTTGAAAAATAATTTTTTTTAAATTCTTTTTGGAATGATTTTCTTTGTTTTAGAACATTAGCTCTCGGAAAATAGGAATTAAATAATTATTTAGTTAATATTTAAAAAAAAGGCCTCCCAACCCAGTCAGTTACCTTAAAAAATTCTAATTAGTTTTGGAATTATTAAGCATCAAAGTTTCATTTTTTTCTTAGTTTTAGTAGGTCTTTATCAGACGTGTTTAATGTTTTTAAATTTTATATTTGCCTGTTCACTAGATTGTCGCGAGCACGGATATTTAAATTTAAAAGTTTTGAGGTGCAGATTTTGGCTCTAAGTTTGCTAGCGTTATAGTATAGACTTGGTTAATAATCTTTTAAAGATACTTCGATATTTTTTGAACCACTAGAGAAATAAATAATTTAACTTTATGGAGTGTTATTTGTGCCGATGAAAAGAAGAGGATTTTCGGGAAGTTTGTTTTACTCTGCTAAAGATCGATTGCAGATATTACAGATAGCTTCGCGATCTGTGAAGATGCATAGCAGTTACGGGGGTTGGTGAGCGTAAGCGAGCAGGGGGTGGTAGCCCTCTATTCATTAAATTATTGATAATTTAAAAAGAAATATTTCAGTAAGAGTTTTATTTTGATATTTTTGTGGTAATGATCCGAATTAAATTATTGAAAAGTTTGAGAGAAAAAAAGTTTCGATAATAAATGATCATTAACTATATACTCTGTTCATTTAGAATTAGCGCCTGAGACGTAATGTATTAGAAGCATTATTATTCCAATTATAGTCGAAAAAATGTTCTTCTGAAATGACAAGGCAGCCTTAAGCAGAAGTAGTTAAAATACTGTAAAAGCAATCGGTCATTGAAGTTGTCTGATGAGCATTATTAAGCATTATTGAGCGTTTTTGATCCTGTTTCAGGCGCCTATTCTAAATGAACAGACTATAAGCAGACAAGTTCCAGGTTGTACTGGATTGTTGAGATGAAACAAGCGAGCTCTGCTCGCTAAGATCGCGAAGCGATCTTCAAAGAACTGCGAAGCAGTTCCGGGGGTTGGTGAGCGATAGCGATCAGGGGGCAGAGCCCCCTAGTTTTAGAAAAAAATATAATTAATTTTGTTTTTTTAGCATTGATCAATGTTTTGATGTACATTTAAACTAAAAATTAAAAAATAATTTTTGTAAATCAAGTATTCCCAAAAAATGGTCTCAAAGGTAGGGCGATACCTTAAGGTTAACCTGGAATCAAGCTTTTTTTGAGAACACTGATTGGCGAACTACTTGTTTCCCTTTTTCAACTACCAATCAGAAGTTTATTTCACTTTAAGTTAAGTTAGTAGTGAATACGGCTTTAAGCGATAGTAAAAACGGACGACTACTTGTTTTACGAACTTAGCTTGGAATCTTGCTTGCGAACTCCACCAATGACCAAGCAATTCTCCACCAAGAAAAAAAAATGATATGTTCTTGATACCACCGGCCCACTTTCAAAACCAATAAAAAAACCCGCTAATTCCACATCGGAAATCCATGACAACCCGTCACGAGCGATAAATAGAAGTGAGAGAGAGAGACCCGTGGCGACATCGGAGTCAACAGTGATCGATGGGGAATTTAAAATAACGCCCGCAACACGCACCGCTGAAAACTATTGAAAATCCATCGCGGCCGAAACCGCACCGAAAAAGCCCTATTGTTGGCTCTTTTTTTCCCTGCTCGGTCAGATTACTGCCCTCGAAGAAAGGATTACTGGCATGATGGATGTATCCGTCCCACCAGATGAAAGAACAGATTTATCAGTCAAGCCTGGACTCTCTTTTGACGTGGAAGATTGAAAAAAAGAGCAGTTCGAGCTTGTTGGATACCGCCTTAGGTGTGCTCCCAAATACGCATAAGTGCAGTAGCAAATGGGAGCTAGTGTTGATAAAAGGGTCAAAAAACTATGCTCCATAGAATTTTCTGGCCGGTCAGTGGGCATGGCCTATATTTTGTCCCCCGACCACAAATACCAGAACAGAGAGTCCATGGCCATAGGAGGTAAGGTATGCCTTGTGATAGGGGCTCTGTTGGCGCTGAGATCGCATCAAACTCACGCCTTCTCTGATGTGCTATCGATTCTTTTCCGAATTTTCTCTCTTTAGATTAATATCTGTTTTGTTAAAATGAAATTTAAACTTTGACATCTACACTGGCCACTCTGTATATTCTTGTTTGTGGTCCCGAAAGTCTTTTAGGAAAAAAAGAAGGAAACAGACACATGAGGAATAATCTTTTGGAATTCAGCATGTTAGGGGCACAGAGTACTAGAACAGAGAGTCCGTCGCCATAGGCGCTAATGGAAATCGAAAAGTTGGATGGTTGTGGGGCTATTTTGGCGCTGCGATCGCATCAACGTCACGAGAGGCCTGATTGGTTGAGAAAAACTTTTTCCTTCTCCTTCGAAAATAGAAGATTGAGTGACAGCCAATCACAGGTTTGATCTCTCTGTCAATCATTTAGTTCATCGTGGCGCCCTCATAACCATCCCACTTTTGAATATATAGTTTTGGACCCTCTGTTAGGATTTTTCTCTGTGGTTAGGGGGAAAAGAAAAATACCTTGTATACCTTATTCCATTTTCCGATATAAAAATTTTTTGTTCATTTTGAGAAACCGAAATTCCAATAGAACAGTTTTTAAACTTTCTGTGTTAATTTATTTTTAGTTTCTATGGTTTCTAATTTTTGATGAAATTTGAGATGAGTTAAGTCATTAGGGTGTCTCAAATTTTTTTTTTCAAAAAACCTCACTTCCCCTTCCTTTTGGTCCCAAAAGATAGTGTGTGAGGTTTCACCCCCCTAAGTTAACTCTAGGGATTGCCTCTCTAGAGCTCCAAAGTTTGAAAAAAGTGGAAAAAATGACCAATTTTCAGAGTTTTTTAAAAAATATTTTTTAAGATTGATACTGTGTTAAAACTGGTTCAAATGTGTTATTTAGGACTTGTTTAAATGGATTATATTTATTTACGTGCATTTACCGTACCCTATAGTCCCTATAATTTAAAATTAAAACGTACCTCTTAGGGACGTTGCACTCACCAAAGCTTATAATGCACTACCGGTGGACGAAAGAAATTAAATCCGAATTTCTTCGAAAGAACTCCCTCAAATTATGCCATTTGGTGCTAAATTAATATTATAAATTATAAAATCCAGTGAAATAACAATAATGAAGCATTCCACTGAGCTGAATTCCAGCTGATCAAACCCAAAATTTCTACTAATAAAGGAACGTTTAATTGTAGGACATTGCAAGTAATCTGGATTTCTCAGTAATTTTTTAGTTCCAGTTTTTCAAAGAGATGACCCAGTTGGACAACTAAAATGGCCATTTTCTTTGGTCAACTTACATTTTCCCTTCCAAGTTCTAACACCTCTTAAATCCAGCACTGCGATTTTATTCCACTCCTGGGAAGGTGAAAAAGTGATATATTGGAAAAGTCAGGAGAAGGAAGGAGGAGGCGAGTGTATATAGAAAGTGCAGATTTCAGGAGATTTGGGCTTTTTGTTCAAGATATTTGACCGAGGGAAAGTATTTGATAACTTATGGATAAATAGTAAGGTGCCGAAGTGTAATATGAAATGGTGAGATTTTGCTTTGCTTTTTTTGAAAAAGGGAAATATTTGGGTAAGGTATTTAATACTATTTTGAAGCTTTGGTTTGGATTTGGTAAAATAAACCTTGGAAAAGGCGTTATTTTTCAAAATTTCCTTTAGAAACATTCTTCGACAGCCTCAAAATTTATAAAAATAACTTAAATGACATGTATCAACCGGCTACTTTTGGATACGGCCTTCAGTACTATAGTGGACTTTGCTTAATATGATCGCTGTTAATGTTATCAATCGGATAATGTTATTGAAATTGACTGGTCTCGATCCTCCTATTTAAACTGACACAAAATGCATCGCTTAATTTTATCCAAATAAGGAGGAAATCCCCCAAATCCTCTTTATTCAGTTGAAGGCCAATCACAATACATAAACATACAAAAGGAGTCGATAATTTAGTAGAGTTTTTTGAACCACTCTTATATTTTTTAAAGAAGTGTTGTAAGTTGCAAAATACTGTTCTCCCAACTATAGTAAAATTGTCACGTGATTTTTACAGACTTTGCACGGCTGATAGTTGGGTAACCGGTGATAGTTGGGGTCTTGCTTCTATCTACAAGCAGATGTCTCCTCCTCTTTCGATCAAATACCCCTCAACTTCCACCTGTCTATCTCCGAATTACTGCTTCCAGCGTTGTCAAAATCACGTGACCCTTTAACTATCGTTGGTTTCACAGTACTTTTAAATACTTCAACATGGACTCAACAGTCGTGATTTTAATACCAGCACTCTTGTTACACTGTTTGCCACTCTTTATAGTAAACCTAATCTAATATATTATGATCTGGGACAAATATGATCACATTAACCGCACTTAACAGATAAATACATTTCATTCAAAATTAGCTAGTTAGCATGAATAATCTATTATTTTATTACTTAACAAGATATCTAGTTGGCTTTTATATTGTTTTTGATATTACTGAACATTAGAGTAGTGAGTTTTGTCACCACACTTACTTCACTTTGAAATAACCTTACTGTAATCAGTTAGTCAAAACACGTATCCTTTACTAAGGAAACATTTAAAAAGGTATTTTCCTTAACAAGATAACGAATAAATAATGCAAAATCTAAATAGCCGAATGGTTTTTTTTAGGCTTGAGACACGCAAATTCTTTCAAAAACGAAAACTCAACAAAAGTGGGCTCCATCTCTCATGACAAGGTAACCACAACAGTTTCTTCCGTTATGACTTATGTTATCATTGTCATCTAGATTGCAGTTGTTGACTGTGTCAGACGTGTCTCTGCTTGTGGGAATTAATAGCTATTGCATGTAAGGAATTTTTAATAATTTGTTTTTTTTTAATTTCCATAATGGACATAGAACAGTATAATTTCCACCAAGAAACACGATAGCTCCCGAAGACTGGGTATTTTAGTGTTAAAAATTCCATACTTCTCATAATAAGGGAGAGGATAAGTTTGACGTTTAACACTAGATGAGTGATGTACAAAATTAAATTTATGCGATAAAATAGTAGGTAAAGCATGAAAATAATCCTATTTTTTCAGAGTAGTTCAACTGAGGAATTGCGTCACAATTAACTTCCTAAAACCACTCATGAAATAAAATTTACTTCCACATCATTTCAGCAATTAAAACTTTCAAAATGATTATAAGGGTATAGGGTATATGTTAAATATATTCATTCCACTTAAATTTTAATTTCAAGCTAAGTACATTTATAAATATCATAGTAATTAAGCATTTGTTGATTCTTTTGGGACAATTCAAAATATTTAATTCTCAAAGTGATTTAATATCAGTTTCAAGCATGTAATCATGCATATTTGTAATCAACTAAAATTTTACCACCGGTTAAAATAGTCTAAAAGAAAATATTTTAAGGATATATAGTTACGTGTTTCAAATGATAGTATCAATATTTTAAAGTTGTTTACAATCTCATAATTCAGGTTTAGGTGAAAGAATGTGAATAAACGTTTCATGCTCCAATGCAACCCAAGCAGCACAAATGTTCAAGATTTGTCGAATTTTTGTCATGCAGGGCAAAATTTCGTTTACTTTTAGTTGCAGTTACGTAAGTTAGATATATTTGATATGAGCTGTGATACTAGGGAAATTAGAGTTCATTTTGAAATTATCACATTCATGAGAATTCATGTATTCGTGCAAAAGGTAAACTGAGCAGACGCTCCAAGGACTTTAAAGGTTATTTTTGATAAGAAAATTTCTATAAAGATTTCATGCAGTTGTTTTTTTTTAATTTCTGTATATTTCCTCGTTGCGATAATAAGAAGGTATCATTAATTTTATTTCTAATTAATAATCCACCCAAAAGAACTTTTCTTCACCATTGGAAAAAAAACTTCAAAACAATGTTGCCTTCGAGCTATTTCTACCGAAAGAGAAAATCGACAAAAAAAACTCGAAGAAAAGGTGAAAACTTTTCAATAATCCTATTCAGCTTCACACCTAGTTTCCCTCTGGACCCACTCAACCGAATACTAAGACAAAAAAAAGTTTCATAAAAAACTACTCATCGAAAAAATTATCGAAACAAAACTAGAAACAGGCAATTTTCAGCGAAGTATCACGTACAGAAAAAAAAACTTAAACCTTTCTTTTTAAGTTCATTAGCGACATAGAAATCCTATCTGAAGAAAGGAGAGATCGGAAATATAAAAATTCTCTTTCACGAAATCTTTGACTCTTATTTAGTATTATTATTATATCCTTCTTATTTTCGGTCCAGTGGTCTTATTCTGTGCTCCGATAAATAGCATTCCGCTTGACAATGGAGCGTAGGGAAAAAATAAGGGAAAAAAGGGAAAAGAGTTATTTCTCGCAGTAGGGAATGGCGGAATAATAATGGCTGCGCGGATGGGATCCAGAGAACTTTCAACAAGGGTGTTCGTTTGCATTTTGACGTAGGTTTGTAAAAGATAGCGGTGCTAATAGTTAGTTGGCGGTCTCTTTGAAAGCACTGCCGACGAGTTCTTTTTCTCTCTGGCACTTGAGATTATTTTAGAAGAAGTATTTTTAGGGAGATAGTTTTGGGGAGAAGAGTTGTGGAACTAGTTTGTTGGAAGTTTTTCTAGTTGCTCGTTCCTTGGATTGCCTTTTTCGTTCCCGCATGAAAGGTTAAAGGTTATGTGATTGGCAACTTCGATGTTGGTTTGCCAAAGTTACGCCTCGTTTCGATTTAAATACACGGAGAAGTTAAGTTTCATCACTCCTCATTGATGCATTTAATGAAATATTACTAACTGAACTCTATCCCGCAAACTGGATAGAAATTCTTATTCACCCAATCTTTAAGAAAGGTGACCCCAGCAATCTAGGTAATTACAGTCCAATATCGTTAATTCCTGTCATTAGTAAGATATTTACCTCGATTTTAAACAATAGACTTACTGAATGGCTGAAAAATAGGAATTTACTGCATGAAGAGCAGACAGGATTTAGAAAGGGTTATAGCTGTTAGACCAAGCATTTATTTTAAACTCAATCATTCATGATAATTGGTAAATCCCATACAAGTTGATTTTGACAACTTCTGTAACTATCTATAACATTCTAGTTAATCAGGATACTTCCTTCTAAAATAAAAAAACGCGTAAGTGCTTACTTAGTTTAAACTTTTAACTTTGATGATTTTTACAAATGTAAGAATATGGATACTTGTATGCTAATTTATAACTCATTTCTTTTTATGGAACTTGAGATTATTTTAGAAGCATTATTTTTAGGGGAAAAGTTTTGGAAGAGTTGTGCAACTAATTCGTTGGAAGATTTTCTTGTTTTTTTCGCAAATTGTTCGCTTTTGCGTGGATCTTTGTTTGGCTATGGCTATGTTTAAAATACAGCTTTGATATAAAAAAATAAATTTACCCCCTGTACTCCTTCTACTCTCCATAATTAATTCTATATATATATATATATATATTAAATTCAGAAAATAAAATAACGAAGCTAATTCGTGTGGCCTGTTTATGTTTCCCTCCTTCTTTTGAAGCTGCTCAATAATGATTATAGAAATGTTAACTATCACAACATTTTTAATTTTGCTCATAGTAAAAATGCCGTCAATAAATGATGGCACGCTTGTATAGTGTACAGTTTTAAAACGACAGTTTCAAAACTGAGTAAAAATTACTCAAATTTGAGTATATAACAACTCAAACTGGCACCGATTCAAATTACATCAAGTGCTTATTTTTCAGTTAGCATTCGCAAAAATCGAATTGCGACGAGTGACACGAGATGATTCATTTAAAATATTTTTTAGAAGTGATTTGTTTGCGATGTTGCGTTATGAGTTATCGCATCAAAAACATAACAAAAATTGAGGCATAATTGACACCTTTCCAAAATTTTCCAATTTTCAAACATAAGCTAAACGTTTTTAAAGCTCAGTGGTGACTGTTTAAATGTTTGAAATTGAGTATGTCTAGTGTTTCAGTATGGACTCAATTCACGTGACGTCAATGATCACATGATAGCTACATTCATTCATGATAACTACATTGTTTACTAGTGAATGCATTACTAGTAGCATAGTATCAGTTGCATTGTTTTGTGTAGCTATCACGTGATAATCATTACTAACGCCCTCTGGCGATGAATTGACCCCATTGAAAGTATTGGGTCGTCATATTTGAAACAAAAAGTTTCATACCAAGATGAAAACATCGATTTACTCAATTTCGAAACGTTGATTTCTCTCAGAGTAGAGGAGGAAAAGGGTTCATCAATATATAAAACTTTGTGGCAAGGAAGAGGAGGTTACAAGAATTGTGACAGCACACCCAAAACAACAAAAAAAACTAGTAACAACAACGTTTTAAAAAGTAAGTTTAAACATCATTATTTTAAAATGAGGAAGTTTCATATTTTTTTTATTTTTTAAATCGATCCGACCTTACGAGAAAACCCTAAAACCGAGATATTTTTTAATTCTGATCATTATTTATTTTTTTATTGCGGCTTAAAGTTTGCGCTCTGGAAAAGGCGGGAAAAACAGCGATTTGAGATTCGTGATGTCACTCGGCATGTCAAAACGACTACAATTCGCATCTCCTCCTAAACTACGCAGCCGGCGTAGACAAAACTCTATATATAGACGTATCCCGAGGCGAGGACGATCACTATCAAGTTTTCCAAGTTCGAAAATCGAATATTAACAAGCAATTAACGATTTTATGGCTAAAAACGCTTATTTCTCCATTTCTCTACTGATGTAGATCTGCTTGACTCGCTATTTTAAATATGAAAACCTCAGGATTAAATATTTTTAATAAGAAAAGCTCTATAATTGCCAATTTAAAAGTTAAATCAGCTATGAAAACACCAAAATAAAATCAAATAATTAATTTTAAAACATTACATTCTTATATTTTAAGATGAATTATTTATTAAGATTATATTTTAAGAATTAAATATTTTTTATTAAGTGAGACTAATCTTCATCTGGTCAAATGAAACTAAGCCAGATCCATGAGGTCATAAAGACCTTTTATTTTAATAATGAATAAACATCAACAATGCCTTTTGTTTGGTGTCGAGTGACGTCAAATTTGATTTTTGAGCGTTTGCGATTGCATCATTTGTTTACGACTTTTTTCAACTTTTATTTCTTCTATATCTCAGTAAATAAATTTTTAAGGAAAGTTTGGATTGCAGATTTGGATTTTTCACATCTTATATTGTATTAATACACCCCAAAATCGAAAATTTAAAAAATATGAAACTTCCTCATTCTGTCTGTTCTGTATAAGATTTCAATTTGAAATTATTAAGCGAGTTGCACTTAAACTTGGAAAAAAAAGTATGGTTCTAGACATTTACCAACTTTATTGTAAACTTTTTATTTTAGCACAGCGTGACATCTGATAAAATGGGGAAAGAGTATGGTGAAGCGTGACACTTTCTAACATAGAAGAGTGAGAGGGTCAAATATGTTGAAAAAATATGTGACAATTATGCAAGCAACATATTACTTCGTGACGTCTTTATTCACCACTTTAATAACTAATAATTCAACTAAATAAGATAAGGCTGATTTCCAATCTGTTATTGGATAAATAATTTCTCTCCTATTTTACAACGACGATTTCACTTCGAGATTGTCGATAGTACGAAATTAATTATGAGAAATAATTATTACGATTCATCTGTGAAAAGAATATCTTTAAGATAAAAATATTTTGATTAATGTTTAATGCTCTCATTTATTATCATTATAAAATTGAAGGGCTTGAAGTAAAAAAATAATAAAAGTAATAATCACGGAATTAAGTCTCGTTACTTTTGGGACAGGCCTTGTAACATAGCCCCTTCATCCACCAAGCCCTTCAATTATGAAAGATTAAAAAATATTTATAAAAACGACTTAGTATGAATGAATGCCATATCTATGACTCAAACCTTTATCTCAAAAACATATACACTGCTTATATAAGCTTGAATTCGATCTTCATAGATGGATTGCCCCTAATATTATATGCAGATCGCGGGGCAAAAAAGGTAGGGAAGCACTGCCCTAGTTATGTCTCACATAAAAAAGTTCCATAGGTAGCGGCATTGGGAAATACATTATAACCCCCATCGAATTTCAACACAAGTCAACCAAATAAATCTACAGTCAATCCTTCGAAAATCCCTAACACGATCGGGCACTTCCTTCCTCTATCGTCCCCCCATCCCTCTTTTAATCTTTCCTAAACGTCGCTTTCTCCCATTTACCCCTCCCCCCAGGGAGGACGGTCCCCCGAGAACTCAGATAACGACCCCGGCAAAAAGGAGTCCCTTAAATCACGCCCATCTAAATCTCTCGAAATGTTCCGGCCCCAAGAATCAAGATATTATTCTTGCAGGGAAGGGTTTATTGCGACTCTGCCAGTAGAGGTAAAATGTCAAGACATTGCTTCAAAACAGGGTGTTTGTTTTAAATTTAAAATTTGCTTACAGCTCCTCACTCTCCACATGGTATAACATGAGGCTCAAGTGCGCAAAGTACAAAAAATACATTATAAAAAACAGAGCAAACTTTTAAAAACGTCTTTAAACTGTGTAAAAGCCGTTAGTATATACGTCACAGTAAAATATTACGAGTTCTACAGTTTCAATTTCCTGACCACAGGAACAAAGATTACTATTGACTAAATTAAACCTGAATAAGTAGCTATTAAAATCTCCATGCCCTGTAAAAATCTGGGATAAGTTAAAATAGGTGAACACATTTTTACACTTCAACCTCTGAAAAATATATGGAAAAAAATTTTAGTCAACATTTCTTTCGGTTAACCCAAGAATTCAGTATTCCAGGCCAAAACAGTTTTCTCTCGACAATCAGTCTGGAACTCATCGAACCTTTCTCTAAAAAAGATCCAAACGATAGACTCAAAGAACTTGCGATAAGAACAATCGATTCTCTATATGGCCTCAAACATAAATATCAGTGCTTTCACAGATGGGTTTCCATACTCCACTTTCACCAACGGTGGTGCAGGAGTGGTACTGCTCCTTCGTGATGGTCAAAGACGAGAAATGTCAGCTGGTGCTGGACAAAAATCTAACTTCACAGAAGAATTGACTGCCGTTTCCACAGCAATCGAGACGTATTTCAATATTGCACCTTCGCAACAGCTGCATGGTATCACCATTTTCAGCGACTGCAGGCCATCTATACAATCCCTCATTAAGGGTACTTCAAGCCTAATCTAGAGTATCCTTGAAGAACTTGGAAAACTTCAACGTCTCCAGAAAAATGCATCTTACAATGGATTCCTGCCCATGTGAACTTGGAATTCAATGAAATTGCTGATTCCTTGGATCAAGATGCCAGAGATCTCAATCAAAGTACAACCCTAATTGGCTATATGCGCCTATTTGGGTTCGAGACTATAAAAATCACGTGTTGGTTATAAACAAACTATCACTAATCATATCTCAAATCATATCTCACTATCATATCTCACTACAAACTCTACTAGTGTAGTATCTGTTGTAACCTTTTGCAAGCTCAGTAGGCCACATGATGGTTATAATGTAACGTCAGACGGATATAGTCCATTTCGCTGGCCTATGCAAATGCTTTTGCAGGATCGAGGCTTTTTGCCCCCTCGAGAATCAAAGCCCATGATATAAAACCAAAAGTTATAAAAAAACTGTTGCAACGGCCCGGACGAAGAACTCACACCTCATCATGGTTTCAACTGCTCTGCAGTCCATTCAGGCCTTCACTATTTTATCTATCCTACAGAGGAGGAGTTATATTCTACTAACTCAGTAGAAATAGCCAAGATAATACAGGCACACCATAAAATATGAATCAGTAGAGGAGATACGACACCACAACCAGTGTTCTCTTAAGCTGCATGTTTCCAGTGAGACAAAGGGGCAGACGTTGCTCGATCAACTACATCAAACTGGGTTTGAAATTGATAATTATTATGGAGCCGAAAAAAAATCAAAATCAGATAGAAATGTTTATTTGCCAATTTTAAAAATCAGGCAACGGTTTTCATGAAACATCTACGTGTGTTTTTTCTTCTGAATATGGCCTGTAATGCTATTTTTTCGCCACATTTGGAATATCTATGCTGAAAGTTGTTTTTCCTTGCTAACAAGATACGCCTGTAAAACGTGTTCTTCCTTTCAATTAGACAATATGCAGAAAAGATAACTTACGGAACGGTCAAAGTAGTCACCAAGTAGTAATCCAAGTTTTTACTTGAACAAATATGCAATGTTATTCTAATTAACTGCATCAGTTTGACAAAGATGCAGTTAACATACGGGTTTGAAATTGATAACTATATGGACACGGAGAAATTCGGAAATTTTCCACTTTTAAATATCAGAGTGCGTTTTTCGTCAATCACGAATCATCGTTTCACGATTACAAAAGAAAAACTCACGTGGTAATCATTAATCGTTATTTTAAAGATTATCTGTCAGCATTATTACTTTTTTTATTTTGCTCAAAAAAATTAAAATCATATTTGTTGCACGAAAGATCGACAATTTAGAGGAGTTACCTCGAATATTCTGAAAAATACCTCAGAAGTTAGAAAGGACTAAATCCTCGAAAACGTATACTCGGCAAAAATGTTTCCTGACCCTAAGACGTCACTTCGCGGAAGGAAAAACTGAGTAAACCGAAATAATTATTGGTTAATAGGAGAAGTTACCGCACCCAAATCGTGTTAATAAAGACGCTATAACAAACTAATAATATTTCTATTTGTAGGTTCTTAATTTAATTCAAAATTCAGACACTGCCCTGGAAACCACTTTCTTTGAGTGCTCTCAGACAGGTTCAAGTTAAGTTGCAGTCTGGTATTAATTACCGGTTTTGGCGAGGTGTGAAAATGTTTTGGTGGTGTTTGAGTTTTATTTTTTGACCGAAATATTTCCTTCATGAATTATTGATTATTATCGGAGTAAAAATTAATCACTATTTTTAGTAGAAACTAATTAGTTATTATTTCAAAATCTGATCACGATTTAATGCCTTAAACCAGGTCTGATATTTTACGATTTTACTCAGAACTTGATAATTAAACCATGGTTTGGCAATCCATTGTGATCATTAAATTAAAACCCTGCTTTCGAGGCAATAGATACGAATTTTAACTGGTACAAGGATGGTTGCGGGGAATCCCCTGGAATTACAAAAAATCACACAAGCGTAACTCATCTTGCTACAATGAGCCTTCTTTAATCACCACTCAAATAACTAATAATTTATTTAAATAATGTTAGATCCAATAAATCACTTTAACTATAAACTTTATTCAGTAAAATTATAAAAGCCTAAGACAACATTATGTTGTCGATGGTACGAAATTTATGTATGATTGTCCAAGTATCAAGTGGTCTCTTAAATAGGGGCTGATATTTGATTATCGCTTTTTAGATGGAAACCTGGATTTTAAGATGAATTTGATATTTAAGCAGGGATTTTGAGTTAAATTTACCCCAAAACTAGCTTTAATATGTTAAATTTGAAGTAAAAACGGGACTGGCAAAAAAATTGTGATCAAGTTTTGAGATTATAAATGGTTTTGTTAAAAATCATGATGATAATCATTAATTCATTATGTAAAATATTTCGATAAAAAATAAAACAGCTATAAAACGTATTGCTCACACCTCCCCAAAACCACCAAGCTAATTTTTCTAGGATATGCGTTCTCTTCATTATTTTCAGAATAATCAAAATATCTCTCTATTGTCGAATTATCCATCTTATTATGTCAATTTATTGACAGAAATAATTTTTCTTTTCCGGAACAAAAAAATAATGCTCACACAGGGTCACCCTACCAAACCGCTGTCTAGCTATAACATCTCTACGGAAGCTGCACATGGAGATGGAAAAGATGGAGATTTATATAGAGCAGTGTGTGTATTAGAGTTTCGCGTTGAAGAGAGCTTTCGATTGAATTGGAGGGATTTGTCAATGTAATGGATGTGTCGTTGGTATTGATTTAAATGGATTTAGTTTATGGGAAGATGCACGATTGACTGTCTTTCTACTCTTCTTTCACTGGTGTGATCTGTGAGTAAGATATTTGTTTTCATGTAAAACCTTTCTTACTGAAAGAATGGGGGAGCCAGGGGCTAGTTGATGTTTTACCTTAATTTATTCAATTTTCTTGCTACACCCGAATTTCGGTATTGAGTAGAGCAGGGGTTCTTAAACTGTGGTCCACGGACCCCCGGGGGTCCCCAGAGAATTCCTAGGGGTCCGCGAGTTACCTTGGGTAACACTCAAGTTACCTTTGAGTGTTCCCCAAAGAGTTTCAAAATGAGATAAAACTAGTGATGGGCAGGTATCGATACCAAATACTTAAGTACTCGATACCTATAGGTATCGAGTGTATTCGATACCCACAAAAGTATCGATACTTTATTGACATATTTCGTTTTAAATTTTTCAATGAAGTAATCTTTATAATACCTACTGTAGATCAAACGCAGCCTGTTTCCGTTTTCATTTTGCAACGCTCAAACCCAAGTCGTTATCCGCGAGAGAAATTTGACGCGGCTAGGTTTTCCCCCCGCCAAATCCTTCGCCTCTATCCACCTCCACGCCCGTAGCTACGGGGCTTTTTGATGGATCGCTTTCAGTTTTTTGAATATTAGTCTGATTATGGATAGGCCCTAAAAAAATTGTCCCTTCAGGTTTATTTCCCGACATTGAAAAAAAGTACTCGATACCTAAAAGTACTCGATACCTATAAGTATTCGATACCAAAGTATTCGATTCCTATAAGTATTCGATACCAAAGTATTCGATACCTAAAATTATCGATTTTGCCCATCACTAGATAAAACACTAGTTTAATGGGAAAATTTCAAAAAAAATGCTTGGAGGGGACCCACAGCCCCCTCAAAATTTTGATTTCTATCTACAAATTTTTCCTTGAAAATTTTGACGTTTACAAGGAGCTCTTCTCTTTGGGTGTAAACAAAAATGTCTCAAAAAATGAGCTAAAACACTACTTTTAGAGGCAATTTTTCTGGGGGAAACCCCCCAGACCCCAATTATTGTTCGGAGTAATTGTAAAACTTCAACGTAATGTGGAACATAATTACAATACTAAAAAATCTAGGGGGGCCGCGATGTTTGTCTATTACATAAAGAGGGTCGTGGAGATCGAAAGTTAAAGAACCTCTGGAGTAGAGTATGGTCATAGGGGTCGTTCAAAAACTACATAAGCATGGTTCTTTTGTCATTTTTGATACCCTCTCCCCTCTTGTGCATCTATTCCTCCCTTGGAAACTTTTATCGTGCTAAAAAATAACATAATTTCTAGAATTGACCATTCTTACCAACAATAGCCCACTTATCGTGGGCCGTTGGTTTCGCAACCAAGATGTAGATGTCAAATCGTGAACAAAGCTAACATACATACATCTTTATTAGGAGCGCACAGCGCCGAAGTCGCTTTATCTCCGCCTGAAATAACAATATGAGATTAAAGGGACATGAATACAAGTTTTTGCTTGAAGTTGGTCATGGTACCAATAAATATAACAAAGAAAAGAAGTGTGGAGGAGGGATAATTCATCATCATCAGGCGATTGGTAGAAAATAGTCATTAGTCAAAGTCAGTCTGAAATTAGTTGATATCAACAGGTGATAATATCAGGTGATTGGTGACGTCATCAGGGGGGATGCAGACGTTGGGTAATCGTGGTGGTGGAGTATGGAAATTTATTTGCAGGACTAGGATCTGAATGGATCATTTGAACACTGATTAGGGTGTTGGGGTAAGTTTGAACTGAGTGAAAGAAATGCTTGGATGTGTCTTCGATGAATTTAGAAAGGTCTTCGGTTTTGAGGTCAAGTTGTAGATCTTTGTTCCTGATATACCAGAGAGCGTCTGTGATACATCGGAGGATTTTATTTTGGAGAATTAGCAGTTTCTTCATGTTGGTGTTTGCAGCAGTAGCCCAGATAGAACAAAGCTAATTATGGAACTAAAATTATGTTTTTAAATTACTAGTTAGTAGAGTGGTGACTGAGGACTACAAAGGATATGATAAAGTGTTGATTACGCTTGGTATGATAGGAATAAGTGTTTGAAATTCATAATTGAAGGGCTTGAAGCATGAAGGGGCTATGTTACAAGTCCTGTCCCAAAAGTAACGAGACTGAATTCCAATCAGAACTAGGGAAGTCAGTCTCGTTACTTTCGGAACAGACCTTGTAGCATAGCCCCTTCATCCACCAAGCCCTTCAATTATGAACGATTGAAAAATTCAAAATCGGATAAAAACTTGTATATATGCCACTATTAAAATTGGAGCAACGTTTTTTAATAACACGGATCTCTTTTGTAGATGGGAAATAAAACCAGCGTCGTAATCATTACTCGTAATCGCAATTTTAGTGATTATCTGTGAGCATTATTTTTAAGTTTTATTTTTCGTTTTCCAAAACCTTTTTCATAAGGCCATGTAAATTAGCTTAAAGTTTTAGCAGCGAGTTCACAAATATCATAGAGGGCGCATCTCTTTTATCCCGTCAAAATTATAATCCTATACCAAAAATACACACACCCATCCTGAATATAAAGCAACCATAAAAAGACTCCTCCATCCAACCAAGTACGAAATTTTAAAATGAAGACCCAACCCAATTAAGACTTTGCCGCCAACAACTTCACTTGATAAAAAACACCCTTTTATGGCTCTTTTAACCGCATTTGTAACAGTCATAAAATTCTGTAACGCTAACTTTCGGAAACAACTTTAACATCTTCTCATCACAGTCGTGTTCGGGTAAATAACAACTTGGGGCGATTTTTTTTCTCCCCAAAACTGTGGCTCAGAATCACGTTCTACAGGTCATAAAAGGAGGTTCTTATTTTTAAAAACCCGGCAACTCCGTATTTATCACGTTTTTAAATTTATTTTCGCGCTCACTTATTTCGTTGGGCATTCGAGGCGAAGTTATGACTGTTTTGGGTTTTAGGTTTATGAGGCTCGAAAACGAAAAGTTCGTAAAAATGTGAAGGAAGGGGAAATAGTGTGAGGAGTGTGTTTTAAGCTTAATTCGTCGTTAAATTCCCTCCGTCTTTAGTTCGTTAAATGGAGTTTTTTAGCATGAATTTCTTGAGATTGTAACAGAATTTCTAAAATAAAAAAAAGATGACTTTAAATTCCAAATTAAATTTAAAGAAACTAAATGGACATCAATAATTTCAAGGGGTTATACCTGTTCATAGAAGTTCAGTTATTTTTTCCCTTTTCACTCATGTGTGGATAAAGATAGGAGATATTTTGGAGCAAAAAAACAAACAATTTTTCTTTTTTTTTACTTATTCCCTTTTTTAAACTGACGATCATATGTTATGAGCAAAGAATGTTAAACAGAATACCAAAAAAACACAAGCATATTTATTTTTACAAAAGAAACAAAAATAACAAACACGCTGTAAATACTTTTTAAAAATATTTCTAAATGAAGAATGATGCGAAATAAAATCTCTATAAATAAATTGCGAAAGATTTCACACACAGCCTTATCAGAAAAATGTATTATTTAATTTTACCAAAATAAAGATCAATGATAAAAAATCTCTAAGTAAACAGATCTAGATTTCCTGACCTTCTTCACTAAGCCTACATCCTACGCTTACAAAAATAATTTTAAGTTCTTCCGCTTCAGTTATTTGTACAAACCCTAAAAAAGTAATTCATTATTTTCCTTACACTCCGTGACACTCCAGCATAAAAAACATACCCGATCCACCCCATTTATTTTCATTACGAAACCTTTCTACCGACATCACAGGATCTCGCTTTAATCTTTCGAAATAAATGTGTTCAAGCAAGCCGAAAACAACAAGCCATGTTCAATATCTCACTATCATCCATAGCTGATGGATCCTATTTTTAATACACTCAAGCTCAAAAGCTCAAAATTTTTCAGCAAGGTTTGAATTTAATGATCACGCTTGATCGCAAAACCTGGTTTGATGATTAAATGTTGAATAAAGTCCAAAAAATCGGACTTGGTTTTGCATGAAAAACATCCCCAATTGGGGATGGATCCTTTTTTCCCACTAGAGCTGAAGAATATTCAAGGTGAACTCGTGATCAAGGAAGCTTGCGGCAAGAAACTCTGATCGGATTTTGAGTTCTATAGGTTTCGATTGAAAAATAATTAGGTCAAGAATTAAATCTGACGCAGCACCGAAACATTATTGTTCATACTTCACCAAAACCGCAAATCTATACTAGACTGCAACATAATTTGATCCTGGCTCCCTTGTTTTCACTTTCCAACCATGGTGTGTATTCTATTCATATAATAAATATCGATTCTCGGAAATAGATTATGTATTTTTATATGAATCGGTCACACTGAGGTTTCAAAGTGGTGATCTTGAACCCGATTTAAAAAATGCCCAGTAGTAGTTCTCAACCAGTGGTTGCTAAGTTCATCAGCTAAATGCTTTTAAAAAAATTGTTTTACTATCAACATAATGTATAACATAATTGGTTTGTTAATAGATGTTTTGACGGAGTTAAAAAATATATTGCATTGCATTATTACCTATACATTTTCGTTACTCATAAATCAAATCAAATCTTTATTAACACAACACACAAATACAACAAGAACACATAGAGCAAACATAAAAAAAAGAAAAATAGTTATGTGGTACCAAAAGAGCAAAGCTCGTCGTATCGTAATCGTATGAATTATTAGTTTATTTATGGATTGAAATACTACAGTCCTAATTCTGTTTCACGAACTCTATTAAAAATATAAACGACTCTTCTCTCTTCTATAATAGTATTTCTGACTAATTTGTTTTAATATATTATTTAACTATCTTCTATGAGCCCTATTACCACGATTGATATAAACTGGTCTAGAAATTCACAGTATCCAGTATTGGACTTCTCAGAAAATCAAAACCCTACTCGATAATACCAAGGTATCGATACCGAAAAAAATATCTATTCCATCCATCTTTACTCTGGCATGGGGAAAAGTGGCATATGTTGGGGAATAAAGTGCCCAGGTTAGGGATTTATATAGATTTTTACCACATCTTTAGAAAAAAATGGCGTCGTTCCACTCCAAAATGGGTATGAGTGACGCAGGTGGCGGAGAGAGCTATTAGAAGCTGAATGAATACTGGTTTTTTGGAAGATATTAGGGAGGTTTTTATAAGGGTATGAAGTAATGAAAACATGTTAAGGGAAGTTTCATATTTTACGTGAGGTAATTACATCATTCTAAAAGAAATTTTTCGTTCTTTTAGGATCTGTGTTTCAAAGTTTTTAATTTATTTCAGGTGGTTCAATTAAGTTTACTGGTCCCATTTTCAGCCGAGATCGGAATAAGAGTAAATTGAATCTGGATACAATTTGTTGGGTTTATTTGCTGGTATCTGACTGGAGTCATTTTCCCTACTAGGGATATGACAACTTTTTTTCACCATATAATGGTTATCTATTTATATAAAATGAATATTCGTCTCTTTATATTTTTAAACTTTTCAAACCTACATAGATACATACCACGTTGCTCTACTCGCTTCCGGGAATTTTTCTGAAGAAAAAAATAAAACCTAAGCTTTCTAATAACTTGTTTTGGCCTATTGTCAACTTAAAAATCACATTTCATGCCTAACATGACATCATGGCAAAACCATCAATTGTTGTAAATATAACAACAGAAAATATAACATTAATTGTTGTAGGTATAGATAGCATCGATTGCTGTAGAATAACCATAAAATTGCTCCTTTATTGAACTATTTCTCACTCCTTTAGATTTAATCGAAAAACGTTGTAGGATTTTAATTCATAGATTGCCATAGAACTTACATAAATATAGATAGTTAAATTTTCCAGTCAAATTAAACTCTTATACAACTATATTTAAAAATTGTACAAAGCAACCTATTGCGTAAAAAAACCTAAGCTCATAGTAAATTCGCCTTTTATCAAGTTACTTCAATCAACTCCATGCTCAAACAATTTGAAATATACCACTTTTATAACTCCTTCCAGTTTCACCCCGCGAAAGTATAGCACAATATTTTCCCATTTTTTCGTCCTAGTGACCCAAATTTGGCTCAGGGCCAAAAGAAGTAAATTTCAAGAACAGCTGTTGCTAGTATTAAGGCAAAAAAGAGAGCAGACTGTATTTTTTTTCACTGCGGATTTCCTCGCAAGTACCATGTGTTCGGGGGTGAAACTTATTATCAGCAATATGTTCTCAATGAATTTGTCTTCTTTTCTGTTCTTGTTTTGGCTCGGTGGCCCAAAACAGAAGGATAGAAAGGGTTTGTTCTCGTAATGGGATATTTTACATGGTGTCTGAATGCGAGGATTTCTGCGTTATTTGCTTATTCGCTTTTGATGGCAAGTTTCCAGGGTTTTTGAAAAATCTATCGTCTTTCAAAAACAAATTGAGAGTATCGAAGATCATTTGTTAAACCAAAAAAAACAATGAAAAACTACTAAAAAATACCTAAAAAAATAGGGTTGTTTGGGGTAAGTGGAACCCCTTTTTGGAAAAATACTTTTCTGATGTTTAGTAGGAACAATTTTGAAAGGGTTAAATTTGAACTTATTGACTTATTTTATCTAAGACTACATTAACAAACAAAACTTTATTAAGGTGGACACAAATTGGAGCCGAGCGGCGTAAGCGAACAGCCACGAACACGCTCTGCGCACGCACAACTCGTAGGCGCTAAGAGCGGCGCTTGCGCAGAGCGTGTTCGCGGCTGTTCGCTTACAGCGCTCGGCTCTAATTTGTGTCCACCTTTATATTACTTTTTTTATATTTTTTATTCAGAATTAAAATCTAAAGTTTTAATTTATTGATTTGATTATTACAATAGTTTATAAATTATCTTTTGAAAAAACAACAGGTGGGTTTCCCCATAAGAACTCCCCATTCCTCACTTACCCCATAAGAAAGGGTAAGGGAACACTCATATTTTTAATAAAGAGTGCCCAACCACTATTTATTTAGAATGAAAGCAAGAAAACTTAAGAGGGGCAAGTTGGTCTTACTTTATAAACAAACAATTCTGGAAATCTATTTTATATTAGTTTCATAATCTTAAACTCTTAACTCTTTGTTAAAAAGAAATTAAACAAAACTGAAATATATATGAAAAACCCATCTATGTGACAAAATGTTTGGGAACCCATTATTTTTAAAAGTTTGTAATCCATATCTTATAACAATTCGAACCCGTCCCGTGAATCCAATATCCTGAGTCCACAATGCAAGTATCATAATTGATGCAATGTAAAATACCTTTTTAAATTAGTACCACCGTTATGGGAAGAATTTAAAAAAACATCAACTCTCTTCATTACATTTCGGAGTGTTTAAATTTTGGAAAAAAATAACCTACCACGTGCGTATTCTTTCATAAAAATCGCCTCGAAGCAAAACAGTTTAGAGGCTGAAGCTGAGTTTCGCTGAGTCCTTTAATTAAAATTTGAAATTAAACGTCTACACGGAGAAAATGCTCGATTTTTAGTAAAATGAATAGAAAAACTGATTATCTGGGGCGAACAGTTGGGAGCTACTGTAGCCGTGAGGAGAAAGATTAAAGTTTTAAGAAGCAGCAAGTGTTCAAAATCTCATAATTTGTAACTGTCTGATGCATAGTTTTTTGTTGGAACCTGCTCGATCCTTCTGTGAGCTTTTAAAAATAACGTTCTACGAAGAGAAAAGGAAGATTTTCAAATTGAATTTTTGAAGAAGTTTACACCTTGAGGCTTGTGATACTGAAGGCGTGAAATTAGATTCTGTAAATGAGTAAGGTTTCCCTCTTTTAAATATAAATATAATAAAATGTTTTACAGTTTGGTAAAAAGAAGGAAAATGATACTTCTCTGCAATATTGTTAAACGTGTTTATGAAGTAGCTGTCTCCAGGGTTTGCTCATAACTGTTTATGATTATGTTTAGAAAAAAAACCAGAAGTATGTAACCTTTATTTAAGTATGAAATCGCAAATCTGTCTCTTACTTGAAATCATTATATTTTTTTTCACAATAGCAAGACAAGTTTGAGCAGTATTGAAATAATGAAAGAAATATCATAAACGTTTAACTTCCCGTGATTCACTCTCTCGGGATCTTCTTTACATATTATCATCCGTAGTCACAGGTAACTTGACCGGCAGTTAATCGGCTGGTCGAACTTCTGATTGCCAGTTAAATAAAGAAAATTAGTTTTCCACCAATCAGAGGTTTGACTCTCGGTTAACCGCCGGTCAAGTAAACCGGTGTCTACGGCCGTAACGGACTTAATCTTCTGTTACCTGGACCAGTGGAGTTGGTCCAGGAAGCAGACAGTGTTAACTTTAGCCTTCCATTATAAATCGACTCCGCTTAATGTGATCACTTTTGTCCAAGAATATAATAATAAGAATATCCTATTAATAATAATAATAAATTACTTATTAGAAAGTTTCAAACAGTGTAACTTGGGGGTATTAAAGCCCTGGATCTCTACCTTAAGTAGCGACATCACGCTCAATCAGCCGCCATTTTGGGGAGAACTCACTACTAGTCTGGATACTCTAGCTTATCGTCACTAGTAGTGAGTTCTCCCCAAAATGGCGGCCGATTGAGCGTGATGTCGCTACTTAAGGTAGAGGATCTAGGGCTTTAGGGGGTATCAGCTTTAAAATTACACCTATGTAGTCCTATTTGAAGTATTTAAAACAATTTCCCAGTATGCATTTTGCAACTTTTACATTCATTACAATAAAAGAATTGAACAGATAACTAAACAAATTAATGACTCCCTTTGTATGATTATGTATGAAAATTGGCATTAAAAAGTGAAATAAAGGAACTTTTTTGGGGAGGTTTTTATAACGTTTCCTCCCCCGAATTTCAGATGAAGTCTGTGAGAACAGATAATAAGACAAATTCAAAAACTATATGGGTATGCCTCGATATTCTTGAAGATGACCCCCTGATGCTCCTTATTTTAACCCTTACAACGAGTGCTCTAATTTATGCATGTATTCTACTTTGCGTTTGAAGGCACCTGCAACCAATTTGGCTATTTCTACTCCCCATCCTTCATAGTTGAGGCTGTTTACATGCAAATAGTTCAGCAGATGGTACAATGGAGATTCAAACCGTTTGTGCTGCCATGGAAAAAAGAAGTTTTATATCTTCGCTTGTGCCCCATACCCAAAAATTTTAGTTCGAATGCGATAGAAGTTTTCCCAGCATTCACGAGTCTTCTTCTTTCTCAGAAACAAGATGGAAGTTTTCTTACATATTTCCGGAATTTCCATTGGTGAAATAACATGGCAGTTTTTTTTTATGTAAGTGAGAATTTCGAATAAATTTTTCACAGGAGAAATTCTTTTTTTTTCTAAATAGATACACTCTCCACACCTAAAATGGATATTCTTTTCGAAGAAGTGCCCATAAGAGTGGGCTAAAAACTATTGGAAATAGGAATGTAAATAAAACATCGATCGTTGTCTTTTACAATCAGTAACTCCGATAATAAACAGAAACACCTTTACACAAAAAATTTTTGAATTTATATTTATTTTTGTTTTTATTGACCAGAGGCGGATCCATAGAGGGGCCCCTTCTCAACAGATTAAAGTCATGGGTTGTTGTTTGTTTTATAAATTTTTGATTTTCTCTCAATTCGTTTATAATGGGCAATAGTGTATCTGAAACCTCATGGTGAATATAAAAATTATCAAAAACTTAAAGATTAATTATTATTTATATTTTATACCTATATATCATAATAAATATTTGGAGGATTTAAAATAATGCCTCAAAATATTAAATGGATTGTTTTGGCTTTTCTTTGTGCATATTCCTTCTTACATAGTGTATTTTCATGTGTTCTTCAGTTTTAATGAAGTTGCATTTTATTTATTGTGTTAAATAAATTAAAACTTATCTTTCATCTGAATGGGATATAGCCCCCTTGGTGATGCCTATTATATTCCTAAATTTTTGTACTTGCTTATGTCATTAGATAAAGCTATTATTATTGTGGTTAAAAAATATACAATTAATGTAATTAAAAATTTTTTAAATATAAATAAGAAACAAATAAGGTTAAAGCATAATAAATATTTTCTTCATTCCTATAATACCACATTGTTAACACCACAGTTCAAACAATCATATATAACGGAACTTCAAAATCTCCTCCTTCATATATAAATCGATTCCAAAAATATCTGAATCGAATCCCTTCCTTTCAATAGAAATGAATCGATACAGAGCGGAATTGCCAACATTTCGAGATTAATTAGCCCTGCGTGACTTGCCGCAATCAGCGGCGCGACCTGGGCTTATTGCTCGCCAAGGAAGGTGAGGGCTGAAGTCAAGCCAATAATGATTCATGGAGCATGCCAAGGAATAGGAAACTGAAGGGAAAGGTGTGATAATTTTTTTTGTCTTTAACGGATGCCAGGTAATTTATAAAAGGAAAGGAGTTTTTCAATACTTTATAGGCAGTTTTTGAGTTCTGCGGAGAAAAATTATGGTGAGGGAGTTTATTTTCATAGCGATTAAGGATAAGAGTTGCGAAAAATATTCATTTTAACCCTTTCTGTCCTAAGAACTCCAAATTTTCCACATGATTCAATGGTAATTTCGGGCGGCTGAGCACTAGGGTGGGTCAAAAATATTTGTTTTATATTTTCCCAGGGGCACAGCGACAAAAAGTTGCCAAATGGTCTCAAACTAACATGTGTGAAATATTATTCCATTAATACGATAACTCTTTTTGCCTCCGGATTGACGTCAAAGTTTCGATTAATATAGTAATTTCATGTAAAAATGGACAAACGGAAATCGGGCTCTTTTCTCGATTGGACGAATCTGTCATGAATGTAAACGTGCAAAAGGGTATAAAAATCATCATTCAGGACTATAAAATAATTAAAAGGAAACCAGAGTTGAAATATTTGAGTTGTAATACAACATATTTTAAAATATCTCAATGATTAGAACAGGCAATCAAATATTTCTTTCTGGAATCATAAAAATGTGCGAAACATTTATTCCCGGTTGTGAGTAAGACAGTAAAAACATTAAATTTAATAAAAATGGATATGTCAGAAGGTGTGTACCTTGTGTGTTATAAGATTTCAACCCCCGGAGGATATGTGGATATTATTTAAAGGTTGATGTTTTCTTTGAAATTTCAGTTGCATATTAGGGATAGTCAGAGAGGTTTCAGAGACGTTCCTGCTTTTTGTGAGTTTTTACAGCAATTAAACACTTCCCTGGAAAATTCTGTTTTTATTTCTGAAACGTTGAATCCAATTTAATCCTGCCGGACAGACAATCAGTTTTTGATTTTGTTTTTGGGCTCACCACAAAAAGAACTAAATTATTCAGATCAGGTGTAAGAACTGACAAAAATTTTATAGAAGATTTATTTTTTACCAGAGAGGAAAACAAACGAGGATTTTTTGACGAAAAAAAAATTAATGGTCTGTCCGTAAAGTAAGTTTCCCATGAGCTGCAGACGCTAGAAACGCTGTTACGCGGGATTTGACCATACTGGAGTGTACCTTGGCTTCTTTTCTACAAATCCCAGCAATGACCAGCTGCCTGCGATGATTATTATAGATTTGGCAGCTGTTAGAGATGGAGCTTCCACTCGCTTCTCCCGCCAACCGCGTTGTCTTCCCCCCATAGGCGTTCGTCGTCTTGGGCGTCTTTTCGCCCGTTTTTGAATTCTCTGTACCATTTTCCCCATTTTTTTTCGCTCATGCACATTTTTTCGTAGACTTCACACATATTGGAATGAATTTCCATTGCCGCCATATTTTTCACTCACAGAAAAACAATCTCAGAACGTGGCGGGAGAAGCGAGTGTGGGCTCCATCTCTAACAGCTGCCAAACCTATAATAATCATCACAGATAGATGACCGGGTCGGGGATTTGTAGAACAGGAGCCAAGGTACACGGCAGTATGGTCAAATTCCACGTAACAGCGTTCCTAGCGTCTGCAGCTCATAGGGAAACTTACTTTACGGACAGCCCTCGTATCTGCTCAACATAAAAAAAGTTCAACCACATTTCTAAATATTTACGAACCTCTGTAAGCAAAGTATGAAAACTTAAGGCGGCCTAATTGTTGCATTAATTTGTATCACCTATAAAAGAATGTATGACTCCTAAATCCAAAAAAGAAACGTAATTTTAAGAAATAACTTATTTTTAATAACAACTATACCAACTTACAATTTTAACAACAAAGAATTTAGATTAAGAATAAATAATACAGTTCAGCATAGGCCTGGCTGCTTGAACCATATGGTGTCTGGACATGGACAGTGGCCGGCGCACGCCCCGTTAAGGCAGAAAAAGTAAGAGAAGATAAGAAGACTGAGCTTATTTGAACTATCAAACTTTTTATACTTGAAGCGCCGATCACAGTCAAAGTGAACGGTAGGTAGAAACGTCACCAGCTTTTTGCGAAAGCCGGGAATCGAACACCATGGCGAGGTTGCCACGAACTCACTTTTTAAGTCATACTTTACAAAGAAAAATGTTTAAGGTTTTCAACACAATCTTACCATTTAATATTACTGCAAGCACTAATAATGCCCTTAATAAAAGAAATTATCCCAAATATTTTGTGAAGCATTTTATATATAAAAACAATTATGTTGCACTTTAATGGCGTTTACCGAATTGTATAATGATACAAAAGGTGAAAGGAAACAAATTTCCATTATCAGGACTCTTAACTATGCAAAGGGTCGAACTAGTATTACACAAAAACTAATTTCTGTAGAATCTTCAAATTTTATATAACTATATATCAATACATAAATACCCAACATTTCAAATGATTTTGATGGTTTTTATAGAAGTAATCAAAAAAGGAAAAAATTTCCCTGCGCGAAAGATTTTTCAAAAACCATTCAAGTTATAAACATGAAATTGGGTACAAATACTTATCTTCGGGTACTTAATAAGTTATACTTTGGAAAAAAGGTACTGTTAAAAGTATTTTTAATCACAGTTTTTAAAAAGATAAAAATTTTAATTGCAAATTATTAATTAAATAACCGTTTTAAGGTACTTAAATAACCTTATACCTCCCATTTAAATCTACTACGAAGCATAATTTTTTCATATTTGTTAAAAAACGTTTTTCTGAAAAAATTTATTTTTTAAAAACTGTGATTAAAAATACTTTTAACAGTATATTTTTGTAAAAAAAGTAGGTATAACCTATTAAGTACCCGAATATAAGTATTTGTACCTAATTTCATGTTTATAACTTGAATAGTTTTTGAAAAATCTTGCACGCAGTGAAATTTTTTCCTTTCTTGATTACTCCTTTAAAAACCATCAAAACTTTTTAAATTTTGGGTATTTATGTATTGATTGTAGTTATTATGCGGTAAAAATTTAAAGTTTCTACAGAAATTAGTTTTTGTGTAATACTAGGTCGACTCTTTGCATATTTAAGAGTCCTGAGACCCATTAAGGCTTATTAGGGGTTCGATATAAAAAAAGCGAATTAATATTAATGGTTTTTTTTTCTACAGATTCAAGTTGGGTAATTATTTACATGTTAAGAAAGAACTTTGTTTAGGTTATTTTCTATAAATACACAAAAAGAAGACAAAGAGGCCTTAACCTTAGGGAATTCTGCATTTTTATTTAAAAACCCTCACACTAAAAATGTGTTTCTTACTTATTTATATCGATGAAAATAAAGCAAAATAAAATATAAGACATTTAATTCAAATTCTAAAACATATTTTTTTTCAGTTGAGAATTGGACATAGAAATTACCATTCTATTTACCATCCTGTTTATTTCTTAGCTGTTTTGCGTTTCTATACCAGACGTTTGGTTAAAAAATTTACCATCTTTAACCGGATTATATTCTTTTTTTAATGGAAACTCTCGGAAAACACGGAATTTTTCTAATCAAACCTTAAGTTACCAACAAAAACATACAAAAAAATTCTTAATGTCACTGTCGTTTCTCATCACGCTACGAGTTCCTCGAAATTACAGGTGAAATGGTACAAAGATAAACCCCTCAATTCATACGAAAATTCCATTTTTTATTTCAGGGGTCAACTATAAGTTTTCTGCAACCGCTTTAAGTAAGATTTACATATTCATGTTTTTTTTTCATCATAGTTAAAGAAATAGATTGTCAAGCTTTTGTTATTAATGGATTACATCTTCTACTTTAGATAGAAATAATTAATTTTAAAAAATAGTTCGAGTGTAGTTTTGTGTTTTTTTTATTTTAAGGAAAATCTGTGGATTTTACCCAAGGTATTTTTGCAAAGAAAAAAATACCTTTGGTAATTTTTTCATTCTCGTTGTAATATGAGGTATGATTCACACATTCACGTAAGATTAAGTCTAAAATTATTAAATTTTGGTTAATTACTTAAAGTATTTGGTATTTATTTAAGTATTTGGGTTAATCCAAATAAAAAATATCACATAAAAAACCTCACAAAAACAGGTTTGAGTGTATTAAACAAATTCGTTAAACACATTCTTTCGCATTATTTTTTGATGAAAACTTTATTTTACATTCAAGAAATACATTCATTCCAAGAAACATATTATATTGGTTGTATTATTTTTATGATTTGTGTTTTGTCTAAATTAACCCTCTCGCCACCCTGGGCCTCATATGAGGCTCCTACTTATGAGCTCAATTTTGGTATGATGTAAACACGCAAATTTATTTTCTTTTCATCAGTGACTTCACCGATTCATGCAGATCACATATGAGCCTTCTACTACATGGTTTCTGAATTCGTTCCTAATTGGCAGCAAGATGATTTATACCTCAATGCTTACATTTCAAGCTGTGATGCTTGTGAAGAGAAAATACTAACTAGATACTAGCTTCTGTAGAACATTTTTTATAGGTTGGTAGATATTTTCTTAATTCGCAATCCTTTAATATTATGACCATGTCTTTTAATAAGTTCTAAACCAAGTATTTTCTGTTAAAATGAAAAAATATGGCCCATAATATGGCCTCATATGAGGCTCATAAAAATAATTAGGAAGGAGTACACACAAGAAAAAAATTTTTTCCAGACAAATTATAGGGGCATTTTGAATGTATTGAGAAGAAGAAAAAAAAGTTTTTCACTTTTTAGATGTTCTTGTGCCGAGATGGTTAATTTATTATTTTCTTTCTTAAAAAACCATGCATATTGAAATTTATGCTATTAATTTAAAATAAGTATTGCGAATCTATTAAGAGTTTTAGTTTTTTAAACATTAATTAAAATAGAGTCATAACTCACGCTACAAGATCATGTAGCACTTTTTATAATTTGATTGTTCATCATTATTTGTCCTGAACGGGTTTTTCCCCTCGCCAGATAATATTTTTTCTATTTTGTCAATTTATTTTTTGAGTGTAAATAAAATGTTTGTTTTGCATTGGAACCCATATAAAAACATTGAAAATATCGTCATTTTCGGGATAACCGCAAATTTTCTATAACTCTCCCAAACACCCACTCACCTTAACCTAAGCCCTTTCTTCAAATCCATTTTATATTACAAGTATTTGTGAATGCTCCCTCTCAACCCTGAGCTATTTCAGTTCAATCTAGTTACACCCATTTTATTCTGATGATAATATCACGTGACCGGAGCCTGACCCAAAGAGACGAAATGTAACACGCGTCACATTTCCCACTAAAAAGTTCCTTTTTTTCTCCTTCCTACTTCTATTTTCTTAATATACTGCGTTAATTTCGTTCCTCGGTTTTGAACACGCGATTATTTTCTATCCCGAGTAGTTTTTCTGGAGTTTTTTAAGTGTAGGACTTCATCAGGTTCCTTCAAAATAAGTGGTAAAACTTTTTTCAATGCTATGTTTAAATGTATGATGATGAATGTTTTATTCAATATGTTAGGGATATAAATATATAAGGATGGGGTAATTTGTTTTAAGTAGTATATTAATAAAGATTGAAAAGCATCGTATTATAAATCAAAGGTTTTCAACTGACCTTTTCTGTGTCTCGCGAGGAGTGACCAAAAATTTTTAAGTTATAAATTAGATACTCTTCTTTAGCGAAACAAATTGTGAAAATTCTGTTGTTGCAGGGTTGCCAACCTGAGACAACGCTCATCCGAAATCGCCCCCGCCCGAAAAAAAATTTCTGAGTGACCCGTGGCTTGCCGACCGACGCCAAGCTTTCTGCACGTAGAAAAATGGCCCATTCTTTTGAAAAGTTTTAGAAAAGTCCTGAAAACGCAAATATTTGAGAAAAGAAGGTCTTTTTTCTCTCCCATGAACCAATCGTCCATGTAGATTAGAATATTCTAAGTTCCGATTGATTCCCCCTTCTTATTGCCCATCTCATCAGTTACTAGCGACTAGCGTTATCGTTTTTATTCGCAATTCTAAGTAAAAAATATGTATTGTAAGGATTGAAGCTAAAAAGAGAGAATTGAAAAGAAAAATTTAATACATTGTCGTAAAAATATAGTTAGCGTAGTTTCCGTAGTTTTTCTAGCTTTATCCGTAATTGCGGAATTGCGGAAATGTGGAATGATTCCGCCCAATTCCGGAATGGTTGGCATATCTGTGTTGTTGTTGTTGTTGTTACTAATTCCCATTGGTCTAGTCGAAGCTAGACCAAGTCCAAGAGTTTGTCAAAAATGTATGAGTAGTGAAAATTCTTGTTGATTTTACCCTTCCAATCCTGAGCCGGCCCTGATTACTATGGAATACTTGGGAAAATTGGGCGGATAGAACTGAAAGGATTAAGGTACCGTTCACTCGTTTTCTCATTCGAAAGTAAAAATTCCATTCTTTGTAATAAATACTTGTATATTTAATATCAAAGTAAATTTATTCCAGTTGACAATGTTAAATTGTTCACTAAAAATGTTAATTTTAAAGAATCACTCTTATATATTCAAATACATTACTTATTTATAAAATAATAGCTATTTACGTAATTCCTTTAACCCTAACTATGAACACTCTATATACTCTTAGACTATTTTTCAGCCTATCTTGTTTAAAAGTCATAGATTAACTGCATCAATATGTAAAAATCCTGAGTGTAAGTTAATGATTTTTAGCTAAAAATGCAATATGTTTTATTGAAATACAAATACCTATGTATTAATGGAAAAGTCTTTAATTTTATAGCTAACGAATGAACACTTATATCCTCCCACAAAACAAAGAAGAATTTACTTCTCTTTTAACACTTGAAATTATTTAATAATTACAATGAGTGCTAATATCGAATTAAATCGTTGGAAATTATTTCTAGTTTATGCAACTATCAGAGAATCTATATATATAATTGTCTTGCGTGACGTTCAGATTTCGTTGTATTTCTTTTACTCGGTTGGCAACAATAAATTTGTTTACAAAATGAGTGCATTGTTTTGGATTTGATTTTTTTCCGATTTCAATCTCTAATGATATTATTAGCTGTTCAAATATGTTAAGAGGGATTAAATGTACCATTTTATTAATTTACTGTTAAATTATTATTTTTATATGCATGTTAATAGTACTTATCTGATAAAAATTTACTGCTTATGGTGGTTTTTCTTGGCTAATGCAACAGTAACCATGAATTTTCTAAACACTGTATACATATTTTTCATACACTGTATTTAATGTTTCCCTGCTGCATATTACTATTTATAAAACTACATTTTCACCAATAAATTTAGTTGGGGTTCAATTCCGTTAAATTTCCCGCTAAATATCACCAATCTCTTTTGAAAGCTTAATATTCAAATATAAAAATTTTTAATGATAAACTGAACAGTTGTTGTTGTTGTTGTCGTGTGCCACTTGGTACTACCCAAGCTCCACAAGGATTCAAGGCAAAAGGGGTGCAGCTCCTGAGAAAGAACTGAACAGTTATGAACAGTTATAGATCTAATTAAACATTTTAAGGTTCAATTCCGTTAGAGTTCCCGCTAAATAATCGCCTACCTCTTTCGGACACCAAGAATTATAAATATTGCTAAATAATTTTAAATTTATGGATTAATATGTTTAATTAGATGTTTACCTAACTGTTCAGTATATCATTAAAAATTTTTAAAAATTTGTTTATATTTGAAAATTAAGCTTTCAAAACCTGCATCTTGCAATGGATACCGGCTCATGTAAATATTTTTGGTAATGAGAAGGCCGATGAGCTCGCAAAGGCATCCCGTAACTCTCCTCAGCCATCCAACTGCCTAACCCTCATCGACGCCAATGCTGTTGCTGGCCGAAGACTAATCGGCCAGCAAGTTAAAAGAAACTCCATTACGGAACTGAACTGCGACAGAGCCATATCGACTATTTTAACCAGACTTAGGACAAATCATTTAAAGGGGATGAGGATTTCTGCGGACGGACAGCGTAGTTACACCAACTTTTGTCCTCATTGCCCAGATAACATCCCACTGTCCCGTCAACACATCTTCAGCTGTCCAGCAATCCAGGCCAAACTTTTTAACATCGGCCTGGAGGACCCAGTGGACCTACTCTACACAGATAGGGCTGTAGAGATAGCAAAAGCTGTCTTCGACAGCTTCGGAGCCATTTAGTGCACAATCATAGACACGACATCATCATCAAGCTTTCAAAAGAGATAGGTGATATTTAGCGGGGACTCTAACGGAATTGAACCCATTTTAATATATGAATTTGAAATTATTTACTAGTATTTATACACTTTGGTGTTCAAAAGAGATTGGCGATATTAAGCGGTAACGGAATTGAACCTTTAGTTGGTAATGAATCTCAGCTCGGCTGTACCAGCGTATGGCGAGCGAGCGTAGCGAGCACAGGATTGCGAAGCAATCCTAGGGGAACTGCGTCAGCAGTTCCCGGGGGTTGGCGAGCGATAGCGAGCAGGGGGCGATAGCCCCCTAGTTAGTTTTAAACTGTGGGGTATATATATATATATAACACGATGGGAAAATCTTCGTAGTATCCAATATATTAATAGAGCTAAAGTTGTGCTTTTAATTTAATGATTAAATTTAGTAAATAAAAAATGTTTTTTTGGGGTTGTAGAAATTGTTACACTGCCTTTTCCTTATGAATATGATAGTAGTTTTAAACCCAGTAAAATACAGATATAATCTAAATATAGTCCGTTAACTGCAGTTTGGAATCATTCCGAAAAAAAAGAATAGAATAACTTTATTCACATCAGAAGTGTTTTTTATATTAAAACAAAATAACTTGCATTAATCGGGCACGTTCATATAATAATAAAGTCATGCTTATCGAACGAAAAATTTTAAAAATCAATGGAATTTGAAAGAATGTTCTAACTAAAATGATGATTTCTTTCTATATGAACAAGCACATCAAGAATATATTCACATAAAATGTTTTTCAATGCAAACACTATCGAGTAAGCAAAGTTTCTGATGATACCTCAATATTTACATTACAAACATCACGATCATAACAGCACCGACGTTAATGGTTTGCACTCCATTACATTCAGCCATTTCTGAGAGTATGCTTGGTGCACAAAAAGGTCGGACAAAACAAACATGTTTCCAACAAGAAGTAATCCAAAATGGCGTGTGCTAGCTCCGCCCCCTTTATTTCAAAATCGATGTGGCCCAGGCGAGTTAAATCGCTACGGTGTTTGTTTAGCGAGCTTGTAAATAAAAATCAAAATGAAGGTGTAAGTGCAATAGAAGCGAAGTTAGGAAAATACAATGCCATTAAGAGTTGGAATTATTTATTTATTATAAGGATGTTGTTCATTTTTTATATTTATGAAATAAAAAGAAAAAAGGAATTAAGCATTACTTCTATTGACTATCTTGGGAAGTATAGGATTGAAAGGGTTAGGGATATTTAATTCATGGTTTAAAACTGACAATTATGGAGACGGATAAAAAAATTCAAACTTGGATAAAACATTTTATTTGCCACTTTTAAAAATCAGACACATTTTTTCATTAAATATCGATCATCGTTCGGCTGTCAGAAAATAAAAAAAAATCTCGTTTTAATCAATCGATATTTCATGATTTTTAATCATAATCATATTACAAGAGATCCTACTACATTGAAGATTTTAGTCTATCTTCTCAACTCTTTAATCATAATATCTTTATCTTATTTAATTCACCGCTAGGAGAGCAGTAAACTATCTAATTGGATTTTGCATGGTTACTAACTTAGGGGTAGATCGTACTTCTATGACCTAGGCCTAGGATATGTTCTCTTTTAAAAAAAGCCGCGAATAGCAACACTGTGTATAGGCTACACAAGCATTTTCAATTGAAAAGTGGTGACCACGTATACGGGCAAAGTGATAAGCACTCATTGCTAAAAATGTAATTGAATTCATCACAATGCCTCTGCAACATATGCCATGTAACAGACACAAATGAACACATGCTACTTTGTTGTAAAAAATATAACAAACAAAGACTAAAGCTATTTAAAACCCTCAATAACTCTCCAAAAAACTTTCTTGAACTAATGGACATGAACAAAAATAATATAAAACTCAAAACTAGGGCTATCACATCATTCTTAAAAAGCACAGAAAACAACCAAGTGAGCTCTATTACACCGGAGTAAAGAAGAAGCACTAACAAGACTATACTAACAAGACTAAAGAAATAGGAAAAGAAGACGAAGCGACTTTTTAATAGTCAGCAAATGTCTCCATCCAATCAACAAGAACATGATCACAATGCCCGACTCACTTCGGGCATTGTTAATGATGCCTGGTTTATAACTTTGCCCATACGATGCCATATTTTTACTTGGACTTGGAAACCTCTACTATGAAGTCAATAAAGCAATTTCCCTATATTTTTAGAACATAAAAAAACATTGGTTGGGTTCATTGCACATTTTAGGTCCATATTTAAAAGGAAAAGCTACTACTTTACACAGAAAATTCTATTTACGAATAAAATGGAATATTCCCAAAACACACCACCCAAAACTGTTGCTACAGCCAGGCAAAACCAAAACAACAATTCCCAATTAAATTACCCTCTCGAATTATAAATCACAAACATTAAACACCAAGTTACCACAGTGCACTCTAACCTATCAGAAAAAAACGCCTCAACAACTTCACCATGCTCCGGTATCTAAGAGCTTTTAATTACAGAAGCTTTCAGGGGGAAATTAGATTACACTCTGGAGAGGAGAGACTACATAACTTAATAATTAAAAATTCTGAAGCCTGACAACGACGACTAAGATTTCTCTGGAGGCGTTGCCAGTTGATCGCTTAGTAATTTCCTTCTCATCCGTGTTGACCCAGAGTCTTGTGTTGATCGTAATTTGATTAGGCGATATTGAGGCTCGGCCGGTAGAGTTGGGATAAGTTCATTATTGAATATCTTTGGTGACTAAATGGGAAGGGAGTACTAGTTTCTGTTTTGTTTTGGAAAGTTGATGAAATGTGGGGTTGCTCAAAAATTGGTTCGATGTTAAATTATACAGGTATTTAGAATTTAGCATTTCCCCATTCTGGGGTGTTTATTAAATTAAAAGTTTTGAATTTGGAATAAGTTTTAAAAGGGGAAAAGTTTGAGGAGGATGAGAAGAGAATTGACAAAAAAGAATTTCAGGGGGTCTGTCAGAAGAATTTAACAAGAACTGTGTACCTGAACCATGAATTAAACCAGATTTTCTCTTAACTATAATAATGAGTCAATTTATTATTATCATTAAGAACAATTCAGAATTATTATCCTTAAGAAAATTAAAAATTAAGTTGAGATAAGTCCATTATGGAATACATTTGGCGACTAAAAGGAAAGGGAGTAGTTTCTGTTATGTATTTGAAAGTTAAGGAAATGAGGGGTTGCTCAAAAATTGGTTCCATGTTCAATGATACAGGTAGTAGAATTCATTTCCCCATTCTTGGGTGTTTATTAATTAAAAGTTTTGAATTTTTGAATTAAGATTTAAAATGGGAAAGTTTTATGGCAATAGGGATAGAATTGACAAAAGGAATGTCAAGTGATCTGTCTGAACTATGAATCTGAACTTTTCTGTCTTGATTTGTGAAAGCGAATCAGCTGAACACATATTAATTCCAATGCAAACCCAGTTAGATGAACACAATGCATGGGAAAGTGTCCAAAATGTTTAATTTTGACACCACGCCAGGCAATACAGGTTACACGAATGGTGTTTTGACTAGGATACGGAGACAATTCTTAAAAAAAGGTTTAGAAAGCCTCACTATATTGGTTTTCAATATCATATTCTCGACTAATTTCTTGATATATTTCTTTTTCACAACAAAATCAGTCACCCAACATCAATTGTGAATGCATTAGATATGTTTCGAGGTGTATGAGGAATTACAAACGGTATTGTGGCACAGAACATATACAAAAACTAGAAAACCCTAAAAAGAGAAATTATTCTAAAACTGCCATTGCCAAGCATATAAATTCTACTAACAGAACGGAAAATGGCCTCTTGTGAAATAAATCAAAGTGCCCCCCATGTGCATGCATACGCACACCGTTGAATAGAATTATTAAGTTTTTTATCGGATATGAAGTCACATTTTTTGGAAAAATAAACGCGGTTGAAGAGGTTTAGTTGTATAGAGGTAAGTTTTAACTACTACATGCAAGGAATCTTTCCGTGTATAGTTTGGTCGGACTCGTTGAAGCACCATGTATATTTATTTTCTAAAATTTTGCAACACATCTTCAACAGCAAAATTCGAGAACAGCTCTCATCCGTGAACGAAGCCATTCCAAAGGAATATTCAGAGCGCTCCTTGTTTAAACAACGTAATTCCCTGCGATGATTTACTACCGATCCCAAAAGACAAATTCCGAAACAAAAACATTATTCATCCTCTTAAACATTTCCAACCGAGACATCTCCTCTGCTGGCGGCATGAATTAATATGTATGAGCCAAAATGCCAGAATGCATTTAAAAACAAAGGGAAGATACCCTGAGGTCGGTTTTACATGCAGCTACTATAGCGACTCAACCGGGACGTCGAGAAGAAACATGTTGCTAATTTATAGTCTGTTCATTTAGAATAGGCGCCTGAAACAGCAACAAAAACGCTCAATAACGCCTAATAGCGCTCATCACGCAACTTCAGTGACCGATTCTTTTGCAGTATTTGAACTACTACATCTGTTTAGGCTGCCTTGCCATTGCACAAGAAATTTTTTTGATAGTAATTATAATAGTAACTGATTCTAATACATTACGACTCAGTCGCCTATTCTATTTTTGAGGAATCATCGAAAGGGAAAAGTGTGAATTGGCGTTTCACTATTCCTTCCTTCGTTTTTCTATTCAAGCTAGCGATTCAAGCAAGTGAATCACTCAAGAAGAACAGTGAAAGGGAAGCAGTGTAAATTACCCTTAGGGTCGTGATAAACTAGAGTCTAGAAGAATCCAAAGCCATAAAAAACTCGTCAAGATGCTTATCAAGAAAAGGTAGAAATCATGGAGTTGAGCCTCAGTCTCCTCTCTCTTAATAAGCATCTTAACGAGTATTTTTATGGCTTTGGCGTCTTCAAGCCGCTAGTTTGGCACGACCCTTAGGTCTCGTCTCCACACTGATCTAAATCGGGGAGCATGTCAACTATCGCGTCATTCATTTCGCTGCATGTAAATCCACCCTTTCCCCACTCAGTTTAAACGACGAGCTCCATTCATTGTGTCCCCTTAACCACACTTTTTGAAAGGGAAAAGACACAGTCTCGAAAGCACCACAAAAGATTGCTTCCGCGGCACATTTATACATAGTCCATTAGACAAACACAGCCCCCTATCCAGAAATGAGAGTCGTTTAGATAAGGACTAAGGAAAGGGCATATCATTAAGTGAAGCGCATGAGTCAATGTTATTCTAATGCGTGGGTTTTTATGTTTCTGTTCCTTGGCCTTGCGGGTAAATATTATCGAACTTCGGGTCGGTAGAGGTATTTCTGGGAAGTTGAAAGTTACGGAAGGGAATAAGAAGGCTGATGGTTCTGATAAATATTGAAGGGTTTTTTTGGAAGAAAAAATCAACGATTTATGCTTATATTTCATGAAGGAAATTTACATATGAAGGGTTTGGAGCACCAGCAACATTTAATGTCAACTTCTGTATTGGATTTGCTTTGTTTTGAGAACTTCAAGTTGGTGAGTTCCTTCCCTAAACTCTTATTTAGAATCACGATTTTGAGTGAGTTTTAACCCTTTATCTACTTCATTGTGATTTACTTCAATTTTTTTCGAGTCCCTAAATTGAAAATTAAAGGATATACATAAATGAAATACTCATATTTGGAAAATTTAATCCGCTCGAGCTAATTAATTAAATTGATACTTTTGAGTACGGCCGTAGGGCTAAACAATTTTCTCACAATACAAGAAAAAAACATATGGCTTTTCGTAGCATTTTTATGTCTTAAAAATAATACACTTTTCTTTTGATTTTAACTACTTTTAAGAGAGCAAAAATGACAATCATGGGAATCCGATCGAAATGGAAGCTGAAAGCAAAAGTTCAGTTTTGAATCTATTTGCATTTCTCGCTTTAATACTTATCGCAGAACCCGGTGTGGCCTTTTATCCACGAAAATAAGGTTGAATTTACGTAGGCGACCTCACGAGGCGAAAATGAGAAATTTTCATTTTTATGACTCAAGTAAATGACTAAAAGTATTTTTAGTTCATTAAATTGAAATTTTCTCATTTCCGCCTTGTGAGGAGCGTTTTAAGACGTAAAAACTACGTAAATTCAACCTAATTGAAGGGGCGTTTTAGGGTTTTTATTCAAGATATTTTTTATGCTTATGGTGTCTTTTCCTACTGAATCGATGCTGCTCTACAACTTAGTCATTGACTTTTTTCAGGTACCTCAAATAGTTTTTAAAATAAAATATAACTAGACCCCACTTTTATGACTATATCTGTAGGGGTACAGAGTTAAGGGGGTTGGACCACTTTTCGTGGGACATCCTGTATTATATTAAAATAATTGGGTTTTTGTTTCGGCCGGACACCAGCCGGAACCTATCAACCGATTTGGACAAACTCGGTCCCTAATGAAAGCTTCCCACCCCTAGATGATCCTGTTTTAGGCCGCATTCCACCAAACATTCCATTTTTGAACTATGCGGTCTTATCGTTTTGTCCCCTTGTGATGTTATTATTGTCTAGCTTAGCTTCAGTCATCTAGATTTTTATCTGACCTAGTATTCAATTTTGACAACGTAAAAAGAAGAGCGAAAAGAAGCATTTGAAATAGAGTGTTTTCAGGTGACGTCACGACTAGTTATTTTCTTTTAACTGTTAACTGCTGTAGGTCAAACCGTATGTTGCTAGGTGTGGCGGTATCTGTACTACTGTGAATTCTAGGTCCTAGTCATGTGATTGCAAATGCTCCAATAAAAGCATTCCATGACCAGTTATTTTCTTTTAACTGTTAACTGCTGTAGGTCAAACCGTCTGTTGCTAGGTCGGAGTCATGTGATCGCAAATGCTCTACACTGTAAAAAAAACTGTAGAAAAACAGAAATTTTTAATAACAATGACTTTATGTTTACAGAGATATTCTGTCATGTAACATTCCCACCGTACTTCTATTTATTTTATGTAAAAAAACAGCTTTTTTTTAGTTTTTTAGCTTATCTGTACTTAAACAGAAACTTACTGCATCGAAAACCAATACAGCTATTGGCAACATTATACTGAATCTTCTTTGGAGCAGTGGTAGCGTGCGCGCTTAGCATGCGGTAGGTCCTGGGTTCTATCCCCGGATATTAATTGATTAAAATTAAAAAAACTCAACTAAAATAAGTCCACACTCATGCGAACAAGCAGAAAATTACTGAGAGGCAACATAAAAATCTTTAGCTCACTAGAAAGTTCCTTTTTACAGCATTTACCTGTAGGTTACAGCTTTTTTCTGTTTACAGGATTTTTCGACTTACAAATTTTTTCTGGCAACTTTTGCTGCCAGAAATTTTCTGTTTTTTTGCAGGATTATTTTTTACAGTGTATTTGTGTTAGTAAACTAGGGAAACTAAATTATTATGTCTACAAAGCTAAGTTCTAGACAAGCTTAAAATTATCGTCGACAGAATTTCTGACTATAAACTCCGTCTATTGGTTTAAGATTTTTAAGTTACGAAACCAAGAGGAGAGTGGGGTGATAAGATTCAAATATAGAGGTAGTATATTCACAGGTAGATTTCAATGAGAGGTCAAATAGAGGTAGATTTAAGTTAATGAGTTTGTCCAGATTGGTTCGTGGCTTGGGCTGGCGGACGGCCGAAATTAAATGACAATTACTTCAATGTGATAAATTTGTGGTATTACAATCTGAAATAAGAGGCAAAACGTTTTACGAAGATAAAGAAGTAAAACTGTACATTTAATGTTAGGGCGTTAGGGAATGTGTAAATAAATACGAACGGGAAGTAATAACGAGTGAAGCTCGCATCAGCTCCAAAGGCGCGAAATGCTAGCTTGAAAACCCGGCTTTGCCTGGTTGTAACAGCTAGTTTTCTTGAAACTTAGGAACCTATATGTATTTTTTAAAATTCGAAAAGAAGATATTTGTATTCTCCGTGCGAATATTTCAAATGTCTCGGTTAGTCTTGTAAGTACTCTCTTATGATCTGGAACCCAAGAAATTTTTTTCATCTGGTTTCATATAAACTTAATCACCACTTTTTTATTACAAAAAACTTATATATATAAACATTACGTGTTTATCAATCTCTAGGAATTATCGTCCCATGGCTAAATCTAGTAATGCTTCTTTTGATGAAGTAATAATTTTTGCAAAGAAGAATGGTAAAGTGAGAGTGGAGTAATAAGAAGCGTAAAAAGTTTCACAGGATTATCCTTAACGTTTATGAAAATGCTTTTTTACAGAGGATGTCCATTAGGGTGGGTCATTTTCCTATGGTGAAAAAAAATTTTCACAAATTCTATCGGGCACAGCAAGAAAAGGGTGCCAAATGGTCTCAAACTAACATGTGTAAAATATTATTCCAATATAATAACTCTTTTTGCCTCCGGATTGGCCTCAAATAGAACAAAAATATGTAATTTTTTATGTTTTTTTAAAATGATATAAATTAAATTTTTTTGTCGATAACTTCTTAAAGCTCACAAATAAAGGTCTTTAAAAGCAATTTTAATCACATTTGTCACTTTTATGCATTATCAATACAAAAACAACTGCCAAAGCGGCAGTGTAATATGCTATCATTTTAACAATAGCCCTATAATAGGAGGATCATTTTTGCCAACAAACAGTGGATTGTCAGTGGTACATATTTTAAATATTGGTAGTTCAGATATATTTTCCCTCGAGTTTGGTCAGTAAAAAGCGGTATTTTTAATTTTTAAAAGTAGAAAGAGTTAAATTTTTTATAATTATGGCGCGCTTTCAAAATTCAGCGGACAGTTATTTCACTGGCTGGTCTTGGGATCCAAATATGATTTCAAAAATTTGTTGAAACAATTGTCGAATGGATAATTCGTTTATTAGGCAATGTATCAGTTATGATTCGCCTCAGTCATGATTTACCTATTTTTTTGCTATAACAATAGACTGAAACACAGGCTCATGAAATTATACTTCTTTGGAGGGAGGATTGACTCTAAATGGCTCCTTAGCATTCCCTTATGCGTTCATAAAAGTTAAAAAACAGCAAATTTAACTGTTTAAGATAATTACAAGTAAGTTTTGAAAATTAATGTAGCTTATTTAAAAACTTGGGGATAATACTGAGCTTAATGCTGAAAACGGGGATCTACCACTTTTCTCAAGCAAATATTTCAAAATTTGACTCTTAAAATGTGGTTTTAATTTATTTTTGGACATTAGTGTCTCATATGGGGTCACTTGGGATGGAATATTCCTAATATGCCAAAGAAATTTCATGGAAAACCCCAACTTCTAAACTATTATCCAAATGTTTTCCTTTGGGGTTGAAATCTATAACCCAAAAAAGGTACCCACCTTCTGACATCCATTTTTATTAAAAATTTAATGTTTTTAACATCCTACCCAACTGGTTATATGAGTTCCGTACATTTTTTGATTCCAGCCAGAAATTTTTGATTGCCAGTTCTAACCATTGAGATATTTCAAAATATGTTGTATTACAACTCAAGTATTTCAACTCTGGTTTCATTTATAATTATTTTATAGTCTTCAATGACGATTTTTATGCCATTTTGCACATTTACATTCATGAGCGATTCGTGAAATCGAGGTAAAAGCTTGATTTTCGTTTGTTCATTTTTACATGAAATTACTATATTAATCGAAACTTTGAGGCCAATCCGGAGGCAAAAAGAGTTATTATAATCGAATAATATTTTACACACGTCAGTTTGAGACCATCTGGCACCCTTTTGTCGCTGTGCCCCTGGGAAAATGTTAAAAAAAATTTTTGACCCACCCTAATGTCCATATCATTAACAGCTTTCTTTAAAAAAATAATGCACTTCCTAAGTAAAAGGGAAGTGTGGATTTTTTACTTGGTTCTTACTACCCCAAGCGACTGAATCTTAATACCCCACGAGAATAAGAAACACTACTACTATCTAAATTTTATCACATTTTACTATCTAAAACAATAAAATTCAATGAAGGTATTAAGATAATCTCTAAAAAGTATTTTAAAACCCCAGTTATTTTCAAAAATGTTCATTAAAATATTTCGATACTTGCCTAGTTAAAAATTAATCTTAAGAAAAGTACAAGTTAAAAGTCATAAAAAACGCTATATTTTTATATAAAATGTTTTGAAATCCTGACAAAACTAATCAAATGGCGTTTCTCTTTATTTCATTTTGTGATACTAATAGGTTATCCTCCCCCATAATCAACAATTTTTTTGAAAGCTCAGTTTTTTAAAGGTCAGTTTCAATTTCTCTTCATAATCTCAAAGTTACAACATTTCTTTAAGTTTGAATGGTTCAGGAAGTTTATGAAAACACCCTCAAACCTATTTCCCCAACCTCTTGTGTTTTAATGTTGATTTTAATTTATTCTAGGAAAAATTAAAATTAAAAAAAGACAATATTTTAATTTAAGTACCAGTGTTGTAGTTACTAGGCAATTTTATTAATATCTATATAAATAAAAACGTTTGTGTCTGTGTGTGTATGTATGTGTGTTCCGTATCTCCTTTTAAACCACACCGAAGGCGTGGAAAATTCCTCCATTTCATGATTTTTTCCCTTTGAAATAAATATATTTACTGAAAATACAATTTTTTTTCATGGAAAACGAGTTAAAAATAAAACATTGTTTCAAATGAGACAGATCACTAGACTTTTTCATTTACTAGACTTTTTATTATAGTTTCAAATTTGTTATTTTATAAAGGCACCAAGATATTTAACATTATCAGGAACATTGGGATCGTAAAAAGTGAAAGGAACACCGGGATTGGAAAATTAGCGAGAACATCGGGATAGGAAAAATTACCGGGTTATAAAAATTACCGAGAACACCGGGATAGGAAATTTACCATAAAGACACCGGGAATACAGGAATATAAAAATTACTGGAAACACCAAAATAGAAAAATTACCGGGAACACCGGGATTAGAAAATTACCGGGAACACCGGGATAGTAAAGAGGCGCCTGGAATACCGGGATGATTTGTAATATTGCTAATTTACAAAATTATGAATGTAACTTAAGAAAATTAAAAAAAAAGAGAATATTCTAAGAATATAAATTAAACCAGTTATGGTTTGAAAATGGAGCTGAAATTGTGTGGGAATCATTTATAACCATTTTTACGTAAAATTTGATGAAACATCGAAACTTTAACGTGAATGTGGAACCTGAAGATATTAATTGATCAAGCTCAAGTTTTGAATTTTTAAGTTTTATCGTAAATGGCACCTTTTCCCACCTCAGGCGTTTCCAATTTCCAAAGTTGGTCATTTTTGGCTAGTTTCACTCCACCCTAATGTTTAGGGATTCTAAATCAAGATTAAATGAAGAAAGCTCTATAGAGTTATAGCGTTATATCTGTTACCGGCACTGCATGATACGCCAGCAATCTTATGCCGGGGTTTCAAACTTTACCGATGACATACCCTTAAGCACTCAAAGAACCTTTGGTAGAAGGAAAGACCACATAGATCGAATTATAGACGAGTTCAACTGTGTCATAGTAAAGTTTCTAAAGGATTTCGCCTATATGTATTTCGAACCGGAAATACGATTTACTTGGGGCATTTGGCCAACTTCTGGTTGAACTATAGTCATATGTTTTACACAGCCGAGTCAAGATCACTTTTAAAATTTCTCTCTAAATACCAATTAGTTATGGATATTTTTCATGGTTCTTATATTTATACTTTTCCGGAAATATATGTTAAAAGAAAATATGCTAAGGAAAAATAGAAATCCAAATCAGATTTTGAAATGTATAATAATTTGAAAGAAAACACTTCAACCTAAGCGAGATATACATTCATAAGTAGCAAACCTCTACTTAATTATGAAAATATTTAATTATATTTACTATTAATGGGGAATTAGTAGTAAATATTGCATTATCCATAAAGACTAACAAACTATCCTCCATGCATCCTTTCGCTCCTTAAGATTTAGTGTACGTTCCCTAAATTTTAAGCTTACGTCCTTTTAAAAATTACAAATTAAATTTCATAATGCCTTTACCGGACTCCACACGCATATTCCAATTTCCACTCAAGCCTATCCCCTTATGATACTCTTAACACGAAACTTCTAAATTGCTCATGTGTGAACATCATGCCCCCATAACGACTCAACGCAGTGCCCACTTTCGAGGGATTCTTCAAGGATAAGCAAATTAATTAAAGGTATAATGGAGACTTAACAAGCTATTTAACCAAGATTTTTCCCCAGAAGCTTCTGCTGGAGACCCAACAAGCAGAAAGGGATCTGAGCTAGTAGCCGTTTCTGTTTGCAATTTTACTTTACATCGCGCTTTTAATGTGTTTTAAGTTAATTATAAATTTTGATAACTGAAGGGTTTGTGTCTTATTCCTTCGGAATTACATAATTAATAATTTATTAAAGTAAGAAGCAAAAAATTTGCTTTGGCAACGAATTTGAAACGCAAATCTGGATTTAAGATAAAATATTGGTAATCACTTTACCCGTTTCTCTAACTCCAAAATTGCTCTAATTTTACAATTTTATTATTTTTTTAAATTTTTTTTTAAGTAACGTAGGAGAAAAGAAAATTTTTCAGTCAGAAGCCAGACCCAAAAATCGTGTTGACCGGTGATATATTATAAGAGGAATTTCATAGTTGTTCTCGTAGAATCCGTAAATGTACTCCTTGTCGATTAACGTTAATAAAATTTAAAATTTTCAGAGATTTAATGAAGCATGCATGAAATAATTTTTTCATTGTATAAAGATGGACTTTTAATTTTTTTTAAAAACAGAATCAAAAACTTGATCAAATGAGGGAAGTCGGGTACATAGTTTTTTAGTATAAAAACGTGAGGTTAATTGGATGAGTGCGTGATTCTATCTACACCTATTTACCACCACTAAAATTATAAAAATTTTTATTTATAAAATGCATATTTTTTTTTATCGGTTGACATGGGAAAACCTAAAAAAATAATAATTAAAATGTGGAGGACTTCGTGTCCTTTACCTTAAAATTAAATTTTCCAATTATTGCACTGTTGACCTTATAATTTCAATTACCCTAATATGGAGTAAATCGTTACAACTCATTTTTGCTTTTAATTTTGATTTATCCCTTGCATTGCGCTCGCTAGGCGATGCGAAGAAGGAACATCATTCACTCCATTAATGTAGCCTACATTAATATATCCCTTGCCCCTATATATCCCTTAATATATAGGTATCCCTTATAATATATCCCTTAATATATACCTAGCATGGTGAATTTTCCCGCATATTAATATATAAAGGATATTGAAATTAGCCACACAAAATGAAAGAAGTGTTTTATAATCAGTACTATAATTAATTTTAAACTATATAATACAAAGTTTGAATAAGAAATGTTTTACAGGTGTTCCGATTCACTAAATGGTGAATCGGAACACCATTAAAATTTAATAAATGAAAGTTCAAAACTGTTCCAATTCAAACTGTTTTACGGTAATAAGGAAATTAATTGCACTGAAGACTTCCACTCAAATTCTGTAGTAGCAGGAAAGAAGGGAGGAGAGAGTAAAGAGGAGGCGAAATATGAATGCGCAATAGCGCACATTTGAAGCAGGCTGTGTTTCTAAGTGCTCCATACTATCTAGGGTCTGCAAAAACACGGTTCTTTTTTAAACCCAAATGGGTTGGGTTTTTCGTGTTTTTTCAAAAAACAACCCTGAAAAAACCCATATAAAACAGGGTTTTTTCGGAAAAAGTGTGGGTTTTTTTTCAAAATTAAGTGGTTTTCTCGTATATAGTTAGTGGGTTTTTTTTCAAATTTTAGTGAGTTCTTTCTATGTTAAATGTGTTCTGTCAAAATAATGTCAGTTTTTCTATATTTAAATGGGGTTTTTCAAAGTTGAAACTTTTTATACTTTGGTAAAACCCACTGAAATTGTAAAAACACCCCTATTTATTGGAGCCTTTTTTAAGTTTTGAAAAAGCTCACTAAATTTTAAAAATATCCTGAACTTTGAAAAAACCCACTGATATTTAAATAATCCTTTTAATTTTTTATACCTAGTTTGAACTTTAAACTTCCTAAATTTGAAAAAAACCTCATTCAATAATGAAAAAACCCACTAAATAATGAAAGAACCTATTTAACACCCACTTAAAAAAACTCCCCGAAATTGAAAAAACACCATTTAATTTTTGAATCCTAGGTTAAATTTAAAAAAAAAACACAACTGCAGTTCTTTGTATGTTGTTTCGTTAAATGTTTTTCTACAATATCAAAACTGCCAAAATCTTGGTATTTCTTGAAAAAACCCAAATATAGGTCCAAAATAAGGGTTTTTTCACATGAAAATCCATTGGGTCCAACCTAATTGGGTCCAATCAAGGCAACCCAGAACGCCTTGCGCGACCGATCCAATGAATGGTTCAAATTCCGAGTCAGGGAAGAGGGAGGGTACGAAATGACGAAATACACCACTGTTCCTTCTTCGCATATCCTCACGTAGTGCATCCTGGGATTGTAAGGAGCCAGCTAATGCGCAGAACTGGCAGAACGGTGTCGCTAGTAGGTAAATCATTCGCTCAGGTGTATATTTCGCCTCCTGATTACTCTCTCCTCCCTGCAGGAAAGTCCTAAATATGGGAGACAATCATGCAATCAAGCTGCTGTTTTTTATTTGTCATTGTGTAAATTTCTTCATTGATAATCCGGCTGCATGTGAACAAAAACAGACCTAACTAGTCGTTGTGCAGCTTCTGCTCTTCTTCTTTTTAGCTGTTATTCAATGGTTTTCATAATGTGTGACGCTATATTTTTAAAATTGAGGGAGATTCCATTATTTTCTGAGTAGGTATATGGCTGTGTGCGTGTTTTTCACTAAATTCAAAACAATTAATTTCCATAAAGATTGGCTTTTAAATTAAAAAAAATAATCAAAATAGAAAATAGATTCATGTCTGTGTAATTTATGCCTTGTTCAGTGTTTTAAAAGATACGGTAATCATCATATCCTTCAATTAATGAGGAATGCATTTCTCCCTTAAGAAATATTCCTCTATTTTGCTTTTTAATTTATCTATTTACTACGCATTTTATTAGTAAAAAATGGATTTCATTGTTTTTGTAATATTATATTTCGAATTCTGCTTTCATTGCCTTCACAAAGAAAATACTGGAATTAATCACCACTATAAAAATTTAAAAATGTGTGTTATAAGCATCAATATTTTTAAAACTTTCTCGAAGTTATCATGTTATTCTTGTTCAAGAAAAAAAGTGTCACAATGAACACTTTCAAATGCCAAAGTTACTGTTTTTCTTACGTGTTTTAGAAAAACCCCTATTTTATTACACCCTCTTAATACTCTAGCACTTTTACGATACATTTCACCCGTCCTCATTCATATTCGAAATATGCTTGCCTAGGCCCCCTACTGACCAATAGGGTGTCTCATTTTTTCGAACTTTGGAAATCTTATCGGGCCGTGTCCCAAAAAGTTTCCTTTTGGCACCAATAAACTTCCCTGAAATTTTTAAAGTTGTGGTACAACCCTAACTATTGCCTCAAAGCGGTTGATATTACGAGAAAAGCCTGGTCTAGACTGTAGCGCTAGCTTTACTTCATAACGAGACCTATTACGCAACTATTTGCTTTTGCTTACCTTTTTTATGCCATTTTTAGACTGTTTGGATTGAGATAATGTAATAATAATTCATATAATACATGCCTTTAATATGTCACAGTTTTTTATTGCACTAAAATATACACTTTCTATGTTTATGCTCCATGATAATTTTAAAATTCTTGAACTAAAGTAGTCTTATCTGTCTTAGAAAACTTAGCTCGATATTTATTGACAGTTTGTTGGAGATTTTGCCTCTGTGCTTCAGTTTTCAATCTAGGGAGGTACAGGGAAACTTTCAAAAATTAAGGTTTGGTAATATATAGAATAGTAGAGAGGAGTCGAAACGTATAATATTTTAACATCTTCAAGAATACGATCAGTAGGCCCGGAAGCTGACTTAAGTTATAATTGAGACTTCGCCAGTACCGTAAAAGCCAACATTAGTGCGTTGCAAAAGTCTATGGAAAATTTCATTTTTGCAAATTCCCCAGATGCCCCCGCCCCCTCAAGTTGTTACAAATACTGAAAAATTATTACCTGCAAATTTCCAGGACTCTAGGGCAACTTTTGACCCCCGTGCCCTTGAAAAATATTTTCCCATGTTAAAGTATAGGGAAAATATTGAAAATATCGTCATTTTTGGTTCTCTTCAATTTAATGAGCCTGAACGCAGTCAATATCGAATTTAAACCTATATACCATCTTTAGGGTACCATTTTCTTAAGATCCTTTCGGAAAAAATTCAATGGCTTCTATTGGGGAGGGCAGTTCCACGAGGGTTAAAAGAACACTTTCACCAAGAAAGGGGGAGGCTCGCGGGCGTACTCCGATGGATGGTCAGTGAATATGGCGAGGGTAAGGCTGCACTATCTTAAGGTGGACACAAATTGGAGCCGAGCGGCGAAGGCGAACAGCCACGAACACACTCTGCGCACGCGCAACTCGGAGGCTCTAAGAGCGGCGCTTGCGCAGAGTGTGTTCGTGGCTGTTCGCTACGCCGCTCGGCTCCAATTTGTGTCCACCTTTACACTGTATAGTGTATACTTCCCAAAACTGAGATACAAGGTTATCAGATGAAGCCAGCTAAAGTGAAATAGGAAAAAGATTCGATAAAAGCCCAAGGTGAAGCCTTCATCCAGCTCCCGCCGCGAGCCTCCCACTTTCTCGGTGAAAGTGCGCTGTTAACCCTCATGGAACTTCCCCCAGTAGGTGCCATTGAATGATTTTCCGATAGGATGTTGAGACAATGATATCCCAAAGATGAAATATAGGTTTTAATTCGATATTGACTGCGTTCAGGCTCATTAAATTGAAAAGAACCAAAAATGACGATGTATTCAATATTTCCCCTGTACTTTAATATGGGAAACCTACTTTTGAATAGCTGGGGGGTCAAAACTCGTCCTATAGACCTGAAAATTTGCAGGTAATAATGTTTCAGTATTTGTAGCATCTTGAGAGGGGGTATCTGAGAAATTCGACAAAAAATTTTGCTAAGCCCCAGCCTACATATTTTTATCATAGAAATGATATTTATACTAGCTGCTCAGATTGACAATAATTTTTCCTATTTAGTGAACTAAAATAAGTTAAATGAATATTATAATATAATCATCTTATCTGGTATACTTTAAAGTCCTATTTTTGATAACATTTTCCGTGGATTAACACAACTTGTGTTAGTCAGCATCTATATCTGCAATACTCAAGATTTAGAAAGTTGAGAGGCAAATGTTATTGCACACCTGATAAGAATAAAAATTAGATCAACCAGGAAATACGTAGATTAGACGTCTAATAGAGGTAAGTTCTGGACATGGCCAGGCGGGATGAAAACTGCACGTAAAATAGACGAATGTGCTGTGTGGGTGGTTTCATATAAATTAATCACCACTTTTTTAAAATAAAAAACGTATATATAAATGTTACATGTTTCTACTTCTTTTCTTTGTTATATTTATTGGTACCATGACCAACTTCAAGCAAAAATTTGTATTCATGTCCCTTTAATCTCATGTTGTTATTTCAGGCGGAGATAAAGCGCCTTCGGCGCTGTGCGCTCCTAATAAAGATGTATGTAGACTATATAAAAATCAAGTGATACTTCATTCATCTAAGTTATGATGTTTGCAAAGAAGAATAAAGATGGGAGAAGGGGTAGGGTATTAAAGAAGTGGGTAATAAAGAAGCATTCAAAGCAAATGGGGTAATAAAGAAGCATTCAAAATTCCAAAGGATTTTCCTTTTTAAGTTCATGAAGGTGATTTTCTTTATAGAATTTTTTTTATATATATATCATGAACATATTTCTTTAAAAAAATAATGCACTTCATAAGTAAGAGGGGAAACGGATTTTTTACTTTTTTCTTATTACCCCAAGCGACTGAATCTCATTACCCCACAAGAGGTAATTGTTTTTAATATTGTTTTTATTTAATTTTTTGGAAAATATGAATATAAAAATACACCTTATATTTTAATTGAAGGGCTTGGGAGATAAGGGGGTTATGTTACAAAATCCTAGTTTCGAGTAATTTAGGTTCAAAGTTTTCATGTTGCAATTTTTTTGTTTTCTGGTTTTGTCGTTAAAAGTGAGCATATGAAATTTGTCTAATGGCAGTTATTTTTTAGTGTACAAAGTTTTATTTACTTACCTGAATCCATAATATGTATTTTTATATATTTTGTGTACATAACCCCTTCATCCACAAACATTTTTTTTAAATCTGTAAATTTATTATATAACGAACGAATGAATGAAGCGAGATGTAAATAAAGACATTCGAAACATGTTCTATATCTATAACAGAAACCTTTACATCTTCACTAGTTTTGTTGGGTCTCATATTTTGTCTACCCATTTTATGAGGTCGAGGAGCACTTGTACCAGATTTCATTTTATTTTGTATGATTTCAATTTTTTCAGACATAAGTTTACCAAAGCAACTCTAGTTCGGACACCTCCTGTTGTGACCATGTAGTGAAGTTATGATTTACAGGAGTTAAGGGCATTTAGCCCTTTCATCCTCTATGGCTTTAGCATGAAAATGTTACATAGCCTCTTCATACTCTATGGATTTAGCATGAAAATGTTACATAGCCCCTTCATCCTCTATGGCTTTAGCATAAAAATGTTACATAGCCCCTTCATCCTCTATGGATTTAGCATGAAAATGTTACATAGCCCCTTCATCCTCTATGGATTTAGCATGAAAATGTTACATAGCCCCTTCATCCTCTATGGCTTTGGCATGAAAATGTTACATAGCCCCTTCATCTTTCTCATATTTTTGTTTCTAGCTGTTTTGAAATATTCAGATTTTGCTACGTAACACTTCTGCGCCTTACTATTTCATCCATTGAATTAGATTGTATTTTCAAAAAATTTCACATAACCCCTTCATCCACCAAACCCTTCAATTTACCCACCATAACTTAAATTAAAACGCAAAACAAATTTAGTGATCTATCGAATTATTTATAATTTTTAATAAACTTTGAAGTGGTAAGTAAAATTTGTCTTTCAACCCACCGTTTCAAAAAATGAAGTAAAAATAAACTTCATTTAAAATTTTAACTTCAAAAATGACAAAAGAGCAATAAAATATTAATATTATAAAGAGGGAATATTCTATCAATTATTTTTCATGGATAAAATGCTAGTGTTTCTTATACCCCATAGTTTTGTTTAAATGGGGTAATAAAAAACAGGGCACTTTTAAGAGTGATCCACAACCCTTAATTAGATATTGAATAGTGAATTATATAGCCCCTTTAGCCTCCTAAAAAATTCACTAAAAAATTCCCCCTATGTCAACAATGGCTAATCAGATTATTATAATATGCTTTTAACATAGCAACCCCATTTCCTTATTGATTGAAAAGACCCAATGTGATTTTCAAGAAAAGATCAGTTCACTCTCTATCATTTTCATGCAATTTTATCAAACAAATCATCAATGAAGTAAGCCACTTACGTTTTCATCAAAATGTATCAGTTTTAAAGTAAAAACACAAAAATTGTTTCAAAACCACGGAAACACTCTTACCTACTGGAGTCTAGACTGTATTGATTCATTAGAATATCTGTACTACAGTATTCCGTCATCTCTCTGAACTTAATATCAGAGCTGGGAGCAATCTGAATCCTTTGATCTGGTTCGTAATCTTATTGGAATCATTAACGCTTAGAGGAATAATGAGCTGGAGATTTGATTTGGTTTGACTTGATTAGGTCATTTCAATAGTTATCAGAAACTTAATTATACCAAAAGGGAGTAAAGTATGATTGCAATTGGAATGAAAAACGTTAATTTTTTTTACATAAATTCCTTTTGTGTTATATACTTTTTTATAAGTATAACCTGTAATTCACAATCACTCTAATTTTATGAAAGCAATAAAATAAGAAACTCTATTTCTATTTGAATTCACACATTTTTTACCACATACATACTGGTAGAAATAGTTTTTATTGCGTGTTTTGAAAAGGCTTTTATACAGTTTTCTTTGATACCTATCGATTGTAGTTTTTTGTTATAAAGTGAGATAGCACATAATTGTACTTTTCAAAAGAATTTCAAAGAAAAACGGATGGATTAGTTTTCAAAGCATGTTTAGGGTTTCTAAAGCAGGATTAAATGAAGAAAGCTTTATAGAGTTACAGCGTTATATCTGTTATCGGCAATACGCCAGCATTTATAGAATTTCGGGGTTTCAAACTTTACCGATGACATACCCTTAAGCACTCAAATAAACTTTAGAAAGAAAGACGCCATAGACCTAATTATAGACGAGTTCAACTGTGTCAAAGCAAAGTTTCCAAGGAATTTCGCCTATATGTACAGTGTTCCCTCGTTATTCGCGGTAGTTACGTTCCAAAATATACCGCGAATACGCGAAATCCGCGAATGACGAACCCAGTTTTAAAACGCGCATGTATGATAACATAACAGATATAATGGTTCGATTCCGTCATTTATTACATAAAACTAATGAAACTGGTTCAAGCAGAGAGTAGTTTTAACTGTAAATTTTTCAGGAAGTTATCTTTTCATAGCAAAAGATTCACTTCGATTAGTCCTCTTTACTGATGCACGGTCAACCATATTTGGCAACTTATTAAGCATTTGGCAAAATTTATTTTCGATTATTATTTTACTGTTAAAGCCGTAGCTCAGTTGGTTAATAACCGGGATCATCGAACTCTAAAGCTTTGAACACGGAAATTATTAGGACTTGAAATGGTATTATGAAAAAACTAATTCTTAAATCTCAATCATAGAATTTCCTTGTGACTTTTACTGGATTTGGATCCAAAATTAAGTAATCAACATGTTCCTACGAATTGTAAAGCTTATTAAGCTGGTTTTAAGCTAAATTATCATACCATGTTAATCAAAATTTACATAGAAACTTGAGCCGAAGGTATAAACTGTAATCACTACAGGGTTCCTAGCTAAAGAAAGAAAAATGTAAAAAATATACGTTAGTACATTTTTATAAAATTATTTTAATTTATTTTATAATGAAGAACCATGTTCAATTTTAAAGAAGGTTCACAATATTAAGAATGATAAAGAAGGTTCAAAATATTTTTTCTAAATGCTGGCCTCGCAGCGTCGACGCATTTATTCTCGGACCCATTCAAAATGAGCTGGTGTTTCTCGGACACGAGGTGATCAACGATCCTGGCGACGAGATCCATCTCTGATGTCACGGTCGTTTCATACACCAAGAATTTCATAAAAGGACGAAGTTGAAAGGATTAAGGTCGGGGGATGTGTGGAATTTGGTTTTATACTTCTAAAAATTCGAACATACCTTTAATTTTAAAAGAAAAATCAAATTTTATGAAATTTTGTTATTAATTAAGGACTGTTTTGTTCTTTATTATTTCCAATTAAATTGAATTCAACATTTTGATTTAACTTATAATTAATATCAAACACGATTTAAAATTATTGAAATTATCAATTTGTGAAAAATTATAAATTATTGCTTCCTTGATGAACAAGGTTTAATTCATACTTCCCCTCTTAGTTTTTAAACTTGAATTTCTGCGAAAGTTTAAGTTTTACCATGACAAACCTAGAGAGCCTGTATACGAGAGAGAGACGACAACTCGCTTAAAAGCGTCTCTGCGCATCCTTGCGCGCAGTTAAAACTATCCAAATCTCCAATTCTGTACAAACTGTATCATGCCGCTAATCTCGCTCCCATGCTAATTCAATGGAGGGAAATCTGCGGTGAACAGAAAACGCTGTTGACCAATCAGCGAGCTATACCGGGTTGTCGCCTCTCTCGTATACAGGCTCTCTAGACAAACCCAGCCTCGACTGCTCATTTTCAAACATAACCTGCCTTCTCGACAGCAAACATCAAGAAGTCAAACGCAGGAGGTGCTTGGCGTCTAACTTTTTCTTTGCCTCGATGCATTTTGGGGCATCAACGGCCGAAGGCACTGCAGTCAACTGATGGTAGACTCATAACATTAACTTAATCATAGATAAAATAGTGGTGGTTATATTTAAACATTTAACTGCAAATGCGTGAATCACTTCCGCAACTAAGAAATAAGCACAGTACCAGTTTTATTTTAAAATTATTTTCAATATGAGCACTATACCCTGATCTTCCTCACACCCACTAGCTATCCGTCTCCATGAGAGATATCGGAAACTAATTTCAATTGAGTGAGACTAGATTCTGACTCACCAAAAAACAATTTGTAATCCAGTTCGTGGGGTCAAATTTTCAAACTTTTTCTGGGGAAGGGTAGCCAAGCCAGGCCCCTCTTTAGTACTTAAAAAACCTTTATTATTCCCTCTTTTTGTAATAACTTCATTATAATCAAAATTCCAAAAACGTATGTCCAAATTTGGGTTTACGTGTACCAAAAAACAGTTTAAAACCATGTTCTTAGGGTCAAATTTACAAAATATTTCTGGGTCAGGACTCCCAAACCCCCCTTTTAAAATTGAGCCTTTATAATTAAAAACTTTTCTTATGTAAATTTTTCTTGGACGCAAATTTTACCTAAAAAAGTGTTCAAAAGATACATTAAACCTATTAATATGGATGAAAGGGGCTTGGGGGATATGGGGAAATATTTTAAGGCCCCTCCCGAAATAAATTTCATATTCTCCAGTACTGATTCAAAATTAAATTTAAAGCTCACCCCCATGGGGGGTAGGGAGTTAACCCCCATTCCAAAATTATTATGTCTATTATGTTGCTTTTAGCCTTCAAAATTATGAAAATTATACAAGGAGTGATCTACCTCGAGTGCAACCTAAATGGTCCCCAATGTCCAAAAAGGAGTCACAAAACTACTTTTTATTGTCAGATTTCAAAAACTTTTACATCAAAAACAAAACCCTTCAATGTTTCCACTCACCCGCCAAATATTTTACGTTAATTTCATTACAGGTAAAAAATCTCTCGAAACAATACTGTGACTACGCCCCTATCTAACGGGGATTTAAAATTCTTCTCTACAAACATAAAAAAGTCGACCCTGCTTGCAACCCCAAGTGGAACCCTGGCTATGCCCATGTCTATGATAGTTTTTCTGCTGTAAAAAGGCCTAGTAAATTCACGAAATTCTAAAAATAATGAACAAAAAATAACTATGTGATCATAAAGCGCGAATAAGCGGGGCCGCGAACCCGCGAATACAGAACAGCGATTATGAAAAAACAAGTCTTTGGCGATCACGGATTGGCGACCTTTTTTTTCCTGTCGATACCAAGAGGGTTACAAGTTAGAAAACCTGCTTAGTAGAAGAAGTTACATTCTTTAAAAGGGTTTTACATAATAAATACCGGAATCGAACAATTATACCTTTTCTGCCAAATATGCAAGTTTCATAGCTAAAAAACTTCGAGATCGAAAACCGCGAATATGCGGGGGTAACATTGCTCAACCGCGAATACTGAGCCGCGAATATGCGAGGGCCCACTGTATTTCGAACTGGAAATACGATTTGCTTTCAAAGTTATCGAATATATTCACTTGAAGTGTTTGGGGCATTTGGTCAAATTTTGTTTGTATTAGTCATAAATTTTACACACCCGAGTCAAGATCACTTTTAAAATTTCGCTCTAAATACCAATTAGTAAAGGATATTTTCCATGGTTTTAATATTTAAACTTTTCCGTTAAAAGGAAAATATGCTAAGGAAATATAGAAACCCAAATCAGATATTTAAATGTATACTAATTTGATAGAAAACACTTCAAACAAAGCGAGATATACATTCATAAGTAGCAAACCTCTCCTTTATTATGAAAAACTTAATTATTTTAATAAATGGGAAATTAGTAGTAAATGTTGCATTCTCCATAAAGACTAACACTATCCTAAATGCATCCTTTCGCTCCTTAAGATTTAGTGTAAGTTCCCTAAATTTTAAGCGTACATCCTTTTAAAAATTACAAATTAAATCTCACAACGCCTTTACCGGACTCCACGCATTTTCCAATTTCCACTCAAGCCTATCCCCTTATGATACTCTTAACACGAAACTTCCAAATTGCTCATGTGTGAACATCATGCCCCCATAACGACTCAACGCAGTGCCAACTTTCAAGGGATTCTTCAAGGATAAGCATTAAAATTAAATAATTAAAAATTAATTAAAGGTATAATGGAGACTTAACAAGCTATTTAACCAAGATTTTTCCCCAGAAGCTTCTGCTGGAGACCCAACAAGCAGAAAGAGATCTGAGCTAGTAGCTGTTTCTGATGTATTGTGATACCTTTCTGCATGTTTATTGTTGAATTGAATCTCATCTTGGTAAAGCTGGCGATATATTTCAAGTGACGTATTCGATAGATCGTAAGGGTGGAGAGATGTTTGCAATTTTACTTTACATCCTGCTTTTAATGTGTTTTAAGTTAATTATAAATTTTGATAACTGAAGGGTTTGTGTCTTATTCCTTCGGAATTACATAATTAATAATTTATTAAAGTAAGAAGCAAAAAATTTGCTTTGGCAACGAATTTGAAACTTTTCGAAGATTATGGAGCCTTTTTTTTGACCTGCAAATCTGGATTTAAGATAAAATATTGGTAATCACTTTATACCCGTTTCTCTAACTCCAAAATTGCTCTAATTTTACAATTTTATTATTTTTTTAAATTTTTTTTTAAGTAACGTAGGAGAAAAGAAAATTTTTCAGTCAGAAGCCAGACCCAAAAATCGTGTTGACCGGTGATATATTATAAGAGGCATTTCATGGTTGTTCTCGTAGAATCCGTAAATGTACTCTTTGTCGATTAACGTTAATAAAATTTAAAATTTTCAGAGATTTAATGAAGCTTGCATGAAATAATTTTTTCATTGTATAAAGATGGACTTTTAATTTTTTTTTAAAACAGAATCAAAAACTTGATCAAATGAGGGAAGTCGGGTACATAGTTTTTTAGTATAAAAACGTGAGGTTAATTGGATGAGTGCGTGATTCTATCTACACCTATTTACCACCACTAAAATTATAAACATTTTTTATTTATAAAATGCATATTTTTTCTTATCGTTTGACATGGAAAACCTGAAAAAATAATTAAAATGTGGAGGACTTCGTGTCCTTTACCTTAAAGTTAAATAAAATTAAATTTTCCAATTATTGCACTGTTGACCTTATAATTTCAATTACCCTAATATGGAGTAAATCGGTACAATTCATTTTTGCTTTTAATTTTAATTTATCCCTTGCATTGCGCTCGCTAGGCGAAGCGAAGAAGGAACATCATTCACTCCATTAATGTAGCCTACATTAATATATCCCTTGCCCTTATATATCCCTTAATATATACCTAGCATGGTGAATTTACCCGCATATTAATATATAAAGGATATTGAAATTAGCCACACAAAATGAAAGAAGTGTTTTATAATCAGTACTATAATTAATTTTAAACTATATAATACAAAGTTTGAATAAGAAATTTTTTACAGGTGTTCCGATTCACTAAATGGTGAATCGGAACACCATTAAAATTTAATAAATGAAAGTTCAAAACTGTTCCAATTCAAACTGTTTTACGGTAATAAGGAAATTAATTGCACTGAAGACTTCCACTCAAATTCAGTAGTAGCAGGAAAGAAGGGAGGAGAGAGTACAGAGGAGGCGAAATATGAATGCGCAATAGCGCACATTTGAAGCAGGCTGCGTTTCTAAGTGCTCCATACTATCTAGGGTTTGCAAAAACACGGTTCTTTTTTAAACCCAAATAGGTTGGGTTTTTCGTGTTTTTCAAAAAACAACCCTGAAAAAACCCATATAAAACAGGGTTTTTTCGGAAAAAGTGTGGGTTTTTTCAAAATTAAGTGGTTTTCTCGTATATAGTTAGTGGGGGTTTTTTTTCAAATTGTAGTGAGTTCTTTCTATGTTAAATGTGTTCTGTCAAAATAATGTCAGTTTTTCTATATTTAAATGGGGTTTTTCAAAGTTAAAACTTTTTATACTTTGGTAAAACCCACTGAAATTGTAAAAACACCCCTATTTATTGGAGCCTTTTTTAAATTTTGAAAAAACTCACTGAAATTTAAAAAATATCCTGAACTTTGAAAAAACCCACTGATATTTAAATAATCCTTTTAATTTTTTATACCTAGTTTGAACTTTAAACTTCCTAAATTTGAAAAAAACCTCATTCAATAATGAAAAAACCCACTAAATAATGAAAGAACCTATTTAACACCCACTTAAAAAAACTCCCCGAAATTGAAAAAACACCATTTAATTTTTGAATCCTAGGTTAAATTTTGAAAAAAAAACACAACTGCAGTTCTTTGTATGTTGTTTCATTAAATGTTTTTCTACAATATCAAAACTGCCAAAATCTTGGTATTTCTTGAAAAAACCCAAATATAGGTCCAAAATAAGGTTTTTTTCACATGAAAATCCATTGGGTCCAACCTAATTGGGTCCAATCAAGGCAACCCAGAACGCCTTGCGCGACCGATCCAATGAATGGTTCAAATTCCGAGTCAGGGAAGAGGGAGGGTACGAAATGACGAAATACACCACTGTTCCTTCTTCGCATATCCTCACGTAGGAGCCAGCTAATGCGCAGAACTGGCAGAACGGTGTCGCTAGTAGGTAAATCATTCGCTCAGGTGTACATTTCGCCTCCTGATTACTCTCTCCTCCCTGCAGGAAAGTCCTAAATATGGGAGACAATCATGCAATCAAGCTGCTGTTTTTTATTTGTAATTGTGTAAATTTCTTCATTGATAATCCGGCTGCATGTGAACAAAAACAGACCTAACTAGTCGTTGTGCAGCTTATGCTCTTCTTCTTTTTAGCTGTTATTCAATGGTTTTCATAATGTGTGACGCTATATTTTTAAAATTGAGGGAGATTCCATTATTTTCTGAGTAGGTATATGGCTGTGTGCGTGTTTTTCACTAAATTCAAAACAATTAATTTCCATAAAGATTGGCTTTTAAATTAAAAAAAATAATCAAAATAGAAAATAGATTCATGTCTGTGTAATTTATGCCTTGTTCAGTGTTTTAAAAGATACGGTAATCATCATATCCTTCAATTAATGAGGAATGCATTTCTCCCTTAAGAAATATTCCTCTATTTTGCTTTTTAATTTATCTATTTACTACGCATTTTATAAGTAAAAAATGGATTTCATTGTTTTTGTAATATTATATTTCGAATTCTGCTTTCATTGCCTTCACAAAGAAAATACTGGAATTAATCACCACTATAAAAATTTAAAAATGTGTCTTATAACCATCAATATTTTTAAACTTTCTCGATGTTATCATGTTATTCTTGTTCAAGAAAAAAAGTGTCACAATGAACACTTTCAAATGCCAAAGTTACTGTTTTTCTTACGTGTTTTAGAAAAACCCCTATTTTATTACACCCTCTTAATACTCTAGCACTTTTACGATACATTTCACCCGTCCTCATTCATATTCGAAATATGCTTGCCTAGGCCCCCTACTGACCAATAGGGTGTCTCATTTTTTCGAACTTTGGAAATCTTATCGGGCCGTGTCCCAAAAAGTTTCCTTTTGGCACCAATAAACTTCCCTGAAATTTTTAAAGTTGTGGTACAACCCTAACTATTGCCTCAAAGCGGTTGATATTACGAGAAAAGCCTGGTCTAGACTGTAGCGCTAGCTTTACTTCATAACGAGACCTATTACGCAACTACTTGCTTTTGCTTACCTTTTTTATGCCATTTTTAGACTGTTTGGATTGAGATAATGTAATAATAATTCATATAATACATGCCTTTAATATGTCACAGTTTTTTATTGCACTAAAATATACACTTTCTATGTTTATGCTCCATGATAATTTTAAAATTCTTGAACTAAAGTAGTCTTATCTGTCTTAGAAAACTTAGCTCGATATTTATTGACAGTTTGTTGGAGATTTTGCCTCTGTGCTTCAGTTTTCAATCTAGGGAGGTACAGGGAAACTTTCAAAAATTAAGGTTTGGTAATATATAGAATAGTAGAGAGGAGTCGAAACTTATAATATTTTAACATCTTCAAGAATACGATCAGTAGGCCCGGAAGCTGACTTTAGTTATAATTGAGACTTCGCCAGTACCGTAAAAGCCAACATTAGTGCGTTGCAAAAGTCTATGGAAAATTTCATTTTTGCAAATTCCCCAGATGCCCCCGCCCCCTCAAGTTGTTACAAATACTGAAAAATTATTACCTGCAAATTTCCAGGACTCTAGGGCAACTTTTGACCCCCGTGCCCTTGAAAAATATTTTCCCATGTTAAAGTATAGGGAAAATATTGAAAATATCGTCATTTTTGGTTCTCTTCAATTTAATGAGCCTGAACGCAGTCAATATCGAATTGAAACCTATATACCATCTTTAGGGTACCATTTTCTTAAGATCCTATCGGAAAAAATTCAATGGCTTCTATTGGGGAGGGGGGAGGGCAGTTCCACGAGGGTTAAAAGAACACTTTCACCAAGAAAGGGGGAGGCTCGCGGGCGTACTCCGATGGATGGTCAGTGAATATGGCGAGGGTAAGGCTGCACTATCTTAAGGTGGACACAAATTGGAGCCGAGCGGCGAAGGCGAACAGCCACGAACACACTCTGCGCACGCGCAACTCGGAGGCTCTAAGAGCGGCGCTTGCGCAGAGTGTGTTCGTGGCTGTTAGCTACGCCGCTCGGCTCCAATTTGTGTCCACCTTTACACTGTATAGTGTATACTTCCCAAAACTGAGATACAAGGTTATCAGATGAAGCCAGCTAAAGTGAAATAGGAAAAAGATTCGATAAAAGCCCAAGGTGAAGCCTTCATCCAGCTCCCGCCGCGAGCCTCCCACTTTCTCGGTGAAAGTGCGCTGTTAACCCTCATGGAACTTCCCCCAGTAGGTGCCATTGAATGATTTTCCGATAGGATGTTGAGACAATGATATCCCAAAGATGATATATAGGTTTTAATTCGATATTGACTGCGTTCAGGCTCATTAAATTGAAAAGAACCAAAAATGACGATGTATTCAATATTTCCCCTGTACTTTAATATGGGAAACCTACTTTTGAATAGCTGGGGGGGGTCAAAACTCGTCCTATAGACCTGAAAATTTGCAGGTAATAATGTTTCAGTATTTGTAGCATCTTGAGAGGGGGTATCTGAGAAATTCGACAAAAAATTTTGCTAAGCCCCAGCCTACATATTTTTATCATAGATATGATATTTATACTAGCTGCTCAGATTGACAATAATTTTTCCTATTTAGTGAACTAAAATAAGTTAAATGAATATTATAATATAATCATCTTATCTGGTATACTTTAAAGTCCTATTTTTGATAACATTGATTAACACAACTTGTGTTAGTCAGCATCTATATCTGCAATACTCAAGATTTAGAAAGTTGAGAGGCAAATGTTATTGCACACCTGATAAGAATAAAAATTAGATCAACCAGGAAATACGTAGATTAGACGTCTAATAGAGGTAAGTTCTGGACATGGCCAGGCGGGATGAAAACTGCACGTAAAATAGACGAATGTGCTGTGTGGGTGGTTTCATATAAATTATTCACCACTTTTTTAAAATAAAAAACGTATATATATATATATATATATATATATATATATATATATATATATATATATATATATATATATATATATATATATATATATGTTACATGCTTCTAGTCTATATAAAAATCGAGTGATACTTCGTTCATCTAAGTTATAATGTTTGCAAAGAAGAATAAAGATGGGAGAAGGGGTAGGGTAATAAAGAAGCATTCAAAGCAAATGGGGTAATAAAGAAGCATTCAAAATTCCAAAGGATTTTCCTTTTTAAGTTCATGAAGGTGATTTTCTTTATAGAATTTTTTTTATATATATCATGAACATATTTCTTTAAAAAAATAATGCACTTCATAAGTTAGAGGGGAAACGGATTTTTTACTTTTTTCTTATTACCCCAAGCGACTGAATCTCATTACCCCACAAGAGGTAATTGTTTTTAATATTGTTTTTATTTAATTTTTTGGAAAAAATGAATATAAAAATACACTTTATATTTTAATTGAAGGGCTTGGGAGATAAGGGGGTTATGTTACAAAATCCTAGTTTCGAGTAATTTAGGTTCAAAGTTTTCATGTTGCAATTTTTTTGTTTTCTGGTTTTGTCGTTAAAAGTGAGCGTATGAAATTTGTCTAATGGCAGCTATTTTTTAGTGTACCAAGTTTTATTTACTTACCTGTATCCATAATATGTATTTTTATATATTTTGTGTACATAACCCCTTCATCCACAAACATTTTTTTTAAATCTGTAAATTTATTATATAACGAATGAATGAAGCGAGATGTAAATAAAGACATTCGAAACATGTTCTATATCTATAACAGAAACCTTTACATCTTCACTAGTTTTGTTGGGTCTCATATTTTGTCTACCCATTTTATGAGGTCGAGGAGCACTTGTACCAGATTTCATTTTATTTTGTATGATTTCAATTTTTTCAGACATAAGTTTACCAAAGCAACTCTAGTTCGGACACCTCCTGTTGTGACCATGTAGTGAAGTTATGATTTACAGGAGTTAAGGGCATTTAGCCCTTTCATCCTCTATGGCTTTAGCATGAAAATGTTACATAGCCCTTTCATCCTCTATGGCTTTAGCATGAAAATGTTACATAGCCTCTTCATCCTCTATGGCTTTAGCATGAAAATGTTACATAGCCCCTTCATCCTCTATGGCTTTAGCATGAAAATGTTACATAGCCTCTTCATCCTCTATGGCTTTAGCATGAAAATGTTACATAGCCCCTTCATCCTCTATGGCTTTAGCATGAAAATGTTACATAGCCTCTTCATCCTCTATGGCTTTAGCATGAAAATGTTACATAGCCTCTTCATCCTCTATGGCTTTAGCATGAAAATGTTACATAGCCCCTTCATCCTCTATGGATTTAGCATGAAAATGTTACATAGCCTCTTCATCCTCTATGGCTTTAGCATGAAAATGTTACATAGCCCCTTCATCCTCTATGGCTTTAGCATGAAAATGTTACATAGCCTCTTCATCCTCTATGGCTTTGGCATGAAAATGTTACATAGCCCCTTCATCTTTCTCATATTTTTGTTTCTAGCTGTTTTGAAATATTCAGATTTTGCTACGTAACACTTCTGCGCCTTACTATTTCATCCATTGAATTAGATTGTATTTTCAAAAAATTTCACATAACCCCTTCATCCACCAAACCCTTCAATTTACCCACCATAACTTAAATTAAAACGCAAAACAAATTCAGTGATCGATCGAATTATTTATAATTTTTAATAAACTTTGAAGTGGTAAGTAAAATTTGTCTTTCAACCCACCGTTTTAAAAAATGAAGTAAAAATAAACTTCATTTAAAATTTTAACTTCAAATATGACAAAAGAGCAATAAAATATTAATATTATAAAGAGGGAATATTCTATCAATTATTTTTCATGGATAAAATGCTAGTGTTTCTTATACCCCATAGTTTTGTTTAAATGGGGTAATAAAAAACAGGGCACTTTTAAGAGTGATCCACAACCCTTAATTAGATATTAAATAGTGAATTATATAGCCCCTTTAGCCTCCTAAAAAGTTAACTAAAAAATTACCCCTATATCAACAATTGATACTCAGAACATTATGATAAGTTTTAGCAACCACATTTCCTTATTGATTGAAAAGACCCAATGGGATTTTCAAGAAAAGATCAGTTCACTCTCTATCATTTTCATGCAATTTTATCAAACAAATCATCAATGAAGTAAACCACTTCAATACGTTTTCATCAAAATGTATCAGTTTTAAAGTAAAAACACAAAAATCGTTACAAAACCATAGAAACACTCTTACCTACTGGATTCTAGACTGTATTGATTCATTAGAATATCTGTACTACAGTATTCCGTCATCTCTCTGAACTTAATATCAGAGCTGGGAGCAATCTGAATCCTTTGATCTGGTTCGTAATCTTATTGGAATCATTAACGCTTAGAGGAATAATGAGCTGGAGATTTGATTTGGTTTGACTTGATTAGGTCATTTCAATAGTTATCAGAAACTTAATTATACCAAAAGGGAGTAAAGTATGATTGCAATTGGAATGAAAAACGTTAATTTTTTTACATAAATTCCTTTTGTGTTATATACTTTTTTATAAGTATAACCTGTAATTCACAATCACTCTAATTTTATGAAAGCAATAAAATAAGAAACTCTATTTCTATTTGAATTCACACATTTTTTACCACATACATACTGGTAGAAATAGTTTTTATTGCGTGTTTTGAAAAGGCTTTTATACAGTTTTCTTTGATACCTATCGATTGTAGTTTTTTGTTATAAAGTGAGATAGCACATAATTGTACTTTTCAAAAGAATTTCAAAGAAAAACGGATGGATTAGTTTTCAAAGCATGTTTAGGGTTTCTAAAGCAGGATTAAATGAAGAAAGCTTTATAGAGTTACAGCGTTATATCTGTTATCGGCAATACGCCAGCATTTATAGAATTTCGGGGTTTCAAACTTTACCGATGACATACCCTTAAGCACTCAAATACACTTTAGAAAGAAAGACGCCATAGACCTAATTATAGACGAGTTCAACTGTGTCAAAGCAAAGTTTCCAAGGAATTTCGCCTATATGTATTTCGAACTGGAAATACGATTTACTTTCAAAGTTATCGAATATATTCACTTGAAGTGTTTGGGGCATTTGGTCAAATTGTGTTTGTATTAGTCATAAATTTTACACACCCGAGTCAAGATCACTTTTAAAATTTCGCTCTAAATACCAATTAGTAAAGGATATTTTCCATGGTTTTAATATTTAAACTTTTCCGTTTAAACTTTTAAGTCAGATATTTAAATGTATACTAATTTGATAGAAAACACTTCAAACAAAGCGAGATATACATTCATAAGTAGCAAACCTCTCCTTTATTATGAAAAACTTAATTATTTTAATAAATGGGAAATTAGTAGTAAATGTTGCATTCTCCATAAAGACTAACACTATCCTAAATGCATCCTTTCGCTCCTTAAGATTTAGTGTAAGTTCCCTAAATTTTAAGCGTACATCCTTTTAAAAATTACAAATTAAATCTCACAACGCCTTTACCGGACTCCACGCATTTTCCAATTTTCACTTAAGCCTATCCCCTTATGATACTCTTAACACGAAACTTCTAAATTGCTCATGTGTGAACATCATGCCCCCATAACGACTCAACGCAGTGCCCACTTTCGAGGGATTCTCAAGGATAAGCAAATTAATTAAAGGTATAATGGAGACTTAACAAGCTATTTAACCGAGATTTTTCCTCAGAAGCTTCTGCTGGAGACCCAACAAGCAGAAAGGGATCTGAGCTCGTAACCGTTTCTGAAGTATTGTGATACCTTTCTGCGTGTTTATTGTTGAATTAAATCTCATCTTGGTAAAGCTGGTGATATATTTCGAGTGACGTATTCGATAGATCGTAAGGTGGAGAGATGTTTGCAATTTTACTTTACATCGCGCTTTTAATGTGTTTAAAGTTAATTATAAATTTTGGTAACTTAAGTGTTTGTATCTTATTCCTTCGGAATTACATAATTAATAATTTGTTAAAGTGAGAAGCAAAAAATTTGCTTTGGCAACGAATTTGAAACTTTTCGAAGATTATGGAGCCTTTTTTTGACCTGCAAATCCGGATTTAAGATAAAATATTGGTAATCACTTTATACCCGTTTCTCTAACTCCAAAATTGCTCTAATTTTCACAATTTTATTTTTTTAAATTTTGTTTTAAGTAACGTAGGAGAAAAGAAAATTTTACAGTCAGAAAGCAGACCCAAAAATCGTGTCGACTGGTGTAATATTATAAGAGGCATTTCATGGTAGTTTTTGTAGAATCTGTAAATGTACTCCTTGTCGATTAACGTTAATTAAATTTAAAATTTTCAGAGAATTAATGAAACATGCATGAAATAATTTTTTCGTTGTATAAAGATTGACTTTTAATTTTTAAAAACAGGATCAAAAACTAGACCAAATGAGGGAAGTTTGGCACATAGTTTTTTACTATTAAAACTTGTGGTTAATTGGATAATTTTACAAGTGCATGATTCTATTTATACCTATTTACCACCAGTAAAATTATAAACATTTATTTTATATGTATAAAATGCATATTATACATCTATATTTGGAGTACTCTTTAACTTAGTTACAAAGTAAGGGACTCCCCGTCCTTTTTCTTTAAGGATTATAATTTGACACCAATTGTACTGTTAACCTTACAATTTCAATTACGGGTCTGTCCATATCAAGTGATCCAGAGGTGGTCGCTCGATCATTTTAGAACCAAATAATTTTTGAGGGTTGATTCTTATATCATTGGAGAGTCAAAAAACACTATCTTTAATTTTCATCTTTATTTGATTTTTATGGCAGCCATCGAAAAATTCAGATTTTTGCGTTTGTAAGGGTTTCTGTTAACTTTCGTTACTCCTAACTGGTTTAACTTAAATTCCTGCAACAAAAGCCATTGTACTCAGAAAGATATATCCTATAAAATGTTTGGTACAATTGTTTAGAGAATCGTGTCCCAAATATAGAAAAAAAGCCCAAAAAGAGAACTTTAAAAATGATGATTTTCAATTTTTGAATGCGTAGTATTCCCAAAATATCTATATTTCCCAATGTTTTCTGTAGACAATGTGTAGCCTTTTTACTGGACTATAGTCTCAAATAATTTCAACTCTGTTTTTTTTTTGTTCTTTTTTGTAGTTATGGGCCTATATATATTAAAGTAAGTAGGCTACACGTTGTTTACAAAAAACATTGGGAAAATATAGATCTTTTGGGAATACTACGCCTTCGAAAAGTGAAAAATCATCATTTTTAAAGTTCTACTTTTGGTCTGTTTTTCTATATTTGGGACACGATTCTCCAAACAATTGCACAGTAAATTTTAAAAGATGTATCTTTCTGAGTACAATGGCTTTTGTTGCATGAATTTAAGTTAAACCAATCAAGAGTAACGGAAGTTAATAGAAACCCTTACAAACGCAAAAATCAGCATTTTCGATGACTTCCATAAAAATTCAAATAAAGATAAAATATTAAAGATAGTGTATTTGGACTCTCCAATGATATAAGAATCAACCCTCAAAAAATTATTTGATTCTAAAATGGTCGAGCGACCACCTCTGGATCACTTGATATGGATTGACCCTTACCTTAAAACGGAGTGAATAGGTACATTTATTTTTTGCTATTAATTCCCTTGTAAATAACCTGGGTTTGAAATCGATAATCACGGGGGTTTCGGAAAAAACACTCAAAATCAGATCGAAATTTTTATTTGCTGCTTTTAAAAATCAGAGAGCGTTTTTCATTACACACGGATCATTTCATCGTTAATTAATGATTATTATCTTAGCAAAGACGTATCGCTCAAAATTAATCATCTTTCTGTATCGATACCAATTAAACTCAAAATCTCATTACGAGTTTTATGCCTTTAAATCAGGTCCGATTTTTACGATTTTACTCGAATTTTAATCATTAAAGTAGGTTTTGGCGATCAAGTGTAATCATTAAATTCAAACCCTGATTTAAAGGATTAAGGATATTGAAATTATCCACACAAAGTGAAAGAAGTGTTTTATAACTACTATTCTAATAGATTTTAAATTATATAACACAGAATTTAAATAAGAGAAATTTTAACAGGTGTTCAGATTCACTCAATGGTGAATAGGAGCATCATTAAAATTAATAAATGAAAGTTAAAAAATGTTCCAAGTCATCCTGTTTTACGGCAATAAGGAAATTGATCGCCACTGAAGACTCCCACTCAAATTCAGTAGTAGCAGGAAAGTCTCAAATATGGGAGGAAATCGTACATTCATGCTACTGTTTTTTGTATGCAATTATAAATTTCTTCATTGATTATCCGGCTGCATGTGAACGAAAAAATAGACCTAACTAGTCGTTGTGCAGCTTATGCTCTTCTTTTTATCAGTTATTCAATGGTTTTCATGATGTATGACGCTATATTTTTCTTAAAATTAAGGGGCGATTCCATTATTTTGTGGCTGTGTGCGTGTTTTTCCACTCAAAATTCAAAGAAATTTCAAATTAAAACAATCAATTTCTATGAAGATGTGCTTTTAATTTTTTTTAATTAATCAAAATCTAGATCAAATGAGGGACGTTGGGTACAGAGTTTTAGTATAAAAACACTTGAGGTTAATAATAAGTTAAGTTATAAGTGGATGTTTTTTACCAGTGCATAATTCTATAAGCCACCAGTATAAATATAAAATATTTTACATTATTAAAAAAATGAATTACAGGAATTAAAGTCGGAATATAGTTGAGGAGCAAACATTCAAGCCATGCTTTCTCCTTCAAATACAAATTTTCAGGAAACACGAAAAACTAATAACTTAAGAAATAACTAATATAAAAACCTAATTATCGTTTGTTTAGTTGAATAACGAGTAACTGAGAAGATTTGTAGTCATAATTTACCTAAAAGCTTAAAATTAATTATTAAAAATTGCATTTGAAATTTGGAGAAATCACGTTTTGATGGAACACATAGGAGGAAACATGGTTTGAAAGTTTCCAACACGGACAAAACACTTTTTTAATCAAAAGATTAATCCTACTCTTCTCAAAAACTATTCTTTTTATTTCTGATATACAATGTAAATTTTTAAAATAAACTTTAGGTGATTTCGTATCAAAAAGTCCCCACCAGTATTTTTACATCACCAACTTTACGCTGACAAATGAGTGGGTCACGTGACGAGTAAGAACAGCTATGATTGGCTGTGACTCTAGGAATCACTGTTTGACTGAAAACAGGCTCTAGAGGAAACACTTTTTGATTGAAACATCAATTTTCTAAGTAGTTTTAGAATAGGTTTAAACTTGTTTTAGTTGAAGATAATAGCATTATTTTGTGCAGTTTAATGTGGAGATCATGAAAATAGCAGTAACTCATTTTTAATTTTATTTGGAGAAAACACGGTTTGAGTGTTTGCTCCTCAGTGTAACTGTATATTGAGAAATTCAACTGGAAAATGGTCCTGTATTAAAGATTTGGTGGGGAAAATGATATGCCTAATAACGCTCATCACGCAACTTCAGTGACGGATTCTTTTACAGTAATTTAACTTCTACCTTGAAATTGCACAAGAAAAATTGTTCGATGATAATTGAAGGGCTTGGTAGATGAAGGGGCTATGTTACAAGGCCTGTCCCGAAAGTAACGAGACTGAATTCCCTAATTCTGACTGGAATTAAGTCTCATTACTTTCGGGACAAGCCTTGTAACATATCCCCTTCATCCACCAAGCCCTTCAATTACAATAGTAACTGCTTCTAATACATTACGCCTCGGGCGCCTATTCTAAATAAACAGAGTATAACTGCACGTCAAACTGATTCACTGGGCAGCTCATCCTATTTACGTTTCACGGAACCAATAAAATTATAACTCGGCTACAATAATTGGATTGCTTTTTTCCCACGTCAGTTAGTAAAACTTTATATCAATTCATCCTAATTCCTTATAACTCCGACCAAAAAGTTCCCCCAAACTGAAAAACAACAATAAGTACCCTTCAGTCTTATCGGCAGCAATTGCATTTGATTTTTCCCATCAGCGAGAAATTACTTCCCCAGCGAGAACCTGCTACATTTATTTCAAGCAACACCAACGGGAAAATAACTCATTCCCGTGTACAAATAAATCACTTAAGCAAGAAAAAAATAACAGGAAAAAAGATTAAAAGACAAAAAAAGACTATGCATCACTTTTCCAGATTTATATCTCCAATATCTTAAGTTATTGCGACGTCGTGATTTGCCGATTCAGATACGAGGCGGCCTTTCCAATTTAAGAAGAAAGATTACTCTTTTTATTGCCTCTAATTTCATTCTCATTTCGATGGGGAATAAAAATGGCGGAAGGAACAGTTTTGTTGGGACGCGACGAAGTCCGAAGCGTTGCCATTCCGAGGGGAAGAAGTAATCGTCGTAAACTCTGGCTTGAGACATGATGAATATTCATACGCCTGGTTGTTTTTGGTTGGTTGGTTGATGACGGGTGAAAGAATCAGTTTGCCGAATGGGGCATGAAGAAATGAGATTTTTATGGCCCTCGGTATGGACGAAAGTGCAACTGTTTTCCCCGGCATGGCTCCATAATAAATAATTTATGCGTTTGTAGCTGCGAGATGCTTTTGGGAAATAGAACGTGTTACGTTCGGAGAAAAAAGCAGAATGATTCGATATCTCCTGTGTACGGAAATGAAATTATTCTTACATTTACATATATTTTGGAGGGTTTTTTTTCTGGCAGACCCTCATATTTAATGCTGGTTTACTCCTTAGCGGGGTTATTTTACACACTACTAAACATTTATATTTTCTTAAATTAATTTGTAAGACTTTTAAGCTACATGAAATTATTTTTTAGGGGTGGAAGAAAATGTATGATTTGTAACTTACTAAAAACATAGTATACACTCTAAGGGTAACTTTGGTCCAACAAAAAAATATTGTTCTGTTACTAAAAAGAAAGTGATTAAAAATGTTTGTTGAGAAATCTAGAACTTTTTTTGAAATAAGGCTTCAAATAAACTTGGAATAGATAAGACTTCTTTTACATTATTTGACAACATCTAATATTTGTTTAATCAATTTCTGAGTGATTGGTCTCAAGATAAAAAGGTATCCAAACAAGTTATCATTGACCCAAACTTTAAAAAATATTAAAATGTTGAAAAATTTTAAACAATATTAATTGATGACAAAAACTACGATTAAAATTAGCTGAAACTTTTCATCTTACACATTGGACATAATCAATTTTAATTACAAGATAAAATAAAGGATAACTTTCAGGATATTGTTTTCTAAATCTAAATATTTTTGTCTAATATTTACACTACTTACATACACGGGTCAACTTTTACCTTAACCAGTAACACTTTTCAGGGCTTACCTAAAAAGAAAAAAAATAACATGAGAAATTGACTAGAAATAAAATTAATGTCAAATAAGATATTAGTAAAACTGAAGTTGACAGCATCATCACATGCAAATAAAATGCAACCTAAGTGATTATACCTAAGAAATTAAATGGACTATATCCGTTTTGACGTCACATTTTACAAATCATGTGACTTACTAAACTTGCAATTGGTTACCACAGAGATAGGTTGTAGTGAGAGATGATTTGATAGTGAGTTTGTTTTTCCCGATCACGTGATTAATATGGGCGTGACCGAATATAGTCCATTACTGGGTTTCCTTTTTCTATTTAATCCCTGTCGCATTCCCCACTCACATCTATATGAATAATGAATTTCCTACCTAGGTAATTTTAATGTTCATATATAGCAAAATAATGGAATAAAACCTTGAAATACGCACTCTACTATCACTTTATCCCGACATCAGCCACCAGACCTCAGATTCTGCTCTGCCAAACAACCAACCAAGCCACCCAAAAGCCTAAAGACCCATGAAAAGATTACCCCTCCCCCTCCTTCCCAAAACATGCCGACTGATCCCCAAGAGTATTTACCCAACCGCTAAACTCTTTAACACAGCACATTCCGCAGATCTCCAGTTCCGATAGAAGGTTAAGAACACAAAATAATCTCTCCGGCGAAATCTTATTAAAGTTTCTGGCGGAAGATCTCCAACTTGGCTTCCTCTTCCTTCACTGCCAAAGGGTTTACCGTGGAGCCATTTTAGAGATAGGGATACATCTGCGCCTCCATTTTAGAGATCATGGTTTCAATTTCCCAAATTTCATTTCCACAAAAGCTCAGATTAACGATTACGTCTTCCTAACCACCCTTATACATACCGACTATAGTCCGACCTCAAAACTTTTGACGTCAAATAATATGTGGCGGTTGTTAAGGAAACAGATTTTTCTATTCAATTTTGGAGGTTGGGGTGGTTTATAAACGCTAAAACATTTCAGGCCAAATAAAATGCAAGGCTATGTAATCAAATGTAAGGCTATGCGCAAAAAGGTTGGAGTACTTTGAGGAAAAAACGTTACACTCTTAAAACGATTGTATCACGGCTGTGGGGAGCCTAGTGGTTAAGGCATCGGCCTTGGGATCGGAGGGTCCCGGGTTTGATTCCCGACACCGCTGAAGACCCATCGAGTATATGCGGAGTACGTGCTCGTTAAATCTGTGGGTCCGAAAGTCCTGAGGTCGGTCATGGCGCAGTTTACCTTGGGTCCAGGTGTCTGGAGACTATTTCCCTCCCCTTCAGATGCATGTCAAAATTGTGGAGGTGGCGATAGATGGTGGCGGCATCTATCATCCGAGGCTTAAGTCGGACTCCTGCCTTTCATGGGCCTCACTTTCTCAGGAGCCGCACCCCCTTTGTCTTAAATCCTGTACGCTCTGCGGATGGAGCTTGGATATTCCAAGTGGCATAAGAAACAACAACAACATGATTGTATCAAAATTGAGTAAAAAGTACTCAAAAAGGCTCCGATCCAATAAGTACTCAAATTTGAATACATGAATATACTCATTTCTGAAAATGTGCATACTCAAAAATGAAACATCGTCAGCTCATTTTTGAGTTCAGCTTCATTTTTGAGTATGCACATTTTCAGAAATGAGTAAATTCATGTATTCAAATATGAGTACTTATTGGATCGGAGCCTTTTTGAGTACTATTTACTCAATTTTGATACAATCGTTTTAAGAGTGTAAAAGCAAATTGTGAAAAATGTTGTTTTTTTAACTTAGTTGACAACACAAAATATAAGAAAGGAAGTTATTTTTATACTAGACTCCAATGTTTCTTGGCAAAGGAGAAATAAGCTGAAAGAAAGTAGTTCCCAACCTGATGTCCGAATTTCGAGTGAATTTAGGCACTTTACTTTAGAAATAGGATTAGTTTGTTAAACCTACGCATATGTAGTGGTTTCTGGTCAAAATTTTCGAAAAATGTTAAATACATATTCAATTTTACGAGATTCTGATAGCTATGTTTATCTTTCGCGCATCGTGACTTTATTGCCAAGAAAAGATGTAATCTAGTGTATACAGGGTGTATCTGAAATGGTGCAACAAACTTTCAGGGATGATAGTACTCATCAAGACGAACAAGAATCGGTATAGAAAGGGGGGTCGCAAATTAGTTTTAAGGGGTGAAACCCCGGGGTGAAAATCTGCCAAAAAACTTGCATATTTGTGCAGGAAGAGACACAATGGTTCGATTCCGGTAGTTATTTTGTAAAACAACTTCAAATATTACTAAGCTAGTTTTCCCACCAGTAACACTTTTGCAGTCGACCGGAAAAAAAACTTCGCCAATCCGTGATCGCCAAATACTTTTTTGTGATTCTTACGGAAACTCAAATTTCTATGTAGTAGTACTATGAACGATTAAATGATAGCTTAGTTGGTAGCGTAACAGTCTTGCAATCGTAAGATTGCGAGTTCTATCCTTCTGTATGAAGTTGTTCGTTTTTAAATTCATATAATTTTTTTTCAAAGATATAGTTTGAAAGACATTGCAACATGTTTTAAAGTATATAATTTCATTTGGTCTCATTTAAATAAAATTTTTTAGTAATACACAAAATAAGTTTTTTTTAAAAAGAAACATATTGATTAATTAATATCGTACCTTTAGAAGTAAAATACTAACACAAAATGTAGAATTAGAGATGCCTGCATTCTTAATTCATTATTAGTACTATTTATGCTATTCCGGACAATGCACAGCTTTTAAAGACAAAAACGTCCTTTAAGCCTTAGTCTGTGTAAGAAGCACTCCCTTCTAAGCTGTGCAATTACCCGCGGTTTCGCACCCAATGGTCAATTAGAGCCCTGGATGTAATAAGCTTAGCACTCGAACAAACCCCTAGGGGATTTGTAGCTTACTCCAATAAGCAATGCATGAGTACTGCTTTAGAGCTAGCTGCTGATACCATAAGGATTCATAGCGATAATAAACAAGATAAATTATTTTAAAAGTGGTAGATTGCCGCTGAGCCATCCAGCTGGCTCGTTTTTAACGTGAAGAAATTCAGCATTTTGAAGATAATGCCTACAGTCTAAATAAGAATTGAATAAAGAAATTGATTTCTTTAAGATATTTGGAGAAGTGGGGATAGATTAACAGATTGACGGCCAAGCGAAATCGAATAATTTTGATTGAATAATTTAGGAAATGATAGTGATTGGAAAAGCCATAGTTTTTTAGGTAGGAGGAAGAAGGATTTATGCCAAAAACTGATAGCTGAAGTTTTAAAGGAAAAATAAGTTTAAACACAAAAATTGGAGGAGGGGGTGAAACATAACTAAAATAGTATTAATTTTACTAGAAACTAGTTTTAATTAAGTCACCACTCTGTTAATTAATTTTAAATGACTCTGTCTGTGAACTGAGAATGAGTTGCACAATCCGCTCTTAGGGTGTCGGCACGTTTGAAGCTCGCAGGTTAAAACAGTTTGTCAGTTCTCGAAGGCGGATAACGTAAACCCCTTAGGGAAAGTGTCCGTACTACGTAACCCATTTATTACTATTTTTGACCCCCTACCTCCCTTTGGTGTCCATCCGTAGTACATGCCAAGAACCTCCCATCCCTTCTAGTTTTCACGTAGTAATTCATAAATACGGTTTTCAATTATTTCTTGCAAACAGAAAATTTAAAAATTAATTCGGCTTAATTTGTCTAATCCTAATAATTAATTTGGATAATTTTAATAATTAATTTGGCTTTATTTTTTCGTATTGACAAGAGAAAATTGACTATGAGACGAAACCCTAAGCTTCATAAACTACTATCCCCTCCTTTAACACAGGAATACTAAAGTAGCCAAGCTCTCAACCCATCTCGACCGTGTAACTTGTGATTTTTTTAGTTTTGTCTTGTCATGAGAATAACAGTTATAATTATGTAGTCACATCTAGAATAAGATAATTTAGGTATAAAACTGTTTAAAATAATTAGGTTTTTAAACTCTTTTTTTATTAACACATAGGTTTCATACAAAATTTAAAATTTAAGTCATTACATTTTCTTAAAGGGTGTTTCAGAAAGATCTCCCTAGTTTTAAAAACTAATAACAAACCCTCTATTTTTTAAAAAATAGACAAGATAAAAAAAATAGACAAATCAAGATAAAAATACCCCGTGATCTGTAATGTCTTCTTTTAGACCAAAGAAATTCTTAACACAAGTTTTTTTAAATCGGTCGATCAAAAAAAAATTAATACATGGCAGAACAAGATTTTGTGAAACGAAGGAAAAGCAGTCCTTGAAATCCTTATCATACATTGTAGTTTAATAAAATTTACGGAAGAAACGATTTCCGAATAAAATGAGAATCAAATACTTTGTAATCTAATTGATCGTTGATTTAAAAATAGGGATTTCAAGGATTGCTTTTCCTTCATTTCACAAAATTTTGTGTTCCAAATTTTTTTGAACTATCAATTTTCAAAATTCGTGTAAAAGAATTTTAAACACCTGTCAAAGTTTTGCATTGAGACAAAATGCGATTTAAAGCATTGTAATTACCTGAAAAAAAATTACCGTAAAGAAAAACACCACAATTTAGAAAAATCAATAAAAATTATCAAAATACTGTTACACATCCTTTAATTTTGTCCAATTTTTGGACCTCAAGCCATAAAACCCCAACCCACATCCTTTAATAGTACTCTTTCCGTGTATTGCCCAAAAATTATTGACGTGACAGAATCCACAATCTTACGATTGCGAGTTAAAAGATTCCGGCTCATTACTCTACCAAGTTGAGCTACCGTTTTAAAGATAAAATATGAAACGAAAAAATTGCGCCAAATAACTAATAAGTTGCCAAATTTGGTTGAACATGCATTAAAAAGAGACTGATCGAATAAATCTTTCGCTACTAAAAGATAACTTCCTGAAAAGTTACAGTTAAAATTTCTTTTTGCAAGTACGGGTTCTATTTTTTGGTGTAAAAAATTACGGAATCGAACAATTGTGTCTCTTCCTGCACAAATAAGCAAGTTTTTTTGCTGATTTTCACCCCGGGGTTTCACCCCTTAAAACTCATTTGCGACCCCCTTTCTATACCAATTCTTGTTCGTCTTGATGAGTACTATCATCCCTGAAAGTTTGTTGCACCATTTCAGATACACCCTGTATAGTAGGGTGTCCCAAAAAAACGCGACTTTTGAAATCCTCAACTCTCACCCACTAAAAATGTTCTTTATGGGAACATAAGACACTGTGATTTTTTAAAAAAAATTTTGAAAAATATTTAGAGGTCGCTCAAAGTCATTGAATTTTCAAAAATTGGCCCAAAAAGGGTAAAATTTAAAATTTTCCATAATTTTTTAAAAAATTTATATGAAGGTTCAGAGGCCATTATTTACATTTATTGGAGCCCTTTTTATTGTTTTAAACAAATTCTGTATTTATCATCTGGGCAGGAAATAAAACGCATTAGCATTAAAATCAAGAAATATTCGATATTTTTCGATATTTTTACCTTATGCATTTTTACACACAAAATATAAAAACTTTAAGCAATTGGTATTTAAAATAAATAACGAAGATTTTTTAAACAATTAACAATATTTATTAACACATTTTTTTAAATGTTACATATTTTTAAAAATTAAATTACATATCAAAAAGTTTTTTTCGATTGCACTTTGTGTAGGTTTTTCTATGCGAATCTACGATTTGCGACAAAAACTGCTTCTGCTCTTCATCTTTTGTTGCACAATTAAAATCTTGAATTAAGGCAACAGCCTGTTCAGCCACATCATTTACGCAAACTAAGTTTTTTGCGAATAATGCAGCCTCTTTATGAGACGGAGTATCAGACCCATCTTTAACAGGCACATTGAGAAAAGTATCTTCAATTTTTACTGTTTCGATAAAGCTATGCGAAATACATAAATCCTCCAATTTGAGAGGAAGTACTTCTAATAGACGTGAACTTCTTTCATTCTATCTCCTAAAATTGCTGCTGTCTTAGATAGAAGTAACACTAGCATTAGAAAGTCAACTATGATATTGGCATCTCTAATTAATAAAGAAGGTTGTTCTTCCCCTACCACGACTTCTGAACCAAAAGTAAAATCCTTGGTACTTTCCAAAAGTACTGTTCACCGGGAACGCCACCGTCTTCGTCATGAATTGGCTGAGCAATTAAAAACAGAGTGAAAGCATCAGAGTCAGTTGTTCATTGGGATGGAAAAATGATACCCAATTTGTCATCAAACAGAACAGGAAAGGTTGAGCGTCTAGCGGTTCTAATTTCTTCTTTGGAAAATAATAGTACCAAGCTTCTTGGAGTTCCCAAGTTATTGTCTGGAACTGGAAAAGCAACAGCTGATGCTATTTTCGACCTCTTAAAGTCCTGGAAATGCGAGACGAAAGTTATAGGTATGCGTTTCGATATACGACTGCAGCTAACAGTGGAAAACTTAAAGGAGCATGCACTCTTCTTGAGCAAAAAATTGGTCGAAATCTTTTGTGGATAGCGTGCCGACACCACATGCTTGAAGTTCTACTTTCGGATGTATTCAGTGTGTGATCTTCTGCCCCAGGAATCCTTTGATTTAAGAGATTCCGAGAAGATTGGGCCAAACTAAACCACCATGAACCGAAAAGGCAACCAGTACCCATAATAGCAGCATCAGATGGTTTGAAAGATTTTGTATCTCATCAGCTGGAAATTAATAAAAATTTACCTAGGGATGATTATAGAGAATTTTTACATCTTGCATCCTTAATGATTGAATCAGACACTCAAATTGCAATACGAAAACCAGGGACTCCTCACCGAGCTCGCTGGATGGCTAAAGCCATATATTCGATGAAGATAGAATTATTATTAGACGGGAACGAAACAAAAATATCATTATCTGCTGAGGAGCTTCAAAGTGTAAAGCGATTTAATAGGTTTGTTGTGTGTGTACCTGGAGTGTGTGTGTACCTGGCTGCATTATTCGCAAAAAAACTTAGTTTGCGTAAATGATGTGGCTGAAGAGGCTGTTGCCTTAATTCAAGATTTTAATTGTGCAACAAAAGATGAAGAGCAGAAGCAATATTTGTTGCAAATCGTAAGATTCGCATAGAAAGACCTACACAAAGTGCAATCGAAAAAATCTTTTTGATATGTAATTTAATTTTAAAAAATATGTAATATTTAAAAAATGTTAATAAATATTGTTAATTGTTTAAAAAATCTTCCTTATTTATTTTAAATACCAATTGCTTAAAGTTTTTATATTTTGTGTGTAAAAATGCATAAGGTAAAAATATCGAAAAAATATCGAATATTTCTTGATTTTAATGCTAATGCGTTTTATTTCCTACCCAGATGATAAATACAGAATTTGTTTAAAACAATAAAAAGGGCTCCAATAAATGTAAATAATGGCCTCTGAACCTTCATATCAATTTTTTAAAAAATTATGGAATTTTGAATTTTACCCTTTTTGGGCCATTTTTTGAAAATTCAATGACTTTGAGCGACCTCTAAATATTTTTCAAAAATTCTTTAAAAAATCACAGTGTCTTATGTTCCCATAAAGAACATTTTTAGGGGGTGAGAGTTGAGAATTTCAAAAGTTGCGTTTTTTTGGGACACCCTACTGTATAGGGTCATTCCATAGTGACTAACGTAACTTTAGACTACTTTTCAAAAGTCATTAAACGATATAATACTATAAAATTCCCTAAATCAAAAATATAAATTACAAGATATCATGTAATTCAAGTGAATTAACCTATTTCATACACCAAAACAATTTTTAAAGTTCATAATTTTAATAAATAAAATTTAAATTTAATTGTGACTAACGTAACTATTTTTTACCTCCTAATACAAGTGTAAACATCAAATTTACATTGCTCTAAATTTAAACAGAGAAAAAATCTGTAATTACAGAATATATAAGTATTAACATCAAGTTTTAAGAAATTGCTATTTTTGTTTGATGAAATAAACTATAACCAGTATTTTAGGATGATTTTTTTAATAATGTAGTGTGACTAACGTAACAAATGGATTATAAATATGAAATCATCAACTCAGTTAGAAAAATGAATTTATTTTGAAACTGTCTTATATTTTTTGTATAAGGATACTATGTTACTTCTAATTTCACTATCGATGTGAAACACATTCTAATATTTAAAGTTCCACAGAGCTTAGAAATTCATAGTTAGTTATTATTCCCCTCTTCTCACTCACGAATAGAGCAAATCTTGAAGATATTTTGGGCAGAGAGAGTCAAATTGCCATTCCTTATCTTATTCCCTTTTTTAAACTTGCGTCGAATTTATGCGTTGTGCAGCAGGCCTGCATTAAGACAATTTTTCCTCATATCAATGAAATATGATCCGCTCAATTTCCCAATCGATTTTATTTGACAAAAATAAAACCATTTCTACACTAAAAAAATATTTCTCTTTAAATAGCAAATTCTCTATTGTTTTTGACTAAAATTTTCCGTGTGCCTAGAAAACGGGCCTTTTCTGTGAATTTTTCCACAAATATGATTAATTAGGATTTAAAGAAATCACCACTAAAAGAATAATAGTCCAAGAGCCAGTAAACAGCTGACGACACATATTTTAGGAAAGCCTTAAATTTTCTCAGTGAGTCAGGTGTACCTACCGTACATGAGATGGGGGTAAGTTAACCCTCCGTCGGTCGCAACTGTACTTTTTCGCACATCGCATACATTTTCGTTCGGCTTTCCGTTATTTTTCGGGATAAAAGTATGAAATTCCTGGTAGTATCCTATCTTTACCGGATGTATGGCGCCAACTCGTCCCCTTAGAATCAAAAACTACTATCTCCATTCGGCAACCTTCGGGAATCCCGATCCTTGGCGATCAGATCGGTGGAGAAGCTCGTTTTTTGGTTTGTAAGAGCTGACATGATCGAGTAGAAAAGATCAAAACCTATCAAATTGTTTTCTCCAACGATCTAAACGCCAAGAATCGGGATTCCCGAAGTTTGCCGAATGGAGATAGTAGTTTTTGATTCTAAGGTGACGAACTAATTCATAAAATTCGCGAGCATTGTTTATTTTTATTTTCACCATAATTTCACTATTTGACACATTGCGCCCGAAAGTGTTTCAACTCCTTAAGGTACGTAATGTTATTTTTTGGAATCCCTGATGTTTATTTATTTATTTTATGAATGATCACACGTATATATTATTAAATTTTCCCTAATGTGCATGTAATTTTTCAAAAATCTTTGGTTTATTGCGGTTGAACATACACCTACAAAATCGTACCTTATGCACTTACCTAGCAATAGACGAAGTTGTACAATATGCAATTATACGGCTACTACCTGTAGGTTTACAGTTTATAGCTAAAAATAATATAGTTTTGGGTTATTTTACAATAGCTACAAGGACTGTCAGCGGTCAATATGCCTAGCCTAGGACTTGCAAGTATTACCTGTGATATTTGTGTTTGTGAATGGTTATTACCTGGATATGAGTTCAAAAACAATAGTTTAGAATTAATAGCCCTCAGGTTTCACATCATTAAGTATAATTTTTGACTAAGATACTAAGATATTGAATTACCTATCCCGATGATTATAGCTTTAAGATATTTGAGTTACGACGAACTCCAAACGTCTACGGAACTTACCACTTCACGGATTTCCTCTTGCCACACAGGGTCATACTACCAACGTCCCCTCTACACACATACCTCTCCACATTCCCTCACCGCCAGAGGGTTTAGACAGTTAAATCCCCAAAATCAAACCCGGCGGTCGAGTTCACCTGATTGGAAGGACCGTATCCGTATTTGTCAAATAGACTCCAACGAACTTCTTTTCAAGGGGATCTTCTAAGATGGTGATTTCAATCGAGGTTGGGATATTAGTGGAAGTCCGATTCTTGAAATGGTTGATGATTCCGAAATCTTTGGAACAGAAACCTCCTCTGAGGATTCAAACTTTGTCGTTAAGTCATTGAAGTGATGTCATGGGAAGGGATGTGCTTGGGAGAACAAAGCCGGGGACAGATGGAGAACTTTCTTCTTTCTTTGCAATCCCATTATTCGCCTTTGATTAAGGGAAGAGGGTCAGTGGGATTGGAAGTAGTGAATGCAAGCATCGGTGTGTGGGGGAATGGACTTAGGGAATATTTTAATGAGGTCTATCGTTGGTAAAGTCGGATGAAGTGAAAAGGTTTCGCTTATGTGTGCTCTCTTATATTTTCAGCATTATAATTCACTGCCACTAAGTTTATAAACAATTTAACGAAAATCAAAATGCGTTAATTTTCAGCAGATTTTGAAAATAATGATTACGCTTTTTTTGGCAAGAATAAGATTTCTATTACGAATTTTGTGGAATATTTTTCCAAATAATACTGAACACAGAATTCATAATCTAGTCAAGTGTAATCATCGAAGTATCTCTCCGTTTGCGATTTGATGGTTTCAGAATTCAGATGACTAAAATTATTTCATTTTTTAAACAAAATACATTTTACTCAGAAAATATTTATCTCACAAAATCGTTTAATTCATGATCACCAAAAAATATGTATTACGACATTATGTTTTTTTTTATCGGCATGCGATGATCTGTGTTTTGGGAAAAACCGTGCCTCATTTTTAAAAAATTGAAAATAAAAATTTAATCATATTTTTAAATTTTTTTCCAGTTTCTATAATTTTAAATTTCAAACAGGATACTATATTTCAATCTTCGAAACTTAGAAAAAGCATTGATATTTTTAGAAAAGGTAGATACTTTTCAACTAAAGTGTTAGACAACATTTAGAATTTAGATAGTGACTGTAACTCCCCAAATGAAAAGCTGAAAGTCGTCAGCACAGATATAATTTTAATCAAACTCGATTCAATCATTACTCTTTTTATCAAATTTACAACGTAAACTAGTTTGGGTGTAATCAAGACCTCTTCACAAACCAATTCTAAGACTATCAAGAACCGCCTGCTGATGACAATTCCACCACTATAAACTGACATCAATTCATGTTTATTCAAACTCCTACAACATCACCATCGCAATTAAAAATCCTCAAGCATAAAAATAATTGCAACACCCAAGAAATGGATAGTTCTTCTACAGCCAATGAAAGGGGAGCTTCTACGCATTATAATTGATAACTCAATTTTCTCCCTCATTTTCGCAGAAACAGTATGCCAAAGGCCATGCTTTTGTTCAGAATAGTTGGGAGAATTAAATACTGGGAAACTAATCTCTGGAGGATAAATCAATTACTTTTTTTTCTATCCAGAGGCACAGCGAACAAAAGTGTTCTTTGTAATGAAAACATATTGCCAATGTTTCTGTAGAAAAGACGAATGGATCAAGAAATATTATTTCCGAAAATAGCTTTTTCTTTTATTCTATTTAGTCGGAGATTTTCAAATCAGATCTCGGCTTCAACAGTTCAGCAATGTTTAAAAGCACGTTTGTTCAAAAGAGTAAATAAGTGTATTATTCGAAGATAATATTTTTCCATGAAATTGTCTCCGCGAAAAGATATTTTTAATTGCTGCTTTCGCTGTAGTTTTAGTTTACTGATTTCTCGAAATTATTTGAAATTTTTATTGGATTTTTTTTTCATAATTCAAACGTTAGTAGTTTTTTGCTAATGGGCCATGCAAGTGTTTTTATTTTATTTTTTTCTTCGATAAAGGCATCCAAATGAGGAATATGCGCTCAATTTTTTTCCATTATGATGATTATTTCTTTCTTAATTTAGTTTCAAAGTTTGTCTTTAAAAAAGGGTGTTAAACTTCAAATGTCAAAATGTGACGTCATCTAAAAAAATGATTTTGAACAATTATTTATTCCATTTTCCGGGGTGAATAGCTGTGTTTGTTGGAATTTAACTCCAACCAACACGGCCATCCATCCCGGAAAATGGAACAAATAATTACTTAGGTCGTGGAAGTTTTCATCAATTTAAAATGGTTAAATTATTTAAAGTTTAAACAATCCAAAGTTATTGTTGGTTTTCCTTTTAGAGTAAATACGAGAGATCTGACGTCATTCAATCCTGGAAAAATGCAAGTGATAGCCGATTTTTATTTTAAAATATTGAAAAAACTAAATGTAAAAAAAAATTATGTTTATTTTTGAATTTAAATCTATTTAATTTACTGCGAAAATGTTTTTTTTTTCAAAAAATGCTGGTATTGCCCGTTGAATCACATAATATTTAAGTAAGTCACTAAAAAATAAAGAGGCTCAAATTTGTAAAAATAAACCTCTTTGTTTTTCCTATAAAATTCCTTATTTCGTTTGCTAAAATTCAAAAACATTTGAAATTAGTAAATTACCCTGCATTCAAGTCTATGCCATTTATGCCTTGTTCAGTGTTTTAAAAGATACGGTAATCATCTTAGGCGTCTATCAATGATGGATGCGTTCCTCTAAATAAATAATAATCTATTTTGTTTTTAAATTTATCCATATATTACGTGTTTTATAAGTAAAAATGACCTTAAATTGTTTTTATAATAATATATTTCAAACTCTGCTTACATTGCCTTCACAAAGAAATTACTGGAATTAATCACCACTATAAAAGTTTAAAAATGTACTATAAAAAATTCATCATTTAAATATTTGTTGCGAAGATAATGTATCCGCGTTCAAGAAAAAGGTGTCACAATGAACACTTTTATATGAAACATAGGAACGAATACAGAAAAACCCTCTTATTTTGTAACGGTCTCGTAACACGCTAGGCCAGTGGTGGCGAACCTATGGCACGCGTGCCACTGGGTGGCACGCGACATTCACTTAAAATGACACATAAAACTTCAGTTCTAGACCAGAGGTTTCCTACTTCCAGAAAACTCAAAATCAGCTTCAGAACACTTTTTAGCTTGCTGAAATTCAAAAATTTTTTGGGGGGAAGACCCCCGAACCCCCATTTGCCGTTGGGCCGTTCAAATACTACGTAACCCCAATTTCTTGGTCATTTTGGGCCCTCTACTTCCCTTTTGTCAGCAAAAGTAAGCAAATCACAACCCCCCTTATAATTACGTAAGGAAACTGACATTAGGGCATTAGAAAACAAAATCATGGATGAAAAAGGAGCCTGATTACTTTACGCAAGGGCGGATATATGGGGGGGCAAAGGGACCCTGCCCCCCTCCGAAATTCGGACAAGGTATACAAAAACAAATTAAAACCCAGGTTTTCGGGGGGAAATTTTCACAATTTTCTGGGGGACTGATCCCGAACCCCCCCTCCTTTCTACTTGAAACTTTATTATTCACAACTTTTTTTTATAATACTCATGAGAATCAAAATCCTACCTAAAAATTTATGTCCGAAATTCGGACTAGATGCACCAAAAACTAGTTCAAAACCCTGTATTTAGGATCAAATTTCCAAAAATTGTCTATAGAGGACCCCCATTACTTGGAACTTCATTATTGACAACTTTTAGATTGAATTCTAGAAAATGCAAATTCTACCAAAAACGTACTAAAAAGCTGTATTAAACCTATTAAAGATGCATGGAAGGGACTGAAGAATAACTGTTGGGACCCCTCGCGAAATAAATTTCTATACACAACTGACACTAGACTTGTGCTTTTGAGTGAGGCCCTTGAGTACTTGTAAGTTGAATAACTTAGAAACTCCTGTTCTAAACTATCGACCCTCAAAAGCGGATTTCATTTTCTAAGAGTTTAAAGATTATTTATTTGAAAAAATAACAAGTGGCACACTTGACACCTGAAAATCATAAACCGTAATATAAATGGCACACTAATCGAAAAAGGTTCGCCATCCCTGCGCTAGGCCCTAGCACTTTTACGTTACATCTCACCCACGGATTCCTATTCTAAATATGCTTGCCTAGGACCCCTACGGACCAACCTATTATTTTCTTCTGTGAGTTATAAAATACCTCGTAATAATTAGGTGATTGAGCAATTAAATATATAGATAACAGGGATAACAGGGCTCGCTATCGCTCGCCAACCCCCGGGAACTGCTGACGCAGTTCCCCTAGGATTGCTTCGCAATCCTGTGCTCGCTTACGCTCGCTTGCCATACGCTGGTACAGCCTAGCTGAGTTTCATTACCAACTAAATTTATTGGTTAAAATAGAGTTTTATAAATAGTAACATGCAGCAGGGAAACATTAAATATGTGTATGAAAAATATGTATACAGTGTTTATAAAATTCATGGGTTCTGCTGCATTAGCCAAGAAAAGCCACCATATATCAGCCAAAAAAATATATCAGATGAGTACTATTAACATGTATATGTTATACTTAAAAGTATAACATGTATGTGCTTTTACTTACCCCATTATTTAATCACTCCTCTAAAACTTCTTAGTAAACACAATTATAAATACTCCTGCTTGGAGCTACAACCGTCACAGATTGGAATAATACTTTCTAGCTCTACTTAAATCCATCCTTAAAATTGCTTTTGAGTTAACGAAACGTAAACCAAACAAACCAACCGTTGCCAACGGGAGAAAACAAATACCGCCAAAATCTAGCGTCACGTAAGAGAAATATATATATATATATATATATATATATATATATATATATATATATATATATATATATATATATATATATGTTACCGCTAAAGTTGATAATTAGTTATTCTGAAGAATACCTAGGTAAACTTAAGATTAACTGATTTCTGTCGTTAATGTGCGGATTTTTGAGTTTTTCGCATTTTACCTAGGGAATCTACACTATAACGGCCTCTTGATAGTTAAAGTTCAAAATAGTTTGTTTCGTTCAATACTTTCTGTTAAAATGTTGATCTGCTCACTGCGCCATGCGCTTACCCCTGCGCAGTCGGGTTTCAATACGTAGTTTGTTGTCATATTTGGTGTTTTGATTTCAAATTTAGTGCGTAGCACTGGTAGTTTTCATGTTGAATGTTAAAACAAAATAATACAAGCAAGTAAGTACTGTAAATTTACATGATTAAGTACAGTATATTACTACTAAAACGGGTATTTTGAAACAATTGTGTTGAAGCTCCGACTTCAGAGTGACAGAGATTTCTTTTAACGAAAGCAAATGTCCCAGCTGTTGAAATATCTTTTCAACAAACGTTAATTCAACAATCGCTGGAGCCTGGGCAAGGGTTTAACATATGTAATCGATCGCGGATCCTAGCAATAGTTCAGGGCAGGCTGCCAGCCGATTACACCGCGCTTTCATTAAGATTTGCTAGTTTAAGTGCTCATTGAAATACGCTGTCAAATCGAGATCAAAAACCACAATTGATACAAATCTCAGTTGGTACTTTAATATTCTATTATTATTGTTTTTATATTCTAGTTTTAAAATTGCTATTTCATTACTATTTTTGTGGGATTTGCGTGTTTTGTGTAATATGAAAAAAGTACCGATCCCCCTTTTTTGATTCGTCATTGTTACTGTTTACCCCCAAAACGAGTTTGGTTATAGTTAGGGCAGGGGGGTTTGGGGGGGCGGCAGCCCCCCCAACCTCCTTAAACTTTTTATAAAATAAAATAAAATTTTGTACTTTAGCGGATCACCCTCGTTAATATGTAAAATAACTGATTACAGGTAGTATGCAGATTAACGAGTGTCTAGTCGGTAGGGTGCAGAATACCTAGGTAATTTCAAGATTACCTAGGTAATCTTAGAAATTGAAAAAAAATTCGCTCTTTAACGGATCACCCTCGTTAATCTGCAAATTACCTAGGTTATCTGTAAAGTAACTGATTTCCGGACTTTAACTGTAACATACTGTGGAACCAAAGATACGAAAAGGGTCACGTGATTTTGACAGGCGATGGAATTATTTCGGAGGGAAGTAAGGAAGAAATTGATGGGCAGTTGATTCAAAGGGAGAAGACATTTGCTTGCTTACTGAAAGCCGCTTTGAATTTTACTTTCCAGCTTTTTTGGAAGCTAAAATGAGTTCGCTCGTTTACGAATCTTGTTACATTTTTTAGTTTTGACACTATTTATGATTTTTTCCGTCTTAGATCGAAATTGAACGGAATGTATTACCGTTTTGTTAAGTCCACTGGTTTATCTCCAGCTTTTATAAGTTGATGTTTTAATATTTTGAAAACCCTTATAATAATCACCTTGTCACAATTTTACCCCGCATATTATAAATGCCATGAAATACATAATCCCCACCCAAAAGGTCGTGGCTAGTTCACAGGAGCGGTTATAAGGTTTTTTTTATTTTTGTTTTTATGATCTAAGAACACTTTTTAGATAATAAAAATACACATTTATGATTTTTCATGATAGTGATCATGAATTTTATGATTTTTCATTCGTCCCCATACCACCGCTCCTGTGAACTAGCCACGTCCAAGCCTGGACAGAGAGAAAAATACTGTTACTAAGAGCTTTAGATTTTTTTTTCAAATTTTTTAAGTCTTGAAATCGTTTGAATTTTGAATGAATGAATTTTAATTTAATTAAACAGTTATAAAAATCGAATTTCCTTCTTAAGATTTTTGTTCCTCTTATTTTTAATGGCTTCAAGTTCACGGTAAATCCTTCGATAGTACTTCAAAACAAATTTTACAGAATGTGATATCATTTTTTTTTATCATCGATCGTATTATATCTTCTATGATGGAAGAAAATTTGCAAAAAAAATTCATAGATGCCTGTTTTTTGTATTTAGTTTTTGTTATGTGTGTTTGAAGATAATGTTTAAAGTGTAAAATAGTATAATAAACAAGTTAGTTTGTTCCAAATTACTAATTATTTATTTCCTTAAATTTATTACTGTGTTGTAAACCTACCCTTAAACAACTCTAATTAGAAGTGTGAGGGAGATATATCCCCATATCCCCTCTTTGACGAAGCCTTTACGATTGACCTCGTGATTAATAATGTCGAAAATGTAACAAGGTTCGTTAGCGCGAGAACTCATCTTAGCCACATCTTAGCTTCCAAAAAAGTTAGAAAGTAAAATACAAAGCGGCTTCCAGTAAGCAAGCAAATGTCTTCTCCGCTTTCAATCAACTGCCCATCAATTTCTTCCTTACTTCCCTCCGAAATAATTCCATCGCCTGTCAAAATCACGTGACCCTTTTAGTATCTTTGGTTCGACAGTATATATATATATATATACAGGGTGTTTCAAAATTGCGTTGCACGGCTTTTATTCGGAACCAGCCCCTCCTAGGGTCATGGAAGTAAGGTCTACCCCTAGGTAAGTGACCCTGGAGAATCCATTGAGAGGACTTACAGCGCCTCTAGCGGCGAAATTAAAAAGTTATAAAAATTAATTTAAAAACTAAAGGAGGTAGAGCAAAAACCTCAATAAGAGTATTGTTGCCAACGTCAAGAAGAACTCATTGAAAAAAATTTGATCAAAATATCTTGATAATTCACGGAGATATTAGTATGTGAAAATAGCACTTTTTCAGGGGTCAAAAAGTAAAAAGTTCGCATATTTGCAAATTTTTTTGATTTTTTGATTAAATTTTGTGTTCTTTCAACTAAAAATACACAAAACTACACATTTTCACTGAAAAATTTGCAAATATGCGAACTTTTTACTTTTTGACCCCTGAAAAAGTGCTATTTTCACATGTTTATATCTCCGTGAATATTCAAGATATTTTGATAAATTTTTTTTCAATGAGTTCTTCTTGACGTTGGCAACAATACTCTCATTGCGGTTTTTGCTCTATCTCCTTTAGTTTTTAAATTAATTTTTTTAACTTTTTATTTTTAATTTCGCCGCTAGGGGCGCTGTAAGTCCTCTCAATGGATTCTCCAGGGTCACTTACCCAGGGGTAGACCTTACTTCCATGGCCCTAGGAGGCGCTGGTTCCGAATAAAAGCCGTGCAACGCAATTTTGAAACACCCTGTATATATATATATATATATATATATATATATATATATATATATATATATATATATATATATATATATATATATATATATATATATATATATATATATATATATATATATATATATATATATATATATATATATATATATATATATATATATATATATATATATATATATATATATATATTTTAGGAGCTAATAAATATACCGCACACTTGTTGATTGCAACAGCGATAATAATTTTATTTCTTAAAAAGTAATAATTTTGAATCTGTGTTGCCACTTATAAAAAGATAAATAACTTTTGAAACAATAAACAGAAACAGAGACGCTAAGCCGCTACACACTCCCCTCCCAGTGACAGCGATTACAGAACATCTTTAAGATGCGGTGGAAACCTAACAGTTCTTCTACTGCGAGTAATAGTTCTTTTGGTTTCTTCATGCGGTTGACACTGAGAAGGTGATTTCTCTTCTCCCATGGGTAGGAAAGTTTCTACTGAGGGGTTGGGATTGTTTTCCAGAATGAAACAGGGTTTCAGTCTATCGATTGATATTCTTTTTACAACTCCTTTAACTTCTATATCAAAGTATTTTAAATCTCGATTTTTGACGAGGTAAGGTCCAAGGTAGACAGGTTGCAAAGATGACGTTGCTGCGTTGTTGTACACGAAAACGTGCGAGCAATTAGATAGTTGCTTTGAAACAAAGACTGTTTTGCTTCCATGAGTTGTCGTTGCAGAAGGTTTCATGCTGCGTATAGTATTTTGCAGCTTCTGAACGAAATCTGAATGTGACACGTTAGGAATAGTTGTTAGAAACTCCCCAGGTAAACAAAGAGGACTTCCATAAAGAAGCTCAGACGAAGAGTATCCTATATCTTCTTTCACTGCCGTGCGTAATCCAAGAAGAACAAATGGTAAGGCGTCTACCCAAGATCTGTTTTGCTGTAAGTGGCACCTTAAACTAGCTTTTAGCGTTCTGTGCTGACGCTCAATTAATCCATTCGCTTGAGGATGGTATGCAGTTGTCCTAGACGTCTGAAAGCCAAAATATTTACTCAAGGATGAGAAGAGTCGACTTTCAAATTGCCGCCCTTGATCAGTTGTAATCCGTTGAGGTGTTCCGAAACGACATATCCAAGCTGAAATTAAGCCTTTTGCAACTGTTTCCGCCGTTTGATCTTGTAAAGGAAGAGCTTCTACCCATCTTGAAAATCGATCAATCATCGTTAATAAATATCTGAAACCTTGGCATGGTGGTAATGGACCAACGATATCAATGTGAATGTGTTGAAATCGTTCAGAAGGAACTTTGAAGTCCATCAGAGCTGAATGTGTATGTCTTTGAATTTTAGATCTTTGGCATTCCTGACATGCTCTACACCATAACTGGCAATCTTTATTCATATTAGGCCATATAAATCTTTTCGCTAGTAATTTTCTTGTGCTCCTAATTCCTGAATGTGAAAGGGTATGAATAGATAAAAATATTTCTTCACGAAAGTTCGGTGGGATGTAAGGGCGAGTATTGTTGGTGGAAATGTCACAGTATATAGATTTCTCTGCACCAGGGATCTGAACTTGCACCATTTTAAATCTTGGGTTACTCTGCAATATTTTCAAGTCTTCATCATCTTGAAATTTAGCTATAGTCGTATAATCTATTGGAGATGGGGTAGAAATAGTGTTAATTCTGGACAGAGCGTCGGCCACGACATTTTCCTCTCCTTTGACGTACTGAATAGTCGTTGAAAATTGAGCTATGTAACTCAACTGTCTTGCTTGTCTGGGGGAGGCCTTGTCTAAGTTTTGTTGAAAGGCAAAAGTGATAGGTTTATGGTCCGTATAGATGGTGAAAGACCTTCCTTCTAATAGATATCTAAAATGCTTTATTGCCGTGTAGATCGATAAGAGCTCCCGATCGTACGCACTGTACCTTTTCTGTGAATCAGTTAAGGAACGTGAGAAGAAGCTTAACGGATGCATTTTTCCATTTTCAATTTGATGTATGACAGCCCCAATGGCGGTGTCAGAAGCATCGCATGTGAGTGATAGAGTAGCGTTATTTGATGGATGGACCAGCATGACAGAGTGACAGAGAGCACTTTTGAGGTTTCTAAATGCATCACGAGACTCTTCAGTCCACCGTAAAGGAATTTTGCTGTTTTTGCTCTTTCCGCTTAGCATTGAGGTTAGAGGCTGTTGAAGTTTGGCACAATTAGGAATGAATCGATGATAAAAATTAACCATCCCTAAAAACTTGCGTAAATTGGTTGCTGAAGTTGGCTCTGGAACGCTTTGTATGGCCTCCACCTTCGAAGGAAGGGGTCTGATTCCTTCGGTTGAAACTTCATAACCCAAAAATTTGATCTTCGAAGTACCAAACACACTTTTTGAAACATTTATACATAATCCATATTCGTTCAACCTTTTGAATACTATACGTAAATGCTCCAGATGCGTCTTTTCATCTGGTGAGGCAATAAGAATGTCGTCTAAATAGCAGAATGTAAAATCTAAGTCGGATAGCACCATGTTCATGAAACGTTGAAAGGTTTGGGCTGCGTTTCTTAAGCCAAAGGTCATGTAAGGAAATTCAAAGAGTCCAAAAGGGGTTATTATGGCTGTTTTTGGGATGTCTGCTTCGTGTACAGGTATTTGTTGATAAGCTCGAACTAAATCTATGGATGAGAATATCTTTTTACCGTGCAAAATTGAACCGCAGTCTGTAAGGAATGGCAAGGGGTAACGATCTGGTATTGTGATATTGTTGAGGGCTCTGTAATCACCGCAGGGCCTCCAATCTCCAGACTTTTTTAAAGTTAGATGTAGAGGGCTTGACCAAGAACTTTTTGAGGGTCTGCAGAGACCTTGTTGTATCATGAAGCTAAATTCTTCTTTCGCTGCTTTTAATTTTTCGATTGATAATCTTCTGGCCCTAGCGGCAACAGGGGAACCTTTGGTTTCAATGAAATGTTCGATGTTATGACTTTTAATTTTGGTATTGATAAGGGTTGGACGAACTAGGTCAGGGAATTCCTTTAGGATTGCTTCGTATTTATTTTGTACTGCGTTTACTGTTGGAGTATCAAGTCGATAACATGGCATACCTAAAGAAGACAAAGAAGTGACGCCGTCGATCAACTTCCGATTCTTACTGTCAACCAAAAGGTGGAAATGTGACAAAAAGTCAATACTTATTATCGGTTTATTGACGTCCGCAATTACAAAAGGCCAATCAAAAGCTCTTCTGAGACCTAAATCTAATTTTAGTAATTTTTGCCCGTAGGTTTTAATTTTAGTTCCATTTGCAGCGAAGAGTTCCAACTTGGCCACAGATCTTCTTTCTTGCGGTATCGGCGGAATAACAGAAATTTCTGCTCCTGTGTCGATGAGAAATTGGGTGTTGGTTCCTTTGTCATTAATAAATAGACGACATAGTTCCACCCCTTGACTCTCTGTCGTCTGCGAGAGGCGGGGATTTAGTTTTCCAGAATCTGGGAGGAGCTCCTGTTTGGCCAGTCGCATGGTTCTACACACTTATACGCTTTCTCTCCAAATTTTGAATGATAGAAACATATGCTGTATTTTCGGTTCATACGCCTATCTACGGAGTTGCTTCGAGGGCGAGAAATGAATTGTTGCCGAACCGAGGAATGTGTCTTGTTTAGCTCATTAATCTGTAATTTTAAATCTGCTATTTGATCTTGTATTTTGACTAGATCGTTTTCTCTCTCGGAACATGACACGGTAGTACTGTGATAAGATGACGTAGACTTCATCTCCCACGCCTTGTCCGCCATAGTCGCTAATTTTCCCAAATCTTCGTTACTAATAGAAAGAATGCTTGATATTTCTATGGGTAAATGTTGAAGCCAAAGGGTTTTAAGAAACCCTTCTCCTACACTTTCCGGGGCCAAACTCTTCATCTCACATAATAGCCGCGATGGCTTCCTTTCACCCAGTTCAACTTCTGTTAATAACTTTTTTGTTTTTACAGTTTCTGAGTCTCCATATATAGAAATAAGTCTGCTTTTAATTGTATAGTACTTGTCATCCTTTGGTGGATTTATCAAAATGTCCGACACTTGTGTCAATATTTCGGCGTCAATCGAGCTTATAACGTAATCATATTTAGCCTGGTCTGCTGTAATTGAAGCATTTCGAAACTGCGCCTCCATCTGTAGGAACCATATTGATGGATCTGGTTTCCAAAACGGTGGGATTTTTATGCTTACTCGAGTAATTACAGGTTTTTCATCTTCGCACTTGATCTCCTGGTCCACTAGCGTAGATGTCGATAAATGTTCCTCCTCATTTTTTGTTTTTCTTTCTTCCATTTCGTTCCCGTTCGTGTTTTAGTCCGGTGGTCACCAATTTAGGAGCTAATAAATATACCGCACACTTGTTGATTGCAACAGCGATAATAATTTTATTTCTTAAAAAGTAATAATTTTGAATCTGTGTTGCCACTTATAAAAAGATAAATAACTTTTGAAACAATAAACAGAAACAGAGACGCTAAGCCGCTACAATATATATATATATATATATATATATATATATATATATATATATATATATATATATATATATATATATATATATATATATATATATATATATATATATATATATATATATATATATCAGTAGGCCCGGAAGCTCACTTTAGTTTTGAGACTCCGGCCGTACCGTATAAGCCAACATTAGTGCGTTGCAAAAGTCTATGGGAATTTTTCTTTTTTCGAATTTCCCAGATGCCCCCCTTAAGTTGTACAAATACTGAAACATTATTACCTGAAAATTTTCTGGTCTCTAGGGTGATTTTTCACCCCGCGCCCGTTAAAAGTAAAGTTCCCTTGTTAAAGTATAGGGAACATATTGAAAATATCGTCATTTTTGGTTCTTTTCAATTTAATGAGCCTCATTTGTCAAAAAACTACAGCTTTTTTTTCTATTTGTTCTGCTTTATTTATTTAGATGTTTATTTATGTTTGTTTACTGACTACATGGCCCATAAATGGGTTACGGCCATTAAAATAAATAAAATATATTTGTAGAGTGATTTTCTGATAGCTCAAATAAAGAAATTCTACAAACTTAGCTTTTTAAGAATTGTATAACATTTATTTTGAATGTATAACATTTGAATCGTCAGTTTGAAGAAGGGAATAAGTCCAAAAACCAAGCTTTGAGAAAATCGAAAAAAACTGTATCAGTAATAGAATTTTCATTGTATAATCACTAAATTTTTACTGGAAGTTCACAACCCTATTTAGAAAACAGAGCAACCATCAAAACAAATATAAGTATATTCAAAAATATTTTACAGTCAAAATAAGTTGATGGACTTATTCCCTTCTTCAACCTTATGAAATTTTTCTGATAAAAAAATCTTAAAAAACCCTTATATTCACATTTAAATTATATTTCTCCTTAGTTTACACCACAAAAGGGTAAAATAAAAGGAATAAGACAAATAAAATTCAAAAGTATAGTGAAACTGAGTTATTAGAGCAGTATCAATGGAGTGAGTGAATATGAATGGAGTTAAACATTCCCTGCATAAATAAAATTTGAAAAAATTTTAAATTAAAAGAAAATTTCTTTTTAACTTCGTTTATAGCTCAAAGAATAGGAAAAGAAAGACAAATTAACTTTAACTCCAAATTAACTTGAAAAATACAATGAATGGACATCGATTTCACAACTTCAAGGGGAGATATCTCCCTATAGGGGTTAGTTATTTTCCCCCTCTTTTCACCTATGTGTAGAGCAAAGCTTGGAGATTGTTTTGAGCACAAAAAGTCAATTTGTCATTTTTAGGACTTATTCCCTTCTTCAAACTGACGATTCATTTATTTCGAATAATATAATCATAAGTCAAGACTTAACTCATGACGTGAGACTTATTATGAACACGTAATTTAAGTCTAAATGTCCCATTAAGACTGACAAGTTGACGTTAGAAACATGAGAAACATCCTATAAATCCAGAAACCTCTTATCAGAATTCTTTTTATAAAAACGTAATCACGCTATTCCAGATTTCGGAAATATCAGAGAAATGAAATTACTGCGTTCGTGTGGTTTTAGTTACTGAAGATTTAATAGTTAGCCAAGTAACAGGTGGCATGGTTAATCACGCAATAGTAAGACGACTGAGGTTAGTTTAGTTTCATTACTTTAATATTCATATAGAGCTATGCAAATTTCTATAAGAGAAAATAATGGTTCTGATAATTCAATTATTCTAAATTTTTTCGGTAGATACAATGTGAAGTATACTAGTATACAGGGTGTCCCAAGATAAGTGTCCACCCCTTTAACCTTGGAACCCCTTCAGATATAGTCATAAAAGTTGGGTCTAGGTGACCATAAAGGTGTGACCATTAACACACCATTAAGGTGTATGACCATTAAAAGTACTAAAGTAAAAGTACTAAAATGACCATTAAGGTGTATCGATTTTTTAGAGGGATTTTGAAGATGCGTCGCGACTTTTTTTTGTTCAAATCGAGTCTTTTGTTGTTCAAATTCGAGCCCACAATCAGCATAATGTTGGGATTTATGCTGTTACTAAAAGCATTCTTCAATCATAAAATTGATAATTTCATAAAAATTAGCATTCTAGGACGTAAAAACTACGCATATTCTACGTAATTGAGCGTGCATTGTTAAACCCATGTAAATAAAGCCCCTTTTATCACGATATACGTACTGAAACCCCTCCTACAAACCCAACAGGCTTTCTGTTTACTCAGTTATTCCTTCAACGAAGTGACATCATGAGATCAAGAAACATCGCCATCAAGTATAGCGATTTAGGTATGCCTTAGTTAAAACTCGCTGCCATAAACCTATTCAAGACAAAACAACATTCTGTTTCCCCCATAAACCCTCAAAAGAACGGAACGAAACCTTTGCGTGACGGAACAAAAGGCGACCTCCATTCGAAATCAATTACCGCCCTCACAAAACTCCGTTTCACAAATTACTCTTTCGCTTTAATTACGTCACGAAAGATCCTCGCCAAGCTCATCTGGGGTTAATTAGATGCCATGCTCACCTTCTCGCCAATTGTCATTCATTCATTATCGTTATTAGCATGAAAGTTATCGCCAATTATCTCGCCATCGCGGAGTTTAATTACATGCGAGTGTGACAGACGGGATATGTGCTATGCGAGTTGATGTAATTATGCCTTATATCTCCCAGACAGATGAAACGGCTGTCGGGTGATACTGATGGTTTTGACGTGTTGGTTTGGTCGGTGTTCTTTCAAGCGTGTGTTTTATGAGGAGGGTTCTAATTTAAGGGCTGGTAGATTCTCAGTACCAAATTTCTCGAAATATCGATTATTCAAGATGCCTTAAAGTGTAACAATGGCTAACTTCAAAACTTCCTGTTATAAATGCATGAATTCAGTGATTTCAGCAGTAATTGTTAAATATGGGTAAGTATGTCATCCTTCGGAAAAAGATTCCGAATGGTGTTACAAATAGTCCGCCCAACCTCTACACAGAAAAATATTTTGTAGGGAGTGCATAAATTATGCCAGAAGAATTACGTCTCTACGACGACTTTTATTTTTCGAAAATTGTGACACTCCATTCGATAAAAACCAGTTTATTTAATTCCACGATGTGGGCATACAACATGAGCAATAGATAGTTTTAACATCCTAATGTGCGGTGTCGTGCTCTGAGCGGACATCTTAAAATCGTGCTCTGAGCGGACATTGATAAAAAATCGAGGTCGAATCGGTAAGTTATGCTATTTGTATTAATATTGTCTATTTTAATGCTCTTTTTGTGGGATTTGCGTGTTTTATGTAACATTAAAGAGTACCTGGCCCCCTTTTTTCTGAATCGTCACTGTTACTGATCACACCCATAAACTAGTTTGGTTATAGTTAGGGCAGGGGGTTAGGGGGGCATACCCCCACAACTACCATAAACTTTTTATAGTTCTTCTGATGTTTAATTCAAAATTTATCCTGTTTGGGGCCTTTTTTTATTGAGTTTTCCTGCAAAAGAGCATTGAAATAGCTGAATGTAATACAAATAGCATACAAAATCACTAACTTGTCAATTCGATCTCGATTTTTTTATCGATGTCCGCTCAGAGCACGATTTTAAGATGTCCGCTCTCAACACGCAACCTAATGTGCAATCAAATCCAAATATAACCGTATACATTTCCATAAACTTCATTGGCGTAGACGGATCTGACGTCGTACCTTTTCGCTGTGATTTGCTCGTTAACTGTACATTAGGCCGGGTCGAAAAAGACGAAATTCAAAGAATCGAAATGTAATAGTGCGGAAAAGTTGTAACACACTAATACAAGCATAACGCAAAAATTTTTTTTGAAATCGGTCAGCGTTTGACCCTCGCGCAACGCGGTCAAAGTTTTGATGTTTTGGTCATTTTTAGAGAAATTGACCAAAAATCCCAAGATCACGTGATCAAATGATGTCCTTAATTTTTTCATAGTTGTGTACCTTCATTGTTAATAGTTTGTGCCTAGTTTCATTAGTTTACATCCCCATATTTTAAAGCAATAAATTTTTAAAGTTTTAAAACTCCTGTAAAGTTGTTTTTTCCGCTTTCATAAAATAGCCATAACTCAAGAACAGCTGCAGTTAGAAACTTGCAACTGGTGTCATTCAATGCACTCTATTTTTCTGGTTAAAATGGTGGTTATCACGATTATCTTCCTTTATAACAAATATTCAAAATACCTAAAATTTAAAATAAAATTTAAAAATTTAACAAAAAAACAAAATTCTGAAAACTGGTAAAAATGAGGTTTTATTGCAATTGAACATCTACTATAAACTTGTTTTCAAAATTTTAAGTTGAAATTTTAATGTTATCTCACTGAAAAATACATTGCCTTCGTCTTTTGTATAATCTCATAGAACCTTCTTTATGAACGGTTAAGTACAAATAAAGTATTAATAAAAAGTAACAAAACTGATTATTCTATTAAATAAGAAGGACATGTTAGTTTTTAACTTATATTTAGAAATTAATTATCCTCCATTTTCCCATTTAAAAGTGCGCACCGCAAGTTCAAAGTCACCTTTGCTTTCGAATGTAAGGCATTTCTTCCCGCGACTTGAATGTTGCTCTTATAAAAATCCTTTACGCTTTTGGTGGCCAGCTTTGGTTTTGGTCATCCGAAAAAACGTCTTTATACGAGTGTGGGGGTTCTTCACTTGATTATAACTTTGGCAGAGAATCTTATTCGAGAGATCTGTTTAAGAAGTCTTGTCTTTCTACTTTGTCTACGACACAAATCCTCCCCATTCGATTGTTTCGTTGTTCATATAGAAACCTAACTTCAAGTTTTGGTATTCTTTTCAACTTTTAACAACTGTAGTCAATCAATGGTGGACTGGACAATCACATGCGTTGACCCTTTTTCTACAAGTGCATTTAATATTTATAGGACATTTACAAAATGCAATGTGAAATGAATGTGTATACACATTCATTTGACATTGCATATTGATTGCATTGTTGAATTGAATGTTGATTGACTGCAATTGTTAAAAGTTGAAAAGAATACCAAAACTTGAAGTTAGGTTTCTATATGAACAACAAAACAAACAAATGGGGAGGATTTGTCTCTCGAATAAGATTCTCTGCCAAAGTTATAATCAAGTGAAGAACCCCCACACTCGTATAAAGACGTTTTTTCGGATGACCAAAACCAAAGCTGGCCACCAAAAGCGTAAAGGATTTTTATAAGAGCAACATTCAAGTCGCGGGAAGAAATGCCTTACATTCGAAAGCAAAGGTGACTTTGAACTTGCGGTGCGCACTTTTAAATGGGAAAATGGAGGATAATTAATTTCTAAATATAAGTTAAAAACTAACATGTCCTTCTTATTTAATAGAATAATCAGTTTTGTTACTTTTTATTAATACTTTATTTGTACTTAACCGTTCATAAAGAAGGTTCTATGAGATTATACAAAAGACGAAGGCAATGTATTTTTCAGTGAGATAACATTAAAATTTCAACTTAAAATTTTGAAAACAAGTTTATAGAAGATGTTCAATTGCAATAAAACCTCATTTTTACCAGTTTTCAGAATTTTGTTTTTTTGTTAAATTTTTAAATTTTATTTTAAATTTTAAGTATTTTGAATATTTGTTATAAAGGAAGATAGTCGTGATAACCACCATTTTAACCAGAAAAATAGTGTGCATTGAATGACACCAGTTGCAAGTTTCTAACTGCAGCTGTTCTTGAGTTATGGCTATTTTATTAAAGGGAAAAACAACTTTACAGGAGTTTTAAAACTTTAAAAATTTATTGCTTTAAAATATGGGGATGTAAACTAATGAAACTAGGCACAAACTATTAACAATGAAGATACACAACTATGAAAAAATTAAGGACATCATTTGATCACGTGATCTTGGGATTTTTGGTCAATTTCTCTAAAAATGACCAAAACATCAAAACTTTGACCGCGTTGCGCGAGGGTCAAACGTTGACCGATTTCAAAATTTTTTTTTGCGTTATGCTTGTATTAGTGTGTTACAACTTTTCCGCACTATTACATTTCGATTCTTTGAATTTCGTCTTTTTCGACCCGGCCTACTGTACATTGATAAACACATCCTCACAATCAAGAGGACTTATTAATATCCGACTACAACGAAGAAGAAATACATTCAAAAATATCTGGTTATTTTTAGAAATATATAAATATATATTTAAAAAAGTGGTGAGTAAATATGCCATGTACTATGTGAAATATATAATAAGTTATGCTTAAATAAAAGGTTTTTAAAGTAGTAAAAACTTATACATAAGCAAAACAAAAAATAGAGCAAAATTCCATACAACTTGATCCGCTTACTCTGCATTTGAACAAATTAAAATACCTATAATATCAATCAATACATTATCGACCGTGTTCTGTGCTTTCTGATCAGCGCAGCGGTTGAACAGCAATCAAAGTAGGATTCCACCAGTCAAAGTCGGCGATTCCTTCTTTGATTGGTGGTTAACAGCTGATCAAATAGCACACACAGAATACGACCGTATGTCTGTAGACAAACTGTCAATTTTAAAAATAAATATCAAACCCTTTAACGAGAGAATATAGATGACACCTAGTTTATGGCCATTTTACCATACACATTTCGTTGTACTGATGTCATAAAAAGAAATACCTATGAAATACTGGGATCATTTATAAAAATATACCCTTAGGTGAAGTAAGAAATAGCGTTACATTTGAATAACAACGCGAGATTTTCAGAAATGTTCATTCTTTCCGCGAGACTTATGCGCCAACACGTGTTACCCAAATCGCTCTAACATGGTCGAAACAAAAACAACCGTCGTTTTAAAACTCCCTCCGAGCTTTAGGCAAATCGTCATCCTACTGTAAAACAGGAGTGCGCACTTTGCAGAAAACGATTCCTTTTCTCAAAACTGCGCCATAACGAATTTATCTTTTGAGCCCGATGATTCCCATGGGGAAGACAAAACCTTTCGAAAACATGTCCAGACTTGAATCCAATATAAAGGTGGATTTTCATGCAGTGACTTGAACGACGCGGTCGTCGAAACTGGCCTTTTGATCTGTGGTAGCTCCCAAAAAGCTTCAAAGGAATAGAAATTTTGAGCTCTTTAAACGGCGAAGGGATTGAAATATACCGATGCTCCTGATTTCCATGTTTAGTTTCCACTACTAAACTGATAACAATACTTTCCAGTATTTTAAATTGTCTGTTTAAAATAATAAATTGTCTAAAATCCCACTGTTTAGTGGTCCTATTCCAAACGTGTTGTATGGCGGTACCTGCCATAGCCACCTGGAACAAGCTTTACTCTATACTCAGTTCTCTGATTTTGAATTGGCGCTTGAAAATATTTCCTTCCCCCTCCACCGATCGGTAACCATAGCAACTATCCTCGTCAGAGTGACGAAGAAGGCTTACTATTGGCGGCGCGAAGAGCGTAACTATGGTTACTCTTCTAGCGTGGGGCAAAGCACTATAATTCTAAATGAATAGAGTATGGATGGCTATGGCTATGTATTGGCGTTGTTTACCCTTCTAGTTTTAACCTTTTCAAATTTGGAGCTGCTGATCTCCAAATTTTCTATAGGAATTAATGACAATTTCGTGCAATGGCAAGCTAGTTTCCACATCAGGCACATCATCTTTCGCCATCTTACAATCAAATAACACTGTCTTCTGGTTTGCTTTGTATAAAAACGGACCCTATTATAACCGCAGCACTTTGAAAATAAGCTCAAATCTAAATGATGGTGAAACAGATTTGGTATAGTCCTTTTTTTTTCAGAGTTTACGAACTACCCTTACCCTCATCCCAAATTGAGTTGAATTACCCGTTTACACATAACATTCGTCCCAATATTGTGCGACGTCAAAAGTGTGTCTCGTGGCGGTGAGACTATACTTATGGGTGCTTATCGGATTGCCGTACCTATCCAAACGCTGAAGTAGAAACGTTCAAGTACGGTCATATTTACCGCTAACCTGACCGGCGGTTAACCAACCATCAAACTTCTGATTGGTGGAAAACTAGTTTTCCTTCTTTAACAGCCAATCAGAAGTTTGACTGCCGGTTTACCGCCGCTGCCGGTCAAGTTAGCTGTGAATACGGCCGTACTTCTACGAGTTGGGAACGTCATAGTACCAAGAACCAATAAAATGACCAAGACCAGATTCTACATGGATGAGGGAAACGATGAGAAATATTCGATCGTTTCCCCCTTTCCGTCATGGTCGCGTATAGTCGCTCCATGTAAACCCACCCTAATAGTTCCAGCCGCTCTGGTTCACGGAAAGCTTTTTATTGACCCTCAGCGGAACTGCAATAAAATCGCACGGAAAGAGACGTTTCCCGAAGTGAAGAATGGATTTGACGTCCTTTCTTTTGTCGCGTCGTTTATTGTCACCGTTTTCGGGATTTTTCATTTAGAATGGAAGGGCGTTATGGGAATGACTGCCTGCTGAACATGTGTTGCCAGTGGACGTAAAAGAGCGGAATAGTCTTGCCAGGATGTTCCATTCTTATTGGGGCGTTTTAAATCTTTCGGAGGAAGTGTTAGTCTGTTTGGGAAAGTTATAGCACGGAACTAGACTTGAGATAGTTGCCGATAAAACTATAGCAGCTAAATTAAATTCAATATAAATACACGGTATTGGAAAAGGTTGGTGCCAAAATTAACATGCAGGTCTGTCATGTCCATTGAGCTATATATAAAACCTAGAGTGGAGACTTCCTATACTTTATGAAAATCGTACTGTGTTTTGTGCATTGCGGAAAAAATATTATTTCTATAGCATAGTACCCTAAAAAACTAATGTTTTTTCAACCCAGTACTTTGTTTCCATCGTTTTTCAAGCGAAGAAATTTTGTAAATATATTGTTCTACAGCCTTTGCGCCCCATTCCATCTAATAAATAAACATGTTAAGTCGGATTTTAACATGCAAGCAATAGCGAAACTTGATCTTTGCATCATTTTGGCGTGATGACTCCAGGTTATTATATATATGTTACAGTTAATGTTCATAATCTGGTAATGTTCGGAATACCTAGGTAAAGTATGAAATATTTTTTTCTTTACCTTAGGTAATTCTCATTTTACCATAGTTTTTTTTAACATTACCGAATTTCGGACATTAACTGTAACATATATACAGGGTGTAAAGGAAAGTCCCTTTACCCTGTAATAAGTTGCTAACGTAGCAAGCTAAAGCTATGCAGTTAAGGTAACGGTATAGTAAAGTGACTATGCGCAATCGAATGCGACCAACCGCAGCGCCCTCTAGCGGAGATTTTAGGAGTTAAAAATTTTATTTTAAAAACTATTAGGAATTTGTAAAAATAGTCAGTTACAAAGTTGTAGAGCAGCATCGATTTAGTAGGAAAAGACACCTTAAGCAAAAAAATATCTTGAATAGAACCCCTAAAACGCGCGCTCAATTAGGTTGAATTTACGTCGATTTTACGTCTTAAAACGCTTCTCAAGAGGCGAAAATGAGAAATTTTCAATTTTATGACTTAAATAAATGAATAAAAGTATTCTTAACTCATTAAATTGAAAATTTCTCATTTTCGCCTCGTGAGAAGCGTTTTAAGACGTAAAATCGACGTAAATTCAACCTAATTGAGCGCGCGTTTTAGGGGTTCTATTCAAGATATTTTTTTGCTTAAGGTGTCTTTTCCTACTAAATCGATGCTGCTCTACAACTTTGTAATTGACTATTTTTACAAATTCCTAATAGTTTTTAAAATAAAATTTTTAACTCCTAAAATATCCGCTAGAGGGCGCTGCGGTTGGTCGCATTCGATTGCGCATAGTCACTTTACTATACCGTTACCTTAACTGCATAGCATTAGCTTGCTCCGTTAGCAACTTATTACAAGGTAAAGGGACTTTCCTTTACACCCTGTATATATAGCAGTGGTAATGCCATGAAAAACAATATTTTCATAGGAACATATGTGCGGGAATGTAAATTGTGTCAGCTAGAGGACAATGCTAGCCGGAGCAATTTTTAACTTTTTCTCTACCGAGAAAACTTCAATTTTCATAACAGACTTGAAGAAAGCAACCCCGAAAACCCCTTTAGACCAATTTTCATTAAATAATTAAATTATGATAGTAGTTAACAGAGAAAATCACTTTCTAATTTGAAAACGGCCTGAAAAAATATTGAATTTGAAAGATAAAGTGAAATAAAGGAGGTGATTTTCTCTGGTAATTACCACTCTGCTAAATCGGATATAAAATTAAATTAAATATAAAATAATGAATTGCTTTGGAGATATACGAAAATACTAATGATGAACACATTTAATTTTGCAAAACTGAAATGCTTTTTCAACCTCATCACTTTCTAAAATGCGCATTTCGGATGCTGCTGTATAAGATTAATGCCTGAAAATGTTTAAAAATAAACATCCCACTACATACCACAAACCGCCATCAACGGCCAAAGAAAGCATAATCCATCTTCCACCATTCTCTTTATTCATAACAAAACACACTCAGACTTCAGGAACCCTTAAAAGCACAAATCACATTTCCTAACAGTATTCCAAAATAAGAAAAAAATATATTAACCGCAACCGAAAATCACCGAGGAAGTGAAATCTCTCCCGACTTCGCTTTAAAAACATATCGTTTGATAAATGCCCTCTCCTCAACTCCGCTCTACGGCCGCAGACGATATTGCCAGTCAAGCTGTCGGGGATATAAAGCGCTACGGCGAGTCTCATGCATAACATTTTCTCGGCTGAAGACATGATGGAACTTGTCGGGAAAGAAAGCCGCAGCGTTTATTTTTCGCGTATTTCTTGTGGGGGATTTTTTTTTGTTTTTGTTGGTGAGATGTTAGAGTGGGTTTAAATGCAGCGATATGAGCGACGCGATTGGTCGAAACTTCCCTATAAATTCCCTGGAAATGATGGCGTAACTTACACGTCATAGCACTAAGAACCAATGGCAGGACAACATTCTAAATCGACAGGGAAAGCGATAGGAATTTTTCGAAGGTTTTCCATATGGCGTCCCGGATCGCTTGCATGCAAAGACAATACTGACAAGATTTTAACTGGCAGACCAGAATTAAACATTTGTTTCGAAGGGGGGTTGACTTACTCCCCCGAAAGTTATTTTATAAGGTATATCCCTTAACGAGTACGTTTATTTGTTTAGTCTTAATTAATTTAGTCTTATCACTTAAAAGTAATATACTAATTGTATTGCACATTATGTTAAATAAAAATTTTAAAATGTTGGGAGGCAAAGGATAAATGTGGGATCTGGGAGTTACCTCCAGAAAACATTTTGATACCTGGCCTCTAATGTAGTGTTTCAGCTCATTTGGGAGCCTTTGGGTGCAGCCCAAAGGGAACAGCTCCTTGTAAACCACAGAACTTTCAAGGAGAAAAATTATAATTTAATTTATTTCGAAAGGGGTCTGGGGTGCCCCCCAAAGAAAGCTTTCGAAATTTCCCCCCTGTCAATTAGTGTCTTACCTCATTTCGAAACCGTTTGTGGAACGCCCTAAGGAAACAACTGCTTGTAAGTGGCAGAATTTATAACAGACTGCATCCAGAGTCCAGACTGTATCGAAGTAGTTAACTTCTTTAACTTAAAAGTAGTTAACTTTTTTTAAGACCTTCAGAGTTACACCAAAATTTGTATTGCTTACTATAACATTTGTATAAACAGTAGGGTGTCCCTTAAAATCGAAGGTCGGGGAAACTTTTGCTCCACCCCCCAATTTTTTTCCTTTTGGTACCCTAAGACTGTGTGCAAAATCTTAAATCGATCAGATAACATTAACACGTGCCCCAAACGGCCTAAAGTTAGAAAAATTTGACTTTTTCTAATTTTTTTGAAATTTTTTAAAAATATGTTTAAAAAACCCGTTTCCAAATAATAGGGATCTAACACATTTAAACAATCATATTTGACCGTTTTTCATTACTAGTTAGGCCAAAATGCCCAGTTTGTAACCTACTCATCAATCAGAAAATCATCAAATTTGTCCATTTTATACTGAGAATAGAAGAATCAAAAGGCAGTGGTAAACGACTTTAAATCGCAAAATTCCATGGCTAAGCACCATTTGTAGGCCATATTGATGTGAATATAAGTTTTCTGGAGCTCAAATTAATTATTGGTTGCTTAATTACAGACGCCATATAGAATTGCATTAAAACTAAAAAAAATTCTAGAAAAAAAAGGTATGGGCATGTTTGATATCGGGTAATGAGTGTTTGAGGTTCCTAAACTCAATTAAGACTAATAAAATTATCTTAGACAACTTTTTAAAGCTCTTTACGCAGTTGTAATGGTCAGCAGATCTCCTAATAAGTGCAAACAATGGTTTCAGAACTATAGATATGGTAATAAATTCTAAACATATAAAACTGTAAAGAGAAATTCTAGAAAAAGTTAAAAATCAGACACCAGTGTGTCCATAAGTATTTTATTCAGTAAGTTAGCTGAAAAGCTGAAGCTCATACAAGATTAACCCGCTCTTCATAATAATTGAGTTAACTTATCAGAAGGTAAGCAATTAACCCATGTTTATAGAGATTGTTCTTGATTGTTCTTCTATTTTATAAAAAATACCTGCAATTGAACAAATCAGAGTCATTAAAATCTAAATCACTTATATTGGCTATTTAAATATTATCAACAGTTTCTTAAAATCATTATTTCTTTAAAGTCTTTTTGTATGTCAGCTATTTTTCACTCTGAAAGTTTCCTACCTCTACATTCTCACGAAGAAGGATCTGACACTTTAAAATAATTTAATTCCATAAACAATTTTCACGAAAAATTTACACGAAATCTTAGTACTTCCTTAAGGACGTTTACTGATGAAAGGTTGACAGTGCGAAGAAAAACGAAGGGTAAAGTAGAAGAGTTATAAAAACTGTACTTAATATTTAAACTTTCTTACAGCCAAGGACAAAATAACAGTGTTTAATTGTTTTAATGACACTAAAAGTATGATCTGCTGGTATTTTTTATGCTAATGTATAAAATTATGATAAAATAGAAGAACAGTCTATAAACATGGTTAATTACTTACCTTCTGAGATAACAACTAAATTATTATGAAGAGTGGGTTAATTTTGTATCAACTTCAGCTTTTTAATTAACTTATGGAATAAAATACTCGTGGACACACTGGAGCCTGTTTTTTTAACTTGTTTCCAGAATTTCTTTTGCCAGTTTTATGTGTTTAGAATTTATTATCATATCTATAGTTCTAAAAATATGGTTTGCACTTGAATTAGGAGATATACTGACCCTTACAATTGCGTAAAGATCTTTAAAAAGTTGTCTAAGATAATTTTATTAGTCTTAATTGAGTTCAGAAACCTCAAACACCCATTACCCGATATCAAACACGCCCATACCTTTTTTCTTAGAATTTTTTTCAGTTTTAATGCAATTCAATATGGTGTCTGTAATTAAGCCACCAATAATTAATTTGAGCTCCAGAAAACTTATATTCACATCAATATGGCCTACAAATGGTGCTTAGCCATGGAATTTTGCGATTTAAAGTCGTTTACCACTGCCTTTTGATTCTTCTATTCTCAGTATAAAATGGACAAATTTGATGATTTTCTGATTGATGAGTAGGTTACAAACTGGGCATTTTGGCCTAACTAGTTATGAAAAACGGTCAAATATGATTGTTTAAATGCGTTAGAGCCCTATTATTTTGAAACGGATTTTTTAACATATTTTTAAAATTTTTCAAAAAAATTAGAAAAAAGTCAAATTTTTATAACTATAGGCCGTTTGGGGCACGTGTTAATATTATCTGATCGATTTAAGATTTTGCTCGCAGTCTTAGGGTACCAAATGGAAAAAAATTGGGGGGTGGAGCAAAAGTTTCTCCAACTTTTTGAAAAAACGCCCAAATAAGGGACACCCTAATAAACAGTATAAAAATTGTTGTCGAAATTTCTGGGGATGGTGTTGAACCCTTATACCTCCCCTTGGATAAGTCTTTGTTGTGCACAATAGCTGACATCATCTAAGAAAATCCATCATCTGGTCGAAATATATATTTTTATAAAACCATACCTTCCTCTGAAAACCCAACCATAAATTCCATCAAATATCTCCCCCATCAAAAGGTGATAAACCCTTAAGAGGATCCCATATAAAACCCTGCGATATTTTTCCACTACCCAGCAATATATCTCAAGTTCTTTCCCATATATGGAATAAAAAGCGACTCTTAAACCTCTATATCCAGCGGGAGCATCTAACTATCAATATCCCTAGGAACTATTTATCTTTCCTTAACCCTGAAACCGCCGAGAACTTCCATATTTCTCCCACCTAGGAGCGGAATTCGTGTCTCGCCATTTTGTTTTTGGGGCCAACTTTTAGTAAAAACCATCTCGTTGAATGGGATCACGTGACAAAATCTGGTTGAGGTCGGAAGTTAAGATGGCGGCTTCTTCAAAGCCAATTCAAGAGCTGCTTTTAAATGATAGCCTGTCACTAATAAGCCCTTATTTTGGCGTTCCTAACGGCATTAAATTGAAAGTGGGGAAATATTTGTCTCTACTTTCGAATATGTAGTTAGCATTTTATATTATTTTGTGTAGAAGGCAGAGTAATAGAAACCTGCTTAGAATGTATTGTGTAAACATATTGATTTTTATCAAGAACCTACATCTCCCAAATTTGTGAAGTAAGGTTAGTTCTCTGTAAAACTAATATTTCTAAACTTACTTAAACTAACTAATATTTCTAATCTAATTTTGGATTAATATTTCATCCTAAATAGGAGAAAACGGGGTAATTTGATACAGCAAAATTAAAATAAATTTTTTGAGTATAAAAAAGTACTTATTCAGATATTTTTTTTCTAAAAAATACGTAAGAATGACTCAATTTTGTGAAACCAATTAGAAAAAATATATAAATGTAATGAAAATGACCTGACCAGTTTAAAAAAATTGCTGAGATATATTTATCTCCCAACGCAAAACAAACTTCGGAATTTTAATGTGTATCAATGTGCTCCACGAGTATATCAATTTGCCCCATCAGTCGTTTTTAAACAAAAACATCTAATTAAAAAGAATTACCAAAGGTTATTTAAAAATTAAAGATGCCCCCTATTGGTAACAAGGATAAATTTGTTTTTTGAATTTACATATCTATGTATTCCAAGTAGAACAGCTTCAAGACGATTTTGCATTTTACTTAGAAATTTACATTCGGAAAATCTTGACGAAAAAATTTTTTTTCCTTCAGTAAAATTTAAAGACTAATTACAGAGCTTAATGGTTTCATATGTAAAACTTGGTCATATAAAGGCAACTTTTCATAAAAACACGACCTAAGTAACCTGTATAGTTTTTTAGATACTGAAAGTGTATCAAAAAGTGCCTCTTGTATCAAATTGCCCCGTTTTCCCCCACACTAATGGGGCAAAGTTTCCACCCCACTAGCCACGTTCCCTGTTCTATTTACGAGTCCTCGTAGGTACTACCAGTTAATGATATGAGGAAACTATATGAGAGAGAGATACTCTTTTAACTTACTTTTAAATACTTTTTTACTCTTTTTTTGCATTTCCTTTTTCTGCATTTTTTCTGAATTTTTCTTTAAAACCTCTGTTTCATTCCATTCATAAGATAGTGGCTAAGGCTTTATCAATATTAAGTTCACTTTTTTAAAGAATACTACCCACAAACACTTACATCCATTGACTATAAGATTTTAATTTGAAATGCTACGGGCAATGTGATAAATCGGGGCATAATTGCTGATACCCGCGTATTTCGGGCAAAGTGATGAATACTTATTGGCAAATGTCATTGGATTCATAACACTGCCCGCTTCGAGCATTGCTAATAATGCCTATTTTATCATTTTACCCCATAACATAAATTAAAACAACATCTTAAAGTGGAAATCCACAGATAGGATTGAAATATAAAGATTTTAAATATCTCATTACCAGCATTCATAGTAAAAGGGAGAACGTGCTAATAAATTCTCAGCAGAACTAACTGTCTTTTCCCTAAGTGTAATCTCCCATATATGGAGATAGGATAATTACAGCAAAGCTATTACATTCCTAAAACCCCAAAATTCGCTGACTAATATCTTCTGCAGCGTACCTCATTTACCATAGCCTAACGACCATTAAAAAAAACTAGAAAGTCTATCTGGAACTGCAAAACCGACTTTCCCGAAAGTCATTGGGGGAAAAATCCGATGCAAAAGTCGCCATCTAACAAATTGCCAGCGAAATTGCAGCGAACTCAAATCTCGCTAGTTCTATCTTCGAAAATTATGCTGCAATAAAGGGCGGGCTCGTGATAAAAAGTATCCTGGGCTTTCTGATAATGAAAGGAAATTGCTGACTATGATGATTGCACTCTTTTCTGGTTGGGGATTATCCATAAATTATCTAGGCTATCAGACGGTTCGGGAGTTTTTATAGTTAAATGCGTAATTTAAACTTTATGCGTGGAACTTTTATGCATTAAGAAACATCATGATATGGATTTTTTTTTTCAGAAATACTCTCGTATAGTTTTATTCCTATGAAAGACAATTAATATTTTGATTTATTTTTATTGATCTGGGGGTTATATCTCTATTAGAAGAATTGCAAAAGCTATAGTTTGAACAATAAGTACCATAAGTGGCTAATTATTATACTATTAAAGTTACGTTTCATTACGCCGTTTCGTTTTTCCTTGGGTAAAATCAATCTAAAACTTTCTTCAAAAGGGAGTATTTCACCACTACCTCTGGTTAGAGAACAATAAGTTCATTATAGTCGGCCAGACTAAAAAATTTGCCCTCCGCTCTCTTATTGCGTTGCCTTCCTATGCCGTGCTGATGAGTCCAAACAAGGACTAAACCGGTACATGGATGGAGGAGACGCTTGAGAGTTGGCGTTGAGAGTTGACCTACAACTTCCTTGTTAAATCGGTAAAAACACAAACTAATGTTTACCAGTGGAAAAATCTATTACATGCAATTTTTAAGCTAAAATTGAGCTTTAGAAATAACAATGAATTCATTTTTCGTTATTGTATTGCCGCGTGATATTCGAAACGAAACGGATTTATCCCATACTTAGCCTGTTTTTCATTTGGTATTTATATATTGGTTTTTATTTTGGTATTTTTTATGTATAGTTCAAAATTTTTTTGTGCTTTGTAAAAACAACTATTCATTTCAAACTATTCAAATTTTGTATTACGTATTTTCCTTTTTGTGTTATTTATGCTACATTATACTTTTAATTTAATTTATTTCAATTTATTTAACTTTTTCGGTTACTTGGTGTTTCTCCTTGGTAACGAATATCATTTTATATTTTTTTGTTTTGTGTATTTCATAATGAGCAAAATAAAGATTATCACTTTTTTCATTCTATAGAATGCCTAGGATATGTGTGAAATGAGAATAATTTCATTGTCGGCTAGTTATAAGCATTTTGTTGAATGCCGCAATTCCAATCAAATTGGAACATAGAAAATTTTTTTTGTATATCTGGCTTCCGAGGCATATATTGTACAAGGGTCTAATAGTGAATCAACAGTCGTCGACGGTGACATGGTACTGAAAAAAGTCTACGATTCGTATAAGAAACTGTTTCTTAATTGAAGAGCTTGGGGATGAAGGGGCTATGTTACAAGGCCTGTCCCGAAAGTAACGAGACTGAATTCCAACCAGAATTAGGGAATTCAGTCTCGTTACTTTCGAGACAAGCCTTGAAACATAGCCCCTTCATCCACCAAGCTCTTTAATTCAGCCTTGGGATGGAGATTGCGTTTCGGTCCGAATGCTAAGGATTTTTCAATTCAGCTATGCTGAAGGATTTTCGCTACTGTCCAACGCGAGTCTTTTTTATGAGGTCCCTATCCATCGCATAAAAATCATTTTTAATTATGTTGCGAAAACTATTTTTTATAGCTACTTGCCCCGCAAAGTTTTGTGCTATTTTTATGCGTTTCTTTTATGCGGTCCCTATTTCCCGCACAAAAACATGTTTTACTGAATAAAAAAATGTGTCTGCGTGGAATATTTGATTCTGGGAATAACGGGATAAATTGAACAAAATATCGGTCTTCAGTGAACCAACCTATCCTGATTTAAATGTAAATGTATCTCTTCCTAAAAAAATAGAGTATAAGTATACAGGGCCAAATAAATTCAGGTGTACAAGGAAACTTCCCTCAGTTGGCCCTTAGCCTCAGCACCCATTTGTCCTCTGAACTGCCCGTGGCTCCATTTGACTAACGAGCCGCCCTAATCGAGTGGCCCAATCAATGGGGCAATAGATTGAGGCAAGGATTGACGAAGGGCCCTGTCTTGTAAAGTGGCCCACACACGTTCCCGAATCTCAACGCTTGTGTCTAGTGGAGAAGTGTATGCAGTAGAGACTGAGGGAATTCAAGTTTCTCGACCTGAAACTAGACATTATATATTATTATAATCTTTTCATTAAGAACTGGCGCTTGAGAAATTGTGCTTTACTCCACGCTAGAAGCGTAACCATAGTTACGCTCTTCACGCAGCCAATAGTAAGCCTTCTTCGTCACTTTAAAGAGGATAGTTGCTATGGTTACCGATCGGTGGTGGGGGAAGGGAATATTTTCAAGCGCCAGTTCAAAATGAACAGAGTATAGAACATGGAGTGGATGCCCAATTAAAACGGATTTTTATCTTCCAGTTACAAATATTTTTCAATGATAAAACAGGGTGTCTGTAATTAAACTTTTACTTTTAGAGACGGTTATAAAAAGAAAACTACTGGGACCATATGTTCTCACACTTGGGCACAGGTCAGAAGAGATGATGGGATTTCATTTTCGGTGGAAAAAAGGTTTTATTTGGTAAATTTTGCCACGAGAGGAAAATTTAATGTTCTTAAATATTAACACGGTCGTCGATCCCGGGTGAACGCATCCCCCAATAATGAGGAATATTGTTTAGAAAACTTTATTTTTAACTTTTGAGAAAAAAACGAAAATTTTCAGAATGTGTTATTCCAACATTTAATTTTAAAGGAAGCCGCCAATTTACCAATGAAGATTTTTTTGTCTTGTTGGTGCCATAACAGTTGAAAGTGGGTTCGTAGAGAAGTTAGCTAAGTTTTGGATAACCCAGGTTCGACGTAGACACTTCTGATTGTGAGTGAAGATTGTTAGACTGGAGAAAGATTGAAGTGTTCATACCTTTCAAAGTTGGAAGTCAAGTCCTAGATGACATACTAATTGCTAGAATGGTGTCTCTTGAAAAATTGATAAATAAGCCAGTTCAGTTTGCTTAAAGAATATCTCATTTATTATAGGTAGACACACACGTAATTGAAATTAAACTGCATAGGAATATCTCGAAAAATTGGCCACATTTTATGATTGCAAAGTGATCACAATTAGTCACATAAGTGTTGCGAGTAGACACAATATTTGAATACACATTAGGGTGGGTCATTTTCCTATGGCGAAAAAAAAATTATACAAATTCTATCGGGCACAGCAAGAAAAGGGTGCCAAATGGTCTCAAACTAACATGATTGTGTAAAATATTATTCCATTATAAAAACTCTTTTTGCCTCCGGATTGGCCTCAAATAGAACAAAAATGTGTAATTTTTCATATTATTTAAAAATTATATAAATTAATTTTTTTTCTCGATAACTTCTTAAAGCTCATAAATAAGGGTCTTTAAAAGTAATTTTAATCACATTAGTCACTTTTATGTATTATCAATAAAAAAACAACTGCAAAAGTGGCAATGTAATATGCTATCATATTAACGATAGCCGTAGAATAGGAGGATCTTTTTTGCCAACAAACAGTGGATTGTCAGTGGTACATATTTTAACCCTCCGTCGGTCGCAATATTAAACTGACGTGTTCGGTCGCAATGTGCCAAAACGCACAATCGAAACAATCGCAAATTTCTACCTTTTAATTTTAATGATAAGGTATTAAAAACAATAAAAGTTATTCATAGTATTATTCAGACATAAAAAATTTGATATTTTTTGTAATTAATAATAAAGAACAAAAATTAAAAATAGCATAAAATTAAGCTTCCTTCAGCGGGATAAATAATGCAATATTTCAGTCAAAAAATATACTTAATGATGTGAAACCTGAGGGAAATTAATTCTAAATTATTGTTTTTGAACTTATGTCCAGATAATAACCATTCACAAACAAAACTTAAATAGGTAATACTAGGTTGGGCAAATTGACCGCTGACAGTCCTAGTAGCTATTGTAAAATAACTCCAAAATACATTATTTTAGCTTTAAAATGTCAACTTACAGGTAGTAAACGTACATTTGCATATTGCACAAATATTTTTTTTGTCGAGGTAAGCGTATAAGGCACGATTTTGTAGGTATACGTTCAACTGCAATTAACCAAAAATAATTAGAAAAATTATATAAATATTGAGGAAAGTTTAATAATATTTTGCGTAAGCACTCATAAAATTAATAAAAAAGCATCAGATATTACAAAAAATAATATTACGTACCTTATAGACGTTTTACAGGATCGAGCGCAATATGTCAAATAGTAAAATTATGATGAAAACCAAATTAAACAAAGCGCGCGAATTTAATGAATTGGTTGGCGCCATACATCCGGTAAAGATAGGAAGGAGACTAGCAAAAATTTCAGACTTCTACCCCCCATAATAACGGAAAGGTGAACGAAAATCTATGTGGTGTGCGAAAAAGTTCAGTTGCGACCGACGGAGGGTTAAATATTGGTTGTTGAGATACATTATCCCTCAAGTTTGGTCAGTACAAAGCGGTATTTTTAATTTTTAAATGTAGAAATAGTTATATTTTTCATAAAAATGCTACGCTTTTAAAATTCAGCGGACAGTTATTTCACTGGCTGGTCTTGGGATCCAAATATGATCGCAAAAATTTGTTGAAACAATTATCGAATAGATAGTTCGTTCATTAGGTAATATATCAGTTACGATTCGCCTCAGTCATGATTTACCTATTTTTTTGCTATAACAATATACTGAAACCCAGGCCCAGGCTCATGAAATTATACATCTTTGGAGGTAGGATTGACACAAAATGGCTCCTTAGCATTCCCTTATGCGTTCATAAAAGTTAAAATATAGCAAATTTATCTGTTTAAGATAATTACAAGTAAGTTTTGAAAAGTAATGCAGCTTATTTAAAAACTTAGTTGATAATACTGAGATTTATGCTAAAAACGGGGATCTGCCACTCTTCTTAAGAAAATGTTTCAAAATATGACTCTTAAAATGTGGTGTTAATTTATTTTTGGAAATTAGTGACTCATATCGGGTCACTTGGAATGGAATATTCCTAATATGCCAAAGAAATTTCAAGGAAAACCCCAACTTTTAAACTATTATCCAAATGTTTTCCTTGGGGTTGAAATCTATTACCCAAAAAAGGTACCCACCTTCTGACATATCCATTTTATTACAAATTTAATGTTTTTAACATCCTACTCAGCCGGCAATAAGAGTTTCTCACACTTTTATGTTTCCAGCAAGAAATTTTTGATTGCCAGTTCTAACCAGTGAGATATTTCAAAATACGTTGTATTACAACTCAAGTATTTCAACTATGGTTTCATTTATAATTATTTTACAGTCTTCAATGATGATTTTTATACCATTGTGCACATTTACATTCATGACGGATTCGTGAAATCGAGGTAAAAGCTTGATTTTCGTTTGTCCATTTTTACATGAAATTTCTATATTAATCGAAACTTTGAGGCCAATTCGGAGGCAAAAAGAGTTATTATAATCGAATAATATTTTACACACGTCGATTTGAGACCATTTGGCACCCTTTTATCGCTGTGCCCCTGGGAAAATGTGAAAAAAAATTTTTGACCCACCCTAATACACCTCGCATAGGACGCCTCGGCAGACCCGCCTGGGTCTCCGAGAAATATCAGCTCGGGGCTACATTATGATGGGGACCGGTGCAGCATAGGTTCGAGAGAAAAGAAGAAAGGGCAAGATGGTGTGGAAAATCGTGTGCATCGGGTTAAGTACTGCTATTGTAAACCTATGATGGCGAGCGCCATAAAAACCACAATTAGCCAAAGGCTAATTAAAGAAAAGGCAGGAGAGGTTACCGAATGGTGAAATTATCTCCAGAATTAATTTTGAATATTGGCGATAGTAAGATTACGTCGGGATGGAGAAGTTATGTCTCGGCCGGTGACAGAGAGGAGGAAAGCATGGGAGTGTTGATAGAATAATTAGCTAACGGCAGAAGAAACGGTATAGTTTTGATTGATACAAATTTATGAGATGCGCGTGATGCATAAAACCGACGGTTACCACGGGAAGTAAGAAAGAAGGGTTGAGGCCTAAAATGTCTAGCGGAAATTCTGAGATTAAAATGGAAAAAGTACACAAAAATATGGGGTGGTGTGAAACATCACCACAAATGGCACTCAATATAAGAGGCGCATGTAAGAGGGGGATGGACTTCCCATGATTTAGAACACCTTTTATTTTAGAATAGGTTGAAGCCAATTCTGAGCTTGGGGGACATTATTTCAAAAAAAATTTGTTTCGAGCAAAATAAAGTACGTATTAATAAGGCGAGCCCTTCTCCCAGAAAAAAAATCCAGCTACAGCACTGATTGAAGCATAGAAATTTGATTTTGAGATTGTCTAATCATAAAACACTAAAAATGAGTTTGACCCTGTTTTAAAAGGTCAAATTTCAAAAAAAATTTATGGTGGAAGATCCCTAGACCCCCTTTATAGTTGAAAGTTAAAAGCAATTCCCTAAAACTTCAACTGAAAGTTCATTAATTAATTCACAAAGCCACCTTAAAATCACTGGTCGGGGCTTAAGCAAAAGAAAAGATTTTTTCAGGGTAGATAAATCATGGTTTTGTAAAATCCCTCTGTGGAGGAATCCCAAATCATTGGGCCCCCTCCCCAATTTTCAGTAGCCGGTGACTCCAATGAATATTAATAATATGAATACCCGCTAACCTTTTAATTCTCAAGTCATAGCGGTTATTTAATATTATAACTCTTTAACCCCTTAACTCTCGAATAAATTTCGAGATTTTGCTCATAAAAGTGCCTATTTTGTATTCGAAAAGAATATATAAAAATAAGTGCGTGAAAAATTTTATTTTCACGAATATTACTATCGAATACCCGCAGATTGGATCTTACACGTGACTGAAAATGCTCAGCATGTGTGGGAGCCGTGCTGAGGAGGGAAGCAAATGAGTATTAACCAACTAATTAACTTAATCAAATTAACGTTATATTAGTCACTTTATGACTTAAACCTATAATGTGGTAGCTCAATAAGTACTGTTATATCTTTCCGAAATAGTTCCCCAATCCCAGCTTTATTAACATACAAAACCGTATAAACTATTCTAAACCCTTGAGAAGCTAACTAACTATAATTTTACCGTAAAGAGTAATAATGCTTGAGACATATCACCAGTTTCACTAAGACCTGATTCGGCTCAACAAGCAAAATAGTACCAAATACAACTCTCTAATTCAAACAGAGCACATTATCTACTTGAACAGACCTAGTAGACGTTTCTTGGAAAATCCCACTTCAAGAATAGCTGGTTACGTCTTTATTTACGTCCTTAATTAATGTAACAATCCTTGAATCTTTAGCAAGAGTTCGTTGAAATTCTTCTGCGCCATAATTATCACACTTGAGACATTCCCGGAAGGTTCATGGTTAAGAGTGGAGGTAGAGAATAGGCTGGATAAATAGTAAGTTCAAAAACAGGTAAACCAATGTAGATCAAGTCAGAAAAGGCTTGGGTCGTAATAATATGACTAATGTTTTAAAAAGTTGTAACGCCATTTTATAATTTTACATTATTTATTGTGCTTATCAATAATTTTTTATGTGTGGGATTTGAGAATAAAACTATCTTCCATTGTTTCTTTTGTATTATCATTGTTTGTATTTTGGTTCTTTTACAAATTAATGCGAATGCTTACCTTGTACTTTGCTAATTTTTATTTGTTCCTCGAGAATATTTTGTTATTGTTCTTTTTTTTTCATTTGGCGACGGCCAGCGAGCCTAACAATTGTGTTTTTGTTGACCCAGCCCCATATCTAAATAGCCCCTTGACAGATTAAAATTTGTTAATTTCCTAACACCAGGCTTCTTTATTCGTGTTCTGTGCACAATATTCTACATTTATTACACTTGAATTTCTCGCAATTGTTGAACTTAGAAATAATCCGAAGGTCACCATACCATAAACTGGGGTAACTTGTTTTAAATGAAAAAATATGCTGATTAGACGAAGAAACAACCATTATGAGCCTTGAAAAATGTTCGAAAATGTGCAATATACAATAACATAAGTTTCTACCTTTCACATAACTTTCACGTATATATGTTACGGGCAAAGTGATTAATTGGGCATTAATAATAAGGCCCGGGCAATGTGATAAATTTAACGAAATTTATGAATGAAATTTATCATTTTGCCTACTTCCACTCTGGGCATTATTAATAATGCCCAATTAATCACTTTGCCCGTAACATACACAAGTTTCTACCTTTAATTTTGGTTTCTTTAGTAGGTAAACTAGTTTTGAACATTCTTATTTTGTTTCTGGGAGCGCTCTAAGACATCTAAATGGATTCAGTAGTCATTTTACTATACGTACAACTCACTCGAATGTCTCAACAAGACATTGGTTAAAATCGAAGGCCTAGAAAAGGTCTTTTAGTTGGACGTTTTCCATATGTCTGCTGAGAGTGCCCCATCTGTCAGATTATATAAATTTAACACTAGCTACATTGAAAACAAAAATAAACAGTTTACAATATAAAACTGCCTATTTATCTTAATTGCTTTGAACTTTCTCGATAAATTTCTAGATTACAATACTCACTAGGGTGGGTCATTTTCCTATGGCGAAAAAAAAATTTTACAAATTCTATCGGGCACAGCAAGAAAAGGGTGCCAAATGGTCTCAAACTAACATGTGTAAAATATTATTGCATTATAATAACTCTTTTTGCCTCCGGATTGGCCTCAAATGGAACAAAAATATGTAATTTTTCATATTTTTTTAAATTTTATAAATTCAATTTTTTTGCCGATAACTTTTTATAGCTCACAAATAAGGGTCTTTAAAAGCAACTTTAATCACATTAGTCACCTTTATGCATTATCAATACAAAAACAACTGCCAAAATGGCAATGTAATATGCTATCACGTTAACAATAGCCGTAGAATACATGGTAGAATAGGAGGCTCTTTTTTGGCAACAAACAGTGGATTGACAGTGGTACAAATTTTAAATATTGGTAGTTAAGATACATTTTCCCTCCAGTTTGGTCAGTACAAAACGGTGTTTTTAATTTTTAAAAGTAGAAATAGTTATATTTTTCATAAATATGCCTCGCTTTCAAAATTCAGCGTACTATTATTTCACTGGCTGGAATTGGGATCCAAATATGATCGCAAAAATTTGTTGAAACAATTGTCGAATAGATAGTTCGTTCATTAGACAATATATCAGTTATGATTCGCCTCAGTCATGATTTATCTATTTTTTTGCTATAACGATAGACTGAAACCCAGGCCCATGAAATTATACTTCTTTGGAGGGAGGATTGACTCAAAATAGCTCCTTAGCACTCCCTTATGTGTTCATAAGTTAAAATATAGCAAATTCAACTGTTTAAGATTATTACAAGTAAGTTTTGAAAAGTAATGTAGCTTATTTAAAAACTTAGGGGATAATACTGAGCTGCATGCTGAAAACGGGATCTACCATTCTTCTTAAGAAAATGTTTCAAAATTTGACTCTTAAAATGTGGTTATAATTTATTTTTGGACATTAGGGACTCATATGGGGACACTTGGGATGGACTATTCCTAATATGCCAATAAAATTTCAAGGAAAACCCCAACTTTTAAACTATTATCCATATCTTTTCCTTGGGGTTGAAACCTATAACCCAAGAAGGTACCCACCTTCTGACATATCCAGTTTTATTAAAAATTTAATGTTTTTAACATCCTACTCAACCGGCAATAAGAGTTTCACACATTTTTAGGATTCCAGCAAGAAATTTTTGATTGCCAGTTCTAACCATTGGGATATTTCAAAATATGTTCTATTACAACTCAAGTATTTCTACTCTGGTTTCATTTATAATTATTTTATAGTCTTCAATGATGATTTTTATACCATTGTACACATTTACATTCATGACGGATTCTAGAAATCGAGGTAAAAGCTTGATTTTCATTTGTCCATTTTTACATGAAATTACTATATTAATCGAAACTTTGAGGCCAATCCGGAGGCAAAAAGAGTTATTATAATCGAATAATATTTTACACAAGTCAGTTTGAGACCATTTGGCACCCTTTTGTCGCTGTGCCCCTGGGAAAATGTGAAAAAAAATTTTTTGACCCACCCTAATACTCACTCATTAATATAATGAACATTTGAAAGTGTCGTCGAATCTAAAGTCATCAATAAGAGAAAAAGGGTTCATAATTTGTTCTAAAGTTAAATATAGAAGTAATTAATATTACCGTGTATTTTAAATGTCCAGCATGTTAAAAGCATCTAAAACTTTCGATACAACATTTTAAAACTATGAAATATTTAGCCTTAAAACCTAATTAGGTTCCTTCAGTGTTAGGACAAATTTAGCTAGTTTCGTTAAAAATGTTCCTGACGCTTGAAATACAATTAAAGTAAAAATTAAGGTAACTTTTTTTAAAAACACCACACCGTTATATTTCTGAGAAGCTAATACACAAAGCAGGTCAATTTATTGACTTACTTTCATTTCCTTAAAGCATTTTCTCCTAATCTTTTTCATCAACGCATAAATTTTGAAACACGAGTAATTAAGATTAATCATCAATCAAACATTTAATAAGCCGAGACCAGTATAATGTAAGCCCTAATTCTCTCCTCGACTAAATCACCAATAAATCATCCTAATTGCCCTAAAAAACTCAAGAAGTATATTTTTTATGATGAGCAAAAAATGTTTTTTTCCTATCGCTCTATAAGTCCTTTAACAGTCGTGGAAATATCTATTAAAACTGTTTCCTTTTTCCTGTCTGGTACATTGCAAGAACACAAATCCTTTGATGATTCGGAATCGGCTGGGTTTTGCCGGTTTTGCCAAGAAATTGCCATCGTCAGCTTTTTTTTTTCTTCACAGCAGAGGATTGTCTTGGAAATGCCATTCGCTTTTTTAGCAGTTTGAGAAGCAGTTTTCTTTTAATGTTCACATAGGCGAAAAAAAAATGGAACAGCTTTTATTTTAGAAATCATTGGGTAATGAACGGTTCTCACAACTTCATTTCCTGTGAGAAACTGAAATTTAAATTCTGACTTTTAATCAGGGATTTATTTTTAGTTGTAAAGAGTGAAAGGTATGAAACATGACCGCCATAGAGAGGCCAAATAATTACCACAACCGGTTAAAAATGAAAAATTTTGGTATGAGTGATTAACTTTCATATACGAGTTTCAACTAGGGTTTGAATTTATAATCCGATTACATTTAAATGTCGTTTTGATCATTAAATTTATTTGATGATTAACGTTAAAAATAGTATCGTTCCTGGTTTCTGTGTTAAAATTGCAATCATTCGTAATATTAATGCATTAATGCAAATTTCAATTTTTATATGCACATTTTATAAATGTTTAATTCATGTGATGATTTTTTTATATTTTTTAATCGATTTTTCATGCAAAAATAAGCAACTACCCAAAATTTGAGGCCGATCGAGAAGTTTTTTGATTGCCAAAAAATTAACAAAAATCCCCTTTTTAAAATCTCGCGAAAACGCCAAGAGTTTGGAATGTGACGTCATCGTACGATAAACATTGCTGGAAAGCAATGGAGTTTATGGTATGATTGTTGACCTCATCGTTACTTTTTAAGCAATAAACGTTTTGAGTCACGTGTTTTTTTCTTGACTTTTAATTTAAAATATTTAATTATTTTTCATTTAGATATTTCATTTAACGATACAAAAAAAGGAACACTTGTTTGTTTTTGAAAATCTAACACATGCAACTTGCTTATTGTACTGAGGATCGGACTTCAGAGTGACAGCTATTTTTTTAACAAAAGATGTCCAAGCTGTAGAAGTATCTTTTCAACAAACAACAATTCAATTATCGCTGAAAACTGGGCAAGGGTTTGAGAAATTTGATTGGTGATAGCAATCGTTAATAGGCCCCTGTTTTACATCCGTGTAATCCGTTGGCGGCCGATTACACCTCAATCGATAAGAAATTAATAATAATATAATTAATAGAATATAAAATGCTAGTTTTATATTCTATTTGCATTACTATAGGACTATTTTAATGATCTTATCGTGTGATTTGTGTGTAATTATATAAAAAGGACCGAACCCCCTTTTTCTGAATCACCATGGTTTCTGATGTTTACCCCCAAATCATGATTGGCTATATTTAGGGCAGGGGTGAGTTGTTGAGGCAGTCGCCCCCCAAACCACCTTAAGCGTTTTACAAAAATGAAACAAATTTTTGCACTTGCATAATAATCACCCTCGTTAATATGTATATTACCTAGATAAATTACCTAGGGCCCTTGGGTCCCTTAGTGAGCAAGAAGTATACATATATTATTTCTATTTTCTTTTGTGTGTTGTTTGTAGTTGTTAATTTGTTGTTAAAAAATTATAAATTTCAAAACGGGAAAAAATGTGTAAATTAACTTATTTCGGCACTTTTACTGTAGCATATACACAAGGGTCAATCCATATCAAGTGATCCAGAAAAAATATGTTTTGTCGCTCGAACACTTTATAATCAAATTATTTTTCGTGTGTTGATTCTTATAACATTAGAGAGTCCAGAAAACAAATTTTAAATTCTTATCTTTATTTAAATTTTTATCTTTATTTAAATTTTTATCTTTATTTAAATTTTTATAGCAGCAATCGCTGTTCTACGGAACAACGATTATAAGGATTTACGTTAACTCGCGTTATTCCTAACTGGTTTAACTTAAATTCATGGAACAAAGGCAATTTTACTGAGAAATATACAGGAGTTTTTTTATCGTATCTCTAAAATAGTTTTTTTTAAATAGGCTTAGATATGTTAACTTTTTTCTAGATGTCATGATAAAAAAATTTTAAAAAAACATTGCATCTAATTAAATATTAATTTTTTATGTAAATCAATTGCATGTTAAATGTAATACAACCTTTGAAATATTTAGTCACCACTTAAATAAACTTATATTTTATTAAATTTACAATTATGAAAGCAATTGCTGTGTGCATGATGGCATGGGTTCATTAAATAATTAAAACCCTAATGAGTAAAACGATAGGGTTGTGTATCTAAATGATATGAATGGTTGTGGGTCATTCCGTATCAAGTGATACAAAGGTGGTCGCTCGACCATTTTATAATCGAATTATTTTTCGTGTGTTGATTCTTATATCATTAGAGTCCAAAAACCTAAATTTTTATTTGAATTTTTATAGCAGTCATCGATGTTCTACGTAACAGCGATTGCAATTGTTTACGTTAACTAGCGTTATTCCTAACTGGTCTAACTTAAATTTATTGAACAAAAGCCATTTTACTCCAAAAATAATCAGGCTTTATTGTGATTGGCACAAATATAAGAGGTATCGAAATATAAAAAAATCCCCCCCCCTTTAAATTGAGCTTTAAGATGGTAATTTTTCTCTTTTCAAAAGCATGTTTTTGTTAAAGGAAATGTTTTTTGTGAGGAATGTGTAGAATTCTTCCTAAAATTTACTTTAAAAATGTTTTTTTACCTCGGTATATATTTCTTTTAAGAGTTATGGACTCACAAAATCAGACCATTTCAAAAAAATTCACAATTTTGACCCCCAATATCTCTGTTTGAACAGAGATTTAAAATCTAAAATTTTTACTTGTTAAACCTTTCGAAAGTATTATCCTGCTGTAGAAATGTCGTCTTTGGTATTTTCTTACAAGTCGAGTTACAGGTCCTCGAAGTTGCCATAAAAGAGCTTTATTTGACGGAATTGAAAAGTGCAATTTTTTATCACCCGCTCACTACTTTATTAAATACAATTAGGTTTATTTGATTTCTCATTGTTTTTCTCTCCAATATTGAGTTCTGGGATAATTCAAGATTTTTAAAAAGATTGACTATGTGTGTTACTATTAGAACAAATTGAAAAAAAAGTAGGAAACACAGTGTTTTATTGGAATTATTATTGGAATTGTTACAAAGAATGAGTGCCATAAGTATATGTTTATGGAATCGTGTCTAAGACGATTGCTGATAAAAAAAGAATTCACTGAGAAAGAAAGATTTTTACTGGCTATAAGAGAAGATCAGGAAATAACATCAGTACGTAAGTATCACGAGAAATTTTAAAATAAATACAGCTACATTTTTTCACGTAAATGTTGTGATACTTTTCAGCAATAAAAAAACCCTTGGAAAAAGGACTTCGTAAAATAACCATTGAACATTTAACAAAAAGCAACTTAGGGAATATATCTTTGATTCCGGGCACGTCATTATGCCGAAATTGCTATTCTAAAGTTTACGAGCATCGTATACAAGAACCAAAATCAGACGATTTCCCTTATGAGTTGTTATTTTACGTTAAATGTTGAATAGTTATTTTTCTAAGTCCTTTTATCAAGGTTTTTTTAGGTTGTTGAAAAGTATCACAACATATAGTATGTGAAGAAAGGTAGCTGAATTTTATTTTTAAAAATTTTCTCGTATTACTTACATAGTGATGTATTTCCCTGACTTACTTTTCTAGTCAGTAAAAATCTTTCTTCCTCAGTTAATTTCTTTATATCAGCAATCGTCTTAGACATGATACCATAAACAGACTTATATGAGTAGTCTTTCTTTGTAAGAATTCCAATAGAACACTGCATTTCCAAACTTTTTTCAATTTCCTCCAATTGTAACACATATAATCAATCTTTTTTTAAATCTTTATTCACCTCAGAATACAAAATGGGAGAAAAAAACAATGAGAAATCAAATAAACCTGATTTTAATCAATAAAGTGGTAAGCAGAGGCGATCAAAAATTACACTTTTCAATTCCGTAAAATAAAGCGCTTTTATGGCAACTTCGATCACCTGTAACTCGACTTGTGAGCAAATACCAAAGATGGCATTTGTACAGCACGATAATACCCTCGAAAAGTTCAAACAGAAAAAATGTTAGATTATTAAACTTTGTTCCAACAGATATATTGGGGATCAAATTTGTGAATTTATCGAAGTGGTCCGATTTTAAGAGTTCATAGCACTTAAAAGAAACATATACCGAGGTCAATTTTTTAAGGTAAATGTGAGGTAAACTAGTTGATATTTACTAGTCTGTCTTTTATATTTATAAACGGTTTTTATATTTTTATAGTGTCGTGGTGGCACGTGCAAAATATTTTGAACGCGTTTTCTTTAAATAGCAGGAGTTGTTTTCTCAGTTTGAAAAATGTTATGGTTTGTGTGGTTGTGTGTTGACACTAATAAAGCAAAGTATTTTTATTATAATCTTGATTCTTGAAACTTTACATGTCGCTCATATTGTGGTGACCCGGACGTGATCTATAAGAATTTATAATTTTGAAATTGACCGACATGTTGAGTTTAGAGCAGCTAATCCTAAAGAGAACACCTGAGAGGAGGTGGGTAACCAGGTATTGTAATCTTATTGAAACGGCATTAAGAGAAAAGACAACAGATGATTTTGAAATTGGATTAAACAAGGAATTCCTTGAGAGATATGTTTCGAGAATGGAGAAACTAGACGAGCAAATATTAGAGCTAACTTTAAAGAATGATCCTGATAAATATGATGAAGAGCATGCCCAAATACAGGAATACCACACGAAACAAGTGTGTGTACGTCATAAGATAAAAGCGGTTTTTGAGAGGGCTCCTGTTACGGAGAACGTTTCCACTAGGTGCAAGCTGCCTAAAATGGAAATAAGGAAGTTCACGGGAGAAGTCAAAGAATGGTTGGGCTTTTGGTGTCAATTTAGACGAATCCATGAAGACGTTTCTGTCAGTAATGAAGAAAAATTCCAGTACCTCATCCAGAGTATGGTGGCGGGCAGTAGAGCCCAGGAAATAGTCGACAGTTACCCACCTACAGCCGAAAACTATCCCAAGGTCATTGAAAGTCTGAGAGAACGTTTTGGTCGTGAGGAAATCTTAACAGAATTTTATATAAGGGAGTTACTGTCGTTGGTAGTTAAGAATGCCACGCATTTGAAGTCAAAACAGAACATAATGCAACTCTATGATAAACTGGAGTCTCATTTGAGATCACTCGAATCGATCGGTGTTACCAAGGATAAGTATGCTGCGATGCTTTTCCCACTGGTGGAATCCTGTGTCCCAGAGGACCTTTTAAGAGCTTGGATGAGGTCACCAGAAGTTGGATCAGGAAAGTATGAAGATAAACTTACACAGTTGTTGAGATTTTTGAAGAAGGAAGTGGAAGGAGAGGAGCGGATAGTCCTGTCCAGATCCGGCTTTCATATGGGTGAAGCATCTGGAGGGAGAAAAGGAAAATCAAAGGAAACCGAGAATTCATTTCCCACGGCCAACGACCTTGTTTTGGAAACAAAAACCTGGATATCATGTTTATTTTGTGGCCATCCGCATAAGTCACAATTTTGTTATAAAGGTCAAGCAATGAGCTTTAAAGATCGACGGAACTTTTTAATGAAGAAAAATGCTTGTTTTGACTGTCTGAGGGTTGGGCACTTTTCTAAAGATTGTACGGTTGACGTAATATGCGGCCAGTGCAAGAAGAGGCATTGGACCACTTTGTGTCCATGGAAAGGTCCTTCAGGAGAGGGATCATTAGAGCCTTTTAGAGAAATCACTACGGAAGTCCAGGATAATGAACAAAACACCGTTCTCTCCAACCACAGTTATACCGAGGTCCTTCTGCAGACACTTTTGGTGTCAGTGAAAGTTGGAGGAAGAAGCAAGATTGTTAGGGCGCTATTTGACACTGGATCACAGAGATCTTATATTTTAAAATCAACCATTGATCAAATGAGAGCAACACCAGAGAGATTAGAGAATCTGACCCATGTAGTATTTGGTGGTACTAGTTCCACGAGGACTCATAAGTGTTATGAGGTGATTGCAAGTAATTTGAACAGTTCATTTTCTTGTAATTTACAGGTGTTGGATCAAGATATCATTTGTGGTACTTTACCTAGCATACAAAGGGGTCAGTGGATCGAAGAGGTGGCAAGCAGAGGAATTTACCTCACTGATGTTGGAAAGGGCTCCCAGAGGGTGGAACTACTAATTGGAGCTGATTTCGCCGGAGGCCTCTTTACTGGTAATTTGTTTGAATTGTCATCAGGTTTAGTTGCCCTTGAGACTTATTTGGGTTGGAGCGTGATGGGTAAGCCTAGGGAGGCCAATGACGGAGGATTTGTGACTTCTCTTTTAAGACAGAGTGGTGGTGACATCTCTGAGTTATGGAAATTGGAGGCGATTGGTATAACAGATCCATGTACTACGGAAAAGGCAAAGGAACTAGAGGAGGAGGCGTTCAATCACTTCTCCAGTGAGGTCAAGACAGAGAAGGATGGGAGGTATGTGGTCAAGCTTCCGTGGATGCGAAATCCAGCAGAATTGTCAATTGACAGAGAGGGGGCTGAAAAAAGATTGACTTCTATGACCAAGAAATTAATAAGAAATGATCAATTTGGGGTTTACGATGCTGTATTTGGGGAGTGGCTGAAAGAGGCGTTCATTGAGGAATCATGTGAGGGTCCTGGTCATTATCTTCCTCATCGAGGGGTGTTTAAGGAGCAGTCCACTACTAAAGTGAGGCCAGTTTTCGATGCATCTTACAAGGCAAGGGGAAATTTGTCATTAAATGATTGTTTAATGAAAGGTCCAAATCTTTTGGAGGTAATACCAGCAGTGCTCCTGAAATTTCGGGAAAAGAGCATTGGAGTAGTCTCTGACATAAAAAAGGCTTTTTGTCAGATATCTGTTGACGAAGGGGATAGAAGATACCTGAAATTTTTGTGGTGGGAGGATGAAGTGCGTGATGCAATTAAGATTTATCAACATGCCAGGGTAGTTTTTGGATTGAACTGCAGCCCCTTTTTGCTGAGTGCTGTTATACGTTACCACCTTGATCAATATTTGGATTCTCCTTTTCGAAACACTGCTGAAAAGTTGAAGAACTCGTTCTACGTTGACAATTGCGTTACTTCAGTTGACAATGAGGAAAACCTGCAACGATTTATTAACGAGTCAGTTAATGTAATGTCAGCGGCTAAATTTGATCTTAGAGGGTGGGAGTTCACTGGACAATCGTCAGACGGAAACAGAATAACTCATGTTTTGGGTCTGTTATGGGATAAGTTGGAGGATGTTCTCTTCTGTGACTACACCCTGGTAGGGGACCTTCCAAATAGTGTAACTAGGCGGGTAATTTTGTCCTGTGCCAACAGAGTCTTTGATCCAATTGGATTTACTTGTCCAGTGTCACTTTGTCCGAAATTGTTACTACGGGATAGTTGGATGGCCAAGATGAGTTGGGATTCTGAGGTGTCATTGGATATGAGGGAGAGGTTCGTTAAGTGGTTTAGAGATGTAAGAATGTTGCATCTTGTTAAAATTCCAAGACACATTTCTGTTGACGTTACTTCCTCTTTGAGCTTGCACGTGTTTTGTGATGCTAGTGGAGTATCATATGCAGCTGCTGTTTTTCTGCGATGTCAATCTGATCATGGTACTGGGGTTCAGTTGTTGAGCTCAAAATCTAGGATATCCCCTCTTAAGCCTATTACCATACCGAGGCTGGAACTTCTGGCTTGCTGTATTGGAGTAAGACTTGCCAGATCTGTGAGAGATACTTTGGATTTTCATAAGGTTCCAACGTGGTATTGGTCGGATTCTTCTACAGCTCTTCAGTGGATAATAAGGGATGAATCATGGAGTGTGTTTATTCGAAACAGAGTTAAAGAGATTCGTGAATTCTCTGATGTCAAAGAATGGAGGTATGTCCCGGGATCATTGAACCCCGCTGACTTGCCATCACGTGGATGTTCGGTGACAAAGCTCATTGAGTCCAGATGGTGGGAGGGACCTGCATGGTTGCGATTACCTGAAGATTCTTGGCCGGAGTCGAGATTCGTAATTGACGAAGAGACTGTCTCGAGTGAAAGGTGTGCAAAATCAGTCTGCCTAGGAGTAAATTCTGTTTGTTCATTTGATCTTTTCTTTCGAGTTTCAAGGTATACCAGAATAGTCCGGGTTATGGCCTGGGTCTTAAGATTTCTGCATAACTCTCGAACGTCACAAGGGGACAAGAGAAAGGGTAATCTTTCTAGTTCTGAGATAGATGAATCAGAGAAACAAATAGTACGGATTGTGCAGAAGGATTCCTTTACAGAAGATTCGCTTAAAAGACTTAAGACTTTAAATGTTTTTAAAGATGAAGAGGGAATTTTGCGGATAAAGACTAAATTAACAGAAAAGGAAGATACAAAAAATTTTAGATATCCTATGCTTCTTCCCGGTAAACACAAATTGGTAAAACTTCTGGTCAGGGATGCCCATTTAAAGCACTCTCATGCTGGTCTTCAGATACTGCTGTCTCGGTTGAGAGAGAATTTCTGGATCCTTAACGGAAGAAGGAACGTCCGAAAGGGAATCAATGAATGTCTGAGATGCAAACGATATTCTGCACGGAGAATAGAAACTCAGCCCGTGGGCTTGCCTCAAGATAGAGTGGAAGAAGTTGCTGCTTTTGAGGTCATAGGGGTAGATCTTGCCGGCCCACTGATACTAAAGGGAAATCAGAAGGCTTGGATAGTGCTTTACACATGTGCCGTGTACAGGGCAATTCATTTAGAAGTGGTGTTGTCCTTATCTACAAAGGCTTTCCTTCTTTCCCTTGGAAGGTTCATTGCACGACGAGGCAGACCAAAGGTAATATACAGCGATAACGGGACTAACTTCGTTGGTGCGGAGAATTTACTTCAGAAGTTAGACTGGGATGCTATAGAACTAGAGACGGCTACTCAAAGGATAACATGGAAATTCATCCCACCTTCTGCTCCCTGGTGGGGTGGATTCTGGGAGCGTATGGTTCAAATGGTAAAGCGACTTCTTAGAAGAATTTTAGGAAATGCTTGTTTGAATTATGAGGAGGTTGTCAGCGTTCTGTGTGACTGCGAGGCAACTATAAACTCTAGACCCCTCACCTACTTGTCGGAAGACCCAGATGACCTCATTCCTCTTACACCCTCCATGTTCATTCAGGATATGCCCACAGTGGGAATGCCAGATTTAGATCAACTCGATAGTACCTGTATTAGAAAACGTTGGAAGTACCAACAGAATCTTAGATTGCTCCTGAGGAAGCGGTTTCGACGGGAATATTTAGGTACATTGGTACAGCCACGGAAGAAGGAGACCTCATATAAAGTAAGAGCAGGAGATGTCGTGCTAATCGAGGATGATAACAGAAAAAGATCCTTCTGGACTATGGCCAGGGTGATTGGAGGGGTAAGCCGTGGAAAGGATGGAGAAGTTCGTGTAGTGCGACTTAAGTTACCCAGCGGTGAGACAGCACGTCCAGTCAAGAGGTTGTACCCTTTAGAGATTCGACAAGAGGAGGACGCTGAAGCTTCGGATGGAAGGACGGTGACTACTCGAGGTGGAAGAAGGGTCAGGATCCCTGTTGGACTTTAAGAATTTAATAATTTTTTATATGGAAGTTTAGAGTTAAGAATGTTTAAAAAAAAAATATATATATATATATATATAGTTTTGTTTAGATGGTAATTTGGCATAAGTGTTCGCAAAGTTTAGGTAGATTTTTTTAGATTAAATTTATAACTCCTGTTAACTTTTAAACAGTTTACCTTTTTAAGTTTTGATGAATCAAAAGGTGGGAGTGTGAGGTAAACTAGTTGATATTTACTAGTCTGTCTTTTATATTTATAAACGGTTTTTATATTTTTATAGTGTCGTGGTGGCACGTGCAAAATATTTTGAACGCGTTTTCTTTAAATAGCAGGAGTTGTTTTCTCAGTTTGAAAAATGTTATGGTTTGTGTGGTTGTGTGTTGACACTAATAAAGCAAAGTATTTTTATTATAATCTTGATTCTTGAAACTTTACATGTCGCTCATAGTAAACTTTAGGAAGTATAATACACATTCCTCACAAAAAAATTTAAAAAATATAGATTTCCTTTAACAATAATATGCTTTCGAAAAGTAAAAAATCACTGTCGGGGCTTTTTTTTATTTGGGACTCGATACCCCTTATATTTGGGCCAATAACAATAATGCCTGTACTGTCGAACCATCGATAGTAAAAGGGTCACGTGATCTTGACTTACTTGGAGGGGAGAAAGGAAGAAGCTGAGGGGCAGTTGATCGAAAGAGGAAGATACATTTACTCCCTCTAACCTTAGTTATACCCTCTATATACATAAAAAATCAGTATATTTTAAATAAAATAAAAAATACTGAAGCAAGCAAAAAATCACGTGACCCTTTTACTATCGTTGGTTCAACAGTATCTTTCTGAGTAAAATGGCTTTTGTTCCATGAATTTAAGTTAAACTAGTCAGTAATAATGCTGGTTAACGAAAACCCTTGCAATCGCTGTTCCGTAGAATATCGATGACTGCTATAATAATTCAAATAACGATACAAATTCAAAATTTGTGTTTTTGGACACTCCAATGATATAAGAATCAACATACGAAAAATACTTCGATTATAAAATGGTCAAGCGACAACCTTTGGATGGCTTGACCTTCAACCATTCATATCTTTCGGATACACAACCCCATTGCTTTAACACATTAGGGTTTCAATTACTACTTAATATTTACTCTTTCTGTTATAAGGCAGTTGCTTTCATGATTGCAAATATTATGAAATTTTAAGTTTATTTATGTGGTGACTAACTATTTCATGTAATCAATTTACATAAAAAATATATTTCATTTGATTAAATGTTCTTTTTCTTCAAATTTTGTAATCATTAATAACATGGAATTAATAACATGAGTTGAAGAAGTTAACATGTCTACGTCTATCTCAAATACTAATTAAGTTATACAGGGTGATCCTAAATTCGTAGTACAAACTGTTTAGTGTAGGTAGAGGAGACCTAGACAAGCATATTTCGAATAGGAATAAGGGGGCGGAAATACACCGTTAAAGAGCTAGGACCTAATGTAGTGCGAGAGCGTTACAAAAGGACGTTTTGCCAAGGCCCGTTAAACGAAAAAACATAATGAAATAAAAAAAATCACTGAATGAGGTACAGCAGTATTCGTAATACTTACACCATAAATTTGATAGAAATGGGACCACTTTCTAACCCATGGGGTGAGTTTTAAAACTCGCAGTATTAATCTTTTAGCCAAAGAATGGAGAGAATGGAGTTCCCTTAATGGTATTTAGAAAAATGATGATCGGGGAAGGAATTTTCAATGATCATACATTGATCATTGAAACTGTATGATCATTGAAAATTCCTTCCCCGATCATCATTTTTCTAAATACCATTACACTAATTTAAAGGAACTCCATTCTTTGGCTAAAAGATTAATATTGCATGTTTTAAAACTCACCCCACGGTTTAGCAAGCGGTCCAATTTCTCTCAAATTTATGATGTAAGTAGTACGGATACTTCTGTACCTCATGCAATATTTTTTTTCATTTAATTTTTTTTCGTTAAACGGGCCTTGGCAAAACGTCCTTTAGTAACGCTCCTGCACTACAATAGGTCCTAGCTCTTTAACAGTGTAACTGCGCCCCCTTATTCCTATTCCAAATATGTTTGTCTATGTCTCTTCTACCTACCCTACCCAGTTTGTATCACGAATTTAGGACCACCCTGTATACGAGAAACAAAGTTGTTGAACAGTATAAATTTAAAACCAGGGGTTGTATTTGATGACCTCATGTTTAATCACGAAAACGCCTCATTTAATTATTAAGTTTTGAGTAAGATTTTAGGAACTGGTTTGCGGAATAATAAAATAAAATCAGTTTTATTGATTGTTTAAATTGATGATTTATAATGATTGAATTATAATTCAAGGACGTTTTTTCTCAGATAATAAGGATTGATCAAAAAATAAAATTCAAATTATCCGAAACATAGGGGAAAGTGCCCCAATGTGGGATAGGTACCTAATATGGTCGTCCTCTATATCTGCTCTATGCGGAATAGACACGTTTTGTGAGTGACGTTGGTTGAGAAATTGGAATTAATTATATCCTTGAACATCCTTATATCAGAAAATGTAACTCAATTTTAGCCTTGGGGGCAACGCAAAACTTGGAACACGCGAGAAGGTTTTGAAATCCTTTTTATACGACAGTAGTAGAAAACGAAATGAATAGCTTGTTAATTTTTTTGAAATTGTTTCCGAGTCAGAAAAATCTGAATTTTAATGTACACGTTTCAGAATTCATTAATATAACATCTTTAAGGGGACACAGTACCATTTTTGTCAAAATTTGGGGAAAAATGTTTTTTCTTAACTAATCTATATGCATTTGTCTATCATCCTACGAATTTTAAAAACGTTTCATTGATAAGTATCCAAGTTTTAGTTGATTTTATATGTGAAAATATTAAGGTCTCTATGGCTAATAGAAAATAGAAACTTCAAAGTCCTTTTACTCGGAATCACTGTTTCATTGCTTAAAATGCTAAGGCTTTTATCTAATGGACCAAATCTCAAAATTATTTCTGACTATTGTTGGAAGTGAGTATAACAAAAGTTGGCATTTTTTTGTCGTTAAACATCGTAGATTTTTTAAAAATTACTTAATTGAGAATTTTAGCATTTGGGCTTTTTTAGCTAGTGATTCAAGAAAAACCACTATGTTTAGAATTCAAAGCACCATAAACTTTAAATCGATGATAACTTTTGTTAAACATAGTTTGATGTATTTGAAAACCAAATTTCAAGAATGTAAGTCGATTATTGTAGGAGGATCAGCATTTTGAAAACACCTCTTAAATTTGAAGATTTTTTACAATACACTCATAAAATTAGAATTCAAAGATGTATTGAGTTTGGAATATGTTTTACATAAGACAAATACATATAATAATAGAAAGAAGAAGTAAATAACTATAATTTTAAAGATTTTGGTGAAAATGGTACTGCGTCCCCTTAATTATTTATTTGCGCTTGTTTCTAAAAAGGGTAAATTTACAGTTCCTATTATGGGATATCTCATATTGAGACCTTCACCTTCTTTTGTAAATTATGTCTTTTAATATCCTTATTTCATTCTGGCAGATAATTAAATATTTTGATGAAGTGTGCAAAAGTTTGGTTCTGTAGTTATTGTTTGGAGTAGGAGGGTTCAAGTATTAATGTTTTATTCCGAGTGATATGATTAGGGATAGGGCGTTTAAATTCATGTAGGATAGGGAGATAATCAAATTTGTTATTTTTAATGTTTTAGAAAAACAAAAATACTTATTAGGAATTTAAGGGGGATATTATTTGCGACTTGGGAGTCAGCGGGATCCTTATATTTAAAAATAAATATAACGAAATAATTTGGTGTTTGAGCTCTTCTTCTTCTTATCTCCTACTGGTCTGACATAGTCAAACCAGATCAAATAAGCCGTTGACTTTTAGCAGAACAACTACTAATAGAGAAGACGAGTAGATATCGCCTCTGTTTAGTTTAAGACGGTGCAATATATGGTTGGGAGTCACCAGATGTAGTTGGTATTTAGGACAAAGGGGGAAGGTTCTCTCACCCTCAGAGAAAAATTCCATTCAAATTCCATTAAATTATAAAGTGGTGTAAAAAAATTTAATAAATGTTTATAAAATTATATTTAGTTTTATAACTTAATGCATGCGGTTTACTTTAAATTAAAAATATTTTGGTGTAAAATAATTGTTAATTAAATATCTTTCAAATTAGAAGGAAACATAGAAACAATTACAGGCAGATGGTACTTGTGGAATGTGTAAAAAGCGATTTAAAAACGTTTTTAATACACAATAATACGATATAAAGCTCAGCAGAATTTGACTAGAATTTCAGATGGAATATTTTAAAAATTTTCCCCGGGGCAGTTGACTGAGTAAATATATTTCAAAACAAATAAAAGGTGTAGTTCGTACATAGTTTAAATCCATACGATTTTGAGTTTTTTTCGTCTTATAATTATGGATTTCCCATACCCGGCCATAAACTTTCTCAGCACACTCCTTATTTCGACCAAATCACTGATTTTACCCAAACTCCTTCCAATAAACTACACATAACACGCCCTCAGACTTCCAGAAACCCACTGAGAAAACTAACATCCCCTCAGAGCTCCTTCCCTGGAATCCTTCCTCAATTACCACCTCCTCAGAGGGACTCACATCTTTCCAGGACATTCTTAGAACAGAGCAGAATTCGAATCGAACCCCCTCCCTTCTTCCCTCGTGGGCCGATAGTTCGAGACAGTTCCTCAGCGGCTTCTCTAATCCCCACTGTCATGCTTTATTGATGAGCTTACAAGACCCGAGGCTGGGGGCGCTGCCGTCGCGAATAATTTCCAATAAGTCCGAGTGGCACCTCTGGGAGATCTTTTCTGTGGCGAAGAAGATGGGAAATGACTTGTGCAAACAGGGCAGTATCTTTGAAAGGGTATCGGGTTATTATTATTATTGTGAGGCGTGTGTGGATTAATGAGGTGTCCCCTTTTGTAAAAGCGGAACTGGATTCTTAATTTATGGATGGACTGGAGGGATAATTTAAGCGTATTAAAGTATTTCGTTTAGTGTTAATGGTACTTAAAATAGCTGAATGTCTAATGTAGTATCAGGTAAATTCTACCAAGTGTTTAAGAGATGTTAGAGTTACCAAGTCGGGATAGTGTAAGGAAGCAGGGCATTTCAGACAATCAATGTGTTATCTTGATTACCTATATAGTTTCAAAGTTTGTGGTACTATAAAGAAATCACTGAGAGACATCACATTTGAGTAATCGATTGACATATTGAGTAAATCGATGTTTTCATGTTGGTATGAAACTTTTGGTTTGAAATTTGACGGCCCAATTCTTTCAATATTGAAACACAAGATGTACTCAATTTCAAACAATTCCAATAGTCACCACTCAAATTATACTTACTTTTCAAACTTTGGTGTGTTTTTGGTGTGGCTGCGCGTAACTCGTAAACGACTATGAAACATCACACGACAACAACACACCAACACTAGTACATCTAAAATTAATCATATCGTGACACTTGTCGCACTTCGATTTATTAGGATGACAGGAAATAACTCAAAAATAAGCACTTGGTGTTTCATTTTTGAGTATCTGCACGTTTTTCAGAAATGAGTACATGCATGTTTTTAAATTTGAGTAAATTTGACTCGGAGCCAATTTGAGTATGTGACATACGCACAGATTTGAGTAGTAATTTTTACTCAGTTTTGAAACTGTCGTTTTTAGAGTGTATAAGTTGCTTGATTTTTTAAATTTTTTTTAATCGATTCTTCTTGCAAATTTAAATAACTACCCAAAATTTGAGGCCTATCGAGAAATTTTTTGATTGCCAAAAAAATAAACAAAAATCCCCTTTTTAAAGAGTTTGGGATGTGACGTCATCATACGATAAACATTGTTGTAAAGCAATGGAGTTGATGGCATGATTGTTGATGTCATCGTACGATTTAAACAATAAACGTTTTCAGTCACGTGTTTTTTCTCGACTTTTAAATTAAAATATTTAAGTACCAGTTCATTTTTTTTGAAAAATTGACTAGATATTTCATTTTACCATACAGAAACCATACGGAACACTTGTTTGTTTTTGAAAATATGACACATGCAACTTCCTTATTATAGTTGAAAGGTAGCAATAATAAGTTATATATAATATATAATAATAATTGTTATAACAATAATATTAATTGACTGCAATTTTTAACTGAAGCAATAATTAATAAATGTTAGTGGGTTTGTTGAGTCTACATTTTATTTTCGCATGTGCGTATTGGTAAAGGAATAGCTAACCCACGGCACACGTCAGTGGCACACGCGATGAAAAACTACAAAAATTCTTGAATAGTACATATATCAACGTTTTTAAAACAGAGGATCATTATCTGGCTAGAATATAATTAGGATTATAAAGGGGAAATATAGTATGTAGAGGAGTTTTTTTAATGATAATTACATAGATTTTCAATGTATATTTCAATATTTGATGGACTTTCTAACAGTCATTACAAAAACAAGTTTTATTTTTCCAACAATAATTCCATTTCAGAATAAAGCAACCAGTTAAAAAATTCGTCGAAGGTGGTGAAGACATTGGTCACGGTGTGATGATGTACTTAAAATTATTTAAGTATTATAGCTTTTCTATCGATTCAAAAACATGTGATTGAATTTATAACTTAATTTGTGTTGATCCGAACTATTTGTAATTATCCCTCTCAGATACAAAAATTATGAATTTAAAACATATTTATTTTTAGAAATAATAATATGATACAAAATGTGACGTTTACTGCAAGTAAATAAATTACATCTGAGAGTCATAATGATCCCATTAAAATAAATTTGAATTCATTAAGTGTTGATTTTTTTTCTGTAAAGATCATTATTTATAACAGCAAATTTTTTAATGATGATAAAATACACGGGAAACTGTTGACACTCTGGTTCAATAAAAATCTCCCCTTAATTCTCTTACAAATTGCTTTCGTTAAAAAAAAAGAAGAATGAATTAAAAAACAAGAAATACCCCAGCGGTGAAAAAATATTCACTACAGCCATTTTTAATATGAACTCATTAGGGCTATTATCCACTCCCGAAGATAGATGATATTAATAAATTAATTCTTAATAGAACTATAATAAGTAATTTTGACTAATTTCAGGATATCCTTTAAAGTGACAAATGGATAAAGCTCTTTAAGAATCCACAAAGCAACTTTTTATTGTTTAGAGACATTTCCATTTTATTACCACATTTTTGTTAGTTTACATTCTTTATTGGTTGCCTCTTCGTGTGCAATTAATAAATCTGTTTTTAACTAATTCCCCGGTAAGTTTATGGTCGTATTCGCTGCTGACCTAAAGTTAATCTGGAAACAAAACTACTTATTTGTAGATGAAAAAAAGAAAACCAGTTTTAAGCCAATCAGAGTTATCCAAGAGGCTTGATTCCAGGTAATTTTATGTTAAGTTAGTGGTGAATACATTTGTTAGAATATAAGGTTGAGGTATCTTTTCAGAGGAAAACCTTTCTCCCGAGCTATATTCGGAAATATACAGTACTTGTAGAATTGCGAATTTAAAATATATAGGATTTCTGTATAGGATTGTACTTTCTGTATAGGATTATTACATATGATCTCAAGCACTCTTAAAACGACAGTTTAAAAACTGACTAAAAATTACTCAAATTTAAGTACGGCACACACTCAAACTGGCTCCGATTTAAATTTACTCAAATTTGCAAACATCAATATAAAACGCTTGCGATCCTGTTAAAGTTTGTTTTTTGCGTGCGAAAACAGCTGTTCAGGAAACGGCTAAAGAAAACTGTTTGCTCACGCAAAAAAACAAACTTTAACTGGATCTCAAGCATTTAATATTGATTGTATTCACGTGAAACTTTGGATTAAGGGTTTTCAACTATGATCTTTCAGATTAACAAATCGAAAGAAAGGATTTTGGAATATAAAATAAAGTGTTTGCAGAGTTTTCACATATTTTGTGTTTTTTTTTACTTTTTTCGTAATAAAAGAAATTTAAAGTGAAAACGTTTAAGAAAATTTTAAGGATCATATTAAACCACAAAATTTGAAACCATAATTTAATTTCCACCAATAGTAGTTCTTCTACAAATTGAATTTTTCAATCATTTTTTGGGGTGTCTCCATTTTTAACTCCCTGGGATTTGGTCTGGAACCCCCAAATCCTATGTGATTCTGACTCGTTTAGGTGTCTACTATCTCCCCTAGAAGAAAAGTATAACCCAACATTTGGAGGGCTCAGAATAAAAGTAGACCAAGTCCACTTTTTGTCATTTTTGTGTTAGCAACGTTATAACATGCACCAACTATGTAAAACTTCAGTCCAATAATGAACCAAGTCCTAGTTCAGATAATATCCGCTAGGCAGCAGTAAGTTCTGTTGCGTTGACAATTAATTTTGTTATGTAGCTTTAACTTTAAACTTCTGCAGCTCAAAAGTAGCTTAAGTGGACTTGGTTCACTTTTATTCTGAACCCTCCATTTATGGGACACCCTGTATATATTCTTTATTGTTACATGGAGCACCTGGCCCCGTAGGGACCCCACTCCCATCTAGATTAGTACTTAAACCAATATTGGATTCACGAAAAGAAAAATTAACAAGAACATAAACAAAAAATAAATATAATTTGAGTGGTGACTAATAGTCCAGGGTCGATAATTTTGAAAACGAAAAAAAAATAACAGTAGGATGAAACACATTGGAAAAGGAAGCGAATATAACAAACAAGAAAGGAAAAATAAATTACGGGCGATCAGAGGTCGGGAAAAGGTAGGGGGGGGTAAAAAGGGGTTTTTTTAAAATAAAAAACGGTTTATCTCGATTTCCGGCCAAACTGCATAGTACAAGAGCTAGCAACGTCGGAAAAGCAAGAATTTTAGAAAAGCTAATTCTTTAATATATCTTTCCCTATGCTCTTTCGAACAGCGTGCGGGGTACCTGGCTGCCGGTAAGCGGTGGCACAATTAGTGCGCATCCCACCTTTACAGGTAAAAATCTTGATTTTTAAATCATTTTAGAAAGATTTTTTTCATTTTCACTAACTTCTAAACACTATTAGAAAAATTAATTTATTATTGCCAGGACTTTGTGTCGGTGTTAATAACGTGCCAGATGCAATTTTTGATCAACAAAAAGCCATTTTTTCAAACCATTTTAGAATTCCTGTCATTTTAATATTATTTTATATACATATCAATAAACCCAAAATTAATTTGCCAGGACATAATTCGGGTGGAATTCAATAGCAAGACCGATTCAATGTTGTAAAATACACACTGGCGTTCAAAATTCAGAGAAAGTGCACATTTCTTCGATTTTCTCCGGATCTAGGGGACATATTGTGACGAAATTTGGTATGAATATTGGGGTTAATATAATACCCAATATATAATCATTCAAAATTGTAATACACACGCATGCGCAGGTGTTTAAAACATCAGAATTGAAAGGTATGAAATAGCGGTTTCAGAATGGAATTTCAAAATGCTAGTTTGAATGATTCAGAATGCTATTTTTAATCAACAAAAACATTAATTTAAAACATTTTAGAATGCCTGTAACTTTAATATTATATATATACAGGGTGATTCAGAAATAATCATCAATAATTGAAGGGGAGGTAGAGGGACCCTAGACAAGCATATTTCGAATAGGGATGGTGGGGTGCAGCCTTACCATTAAAGAGCTAGGACCTAATGTAGTGCGAGCGCGTTTCAAAAGGCCGTTTTTAGAAGGCCCGTGTGACGAAACAAACATAATAAAATTAGAAACATTATTGTAGGAGGTACAGGAGTATCCGTACTACTTAAATCCTCAATGTGATAGAAATTGGACCACTTGCTAAACTGTGGTGTGAGTTTTAAAACGTGCAATATTAATCTCTTAGTCAAACAATGGAGTTCCCTTAATGGTATTTAGAAAAATAATGATCGCGGAAAAAATTTTCAATGATCAAACAGTTTCAATGATCAATGTTACGATCATTGAAATTTCCTTCCCCGATCATCATTTTTCTAAATACCATTAAGGGAATTCCATTCTTTGACTAAAAGATAAATATTGCACATTTGGAACTCATTCCACGGTTTAGAAACAGGTTCAAATTCTATCGAATTCGTGGTGTAATTAGTAGGGATACTTCCTTACCTCATGCAATAGATTTTTCATTTTGTTATGTTTTGTTTCGTCACACGGGCCTTGTAAAAACGGCCTTTTGAAACGCGCTCGCACTACATTAGGTCCTAGCTCTTTAACGATAAGGCTGCGCCCCACCATCCATATTCGAAATATGCTTGTCTAGGGCCCCTCTACCTCCCCCTCAATTATTGATGATTATTTCTGAATCACCCTGTATATACAGGGTGTCTCAAAAGGTCTAGTACAAACTTGGAGGGGTGATAGTACTCATCAAGACGAACAAGAATTGATGCGGAAAGGGGGGTCGCAGTTACACCGTTAAAGAGCTAGGTCCTAATGTAGTGCGAGAGCGTTACAAAAGGACGTTTTGCCAAGGCCCGTTTAACGAAAAAAGAACATAATGAAATGAAAAAATTTATTGGTCGAGGTACAGCAGTATCCGTACTACTTACATCATAAATTTGATAGAAATTGAACCACTTTCTAAACCGCGGAGTTAGTTTCAAAAGTGCAATATTAATCTTTTAGTCAAAGAATCACATTCCTTAATGGTATTTAGAAAAATGATGATCGGGGAAGGAATTTTCAATGATCGTAACATGGATCATTGAAACTGTTTGATCATTGAAAATTCCTTCCCCGATCATCATTTTTCTAAATACCATTAATGGAACTCCATTGTTTGACTAAGAGCACGTTTTAAAACTCACCCCACGGTTTAGAAAGTGGTCCAATTTCTATCAAATTTATTATGTAAGTAATACGGATACTGCTGTACCTCATGCAATAAATTTTTTCATTTCATTATGTTTTTTTTCGTTAAACGGGCCTTGGCAAAACGTCCTTTTGAAACGCTCTCGCACTACATTAGGACCTAGCTCTTTAACGGTGTAACTGCGACCCCCTTTCTATACCAATTCTTGTTCGTCTTGATGAGTACTATCATCCCTCCAAGTTTGTACTAGACCTTTAACCCCTACAGATATAGTCATGAAAGTGGGGTCTAGGTATAGTAAAGTGATCATGCTCCAACCGATGAGATAAGTTTCAACGCCCTCTAGCGGAAACTTTAGGAGTTATAAGTTTTATTTTGAAAACTATGTGAGATATGTGAAAAAAGTCAGTGACTAAGTTGTAGAGCAGCATCGATTCAGTAGGAAAAGACACCTTAAGCAGAAAAATATCTTGAATAAAACTACTAAAACGCACACTCAATTAGCTTGAATTTACGTAGATTTTACGTTTTAAAACGCTCCTCAGGAGGCAAAAATGAGAAATTTTCAATTTAATGAACTAATAATACTTTTAGTCATTTACCTAAGTCATAAAAATAAAAATTTCTCACTTTCGCCTTGTGAGGAGCGTTTTAAAAAGTAAAATCTACGTAATTTCAACCTAATTGAGCTATCGTTTAAGGGGTTTTCTTCAAGATATTTTTCTACTTAAGGTGTCTTTTCCTACTAAATCGATGCTGCTCTACAACTTAGTCACTGACTTTTTTCACATACCTCACAGAGTTTTTAAAATAAAAATTATAACTCCTAAATTTTACGCTAGAGGGCGTTGAAAGTTATCTCATCAGATAGAGCATGGTAACTTTCATGACTATATCTGTAGGGGTTCAAAAGTTAAAGGGGTTGGGCCACTTATATATATTAGGGTGTATCGAAAAAAACTTTTTTTTCGATTTTGATGACGTAATAGTGCGGAAAAGTTGTCTAAGGTGCCAGAGAGTACCTGTGAATTTTTTCAGAATTTTTGGATAATTTCTTAATGTGCCACATTGGCCCTGAAGTTCCCCATGTTAATCCAATGGGGCGCGCCGCCAAAAAGGCCGAAAATCGGTTTTTCGCCCCTCATTTCTACCCTAATCACACGACGAATGTCTCGTCTCGAGTTATGGACTCTATATGATCTAGGCTATCCGAAAAAACTTGAATTATAGCCTAAATATCTATATTACGTTTTTTTGTATGCTCAAATTTCGTCGAAAATCGCGTATTTCCTCGTTCAAATCAGAGCCCACAATCAACATAATATAGAGATTTAAGTTATTACTCAAGTTTTTTCGGGTAGCATACATCATATAGAGTCCATAACTCGAGACGAGACATTCGTAGTGTGATTAGGGTAGAAATGAGGGGCGAAAAACCGATTTTCGGCCTTTTTGGCGGCGCGCCCCATTGGATTAACATGGGGAACTTCAGGGCCAATGTGGCACATTAAGAAATTATCCAAAAATTCTGAAAAAATTCACAGGTACTCTCTGGCACCTTAGACAACTTTTCCGCACTATTACGTCATCAAAATCGAAAAAAAGTTTTTTTTCGATACACCCTAATATATATATATACGAGGGTTGTTTTTTATTTAACTTCCGTTTTGCTCCTCAAAAAAAAGTAGTAAGAATTTCGAAATAATTTTGCTACTGGTAGATAGGTACAGTCGGCTGCAAAAAAATCGAAACAGAGACGATTGTGAGTGATTGGTAGGGGTGAGAAGGATACTGTAAACGCCAATTTTCATGATTTGATGTCCTCTTTGAAACAAGCTATAATTTAAGTCCTTAAGGGGCCATCTACATATTAAAAGAAGCACCAACTTTCGTTTTTCCTATGGGTGACATCAAAGATTATTCCCAATTCTGAAAGAGCACCCCCTAAAACCTCTAAAAACCAAGTTTCGTGTTGATTGTTCCACAAACAAAGGCAGGAGGGGAGTTTGAAGTTCGTCGAATTTATGTTGAAATTTCGTTTTGATCCTTACAACCATTAACACTGCACACTGTAGGAAATTTCATTAGAAAAATTCCTAGGAAAGTTAAAGCAGATTTGGCTATTTATCTATATTTTGGCACAATTACTACAAAAGTAAAACAGATTTGGCTATTTATCTATATTTTGGCGCAATTTTGTCTTCCAATTAGGATACCCTAAAGTAGTAGCCTAGTTGGTGTAACAAGCTCGTGATCACTAGGTTGCAGGTTCTATCATCGCAATTCCGCATGTCTCATTGTTCAAGGTTAACCCATAGGGATACAGGCAAATACAAAGATGAATAGATGTTGAATACTTTTTCAAATATAAATCTTTTAAAACAAATTTTTACAATTTATATTGCTGTTTACGAATAATAATAATTAATTGAGAGTTATTATTTACAAATAACAATACTTTCAATTTGCTTATACGTATAGGAATAAAAACAATTTCAGAATTTTTTTAATATTGATTATAATGATTCTACAGTCGTATTTTTAATAATTAATTGGGGGGGAATTACGTTTCATTAGAATGGATATAGAGTTTTAATAATATTTAAGGTAAAACGTTGTGCTTGATGAATAAAATACCAATATATAAGTATTAAATCTGTTGACAAGTCAAACATTAAACTACAAAGTTTGATGATTTAATATTAAATAACTCTAATCATACTGACGATTTGACGCTTCTTGATATTTTAAATAATTTGGGGTTTAAGGAAGGGAAAAAATTCATCATCGTGTGGTCATTGATAAATTTTCAAAAATTATATTTTATTCTTTTTTAAAATTTTTAATAATTTCCATAAAGAAAAGAGCAAGAATAAGTCTTTATAAATCATGGGTGAGGTTTTTTTTTGGGGGGGGGAGGGGAATCGAAAACATTTTTTACTGCCAAAAATTTTTAATACTGGACTAAAATTGGAAGGGGTATTGGAGTTTTATTTTAGGGAGGAGGAATAGGATAATTTTTTTGTTTTCTTTGAGGTGAAAGAAAAAGAACATTTGATATTTGTAATTTTGCACGATTGTGTTATAGGGACAGAAGGGGTAAAATGGTTATAGAGGGCTAAAGTGGATACAGGGACTTAAATAATTTGTTTTTAAATTTTCAAACACAAACTGCTGAAGTCCCTATTTCCATTTAAACTCATCCACTCCAATCGAACAGTTTTAAAATATTATAAATTAGTTTCTAAACCCGATGCCAGTAAGAATTTAGGACCCATCTATCTTTGATAACACATGCAGGTGGATCTGCTGTGCTCCACATTCCAGGCTGTAAAGATTTATTCACTATTACCTATTAGAAAGAATATTAAATTTAAAGTGGTTGCTAAATTTTTATAGCAGTGTTAATATTTTCTTTTGTAGTCACCACTATTTTATTTATTATTAGTTAATTATGTGAGTCTACCTTCATTCCGAACATTAACCGCACCGGCTGCGAAGAGTTATTCCTAAATACTTCCTCCTATAACTCTGAAAACCACTATGGGGTAAGCGGCTGGTGCAACCTTTGGATAATCCTGTTATATGTAAAAATGGGGTGGTAGTCCAAGGGGAGGGCAATATATGTGAAAGCTGTGTGATACCGAATTATGCTTAGTTAATTTATATCTTGATTACATTTAATATTAAAGAGAAACTAAAACGTTGAATTCATTTTAGACAATGCATGTAAGATGAGACCGTCATTATTAAGTGGAGCGACTTTTCTTAAAATTAGATTTATATTTAAAACAAAATTCCTTTTGTGAAATCTATGTAACGAACGAATTTGTATAGTATACTCTTTTTTTTTGAAATTTTATTCACATAATTCAAAAATATTTCAAATTTAATGCAAGTGAAATTTTTAGACGAATATTGTAAAGTATTGGGCGCAAGTTTAGAACTGCTGATGGTTGGCGAGTTTTGGCTATTTGGCGCCATATTTAGAAGCCACATAATTCATTTAACATTTGTTGGGGTTACTATATATTGATTTTTATCGCTAAAAACTTGGCGCATCAGCAGTTCTAAACTTGCGCCAAGTATTGTTTCCTAATCTTTTCATCTAAAAAAATTTTAATTGTATGTAAAGTTATTTAATTTCTTAAATTACTTTACAAAGGTAACTAAATTTTTAATTAAAAATATATCAAAATTAAAAAATACATATTTACATGCTCACAAAAAATCGGTTGATTTTTTCTTTTACTGAAATGAATATTGTAAAAATATAAAAACATTTTTAGTAGATTAAATTCAGGGCATCTTCAAACTTCTACAAGCAAATAAAGCTCACGCTAGGTGTGCGATTCGAACTTGATGCTATATCTTAGCGAACAGGCACACTAACCGTTATGCCACACGGCTACATTCAGCAAGGTTTTAATAATAAATGTGTCTAACAATTTTTATGGTTATCGTAAGGTTACCGTAATTTTCATAAGCTGTATGTCTTTGGCGGTAAGAGATTGGCTCTAATTTTTCTAATTGAAATTTCCTACAGTGTGCGCGGGGTTAACGGTTGTAAGGATCAAAATCTATGAAAAACGAGATTTCAACGTAAATTCAACGAAATTCAACCCCCACTCCTGGCTTTGTTTGTGGGCCAAACAACACGAAACTTGGTTTTGGGGGGTTTTAGGGGAAGAATCAGGAATAACATTTGATGTCACCCATAGGAAAAACGAAAGTTGGTGCTTCTTTTAATATGTAGACGGCCCCTTAAGGACTTAAATTATAGCTTGTTTTAAAGAGGACATTAAATAATGAAAATTGGCGTTTACAGTATCCTTCTAACCCCAACCAATCACTCACAAGCGTCTCTGTTTCGATTTTTTTGCAGCCGACTGTACATCCTTGAGGATCAATTTCTCTCATTACTGGAAAAAATCGAACATTTTTTCTATTATTTATCGAATTTACAAGCGCGCTTCTCGAACTAATTTCCCGCCAACCCATAGAGAAATCCTCTTTTTCGAAACTTTCCCGTTTTTGATAGTTTAAAAATAAAAAACAAATGAATATTTAAAAATAAGGTTATAACGGAAGGTTACAAACATCTTAAATTACTTTGCATCTTAATCACCTTTAAATAGACCATTTACCGTACCATTTCACAAGTTTTTCGATTCCGCTTCATGAAAAGTTTGATTTTTCGTTGAGCTTCGCATCGGTTCGGACACCCGTTTTCCCCCTCAGCGCACACTTTGCCTGCGAATCTATCGATATTGCCTTGTTTATTATGGCTGTAACTCCAAAATCCCCAATGCCTGGAACTTGGCAGATGCAAAACATATGGTTTTAAACATCCACAATAGCATGCTGCAAAAATCACCTGCCTGCCGATTGTCTATTGTTAATGCGAATAGAGTTTAAAGGAAGAGAAATTCTCTATGGGTTGGCGGGAAATAAGTTCGAGGAGCGCGCTTGTAAATTCGATAAATAACAGAAAAAATGTCCGATTTTTTCCAGTAATGACGGAAATTTATCCTCAAGAATGTACCTATCTACCAGTAGCAAAATTATTTTCAAATTCCTACTACTTTTTTTTCTGGAGCAAAACGGAAGTTAATTAAAAAACAACCCTCGTATATATATATATCAATAAACCCAAAATTAATTTGCCAGGATATAATTCGGGTGCAATTCAATAGCAAGACCGATTCAATGTTGAAGTGTATTTTTACAACATTGAATCGGTCTTGCTATTGAATTGCACCCGAATTAAATCCTGGCAAATTAATTTTGGGTTTATTGATATATATAAAAAATAATATTAAAGCTACAGGCATTATAAAATGTTTGAAATTAATTTTTTTGTTGATTAATAATAGCATTCTGAATCATTCAAACTAGCATTTTGAAATTCCATTCTGAAACCGCTATTTCATACCTTTCAATTCTGATGTTTTAAACACCTGCGCATGCGTGTGTATTACAATTTTGAATGATTATATATTGGGTATTATATTAACCCCAATATTCATACCAAATTTCGTCACAATATGTCCCCTAGATCCGGAGAAAATCGAAGAAATGTGCACTTTCTCTGAATTTTGAACGCCAGTGTGTATTTTTACAACATTGAATCGGTCTTGCTATTGAATTCCACCCGAACTATGTCCTGGCAAATTAATTTTGGGTTTATTGATATGTATATAAAATAATATTAAAATGACAGAAATTCTAAAATGGTTTGAAAAAATGGCTTTTTGTTGATCAAAAATTGCATCTGGCACGTTATTAACACCGACACAAAGTCCTGGCAATAATAAATTAATTTTTCTAATAGTGTTTAGAAGTTAGTGAAAATGAAAAAAATCTTTCTAAAATGATTTAAAAATCAAGATTTTTACCTGTAAAGGTGGGATGCGCACTAATAAACGCACCGCTTACCGGCAGCCAGATAGCTCGCACGCTGTTCGAAATAGCATAGGGAAAGATATATTAAAGAACTAGCTTTTCTAAAATTCACTCTCGAAAACGTTGCTAGCTCTTAGACTAACAAGTCCTATAGAAAAATTTGAATAGCAAAGTTGTAGGTAATAAAAAGATCTACAACTTTTCTGCCGTCCTAAGCTAGAACGTCCTAAGTCCATTTTTTCACTTTTTTAGATAAGGACGTGGTCTTGTAGATCTCGGTCACGCGCCTCTTTTAAGCTAGTCTAGAAAGTCCTATGTGCATGAGGAAGCCATAAAAATTTACTTTGTAATATGTCCATTTCATTAAATTTGCTGGCTGCATTGTTATAAAAACTCGATTATCTCAAAACTTGAAAAATGGACTTAGGACGTTCTAGCTTAGGACGGCAGTTTTGTACTCACACTTTTTTCACATAACCTCAAAATTTATGTGAAAAATTCAAATAATCAAGTTTTTGGTTTTTTATTTTTATCTCTTACAAAAAAAATTTTTTTTCACGAAATTCGTTGAAAACTTACCTTTTGATGTCCCAAACACACTTTAATTTTTTTGATTTAAAATATTTATATTTTCTCCTTATTTTGACTTGATATCGAAAAAGCACCCTAATTTTCAATCGAAAATTCTCACGTCAAAATATCTGCTTTTTTAAAAAAGTCGTCGGGCTTTTTGTTCGTTGAAATCTCCACTTTCTGATGGTGTAAAAAATATATGCATCACTATGGTAAATGTTCTCAGAAAATGCAAAGAAACGAAAAAAGCTTGAAGAGAGTTCAATAATAAAAACCATACAAAAATACCATTTTTGCAAGGAAATACGAGAAAAACAATGCAGAAATGATACGATATTTTTGAAGGATTCGTATTTGAAACTATTAGACGTGAAAAATAGATATATTACATTTGAATAACCTGGCTTGAGAAAATAAATGTCATGATTATTTGAATTTAATTGATTCAAAAGGACCAAAAGATCAATATCTTGTCCCACAACAAAGACAGTTTTATTAGTAACTCTGTCAATTTCTATCGAGGCCTTAATTATGTCAGCTTGTCTGTATTTTCTTCTGCTTGTTTACAGGAAAATCCTTGTGACTGTAATCTTTTCATTAACGGTTTTATTATTTTGTCTTTGTTTTTCTCGTTAGATAAAAGTTTTTCTTGCAAAAATGGTATTTTTGTATGGTTTTTTATAATTGAACTCTCTTCGAGCTTTTTTCGTTTCTTTGCATTTTCTGAGAACATTTACCATAGTGATGCATATATTTTTTTACACCATCATAAAGTAGAGATTTCAACGAACAAAAAGCCCACCGACTTTTTTAAAAAAAAAAGATATTTTGACGTGAGAATTTTCGATTGAAAATTAGGGTGCTTTTTCGATATCAAGTCAAAATAAGGAGAAAATATAAATATTTTAAATAAAAAAAATTAAAGTGTGTTTGGGACATCAAAAGGTAAGTTTTCAACGAATTTCGTGAAAAAAAATTTTTTTTGTAAGAGATAAAAATAAAAAACCAAAAACTTGATTATTTGAATTTTTCACATAAATTTTGAGGTTATGTGAAAAAAGTGTGAATACAAAAGTTGTAGATCTTTTTATTACCTACAACTTTGCTACTCAAATTTTTTCTATAGGACTTGTAGTTTTGCCGGAAATCGAGATAAACCATTTTTTATTCTAAAAAACCCCCTTTTTACCCCCCCTTCCTTTTCCCGACCTCAGATCGGCCGTAATTTATTTTTACTTTCTTTTTTGTTATATTCTCTTCCTTTTCCAATGTGTTTCATCCTACTATTATTTTTTTTCACTTTTTACCATTTTCAAAGGCTTCTGCACTGGTCTATAAGGAATTGTTTTTAATTGAGTACGACGTGTTTTAAAATTGAAAGCATTGGTTCGTCCTATTTGAAACAAAAATGTTCATACCAAAATGAAAACATTCACTTGCTCGAATTTAAACTTATTTCTCTCAGTGAAATTTGGCTTTTAGACTTATTCCCTTTTTCAAACTGACGGTTCAATCGAGAGATATCGTATTTATATGTGTGTGAGTATTGTATTGCATTTTAAATTTAAATTTGTAAATTAAATCCAATGTTAAAAAAATTGAATTTTACGAACCTCTAAAAATAAAACCATGAGAGTGAAATAATTATATGAATAAAGTTTAAATTACTTTCAAAACAAATTCAGCCATCTAGTCAATCATTATAGAAATAAAAAAGGTTTATAAAAACGAAGATCACTCCAAAAATCCATTTCATACCCACTTAAAAAATCAGCCTAAAGAATTTTAAAAGAAAAATCATTAATACTCCGAAAGCACACTTGAGAATATTAGTCTGGAAATTTGCGAGTTTTTTCGAGCACCCGAGCACGAAAATAGAACGAGGTAAAAAAAAGAATATGAAATCCCCAGATTACTATGACTTTTTCGGGGGGTGCATTGAAAATTCCGGTTGCAACTTCAAAGGAGATTACGGTTACCATTCCCAACCCAAATGATATATCACGATTTCTACCAAGGAGAAAAAGTTTTTCTTACTTTAAAGTTCTCTGTTCGTTACCCTTCTTTTTTCCTACTCGTTTCGACAAGGATGATTTCGATCGTAAAGGAGGGAAAATAATAGAGGCAGCATGGACGGAAACCCTACTGTGTTCCCGTCATGAATGCTAGGCAAAAAGGATTCTTTAACATTGGACCCCCATTTGAAGAGTCGATTCCGAAGGAGAAAAATGGCTCACAAAAAATTATCGGGAAAAGAAAAAATACCTCTGTTTATGAGGAAGGAAGTGAAAATTAATGATTTTGAGCGTAAAAGTTCATAATACTTCCTTAACATTTGGATAGATGGTAATTTAAAAAACCTCGCACTATCGATTTTCAAATGCTTTATTCAGTTAGATTCAGCAAAATTTCGGTAAAACTACTTTTGTAGTCTGTTCATTTAGAATAGGCCGGTGAGACGTAATGTACTAGTGGCAGTTACCATTGTAATTGAAGGGCTTGGTGGATGAAGGGGCTATGTTAGAAGGCCTGTTCCGAAAGTAACGAGACTGAATTCCAGTCAGAATAAGGGAATTCAGTCTCGTGACTTTCGGGACAGACCTTGTAACATAGCCCCTTCATCCACCAAGCCCTTCAATTATCATCGAAACATTTGTCTTGTGCAGTTACTAGGTAGCTTAAACTGAAGTAGGTTAAATGCTGTAAAATAACGTAATGGGACAATTCGGCACCGGCCCGTTTCAGCGCGAAACAAATTTTTTTTATTCTAATTTTTAGAAGGATTATGAAATAGTTCTATTTACTTTAATTTTATTTCCCGCACCAAAACGACCATCGAATTTGTCTGAACAGCGTTTCTCGGCGTTCTTGAGCGTTGACACTGCTGTTTCAGCGGCCTATTCTAAATGAACAGACTATAGTATTATTAAATGAACATTTTGTGATTCGATTGGGTGTGTTTTCGAGTCATTCAATAATTCGTGTCGAAAATTGTTTGATAAGAATTTGACTCGAAAGCTTTGGCGATCCTCTACGTTCGCACTTTTATACACCGCACAAAAAAAATCTCTGTAAAAAGACCACACAAATAAGAAAATCGCACAAAAATGGACCGCACAAAAAAGATTCCAGTGACTGCTTCCGGTGAATTTGAAACCGATTCGCACTCTAGTTTTCTTTCCTAACTCCATGGATGATTTCGATCGATAATCTTGAGATCGCAGTGGAAGAATATCTCAAAAAAAATTCAAGTTTTTTTTTCTATCCCGAAAGGCGAAAAAAAAACTGGAAAAGAATCTCTCCGATGGGAGGAGGATTGTAAGAAAGTATTCCTGTCAAGATTGGAGATTGTGAATTATGAGTTACCTTTCCGATCCAATGGTGGACGACAGCGAAAACGTCCTGTGTGCGGATGTAACTGCGAAATTGATAAAAGGAATCTCTTAAATCTCTTTTGATGTGTTGATAAGGGTGATCGGTTGAGAGTTGTCATGGACTAGGGAGTAATCGAAAAGCGAGTTTTTTAGGGGGTCGGTGAAAGGATTTTCGGTTTTTAGAGGCTTAAGTGGTTTTAAGTTTTTATGCTGCGGCTGAAATATTGTGCACAGGCTTTATTGGCGTTTGTACTGAGACGGATAATAGATGGACCTGGACCTATTGAATTATTTTTAAAAAGAAAACCTTTATATGCGTTTGGAGTTTTAAAATTTATTATTTGAGTTAAAATCAGTGTATAATAGGAATTATATGAAGTAACGAACCTATATATTAAAAGCATGCTAGTTTTTTATTTGCGAAAGATTTGCCATTTATCTACAGTTAACTTAAATTGATAATGGGCAGAGTTTTTCTATTCACATGAAGATAATGAAAAATGGGATTCCATGTAGACCAGATAAAGATGTAATATAATAAATGCATTAATATTAAGTAGCTAACCATTATATTTAAATTAGGACTACTTTTTTAAATTTAAAAATATTTTACAATTTTTTTTAGACTTTTTTACATTACATTAAAACAATTCTACAAAATTTAGGATCTAAGTAAAACTTTCATAGAATCGTACTACAATATTTCAAATAAGGATTAATTTTTTAATTTAATGAATGAATATCCCAAAGAAATTATTCGAGATCCAGCACTTTTAAAACCAATGACGCCAACCTATTATATTAACAAAAGATCCGAGAAGGTTGAAAAAAACCAATTGTATTGGTTGTATAACTATAGCGATGTTTATGATTATTTTTCTGAAGCAAAACAAAAACTAGTTCGGAAAAACAAATTTCGTTATTATTCTTACAAAATTGTGAAACCTTTCAGTGTCAGTGTATAGGAAATAAATTATTAGCACTACTAACACCTATCCTCTGATTTAGAATTGGAAATAGTTGTACAATCCCTTCATTACGCAAATGGTGACGCAATTAAACTTTCTATAATGAGAGAAGATTAAAAGCAAAACGCATCTGATGAGAAATAGTATTTCAATTAAAAATAAAACTGAAACAGCGCTAAAATAGTTAACCACCTCCCCAAAACCACCAGCATAATTTTTCGGAAAAAAGCGTTATGTTCATTATTCTCAGAACGTCGAGGTTGAACTCTCACTATGCAAAAATATTTAACTCAGAAAATCCTACTCACAGATAATTATTAAAATTAAGATAACCTGTAATGATTACAATACGAGTTTATATTTCTTATCGCCTATCGATGATCCTTCAAAATTCGGAGGCTCAATTCAAGCAATGTTCGATATAAAACGCTGTCTGATTTTTAAAAGTGGCAAATAAAAATTTTGTTCTCTATTTGAGTTTTTTCATCGCTTCTCTATTCATCAATTTCAAACCCTGTTTTTTTTTAGGTAAATGACACGAAGAGTTAACGACGGTTCTCAAATGTAATTGGATGATCAATTTACGACGCATTCTGTAATGGGAAAATATTAAATACTTATATTTCTAAGCACAAAACATCTCACAATACAGCATATGACGCTGCATTAAAAGTCAATTTCAACAACAGCAACAAGGTATATCCCATCCGCCAAAACTACCATAACAAGTCATGACAAGCCACCATTTTCTGATAAACATTTTCCCATCACCCTACAATCACTCCAGATTAAATCAATCAAGAACCGCAATTCCTTTAGTACGGACATCAAATTTGCTACCGATCCATTAAAACAAAGCCGAAAACAGCACCGAAGACACAACAAAGACATCTTAATTTCTTAACGAGTCCCCAGACTCAGCCTATAAACGAGCCAAAGGGGGAAATCCCCACTAGAAAGTAGCGGCAGGGATTTTTTGGTATTGCTCCCTGGGTGGCTGTTGCGGATTTCTTTGCAAGCGGTATCTTCGCAAATTGAGTTGGGAATCGGGTTACAGGGCGATTAAAAGGTCTGGAATTGAGTGGGGCCTGTTTTTTAGGATGTCTGGGGGAATTGAGGTAAATGGAAAATGATTATCTGGCACGATGGGGTCTTGTCGAGGAGCTTTTCGTGTCGTTTGCCTAATGAAAAGAACAGGGTTTGAAATTGAGCCCGTTGAAACCCCAGAGAAAAGCCTAGGGCGGCAGCACTGCATATGTCTATGATTGACAGAAGCGTAGGAGGTACAATTTGGAGATCACAGCTGTGATTGCACTGTTCAACAATGAAACATTTAAGAGATGTGAAAATAGCAATTTCATATAGATTTCGTTTCGTTGAACACGAAAATCACCATTAAAATTTTGAATTGACTCAAGATATTCGGGGAACACTCCTTTCCCCTCCCCTTTTTTACGCTTTTTGATGACTTATTGACTTTAAATTCGATTTTAAGGGTCAAAAAGCATTACTTAAGTCTTTAAATTACTCCTAAAGGGACATCTCTAAAATAAGACATTTTGAAGCAGATGGATAGGTTTAAGGGGCTTTTACCCCCCTAAAAATTCAAAAAATTAGCTAAAAATTTAAGAAATCCCTACTTTCATCCCTGAAATTTTTTTATTGTTGAGCAATGTTATTAGCCCCTATTTAACCCTTTCAATACTGCAAAAAATCAGTTTAGTGCGCCTCCATACCGGGAACAGTTATTTCTCCCACAAGTGATTATTACGATGAATTAATTTTTTTGTATGAAAGTCTGAAGGTCCAAGAGAAGCATAATGATCCCATAACGACGAATCAACAAAAACAACGATATTATAAGCTTTATTGATGGGACAGCATATGTCCCGCCGCCGTAAACCCAGAGCACCTGCATACCGGGACAAGGTATGTCCCGCCCGAAATCCTGGAGTCAATACTGCTGGGACAGCCTTTGTCCCACTGCCGCTTTTTGTTGATTGCAAACTCACACCTATTACTAAACCACCAATAGTCGTTGGATCCGTAATTTGAAGGAAATAAAGGTTCAAAATGCAAGAATCTAATGAATTAACTGTCGAAAGTTCCACTTTAACTTTATAGTGGTGACTGACGTTTTGCAACAGAAATTAATAATTTGCATAAGAGTCAACAATCGAACAATATTTGCAATTTTCGCTTGTTTAATCATTTGGGGAATTGAGATTAGATAATCATGGGATCACACAAGAATCATGATGCGTTCGGCAGCTCAACTTGGCGTTTTCTTCTGTTCCTGGATGTTTTTCAGTAACTGGGACATAAGTTGTGCCAGCCGTTATTTCAAAAATTTTCCTGCCTGGGACAGCATATGTCCCTTTCAGTGCGAAAGGGTTGAGAGACCACTTATAACTTGGACAATCATGACATTAATTTTTTTACCATCGACAACAGATTGTTATCCTTGGCTTTAATAAAATTCAAGACATAGAAAACGGGAATCCAAATTTAATATAATTCATCTAACATTATTATAATAAATTATTAATTATTTGAGTGGTGATTTAAGAAGGCACATATAGCAAGCTGAGTTACGAATGTATGATTTTTTGTTAATTCCTGGATACCCGCTACCACCTTTGTACCAGTTAAAACTAGTATCTCTTGCCTCGAAAGCAGGGGATTTTAATGATCACAATTGATTGCAAAACCTTGGTTGAATTATCAAATTCTGAGTAAAATCGTAAAAATCAGACCTGGTTTAAGGCATTAAATCGTGATCAGACTTTAAAATAACAACTAATTAGTTTCTAAATTTGGAGATCACAGCTGTGGTTGGCTGTGATTGCACTGTTCAACAACGAAAAAATTTCAGTGATGAAAATAGTAATTTCTTATAGATTTCGTGTCGCTGAACACGAAAATCACCATTAAAATTTTGAATAGACTCAGGATTATCGAGCCCATTCCCCTTTTTATGCTTTTTGATGACTTATTGATTTAAAAAAATTCGATTATTAAATTCGATTTTAAGATTCAAAAAGCATATTTAAATCTTTAAATTACTCCCAAAGGGCCACGGAAGGTTGAAGGCCCGAATAAAAAAATTAGAATCGAAAGGATTTACCCAAATTTAAACTGTTTGGGATTGGGAAAAATTTAACAATTTTTCCTAATCTTTCGATTCTTTGGAATCAATTAACTCAGTGAAATTAAAATTTATTAAATTCCTTGAAAAAGAAAACTTAAGTGGTTCCGATTTTCATGGAATTGTACAGTTACTACATCTATTTCAATCACAAATCATAGATAAGTGATTATTATCAATTTAATTTATAATTATGAATTTATTAACTAAAAATAAAAATGTTATTTAATTAGTGACCACAAGGGTTATAGCCAGGGAGCTGGCGTTAAATTTCAAGAATTCATCTGCTCGTACACGATTTTAATTTTGCAGGATAGTGTTAGTGGTGCTGATATTGGAATCGAGCGTCAGCTGGTCAGGTAGCGGTGGGTTGAGCGTGGGGAGGGGGTCAAAAGTACAAAAAAAGAAAAATAAATTCATCTGCCCGTGGATGAAACTTGGTGGAGATGGTAGTTTAGACCTTCATGATTACAAAAATGACCTTCAGCTGGTCACTTGAATACTTGATGAATTTATTTTCCCCTTTTTTTTCAACTTTGATCCCCTCCCCACGCTCAACCCACCGCTAACTGACCAGCTGACGCTCCATTCCGTGATCAGCACCACTAACACTATCCTGTCATATTAAAGTCGTGTACAAGCAGATGAATTTTTCATTTCAACGATAGCTCCCGTACTATTAGTAACATTCTGTACTAATCACAAATTTAGATAAGATTATTTTATTCGATTCTTACTGGAACCGATTCGTTGGCATCGATTTCTTTTTTAAATAATCCCATTTTAGTACTAACGCTTAGATATAAAGTAGAAGTATTAACTTGTAAATAGTAATATTAATAATTTAGTGATGACTACTTTAACAACATGGATAAAAACTCAGTAGCCGTTTGAATATATTTTTTATATCCAACTTTCTCTCAACATACACTGCTTGAAACTCTAACCCATCAGTTGGGAACCACGGATTTAAAGCGTAGGTTATAACAGGAAAAATAGAATAAGTTTGGAACCGTTCTGTTTTATGGTTAGATGTATTTCAGCATCATTGATCTCGAGTTATATTACAATGCAATATACAGAGTGGCTATAAAATAAACTATCGTGTTTGAATATTGGCAGAGTGCCTTTCAGTTACTTGAATGAAGATAAAACTCTCGATATGTATACAAAATGTATGTTATAAATTGTGGATATTCATTGTATAACCACTGAAGCCTATGTAGGTTGAAACACGGCGACCTATTCATAAATGCCTCAATTTTGAAGCTTGGTTAGAATATTTTTAGCTATAATGTAGAATGTTTTCACTAGTTTTAATTAAAAATTTTACCGACCTAGATAGGGTTGGGAACCTTTGCCAGGTTTAACGCCTCTTTTACAGCTATACGATGTTTTTTAGAGTAACCCGATAAACAAAATAGTTTGGTAATATAGTTAATTTATTTCAGCATTCAATATTTTAACGGATTAATCTCAAAGTATTTAATAAAATCTGCAGCAAGAGTTGGTAATTACACATTGAAAGTATTTTTCTTCTTTCTAACACCAAGTAAGACTTTAAAAAAGAAGATAAATTTTGAAAACTTATAATGTATCACATTTTGGAGAAGATTTTAAAGTAATACGTAACTCAAATACGTTAAGTTTTAACTATATGCAAATGTTTTGTGCAGAGTTAAGCTTCGACTTTTCATTAAAGTAAGTTTTTACTTATCAAAAGTTAGAATGTTAGTTACAATTTAATCCGTAATCTCCAACCGAGAAACTAATTTCTGCTTAAATTGTGAAATTCAATCTAGTCTAAAAAGATTTTAGTTACTCAGACGAAATATTTCAAAATGCGCTTAATTGAGTAAAACTTAACTCTGTCATACGAAAAAAAGAATTGCAAAATGAAGTAAATACTCAAATTGTCTGTATTCAGAAATAAGTCATTTTTATATGAAAGAGCTCTGTAATGTAGAACTTATACAGGCTGTTTCAACAAGTTGACCCAAATAATTGTTTCAATAATATGTTAAAAATATCATATTCACGAGATTCCTAAAAAGACAAACAACCCATTTCACCTGGTCAATCAACTTCCGCAATGTCTGCTTCCCCCATTCATTTACACTGCGCAGGATTCATGCTGGATTTACGTGTTCATAACAGTCCTATGACCAATCATATGACATACAACTAAAACATGATAAACAAATCCGATCATTTCCAGTTCAAACCGGAAATTTAGCGAACATTATGGAATACGGTGAATATGCATGCATGCGTGCACCATGGAATACAAATACAAATACAAATTAAGTCGACCAACTACAGGCGTAAGCCCAGCAAGGTTGGTCCAGTCTTTTTAACCCAAACTACCGGAATCCCAGTATCTGTCAATTTTCCTCTTGAACTCGTTTACTACACTTGAATTTACAATTGTTTCAGGCAACGCATTCCATCTATCCACTACCCTATTAAAAAATAATGCTTCCTACAATCCGTCTTAAATTTTCCTTTATTCAATTTGAATTTGTGACCCCTTGTTCTATTACCCGTATTGAAATCTAGTCCCTCTGTGTCCCCTTGCTTTACCATTTTAAAAAGTTGAATCAAATCCCCTCTAATCCTTCTTTTCTCTAGAGTGAACATATTTAGCTTCTTTAATCTTCCCTCATAACTTAAACTGGATAGACCCTTGACCATTTTAGTAGCCCTATGCTGAACCCTTTCAATTGAATCAATATCTTTTTTTAAGTATGGAGACCAAAACTGAACAGCATACTCTAGATGAGGTCTCACCAAGCCTCTGTATAGTGGCAAAATAATATCCTCGGACCTTGAAGAAACAGTTTTTTTAATGTATCCCAATATCCTATTAGCCTTTTTACTAGCAGATGAACACTGATGAACCCATTTAAAGTCTTCATTTACCCCTAAATCCTTGATCATATTACCTTCTTTAACTTTGTTCCCTTGCAGATAAAATTCTGCCCTACCATTCCCCCGCCCTATATGAAGTACCTGACATTTACTTATGTTAAAGGACATACCCCATTTTTCAGCCCATTGTGATATCATATCTAGATCCCTTTGTAAATTTTGTACCTGCTCCTGATTATCTACCCTTCCTCACATTTTTAAATCATCAGCAAAGATGCTGATCTTGTTCCTAATGTCCTGACTAATATCGTTAATGAATATTATAAAGAGAATTGCCCCAATACTGACCCCTGTGGCAAAAACTATAAAGATCGGAACTTGGGAATCAAACCCGGGACCATCCGAATGCCAAGTGCGTGCTCTACCCACGGAACCATATTGGCTCCTTGGGAATGAAATAATTATAAATTTTTTAACGGATGAGACGTCACACTTTTCAAAAAAATAGTCGTAGACGTATAGCTTTTCGGGTAGTTTTTATGTACTCCACGAAAGAATCTTTCTATGCCGAGTTTGATGGACTTGTTCAAACACTATACACATATTATTGTATTTAAGAAATATTGCCGTTCACTTATAATTATAGGAATAAATCAATATATAAATTATTATATTATGCAATTATGTAAATAAATAAGTAATAAGATTTACTATTAATTAAGGAAACTAGTGTCCCCAGTTCAATCTAAAAGACTCACGAGTCCGTAGAGCTCGAAGCTACAGCTATCATCTTGCAGTTCATGCTTTTTGTATCTGGATAATAAAAAGTAGTTTAAAAATTGTTAGGAAAAATATTTGAGTTTTTAGGCTTTGTAAAGAGAGGTGATTGTATTGTGATTAAAACTTTATTTTTACTTATCAAAGGTAGTAGGCCCTTTTACTGTTTTAACACCAACTGGACATCTACTGGTCCTACTGGTCAGAAGGAATCCCCGGATTTTCATTTGTCCCCGGATTTTTCTTATAGTTGTCACGATTTGTAACAGCATGAGTAATAGAAATCTTAAGCATGAAAATTTAAAAATGCGTATAATATTACTCAGAATTAAAAAATTGTATTAAAATTTTGGGATTATAATCATATTATTTCATTTGTGCTTCAGGCTGTTTTATAATCGTATTTATAGTCGGATATAACTATAAGTCATAATTACCGGAATATAATAGAATGGCAAAAATTTAATTCTAAAGGAAATTATTATTAGTAACCTTTTATAGAAATATTTTTTTCGACAATTTCCTGATGTCAATGACTTCTATTACCATACTGATATGTAAATAAAGAAAAATTTTACCTCAAGTTATTTTCTTTTCGTATAGTTAAGTCTCCTTACCTGAAAATAAAGAAATATCATTAGTTTAAGAAGTACGGAAATTTCAGTTAGCAGACAAAAAATACAGAAATACTCCTCTTATTAGCATAATAAATCGCTTAAACAATAATAACATCAGTTAATTATCTCATCATTTTTAAAGATTTATTCACTTGCAAAAAGTTCTTTTTTCTATATTGATATATATTTAATTAATAATTAATTGAATATAAATAACAAAACTTTTCCGATGAAGTAAACAGAAACTAATTTGGATCCGAGAATGTGTGACTTGTTAGTTTCTCTGCATATAAACATCAACCAAGGCAAAGCAGGATTTACAGTGTATAACAGTTCAGCAGTAAAGCAAACAACAGTTGTTTTTTGCAGGCTGTTCTAGTGGGAAAAATCCTATAATTATTCTTGCATGATGTAAAACAAATGCTTTTAGTTCCAATTTTCTTAATTAACAAGCAGCTTCAGTTTGGTGATTTTCTATTGTTTTATCCGATGGCTTTTTTTTCAATTTTCCGATATAAAAATTAAAATCCGACTGGAGCTTGGTTATCTTGTGAAATCTAATTTATCATGTTTTTATCAAGTTAAGAGTATCCTTGAAACATAATCCGAAGTTATTATTGATCATTTTCTGAAATAATTCTGAAGTAACATTTATCACTGAAAATTTAATAACGCCCATTCGTTCATTTTTTACAGATTGAAATTTTATTTCTTTAGATGGAAAACATATTAAAGTAAATGACACAGTTTTTTAAACTTTTAATGTGAGGATGTTTAATGAAGAATACATTTCTACATAAAGGTCATTTGTTTCATAAATATCAGATTAAAGTAAAACTTATTTATAACAGACGTTGTCGTTGTTAATTTCTAGATCTAAAAAAACAGCACAGAGCACAGTCATTAGAGGATAAATATATGTTCTAAAGCATCTAATAAAAAATAACATCAATGCTAAATATAAAAATATTAATGCTTGTTTATCAAAATATTAAGTATGGAAGACAATTTATAATATTTTACCCCATATATTAAAATATATTTTGATACTATACCCACAAAGAGAATCCCAAAGTTATAAATAGAAGTAAGTAAATAGAAAATGTATAAAACACCAATTTGTACTTAATCGTTTAGTTTTACTATTATAGTTTTTGTATACTTAATAGTTACAGATAATTTTAATAATTGTTATATTTTCAATTGGGAATATCTGCAAGCTTTTATTTCTCCATTGCAAATATTTTGAAATAAGTACCAAATTTTTAAAAATTGTTTTGCTGTTTTTATTTATTATGATTTGAATGTATTCGTAGTTGAAGTTATTTTCCTTCAGGTATATTAATTTAAACAATTTTTAATCAACGTTAAAATATTTATAATTTCTTCTGTTTGTAGGTCCCAAAAAAGACTGACACAGAAAACTAAAAGAGATAAAATATGCGGGTTTTTTTTCGCATCCTACACCTAAGATTCCTAGGAATAGGATGTAACCTTCCGTGTACATTTATCTTTTTTAGTTTTCGAGTAATTAGTTATTGATTTTTAAAATGTGTCAGTCTTTTTTGGGACACCCTGTATATACTTTGTAATATGAACTTACGTTAGCATATAGTATTTGAAAACTAAAAGCTGTCAACAGAAAACACAAAAAAATTGGAACTAGGAATAGTAAATGGAAAATCTCAAAATAATTATATTTCATGAGTAACCACTCCTAAACAGTACATTAAGCTCTTTCAATCCTACGCCGTCGCCTTAGATTACAATTGATTACTACAGAAACTTCGGTACGGCCAGGACCATAAGGAATACAGCAGCTTACAATAGTAACCATAGCATAATTTTCAGGAGCACGTCATGCCTGTGATTCTATGATAAGGGCCAACACGGGATTCTAATTGTCTCGTATTCCATAAAGCGCACGGAGGAAGCTCATCGTTTGAATCGAATATTCGACTGAATTAAATTCAATTAAGGTATCTTTCACGGCCAGTCCCTTGAGAGCAAACATTATCCCTGATTAAAACCACTTGTCTGGCATATATACGTAGGTATGTGATTGAATGAGAATGACATTATTGTTGAGTATTTCATGACATTTTATGAGAGCGATTTGAGATAACTCATAGGGTCTTATTTGAATTTTTTCCTTAATCGTTATGATGACGGTAAACTACAAATGTGGGATTTGAAAATAAATGAGAATTAAAATTAGATTCAGAATGAAATATTGAAATATTAGAATGTATGACTATTTTAGGAATTTAAAAACATTGATTCGCCACACATCAGATAAATAATTTGTCAGGTATAACTGCGTTAATTGTTTTTTTATTTCCAATGGCAGGTAATTGAACAGTTACGGATAAAGAGTTAATTAACCAACAGATATGCCGTAATTAGTACTTTCTTCACGTTACCCAGTAGACACCTGTGGACCGAAGCCACGGAGGTGAAGTACTGTTGCCCACGCCACACACACGCATTCGCTCGCACAACCCCTTTTTACAGGGGGCCACATTCATTCATCACACACAAGGACAGAAACTAACATCCATGCCAAACGGGGATTCGAACCCCAGACGTATGGCTTCGCAGTCAGATGCTCTAACCACTACACCAATACGTCGGCAATACTTCGGCGTTAATTGTCATACGATTCAAATTGTGACAGCATAATTTTTGAGTGCTCAAAAAACATATCTGGTCTAATCTAGCGGGTCAAAACAAGATCAAAACTCAATGAGGTTTTCCTATGACATTGATATTAAATAGAAGAATATTAACACAAACTACTATTATTTACAGCTGCTAGTATTTATACAGCTCCTTGCTCTACTACTACATGTAACCAGCACATACATACCCCATTCTATTGATCCTCTCGAAATTTGATATTAATTGCGTTTTGAGTTATGTTACTCGCTCTTTTCAACAACGCAATATTAAAAAAATCTTGAATTTTCAGGAAAATGATTTGAAAGTAAATTTAAATGTATTGAAAATAAATTTTAAGCATTCTATCAATCTTTTATGCATTATGAGAATACGACGATTTTGCAGGGTTACACTCAGAGAGAGAGAGAGGTCTTTCTTCCTAAGTGTACTGTTAAAATTAGGTTTCAATAATTAAGTTCGTTGATTTTAGTTGGCGTTATTAAATGGATTGAGCAATGTATCAAATCCACTTTATTTAAAAATAATTACTTTATTGAGATTTATTTTTTACTGGTGAGTATACATTGCAGATGACTACGGAAGTTCTTGATTAGGGGGGGGGAATTAAACTTTTCTTGAGGTACTTCAATGCCAGTAATAAATCACATCTTTCACAGAATTTCTACTTTCAGTGTTTAAATTTTAATCTAGCACTTTTAATAAACCTTTCACTCTATGTCATCCGTAGGCGTCTCAACACCACACATCGAATAAAAAAAATATCCAATCCTAAATACCCCAAAAATTAATAACAACCCATGTACAAACTTTTTCCACTCTCATGCCTCGAATTTTACTTCCAGAACAAGCAAAAGACAACTCATCTCCCGTAAGGGATAGCCCCGCCCACCCGAAAGATCGTGTGCCCCTTCCCAGCTGTTGCCACACATTTTCCCCTTTTAATTAATTGAAAATAACGAGCGCGAACTCTAAATGTCATTTAAGGGGATTAAAGCCTTGCAGAGGAGGTCGTTAAGAGCGTGTTATCTCAAAAGACACTTTTGTCTTGGGCCTTTGTTTCGAATTTTAAACTCCTCGGCGTTCATTTTTCAGCGAAATGATGAAGTGTAGTAAAGTGAGCGAGGCCCCAGGGACCTTCCGGTGTTTTTCGTTGTGAGGTCTTTTGTTGTTTGCGTATGATTGTTTCAGGGCTTTTGTTGCCTTTCTACTCAGCTGGATTATTATCCCTGTGAGCTGTTATTGTTAATAGCTTGTTGAGATTCTGGAGATGCATTCAGAGGAGATGAATGAATGAGCTTCTGTATGTAAGTTTTAAATAAATGCTTGCTTTTTAAGTGGAGACTAAGTATCCCTACTTTAAAAGGTAGTTCTGAATAAATGGAGTTTATACCTTTGGTTGTTTTTTAAAAAGTACTCTAAACGCTGCATTTAAAGATTCCTTGAGTGGAGTATGTACAAATCGCATGCAAAAATACACTTTTAAAAGTACAAAAAGTAAAACAATTCAAATTGGTATCGTGTCGAAAATATGTTATTCCTTACTACCCTGATTGTGATTTTCATATTTGTTTGCGTTAATACATATTTAAATATTTGAAGATATTAATCTCTCTTCTGTTAAAGTTAATAGTAGTAAAATCGTTATAGTACCTCTTACGTAGAGACCTCTGTAAATGATGTCAGTCTTGGAGGGGTTACATTAATATGGGACATTTTGTGACAAGGGGGAAGGGGGAACAAAAATTATTCAAATTCAAATTTATTCAACAACACATAACACGACAGTACACAACAGGAAAAAAATAAAGAAAAAAAACACTGAAAGATTTTTTAATATCACAAAGGAGGCAAAAAGGCTCAAATTATGAAATCATATACAAATAAAAAACTAAATAACATCAACGTTTTCTGAAAATGTAGTTTAACATGTTGACTTCCATGTGAGGTGCATTCAACTCAAGCCTTTTGTGTCAAAGAGGCTTCGTGAGTTAAATATAACTCACACTCTTATAGCTTCCACACTACTTCTAACAATGTGTCCACTACGGACCAAAAAAAATTACACTGTGGCAGTCGGCGTATTAAACGACATTACTAAAAAAATCCTACTAAGGATTTTATAGTTGTCCTTAGAAACTATAAGTTGGGGTGCACTTAAACTTGAATACATAAACATTAGTCCACGATTCTTACCAACTTTATTCTTAACTATTTAAGGTTATTAGAGTGTGGGGACAATTTTGTGTGTGGAAATGTGATAAAGGGGGTGGGAAAGTGTGACACATTGAGACATAAGGGAGAAAGGGATACAAAATATTGAACAAAAATGTGACGTCATTTATGGATGGTCCTTTAATTCAATACCTTTCATATTATCCCTTTCTTATCCTTCAAATCCACCTCTTCCCTTGTTCTCATTTTTTGAAAAATATTTGTCATTAGAAGAGAATAAACATTACTTTAATTAATTTAGAGTAAGTAAAAAAAATTTCTCACGAGAAACTAAATGGGGAAAACTAATAATAACGTGAACGTCACAAATTCGCGTTTAACTCGAGAACCAAATTTTCATTTTTCGAACGTAAACAACCAGTTTTCGACTCACAAATTGCTCAATTCGTGAAAAGTAGCAATCCAAATCGACGTTAGCCTCGTTTACAGTATGCTAATAACCTTTTTAATCAAGCAATTACAATGCACCAACCGTTCAGCTCGCGCCATATTTCTTTTCATCATCGCTAAGCAAAGAAAGAAGAACAACAACACAAACGGAAATTCCGCCGTTTATTCTTTCAGTTAAAACTTCTCGATGCGGAAATATCTTCATCGTTCATTTGTGACGTCATCACGGTGAGTGCCTCGAAACAGAACGGATCACGTCTCGCTGTAATGACGCGCACACGTAGCGGACAGGAAATTACGTCCTTTTCCCTGAGACGGGCCGAACCGGAAGTGATTATATCGATAACCAGTCAAATAACAGAATAAGTCTGTCGGAAGAAATGGCCCTGACTGGGACAAGTTGAGAATTATTAGCCTAATGATGAAAATAATCTCGTATAAAAGCCCTTATCGATTATTTGTATTTTTTTGGTTTGGGTCGATTATTTTCGAAAGGAAATCATTATATCATTTTAAGGATGGTATGTTTGATTTTTTCATGAGTTGGTTCCTTTTTGAGAATTTTTGCTATTCTTGGCATTTAAGGGGGAAGTGGGAGAAGAACACAGATTATAGAGCTTAATAGAGATGCCAAACGGCCGTTTTCCTCCTTAGGTAATTAATTTAATTCAGCTCGCAGATTATAATTCAGTTCACTAGCAGCCAATCAGAAAAAAGATAAATGCGTAAGTGATTCCTGATTGGATATGTCAAGCGGCATTTAAATTTCATCGGTGTTGTTTTTCCAATTTGGGTTTGAGTGACAGCTTCAGTGGGCGAATGACAAAATTAGCAGGAATGACGTCGTATTAAAAGAGGCGGGTCCGTTTGGCCTGACGTTTGTCTATGAGAAAAGCCTTGTTAAAAAAATTGCCATTAGGGTCTATGGAGATGAACACTGTGTTAAGCTCTGTACTCTGTGGAGAAGAAGGCATGCGACATTTTCTACAAAAGTGAGTTACTGTAGTGATAGGATTAGAGTACTACGTTTAGACCCTTTAGACCAGGGTTTCTGAAACTGTCTGCCGTGACCCCTGGAGTGCCGCACCAATAATCAAGAAAAGTTTTCAAAAATTGGGAATTTTTTGAATACGGAACCAATATGCTTAACTGTTTATGGAGTTGAAAAGAGTGAATGTAATCCTACTTTTTCACCCTCCTTTTATTCAAAAAGTGGCGAATAAAATTGTCCATGTGATTTTGAGTTTTTCTCCCGTCTCCAAAAGTATCAATATCTAACTCAGGTTTATACGTTTTATAAAATGTTTCAATTTAGTTATGATCACCCTGTATACTTGAATCAAAATGCTCACATTATTATGAACCGTTGAAAGTAATCCCCCACTACCTTTTTTCATTGAAAAACCTCCAACTCCATTCTACCGTAGTGAGAAAGAAAAGTCCTCCTTGCCCTAAAGTCGTGAAACGAAGTACAACTTTTTACGAAAAATGAAGGATATTGGCCGATGTTCCGCGAAATTTTCTCCTCCTGTTCTACCACTCTAAGAAGATATATGAACCAGAAACTCAAGAATGCGATTTAGGCACTGTCAATTCGCCCGGAGAAGCAAAAAATACACCAAAAGAAAAAGCTAAGCCTAACATGGTTTCCTCGAAACTTGGACCCTCTTTATTTATTTATAAAACGAAGCTGCCGTTTTCCTACACTGATATACACTGCATTACTTCTTTATATTTTAGGCCTGGGTCTGGCCAAAAGGTTTTTTCCCCGGAAAGAACTTTTTGAAATAGAGATAAAATGAATAAAGCTTGTAAAGGCTGGAAAATGCTTTTCCAGCAGAATACCTGGCGTGTCCTTTTATTGAAATGCCTTCCATTTTTTTCCTTTTGAAGGAAAAAGGCTTTTCCTGTTTCAAATTCAAACTAGGCCTAACTATTACGAAAAGAATGGGGGATAAGAGGGCTGTTTTTATAATGGGAATCCAAGGGCGTTTGAAGAATTCGTAGTTTCGAATGTAATTATCATAAAATGCTGGGATGTTATTTTATTCAAGAACGAATTCTTAGTGAGCTGTCCACTGGAATAACAGGATATCTAATTATCTGTTCTTTTTCCCTCGAAGGAACGTTCGGTTCTCGTGTTATGTTTTAGAAAAAGGAATTGAAGGGTTAATTTTAGAGATATCCAGTATGTGGGAATGGGAAAACGAATATACTTATACCAGTAGCAAACTATCTAATTACGTGTTTGGAAACTCCTTCAATGATGTTATAGTATCATACGCACGTGACTTTGGAAAAATAAAGGGAGGGACAATTTTAGGAACTCTTCGTAGCAATGTAGTTAGGGTTATGATTTTTTTCAGATTTAAAAGCTTGTTGTGTTAAATAATGAGTGTTGGTACATAATTCTCGAAAATAATATTTAGTTTTGAAAATTGTGATAAAAGCTTGCGTTCCTAATGAGAATTTGTATAAGGCTGAAGCACTGTCAAGCAGTTAATGAGATTTTACTTAAAGCGGATGTAGATATATAATAATAACCTATAACTCATGCAGTTGTAGTATCTATCAATAAATTAATTCAATCCCACCCAAAAGTACCTTAAGTTGACGCAATACATGCACACACAATTTTGCTTTTGATTTTGGTTCTTGACCAAATGAAATGTCCTTTTTGTCTGCCTGGGTTTCGTCTTAGTGGCATCGCACTGAACTGTGCTTCGGAGTTATCCACCACTAGAAAATAAAAAACATAAAAAATAAATAATTAGTTTCTTTTTTAACGTTACCACTCCTTAAATGTTGCATACTTACACGCTCTGTTCAACAACAGTAGCGTGAAAAGAATGTATAAAAATATTCGTGAATCGTAGGATTAATTAGGTTTATAGGGCTTCGAAGCAGTCCCGAAAAGCTATCCCAATGTTGAAAAGTATTCTTGATCTGGTATCTACTGATGATTACTGCAATAGTTGTAGGTATATAGTGCTGTCCTTTAAAAAACCCACTCTTTCATATTTCTTTCATTAAAAGCTTAAAAAATATGATAATTAAATCGAACAAAATTGTGTTGTAACGGCTCACCCTCCACTACGTTTTACTGCTTAGTATTTTTAATTCCAACTCTCCGTTACAAATTGGCAAACGATTAAGTAAGAATCCACAAAAAAACCCAATTTTCCTAAAAAACATGTACCCTAAAATAACCCACTCTTGAAAATACTCAAAAAATTAAGAAAAAATATGATTGAAAGGTTTATTTTGATAGAAAAGAGAATAGTTAAGATAGTTTAAAAAAAGTTTATTACAAATTATTTTTAAAATTAAATTGTGATAAGTTTTTCCATTCAAGAATTTTGCTTTCAAAACACTAAGACAATAACGTTTTTATTGTTGTATTTTGATGAAAACGACCTATTTAATACAATTAATAAATATAAGTTTTATAAAAAAGCTTAAAAAACGGTAATTGGCACTTATATTTTATTTTAAACCCACAGTTATTAACTCTCTAAACCCATTTTGGAGTAAAACTCGGTAAAATGCTATATTTCATGAAAATTGGCTGTTTTTGGTATCATTGAGTTTTTATCAAAAATACTGAAAAAAAGTCCAGAATTACTGAAACAACTATTCTGTTTGCATAATTAGTTGTAAATCATGAATAATATTAAATATTTTGCATAATTTTTATTTATTTATCATTTATTACAAAAGAAAAAGTGGGTTTTTTAGGCACCCTATGGGTTTTTTTCACCCCTCATTGCAAAGACTACCGTAGTGTCCCTAACTGGCAGACTGAACTGAAATTTTAGTATTTTATTCTCATAATAACGGGATAACACAAAATCACGTGAAAAATGCTTTAAAGTCTTTATAACATATATTTTTACAGCATCAAAATCTGCATAACTAAATCATATTTTTAGCCCAAAATCGACATTTTCCATTTATTCAAAAAACTAAGTAAATAAACGGTTCTTTGACTTGCTTTTAAGTTCCTGCCACTCTTAATGGCATACAAAGGTAGGGTGCATGAGAATTTAAAATTATTTCAATTTTTTATTTAAAATATCTCGATGGGTTTTTTAGGGTACAATTTGGAGCGAGTTTTTTTAAGGACAGCACTATAAGTGATTTTATTAATTGTTGTTATTATATATGTTACAGTTAATGTCCGAAATTCGGTAATGTTCAGAAAAACTAAGGTAAAATGAGAATTACCTAAGGTAAAGTACAAAATATTTCATACTTTACCTAGGTATTCCGAACATTACCAGATTATGAACATTAACTGTAACATATATACCATTATTAAAAAGAAAGGGCCCTTACTTGGCTCAGGAAATCAGGGTTTGAAATTCATAATTATGTATACGGAGAAAAACTCAAACTCAGATCAAAATTTAGGATTTGCCACTTTTAAAAATCAGGCAGCGTTTTTCATCAAACTTAGGATCATAGTTTAGCGGTCAGAAAAGAAAAACTCGTGTCATCATCATTACTCGTGATCTTAATTTTACTGATTATTGGTGAACATTATTTTTTCTTCGTTCCGGAAAATAAAAATCGTATTTTTGTCTAGCGAAATATTGCCAATAGAGAGATATATTTTGATTATTCTCAAAATACTGAAGAGGAAGCTTATCCTCAGAAAATTAAATTGTCGGTTTTGGTGAGGTGTAAACGGTATGCTTTGAGGCCCTGTTCCAGTTTGATTTATTGAAATATTTTTCAGAATAAATTAATGATTACTATAGGATTAAAACCATATCACTCATCAAACGTAATAATAATTTTTATCACAGCCAATAAAACTAAAAATGTGATCATGAGTTTCTTGCCTCAAACTAGGTCTGATATTTGCGGTTTGACTCAAAATTTAATCATTAAAACAGGTTATGAAGATCGAGTGTGATCATAAATCCTACCAGAAATCCTTTCTTTCTTGAGCGTCAAGGCTCGTGTAACTCGTGTTAGCTCGAGATGTAACGAAATTTTGTAAATAGCATTTCCTGTTTAAAAATATCCTAAATGTGTATATTGGTTGTAGTTGGTATACAGTTGAACCTTGACCATCCGACCTTCGATTAACCGACTGGTTGTTTTATCCGACCATTCGTCTGAATTCAACACACCACGCCACACATATCGCACTGCCCTATGCCGTTGAGTTACTCACCACTACAAAATAAAAGTTTTTATGATTATAATGATTAATTTCTGCTTCAGGAAGCCTTCTACGTATGCTGCTTCGCTATGCAAAAACGCACTGTCTAGTAATAGTTGCGTAAGATATTCATAATTCAAAATCTTATACCCTTAATACTGTAGTTTCAGCTGACCCTCAGTGATCCCAAGAAACTGGCTAAAGTTGAATGGTTAAGTTCTTTCCACCCAGGGACTTTTGATTATTGTGATAGTTGTAGACATACATTTGGCACCTATTATAATTATTATTAATCCATAGTGATCAATTTCAAATATTATTAGAATAACACAGCTTTCGTATAAAAAAGCTTTGTTTCAACTTTCTTCCATTACACTTATCTAGCCAACCTATCTAACCCATACTTCCCAAAGCAAGCAACACTTACACTCAGGTAATACTGAGTGTAAGTCCGCAATTATCACAGGGCAGGTGCTACTCAGGGTATACTCCGCAATGTATCACCTAAATATCGTAAGAAATTGACCGATTTTCGTTCTGCCAAACGACATATCATCCCGAAAGTTAACACAAATATATTTTTGAAAGCTTACTTGTAATAAATAGGAAAAAAACATTTGAGAAAAAACGCTGTCTGGTTTTCAAAAGTGGCGCTTAGATTATAATTGTCAATTTTAAACCCTGGGTAAAACACCTCTTTTTGTTAAAAAGAAAAGTAGAGATAGAGACGGCTTTGCTTACACTCATGAGCCAATATGTCCAACTGGTGCTAGAAATGCATATCACGGACACGGAAATTTACTACCCCACTCGTTGACCTTACACTCAAAACATTCTATGGATAGGCTAGCACTGGAGGCCTTTGTCTCGATGACTTGAACATAATTTTCACTCAGGCTATGGCCAGAAGCTAGAGCGCGCGCATTTAGACGAGACTCTTGGCCGATTGCCAAGAATATCGTCATAGAGATCCATTGCTCTTGAGTGACAGTGTTATGTTCTAGTCACCGTGACGAAAGTCTCCAGTGCGCGTTTAGCCTTAACCGAAGATTAAACCAGTAACGGGTAACCAGTCCAGTAAGTTTTAAGCCTATCAGAGTTATCGAAAAAGCTCGATTCCAGGTTAACCTTAGGTAAAGTTAGTGGTGAACACAGCCGTAAGCTATATAAAAACCTGGAGTGCAAACTTAAGGTGGATGACATGTGCGTGTTCTTTAAAGTATGACGATGTGATCTTCCTACTACTATTATAATTGTGAATGTTTGTCTGGATGTTTGTTACTCTTTCACGCAAAAACTACTGAATGGATTTTAATGAAATTTTACCATAATGTAGCTTATACATCAGAATAGGACATGGGCTATAATTTATAAAGAGAAAATCAGTCCTTCATTCTTTTTTCCCATTTTTCTTGCTTTTTTTCACTTATTTTTCCGTGTTTGAAAACCTGTTTTACCAGTCATACAACGAGTTAAAAATAAAACATTGTTTCAAATGAGACAGATCACTAGACTTTTTCATTTACTAGATATTTTATTTTAGTTTTAAACACTGGTTTTAAATTTGTTAATTTGTTCACTAGACTTACTAATTTACTAGACTTTTTATTATGGTTTCAAATTTGTTATTTTATAAAGGCACCAAGATATTAAACATTATCAGGAACATCGGGATTATAAAAAGTGACAAGAACACCGGGATTGGAAAATTAGCGAGAACATCGGGATGGAAAAAATTACCGGGTTATAAAAATTACCGAGAACACTGGGATAGGAAATTTACAATAAAGACACCGGGAATACCGGAATATAAAAATAACCGTAAACACTGAGATAAGAAAATTACCGGGACCGCCGGGATTAGAAAAATTACCGTGACCACCGGGATAAGAGTACCGGGAACACTGGGATAGGAAAGAGGTGCCTGGGATACCGGGATGATTTGTAATATTGCTAATTTACAAAATTATAAATGTATTTTAAGAAATATTTAAAAAATTAAATTTATAAACTCCCCCCCGTGCAAGGCCGGGTATAACAGCTAGTAAGACATAAATTTATTAAAACTTTAACAACGTAAATATCACAAGAGAAAATATGCAGCACTGAACAGAATGCGATCGTTGAATATCTCGCGCTGGAGAGGAAGTGACGTCAACTGCTAGCGTGTTGCAAGTTCACCACAGAGTATCCCCCCAGTGACTTAAGGAACGATTATTAGTACATAAGTAAAATACAACTGAACGAGAAAATACAATAGAACTCTGTAATGAATACAAATATTCCAATAGAACATTTTTAAATGTACTGAACAAACTTTTTAGGAAAGTGTACCTTTCGCCCAGATCTGGTTATGATACTTTTAACAGGAATGTTACTTTTCTCATCATTTTTAGTGGGGTTTGGTATAACAGGCACTTTAGTAGGTTTAAAGTCATCATTAAGCTCGAAAGCAGGTTTTAATCTATCAATTGAGATGGTGGTCTTTTTACCATTCAAATCTAGCACAAAATTCTTGTCATTGCGATCTATGACCAGATGAGGTCCTGAGTAGGGAGATGTTAAAGATGGATGAATTTTGTCGATTCTTAAGAATACATGAGAACAATCTTTCAATGACTTGTTTACAAAAACTTTACAATTGCCGTGTGAAGGCGAAGTTACTGGATTGAGTTTACGCATCATTGAAATTAAATTGGACACATAATTGGGAGTAATAGGTTGTTTATACAATTGAATGGATATTAAATCCGATGGTAACCTCAAGTTGGTACCATACACGAGCTGAGCGCTAGTAGCATTTAAGTCATTTTTAACGGCTCTTCTTAAACCTAGTTAAACGATTGGCAAAACCTCTGTCCATTTAGTATTTTCATGAGCTCTAAGAGCTCCTTTTAAATGCCTATGCATTCTCTCAATCATCCCATTTGATTGTGGGTGGTAAGAAGAGGAATGGATTCTGTGTGATCCTAGGATGTTTGTCAATTCTCTGAAAAGATTAGATTCAAAATTTTTACCTTGGTCAGTGGTGATTGTGACAGGCGATCCAAATCTGCTGATCCAACCGTGCCAAAGTGAACGAACAGTGGTCTCTGCCGACATGTCAGTCGTAGGAATAACCTCTGACCATCGAGTGAATCTATCTATAATTGTCATACAATATCGCATTCCATCGGATGGTGGTAGTGGTCCGATGAAATCGATATGAATGTGGGAAAAACGAGCGTCTGGTTGGGTAAATGTACCAAGTGGAGCTTTGGTATGTCTAAATACCTTGGCTTGCTGACATTTGTTACAGTTCAGAACTCTAGTTTTAATGTCTTTTCTCATACCAGGCCATGTGAAACGATTAGATATTAATTTGGTTGTGGCTGATATGCCAGGATGGGAAAAGAAATGCAAATTTTCAAATATTACACCTCTATACGATTTAGGTATAAAAGGTCTTGGGTTTTTAGTTGTTGAGTCACAATACAATTCAATGTCCTCGAGGGGAAAATAGTGCTTTTTGAATACTAGTGAATTGGATTGAAGTAAATTTTGCAATTCTTCATCACGAAGTTGTTCTTCAGCTAAATGCTTATAATCCAAAACGGGAATTTTTGAAACACTATCTATCTCAACGCGAGACAATGCATCTGCGATAGAATTGCTCTCACCACTAACATGCTGAATATCTGTTGAAAATTGAGAGATAAAATATAAATGTCTCAATTGACGTGGAGAACATTTTTCCGATTTTTGTTTAAACGCAAAAATCCATGGTTTTTGATCTGTGAATATGGTAAATCTACGACCCTCTAACATATGCCTAAACTTTTTGATTGAGGAGTATATGGCTAGTAACTCCCGTTCATATGTAGACCATTTCTTTTGACTTTTATTCAATTTCATAGAAAGAAATGCTAAGGGTTCCCATGAATTTTTAGAAAATTGCCTTAATGTGCTCCCTATAGCTACATCCGACGCGTCTGTCCACAAGCTTAATTTTGCGTTAGGAATTGGGTGCCTTAGTAAGGTGGCTTCTGCAAGTGCAGTTTTTGCCTTGAGAAATGCTTGTTTAGCAAACTCATTCCATTCGAGTGGGAGTTCGTTTTTCTTAGGGACGCGTTCGGAGGACTTCCAGAATCGCGAAGGCGCTCGCGAGCTCAGGAATTAATATTGATGATTTTGAGAAGATTACAAATCACGTTTTTCTTATATTTTGGGTCTATCCTAAGTAGAAACTCTTCAGTTCTTTAAAAACTGACCGGTTTTAGGGAGTGAGGATTCCATGTTTCAAGATGTTAATAGATGCACGGCTGTGGATAACAATTAGGGGGCATTCCCTTCAAAACTGAGGGTGATGGAGGAAAATGGGTGTCATATTTGAATTCAGCAAATCATTTTACACAAGAATCAGCTGAAATTCAGTTAGTGGCTTCAAAAATTTTTTCTACAGCACTGTTTAACTCTAAGTGCCACATTGAACCCTTCCGTGAGTGCTTTGGGGGTGCTCTCACCTCAACCGCTTTTAGTAAAAATCATTGCTGCATATTGCCATCAAATTTGGGTCCTTGGGGAAGGGTTAGGACCTTTCAAACGAGAATTGCGTAAAAAATAACAGGAAAAATAGCGTTTAAAAACCTCTATAATTTTTAGCTATTTTTTTGCATTTTTAGGGGGGTAATTACCCCTTAAACCTATCCATTTGTTATAAATTTATCATATTTTATTAATTTGAACCTTTCTTGTCTCCTGGGGGGAAATTTAAAGACTTAAGCAATGCTTTTTGACCCTGAAAATCGAGTTTAAAGTTATAAAGTCACCAAAATCGTAAAAAGGGGGAGGGGCTGTTCCCCGAAAATCCTGAGTCAATTGAGAATTTTAATGGTTATTTTCGTATTCAGCGATCCAAAATCTATTAGAGATGACTATTTTCATCAAGGAATATTTTTCATTGTTGAACAGTGTTATTTTAACAAGTTTCTGGTATGGAATATAAAGCGTAGGGTGTGACCTATCAGTTCATATTTTTTCAACCTTGAGCTGCAAGGGGACATCCATAACTTAAGTGAGGTCAGAAAGAGGGGGAGGGGTTTGGAAAAATCTCACCAAATCTTACCAAGGGGGAGGGGGTCGATTAAAATCTCACATCAACTTTTTAAGATAAAGATTAAACGAGTTTTTTTAAGTATGACAAAGGAATAATACCCACAGATAAGATACTGTGGTGATTTTTAGGCGGAATAATGTCCTTTTACCCCACATCATTCATAATGGAAAAGTTTTAGGTGCTGTGAAGCACAAAATGCAAACGAATATAATAGAAAATTATTTTTAAAGGTTGTAGGTAAATCTCACGTGGGGGGAGGGGGGGCCAGCAAAATCTCACTAAATCTCACCAAGGGGGGAGGGGGGTCCAGATTTTGGAAAAAACACCTCACGTAATTTATGGATGTCCCCCAAGTATTTTTAGAAATATTCAACTTTAAAAAGAAAAAAAATTGCGGACATTTACATTGCGGAAAATTGCGGACATGGGAAATAGCCCCATTTTTTGGGGCAAGTATCCGCAAGTAGGGGAGACCGGGGCTAGTTTTCCAACCTAAATGCATTTTCTTTCCATGCATTTTATTTTTGATTATTTTTGGATAAACAAGATTTCATTATGATCCTCAGATTGTTCTCTACAAAATGTAGCATTCAAATTTCATTACAATAATTAGTTTTTTTGCAAAATAGGATTAAAGGTGCAGCGTAGACTTTTCCACTGGCTGTAATAAAACGATTACTGCTAGGCTCCAGCACTTGCGGTTTAGGGGGAGATATCGGGATATCTCCCCCTAAACCGCTAGTGCTGGACGCCTGGCAGTAATCGTTTTATTACAGCCAGTGCCTGGCTGTAATAAAACTTTGCGTTGGCCCAAAGACGACCATGTCAGGATGGAAAATCTGCCCCGTATGCGGGGCAGGTTTTCCTACAGTAAGGGGCAAGTTTTCCTACAGTACTACTAGCTGAAGTAATACAGATTGCTTTAGGAAACCTTGATTGGTTTACCGGCAGACTGTCATTCCTAATATGGGATTGCGAAACTATCTCATTGGTTATTCACAATTTCTATTTCTGCGCTTTGAATAAGTGTCTCTTCTCTCTCTAAGCCCGAGAATACGATCCTTCGAGTTAGTTGTTTGGTTGATTGTAAGACTTTGCTGAAACTTTAGTCTTTCAGATAGATATCTGAAATAAAGGCTGGAATCGAACGATGATGCTGGTTTTAATACTAGTCATAAAGGTAATGTATTCAAAATTTGGCGACTTATCTCTAATTTGGCGAATTCAAAATAAACGAGAAAAGGAAATGGTAGGTTAGTTCGTAGAGGATCAAGCTTGCAATCGAAAAATTGCGGGATGGGTCTCAAGTATTTTGTAGTAGCAAATATCATTATTTAATATTATATCTGGGTGTTTCTAGAGGTTTGATCTACTTAAAGTTAAGGAAATAATGGGTTTAACCTTTTCAGTGCTAGCCTCTTCAAATTTTCTGTATTTTGTTTCTATTAATGGATTAAATATTAATCATGTAGCATCCTTTGTTAGCGGGCCTTGGCTTGAAAAGCAAATAAGTATTCTATTCTATTCTCTTCGAATTTTCCATATAATTCAATGGAAATCTCGGGTGGCTTCGATTGAAAGAAGATCATAGAAATTAGAATCAGACAGCGTTTTTCATCAAACGGATAATCGTTTGGCGATCAGAAAAGAAAAATTCGCTTCAACGTCGTAATCATTACTAGTGATTGTTATTTTGACGATTATCTGCCTGCATAATTTTTTGATTTTATATTTTGCTCCGAAAATAAAAATCGTTTGTTGCACGAAAGATCACCAAATTACCAATTGAGATATTCTGAAATTCTCGATTAATCTAAAAATACTGAAGAGAACACATATCCTCAAAAATTAGGTTAGTGGTTTTGGCAAGGAGGGAATGAGTTGCTGTCGAGTTTGTTTTAAATATTTTTTATCATAACTTAATGATTGTTATCGCCCAAAATTAATAATAATTTTTAATCAAAACTAATCAAACTCAAACATGATTATGATTTTTTTTTATTAAAACTAGGCTCGATTCTTGCGATTTTACTCAATAGCGTGGGTTGGGGTAAAATGGGTCACTTTTAAGGTACTTTCACAATCTAAGATTTATTTAATCAAAACTATTACTTTTTAATGATTTATTTCAATTGGATCTTGGCATTACAATCCTTTAGAACATTTTCATCTAATTTTATCAAATATTTTTTAGTCATAAGTTGGTTAAACTTAGCGTCAAAATAATGACCTATTTTACCCCACCACAGTGGGGTAAATGGGTTTCATTGCAAAAATATGTCAAATATATATTTTTTACTAAATATACATGAAAATAAGAAAAACGGTAATCGGCTAAGCCGTTTTTATCTGAAAAAATTTGTTTTAAGTTGTACTTTAGTGAAATTATTAAAGTCCTAAGTTAATGAACATTGTTCAAATGTAGCAATTAAAATACTTCATTTGGACAAAAATAAACTTGTTTGACAGTCCAATGTATATTTGAAGGAAATTAGTTAAAAACATTGTTTTTACTTAATACACAGAAGGCCTCCTTACTATGACCCATTTTATCCCAAGTACAAAATATTGTTATAAAAGATTAAATATTTTAAATTTTTCTAAGCTGATTGGCTTGAAATGTCTCTCAGACTTTCTTTTATGGAAAAATATTACAAAAGTCTGCTGTAATTTATTACAATATATAGATATTTGGAAGTTGGTTAAGCCCTGTTTTTACGACAACACCATTTACCATTCAAATAAAATATTTTTTCAGTTCTTAAATTCATGAATCTAAATATTTGACGGTCGGAAAATGTTGCCAACACATAAAAGATTATAATACAAAAAAATGAGCGAAAATAATTCAATTTAAATTTGATTTATATCGAGTTAATTAAAACTGACCCATTTCACCCCAACCCACCCTACTTAATAATCTCAAACCAGGTCTTTACACTATCAATTCTGACATTTAAAATCTAACCCATTGAAATAGGTGTTATAATCACTTGTTGAATTTCTTACTTTCAGGTTCAAACACTAGCGACTTTTAATAAAAAAAATAGACTTCGCCTATCAATCAAAATCGAGTTTTGAAGGATATTCTCCCAACAGCACAAGCCTCTCCAATGTGTTTAAGGTGACTCATCACTGAAGGGAAATGTGACTGGATGAAGGATGAACACAAGGGTTGAATTCATTATACAAAAACGTTTTTAAAAGTGGTGGTCAAGTTTTATTTATATACTTGTTTATTTTGAATATGGTCACCATTATAATATTTAATATTAATTTGATGATATCTACCGCTTTCCAGGTTTAGGTATCCGTTCTGAGGTTACCCAAAATATCTTTGAATACTCATTGCAAAGTCTGGGATATTCAAAGGTCTGAAGGGTACAGGGGAATCAAATTACCGTGCGGATATGGTAGGGAGTGTAGATATGAGGCGTTTGTTATCAAAACCAGCTCATTCCAACCCGAAATTAGATGAATATGTGAAAACTGTGATCTCAACTGTGAAATTTCGTATCATTTGAAAAAGTTAAGTGGATGTCATTTATTTAAAACTCGTAAAGACACAAATATTAACTGGTAAACTGGAAAAAAAAACAATTTAATCACGCAACTTAATTGAACAAAAAAACTGAAAAAAGCATGAAAAATCGTGTTTTTGCATCAAAATCAGCTCATTCCAACCTAAATAGTGAAATTACGTCCAAGGTATTGCACCTGGAATGAAAATTAAAAACTAATCAAATTCTAGGCGGTTATACTACAATTAAAAAATTTAAAAAAAAATTTAGCTTTAGAACTGTGGACGTGAGAAGTTTTTTGTCTCTCCTGTAAAATTTCCAAAAATGGAATGAGCTGGTTTTGATAGCAAACGCCTCATATAATCTGAAACATTTCTAAGTATTCCAGAATGGGCGTTCCAACAGAAACGTAAAGAAGCATATGAATTATCAAAAGTTAGAAAAAGCAATGGAAAAGAAGTATTGTGCGTTAACGGTTGGGAGCAAATTAGAAGTTGAGTTACAATTAATTTGGTCTGCATAAAAGCTTAAGGTTTTGGTCCAAAAGAGGTCCTCTTCAAAATGAGACAATAATAATTATTTTACTTTCGGATTTTCCGAGGATTTCTTTGGCTCAAAAACTCTTTAAGTAGGGCTAAAACATAATTGATATAATGAGATTTTATTTCTCTAGCGTAAGTGAAAATTTTTCGATTTAAAACATTTATAACTAAAGAAGTTGGAAAATATTGGGGCTAAATTTACATAGATTAGTATAAAAATTAAATTTTTCAGTTACGCTGGGGGAGAGCTCGATTTGAACCTGGTTCCATGTCTTGGTAATCATGCACTCTAACCGTTGAGCAAGCCTGGTTCTATAGTTTCAAGATATTTTAAAATTATGATCTAGATTTCAGGCCGTATCCTCATGTAAAATCTAACATTGAATTGCATTGAATAGATGAAAGGATTGATAAACTTGATTCAAAATCAAAATATATCTAACACGCATTTATTTAAGTTAAAACCTTTGAAAAGAATTTCTCAGTTAAATTCGAAAAAATGGATCAAGTGTTGCGGGCTAAGGTTGCCACAGTATTTGCAAGTCATATCTTTGGCGATTGAGGATTGGCGCCAGTTTTAAAATTGAGATTACCTGCTGAAAGCAGAAGCTTAAAAATGGAAAATACGACAAATTCATAGTTTAAAAACTATTGATAAAACCATCTGAAATTTGATTTCCTCATGAGTTTGTCACCAAAAGCGATCAACTTAAAATTATCTGAGGTTTGCACGTTTTAAATTTTTGATACAGAATTTTAATTGTTAATTATACTTGTAGTAGAAGAAATAGCACCGGAAAAGTCTAATTATACTGACACTATATGAACTTAAAATACAAGAAAACCATTTTTAAAAAGAAATTGAAAAAATTCTAGTGGGACTCGAACAAACAGCTCCTTTAGAATCGTTAGCTAGTGGTACGGATTGGTTGTTTGGTTTGTGCCTGATCCACAAAATCGTTGGAATATGTGCCCCGTCTACTTTAGGAAAACCTGCCCCAACTCAAATTTTGACCTTTGGGAGCCCCTGTACGAGTGGGGGTTCCACGATTATGAAAAATAAAAGCATGGTTCGATGGAGTGAGAAATCATCTTTCAGTACAAGTATTATCAAATTAGTCAGTTAAAATTTAATGGGCTTTTTTACATTTTTAGTAAAAATCCAAAAGTTTACGCAAAGTGTTAAATATTGAAAAAATCGCATTTGTGACTAAACTAAAAAAGATATGAAACTGAAAGTACATCAGAATGTGTGTGAAGTGTTGCTTTATCATCCAGTTTATTCGTTAGGGTTATCTGATTACTTCTTTAAAAATAAAGGCCGTTGGAAAATTTGCCCCAGTGGAAAACTAGCCCCGGTCTCCCCTACAAGGGTCTGACTTTGAGCCTTGGGGATAGTGAAAAAGACAAAATAAAGACCACATTTGATGGTTAAGATAGTAATCTAGATATTAAAAGTTGGATTTTAAAATTTAATCCCTGTTTCCATAATTTTTTCTTCATGGAGTAAAGTTACTCCACAAGTTCACATTCCATCCTTTCCCGGTTCTAATAAAGCGTAAAATCAGCCAAATTGTCAGGAAAACTTATCATTTCATGAAACCTCGTGCATTATGGATTTCATTAGGCTTGGAAAGTTTTAACGACTGTCTTTCTTTTGATAAAAAAGCTTCTTCTGGAGTTTCTGAGAACAATCCGCACATTTTCAACTGCGGACATTTACCCCAAAATAAGTGCGGAGAGTTACCCCATATCATGATAACAACAAAGTGGTACTGATTTTTGAAAACGAAATTAAACATTACATGAGTATAGTGATATAATTTCAAAGATAAATAAAGGCCCTTTCGGCAAAAAACAGATGGATTGAATAAATATAACTCTTCTACCATAATATGAAGATAAAGTGAGAAAAATACTATAACAAAGACACTAAAAACTGACCTACTTCATTTTTTTTGACATCGGACACTCTACTTCTCTGAGGTTCTCACGACCATTTGGAGGTTGTGAAAGGAACCTACTGTATCGATGTAGTCAATATAATTGATTATTATCATCATAAAATGGCCGTGCGGACCATTACCCCATGCGGACAATTACCCCCACCTACCCTAAGTAAGAAAAAGTAATCGAAAATTTGGGGAAAAATATCTTATGAAATTAAATAGACTAGTTAACTAGTAGTTTACTTTGGGAAATAATCAACTACTAGTTACAACTACTTCCAAGAAAAAGTAGTTAACTAGTAGTTGCAACTACTTTTGCCCAGACTAGTTGGTAGTTAACTACTTTTTGACCAGTAGTTGCCGAACACTAGGGTGTTTCGGAGGGCTTGATGATGACATCTCGTACGATCGCTGCAACCTCGGGTGGTAGTTGTGCGACGGCATGGTTGAATTTGGTTTTTGATGCGGTTATCGGCTTTGGAGTTGCTAATTCAAATGTTGCCTCAACCATATGCAGCCAAAGTGAAGGATCGATTGCATTGTATGCCGGCATCTTCACGGCAGAAGCTTGATCATCTGCCATCACGCTCTTCCGAAACAGAAACTGCCAGAAAACTCACTTCCCGGTCACCATTAAGGTGGATGACATGTGCGTGTTCTTTAAAGTATGACGATGTGATCTTAAGACATAAATTTATTAAAACGTTAACAACGTAAATATCACAAGAGAAAATATGCAGCACTGAACAGAATGCGATCGTTGAATGTCTCGCGCTGGAGAGGAAGTGACGTCAACTGCTAGCGTGTTGCCAGTTCACCACAAACTCAGCGGGACAAAATTAACACTGTGTCATTACAACAAAGGGGGCAAATATCACGATGAAATAGAGCGCAAAAGCTGTAGAACGTTAAATTTACAAAATTCGATTTGAAAAACGATGAAAAGCATATAACTGTAATAAATATTAGAGTTTTTTAAGGAACTACCTTGTTTTATTGGTGAGAAAAGAGAGCGTAAGTACTGCTAAACCAACGATAGCAAAAGGGTCACGTGATTTTGACAACGCTGGAGCTAGTATTTCAGAGGGGAGACAGGTGGAAGTTGAGGGGCAGTTGATCGAAAAGGGAGGAGACATTTGCTTGTATATAGAAGCAAGACCCCAACTATCACCGGGTACCCAATTATAGGCCGTGCAAAGTCTGTAAAAATCACGTGACCCTTTTACTATCGTTGGCTGAGCAGTATGTATGCACATAATTTAAAATACATACTTAGGTTCTCTTTTCTCACCAATAATATTTTGCATAGTGTGAACTGAACTTTAACCTTGTTTTAGCATTGTTTTGCCCTTTTGAGCGGAAAATCACTCAAAAAAAACACCCCACAACTTTTATTGCACTCTAGGTTGATACAGTTCAGTGGATTAAACAGGAAACCAGGGGGGAAGTAAATATTTTGTTGGTGATACCGTTCCAACAACTCTTACTCCCCAAAGCAAACAACACTTACACTCAGGTGATACTTCGCCGTCCGCTCTGTTATCATCGATGATTAATAACAGCTCGCTCGGGTTGTTTTCTCCGATTTATTAGTTAATGACGTCCGCGTTTTATTTGCTCTTCCCCCAGATACATATTTCATTTCTGTCAACAGTTTGGCAACACTGATGGAGTGCTCAGAGTTATTAATAAACAGAGGACGGGTTTTTTATTGTTATTCTGTGCCCGAGCTGCATGATTAATGTGGGGAATGGACAGCTGAAGCTTTCACGCGAATAATTTTATTGATGCCAAAGATTTTAAGTTGAATATTTATTACAGCAGAAGTTGGTTGCGCAAACCAGGGTTTGAACTTATGTGATCACAATTAACTGCTAAAACCTGGTTTATTAGATTTTGAGTAAAATCGTGTTGGTTAAGTTGACAAGGGTTTGATTCCGGCCCAGAAATAAAGACTGTATTATGCCGCAAGGGAAATGCTACTTTTAATTTTTTTTAAACAGTTAATATTACAGTTAATATATTTGTGTCACTATATATATGTTGTATTTAACTCCAAGTGAGAGATGATTGCTAAAATTATGACGCAGCCTATTTTATGTTCACTCTAAATAAAGTATGTTTATTTTTAAAGTACTGCTTTATCATTGAATCCGGTCTGCCATAACATAATCCTATCAGGTTATGGGCCATAGGGAATTAGATAGGATAGAAAACTGAATTGAAGCCTGTTTTGGATCCTCGAAGTAACCTTGAGAGAAACGACGTAGATGAGTATATCGACTGGGGCCGCTCTGATTGCAAATTGACAGTTGCTGAGTTGAATCAACTTCAGAGAAAAGTATGGCCGAAATGGAAGACTCGTATCAAGCATTTGGATTTCCGAAGCTGAATAACTTCAACTACACAAGTTGGAAGGTGAACATGAAGGTACTTCTAATTGACAGAGGATCGTGGGGATTCATCACGGAAAAGGAGGAAGAACCGTATCCTGAGACTGCACCCGAGCGAGACAAAAGAGCGTACAATTGGAGGAAGGCAAGAAGCTATACTACGATATTTCAAGGTGTAGAGCCACAATTGCAACCGCTCATCTCCAACACGGAAAGCGGGAAAGAAGCCTGGCAGATTCTGAAGGAGAACTTTGAGCCGACGTCTCGTGCTCGTCTAGCTGGTCTAATTGATGAATTCTTTGACTTGAAGTTTGGAGAAGAAACGCAGATCGGATTATTTTGCAAGAAAGTCTCTGAGAAAAGAAGTCTCATTAAAGATGCTGGATTCGAATTACCGGAGATACTGGTTTGCTTTCAACTAATCAGAAGTCTACCACAAGAATACGACCAAATCGTTCAGATGCTATATCGCCTCCCAGATCAGGAATTCACAGTCAAGAAAGTAGAAGAGGAGCTCTTAATAGAAGCTGGGAGAGTACAGCAAAAGATGAAGGACAGAGGAGAGGATATTTTGGCAGACGCTTTTATAACCGCTAATACTGGAGGAAGATATCGTACAGCAGAGAAGCCGAATCGACCAAGTAAACACAGTGGACGCGTTCTGGACCTGAACCTGGGTAGTACAAAACAACAAAATAGACCTCGTCTTCATTGCAACTATTGTCAGAAGAAGAATCATGGCATAGAAAACTGTTTTCTTCGAAAGAGAAAGGAAGCAAGTAAAAATAAATTTGAAACTGCATTTAGTGAAGTTACAGACAAGGTAAACGTGAAAGTACCAGAGGCTTGTGCGACAGACCTAGAGGAAAGTCAGGATAAGATGGCTGAGTTTCTCATAGACTCCGCCGCCACGTCTCATTTCTGTAATCGTCGAGATTGGTTCTCTAACTACAGATCCATGAAGTCTACTCAAGCTCTTGTGGGAGATAAAAACAGTAAGTCTATTATATTAGGTATTGGTGATATTATGTTAAAGATTAAGCGTGAAAATGATTTTGCTTATTGGAAGTTAAAAGATGTTTTATATGCACCTAATATGAGACGAAATCTAATTGGAGGAGCTAAGATAGATATTGCTGGAATGAAAATTAAATGGGGTAATAGTAAAATGATCATAATTGGTAAATCTGGTAATTACTTTCTAACTGTACCAAGAGTTGATAATTTGTATATAGTAAAAGGGTTTCCTGAAGTAAACAGTTCTAATGAAACTCATAGTGCATTTAATACAAGTTTGAGTTTGGAATTGGCTCACCGGAGATTTTGCCATGTTAACATGAATCTTATAAATCAAATGTCTAAAAACAATTCTGTAAAAGGAATAGAAAATTTAAAAGGTAAACAAGAGTCATGTGAAACTTGTAGTGTTAGTAAGTCAACTAGAAGTAGTTTTACCACGATTCATGAAATACGATCAAAAAATGCTTTGGAAAAGGTACACATGGATTTATGGGGGAAAAGTCCAGTTAAATCTCATGGAGGTAATCAATACTTTTTGTCTGTTATTGATGATTACTCCAGGTATGTTGAAGTCTTTCCAATTAAAGACAAAACTGAAGTATTTGCATGTTTTAAGGATTATTTAACCAGAAATGAAAGACAATTAGGGGTTAAATTAAAGTGTGTCAGAGTTGACAACGGATTGGAGTTTTGTAATGAAAAATTCTTTAATCTATTTTCAAATTTAGGTATTAAGATGGAAAGAACATCGGTTTATACGCCGGAAGAAAATGGTGTATCCGAAAGGTTTAACCGCACTGCTCTTGAAGGTATACGTGCGATGTTACATGATAGTGGATTGCAACCGAAATTCTGGGCAGAAGCACTGCATTGCTTTGTTCATGTAAAGAACCGCAGTGAACACAAGCTAACTAAAGGTAAAACTCCCTTTGAAATCTGGACAGGATTTAAACCGTCGGTAAGGCATTTTAGGATTTTTGGATCATTAGCTTATGTGCATATTCCAAAGGTAAAACGGAATAAATTGCAATCAAACGCAAAAGTTGGAATTTTGATTGGTTATGCGAGAAAAACTAAAGGTTATAGAATATGGCTTCCTAAAGAACGTAAAACGGAGGAATCTATTCATGTTAAGATAGATGAGTCTAAAAACGGGGTAAAAACTCTTTTTGGTCAAAATAGTAAAGCTGAAAAACTATTTTTAAATGACAGTTTAAAAAGTCCTTTTGGTAATGATTTAGAAGACTTGGATGAACACGAACAGTCGTTCGAACCATCACAGTCGGGACATGATGAACTACAGGTAACTAAAGTTGAACAACCTAAACCTCTAAATACATCAGATTTGCGTAGAATAGAAAGACCTCGGAAAAGAAGCAAAAGAATCGATGTATATTACTATACTCCAGACAACGTTAGGTTGAGATCAAACAAGGATGCAAAATTGTATTGTGAAAAGAACAAAATTGAATTTGATGAGAAGCAATTTAATTTTAAACCGAATGCTAAAAAGGGTGATGTAAAAGAAATTGAAATTCCTGAGGATGATACATCTGATGATTCTACTTTAAGTGAGGAAAGTGTGAGTAATGAAAATTCACATGTGTATGACCATTTTGAAGATATCTTTCAGGAAGAAGTCTACAATACAGAGATTCCAAGAACGTTTGAAGACACGTTAAGGCTACCAGAGAAGAAAAAGTGGCAAGAAGCGATGACTGAAGAATTAAAAGTCATGAAGGAACGGAAAGTATGGGATCTAGTTGAAAAACCGAGAGATGCAAAGATTTTAGGTAATCGATGGGTATTTTCTGTAAAAAGAAATGAAAAAAATGAAATTGAAAGGTACAAAGCCAGACTTGTATGTCTAGGTTATGCTCAACGAAAGTTTCAGGATTATAATGACACTTTTTCACCTGTTGTTAATTTTTCAATAATCAGATTTTTGTTTATTCTATTAGTTTCAGTATTGTGCTGGAAACATGTACAAGTGGATGTCAGGGCAGCTTACCTGTACGGAAATCTGACTGAAACGATCTACATGCAACAACCGCCTGGTTTTACTGAACGTAATTCTGAAGAAAAGGTATGTCTTTTAAATAAGTCTATATACGGACTACGACAATCAGGAAGGATGTGGAATAAGGAGATTGACACAATCTTAAAATCTCTTGATTATGAAAGATTAATGTGGTCAAATTGCGTTTACAAAAAGGAAAATGTAATTCTAGTATTATACGTAGATGATATTTGTCTATTCAGTAAGACTCAATTAATTTTGGAAGAAAGTGTAAAACAGCTTGAGAGTAAGTTGGATATTAAAAATTTGGGAAAAATTAAATACTTGTTGGGAATTAATTTTGAAGATGATAATGATCAAACTTATTTACATCAAAGAACTTATATAGAAAAACTAATGAAAAGATTTGATCAATTACCCAGAAGTAATGTTAGTCTACCTTTGAAAGTTAACTTTAAGTTAAGTGTAGAAAATCAAGAAGATTTGGAAAGTGATCTTATGATTAAATATCCCTATAGAACTCTCATTGGATGCTTATCCTTTATTGCAAGTAGAAGTCGTCCGGACATTGCATATGCTGTAAATATAATGTCTCAATTTTCGAACTGTTATAACTTTCAACATTGGAATATTGTTGTGGATTTATTAAACTATGTTTTCAATACAAGAAATTATCGTATAAATCTATCAAATGTGGAAAACTCATATCTGATTGCTTTTTCAGACGCTAACTGGGGAAGTCAGCTCAGTGAAAGGCATTCTACAAGCGGGCATATTATTTATTTTGCCGGTGTTCCATTTAGTTGGAAATGTTCAAAGCAAAAATGCATAGCACTCAGCTCAATGGAAGCAGAATTTGTAGCCCTTACAGATGCCGTTAAGGAATTGGTGTGGTTTTCTAACGTGTATTATGAATTGGATGCTTATTCATATAAAATTCCTATTTTGTTTTCTGATAATCAATCAGCAATCTTTTTTTGTAGGAATAGTGTTGAAAATTCTAAGAGTAAGCACATAGATGTTAAGCTACATTTTATTAGAGAATACTTAGAAGATGGTAAATTTGAGCTTAAGTTTGTTAGCAGCAAAAGTAATAATGCTGATTTTCTTACTAAACCTCTTCTTAAGAATAATTTTCAAAAAGTTATTTTGAAATTGTTTTCATAACTTTATTTATGGACCGTGGGGCCGATTGTTGGTTAAGTTGACAAGGGTTTGATTCCGGCCCAGAAATAAAGACTGTATTATGCCGCAAGGGAAATGCTACTTTTAATTTTTTTTAAACAGTTAATATTACAGTTAATATATTTGTGTCACTATATATATGTTGTATTTAACTCCAAGTGAGAGATGATTGCTAAAATTATGACGCAGCCTATTTTATGTTCACTCTAAATAAAGTATGTTTATTTTTAAAGTACTGCTTTATCATTGAATCCGGTCTGCCATAACATAATCCTATCAAATCGTAAAAATAGAGTCTGGTTTAAGATATAAAACCCATGATTGGATTTTGGCTTTAATTGGTTTTAATTCTAAATACTGATTAATTTAAAGCGATACAATTTTCCTCCGATAATAATCATTAATTCATGATGAAAAATATTTCGATCAAAAAATTGAACCTAAACAGCGCGGTCGTCGATCCAGCACGGCTCCAAAAAGGCACTTTTCCAGACCATCACCTTTACCTTTTGACACAAAATGTCAAAAGGTTGGTGATTTTCTAAAAAGTATCACGCAAGATCCCCTCGTGGTGCCACTGGGGGGTATGGGAGTCCGCCCCCAGAAGAAAATTTTAGTAGGGTAAGGGGGGGCACTATCCAGAGTACGCCCCCCCCTTGCATCCGCGCCTGAAACAGCGCCAAAACATCGTTCACACCTCTTCAAAAATGCTAATCTAACTTTTCGACGATAGGCGTTCACTTCAGTATTTTTCAGAATGATCTAGGTATCGCTCTATACATATATATAGGCAATTTAGCAATCTTTCATGCAACAAATATATTTTTAGCTAGCTATTTTACTTTTTTTGACAAAATGTTTTCATCATAAACATCTGCCCAAAACCGTATCACTAAAGAGTAATCCTTGAATTCTAATCAAACCAATTTAAAATTTTTTACACAAACCAGAAGCTCAATTTCAAAGTAATAATAAAATTTAATAACCTAAGTTTATATTTTTTTATAAAAACTAGGGGGCTCTGCCCCCTGCTCGCTATCGCTCACCAACCCCCGGAACTGCTTCGCAGTTCTTTGAAGATCGCTTCGCGATCTTAGCGAGCAGAGCTCGTTTGTTTCATCTCAACTATCCAAGTACAATCTGGAACTTGTCTGCTTATAGTCTGTTCATTTAGAATAGGTGCCTGAAACAGGATGAAAAACGCTCAATAATGCTTAATAATGCTCATCAGACAACTTCTGTGACCGATTGTTTTTACAGTATTTTAACTACTTCTGCTTAGGCTGCCTTGTCATTGCAGAAGAAAATTTTTTCGACAATAATTGGAATAATAACGCTTCTAATACATTACGTCTCAGGCGCTAATTCTAAATGAACAGAGTATAGTTAATGATAATTTAATATCGAAACTTTTTATCTCTCAAACTTTTCAATAATTTAATTCGGATCATTACCACGAAAATATCAAAATAAAACTCTTACTGAAATATTTCTTTTTAAATTACCAATAATTTAATGAATAGAGGGCTACCACCCCCTGCTCGCTTACGCTCACCAACCCCCGTAACTGCTATGCATCTCTTCACAGATCGCTAAGCGATCTGTAATATCTGCAATCGATCTTTAGCAGAGTAAAACAAACTTCCCGAAAATCCTCTTCTTTTCATCGGCACAAATAACACTCAATAAAGTTAAATTCTTTATTTCTCTAGTGGTTCAAAAAATATCGAAGTATCTTTAAAAGAGTATTAACCAAGTCTATACTATAACGCTAGCAAACTTAGAGCCGAAATCTGCATCTCAAAACTTTTAAATTTAAATATCCTGCTCGCGACAATCTAGTGAACAGGCAAATATAAAATTTAAAAACATTAAACACGTCTGATAAAGACCTACTAAAACTATGAAAAAAATAAAACTTTGATGCTTAATAATTCCAAAACTAATTAGAATTTTTTAAAGAACTAAAAGCCAATCTCTTTCTAAAAAATATTAATATAAGTGTTTAAAAAATCATATTGATACCGTGATTCGTTTTCATTTTAGATAGAAAAAAAGGAAAAAGTGTCAAAAATTTCGAAAATTAAAAAATTAATTACTCTAAACCAGTGGTTCCCAACAGGTGGTCCGCGGACCACTGGTGGTCCGTGAGGCCTTCAGAGGTGGTCCGTGAGAATATTTTTAAAAAGCTTATCCAAAAAATGTGTGGAAACTTTTAAAAAATAGTTTTCCTAATCACACATTCCAGGAAATAGTAAAAACACTACACAGATACAAAAACTTAAGTAAAAAATAATACGTCACATAAATTAAAAAAATTTTTGCTCTATTTTTCTCCTATGAATCATTTGTTCATTTCTATTATTTTGCACAGTTTTATTCAACAGTAGTTTATTACAGAGTAGAAACGAAATGTGATGATGTGGGAAAGATTTGCATCAGATTAATTAAAACTGAGAGGGGTCGGGGTGGGGCTAATAAAGAATCGAATGATCGGACTTATACTTGGTTTGATACGAAGCGAAGCGTGCAAGTGTTGAAAGATACTTCAAACTGGGATGTTATGGTCAGACAGAGGGTCTTCGAGAAATCGTGGTATGAAAAGAGGAAAATTCTGAGATACATAGGGTTTGATACAAATAGGGATAAAAATAGAGATACAAATAGGTTTCTTCGAAGATATGAGAAACATTTACTGCCGAAAATGCGAAAGTTTTTGAACACATAAATTATTTTCTATTTTAATGGCTCCTTTGAAATAGTTATATTGACTTTTGATGCGGTTTCTTTCGAGAGAACATCAGCCTCACCCACCTCGCCAATAGAATTTCCTCTGCCACAACTAAATTCCTGGTTATCTCATTCGTCCTGCAGTTTAATTTAAAGCTAATTACTTTCTTTCAAATTTAAATATACTAATAATATATTACCTTATTTGTTGGTAATAAAAAAGAAGAAAAATAACTATTTTATACTGTTGTTTTTTTAAACCTGTAACTTAATAGACTGTTAATAGATAAAAAGACTTGATAAAAATGGTTAAATGGTCTTTTATAAAAGGTATGTTTTTAAATAATTATAATATACAGGGTGTATCTGAAATGGTGCAACAAACTTTCAGGGATGATAGTACTCATCAAGACGAACAAGAATCGGTATAGAAAGGGGGGTCCCAGACCAAATCCCAGGGAGTTAAAAATGGAGCGACACCCCAAAAAATCATTGAAAAATTCAATTTGTAGAAGAACTACTATTGGTAAAAACTTAATTATGGTCTCAAAAATTGTGGTTTAATATGATCTTTAAAATTACCTCAAAAGTCTTCACTTTAAAATTTGTCTTATTATGAAAAAAGTTAAAAAACACAAAAAATGTGAAAACTCAACAAAAACCTTATTTTGTATTTCGAAATCATTTCTTTTGATTTGATAATCTGAAAGATCATAGTTGAAAACCCTTAAGTCCAAAGTTTCACGTAAATGCAATCAATATTAAACGCTTGAGATCCTGTTAAAGTTTGTTTTTTGCGTGCGCTAACAGCTGTTCTGAAAACAGCTCTAAAAAACTGCTTGCGCACCCAAAAAACAAACTTTAAAAGGATCTCAAGCGTTTAATATTGATTGTATTTACGTGAAACTTTGGACTTAAGGGTTTTCAACTATGATCTTTCAGATTATCAAATCAAAAGAAAGGATTTCGAAATACAAAATAAGGTTTTGGCTGAGTTTTCACATTTTTTGTGTTTTTAACATTTTTCATAATAAAACAAATTTTAAAGTGAAGACTTTTGAGGTTATTTGAAAGATCATATTAAACCACAATTTTTGAAACCATAATTAAGTTTTTACCAAAAGTAGTTGTTCTACAAATCGAATTTTTCAATGATTTTTTGGGGTGTCGCTCCATTTTTAACTCCCTGGGATTTGGTCTGGGACCCCCTTTCTATACCGATTCTTATTCGTCTTGATGAGTACTATCATCCCTGAAAGTTTGTTGCACCATTTCAGATACACCCTGTATAAAATTAATGTAATGTTATTTTTTTCTTTTAATAGATTATTTGATTTTCTAAGTTCTATTTAGAAACATAGTAAGACTCGGTTTCCCCGACTTCAGAAAAAAGTCAAAATTTTAGACCCTCCATGAGAAATGAATGCACTGAAAAAAGTTAAAATTTTGAAGATACAGTTAGGGATAGAGATGGTCCGCGGCGGTTCAAATTTAAGTGAAGTGGTCCGTAGACATATTTGAGTTGGGAACCACTGCTCTAAACCAAATTCGAAATTCGAAAAAAGGGCGACGTAGTGCACATCTTCATACTTCAGAGTATTAGGCTGCAAAAAATCATAGTTGTGCTGCTAATAGATTTCGCTGAACTGGATTACGCGGCGAAAAAAGAAAAACTTCAACTTTGACCTTAAAAATACCCCAGTACTAGTTATCACATCAGTTAGCTTTTTGTTCGAGAATGTGCCCCAATTATTCCTCTACAAGCCTTTCAAATTTCATAAATTTCTATCCAGTAGTTTTTGCGATAGAAGAGTTCAAAGAGTTGAAAAATTATATTTTCTGAAACAGCGGCGGCAGCGGTGACAGTAACTTTTTTTTAATATAGAGAGAAACGATTTATCTCTATATTAAAAAAAAGTTACTGTCACCGCTGCTGCCGCCGCCGCTGCCGCCGCCGCTGTTTCAGAAAATTTAATTTTTCAACTCTTTGAACTCTCATATCACAAAAACTACTCGATAGAAATTCATGAAATTTGAAACGTTTGTAGAGGAATATTTGGGGCACATTCTCGAACAAAAAGCTAACTGATGTGATAATTATTACTGGGGTATTTTTAAGCTCAAAGTTGAAGTTTTTCTTTTTTCGCCGCGTAATCCAGTTCAGCGAAATCTATTAGCAGCAGAACTGTGATTTTTTGCAGCCTAATACTCTGAAGTATGAAGATGTGCACTACGTCGCCCTTTTTTCGAATTTCGAATTTGGTTTAGAGTAATTAATTTTTTAATTTTCGAAATTTTTGACACTTTTTCGTTTTTTTCGGTCTAAAATGAAAACTAATCACGGTATCAATATGATTTTTTAAACACTCATACTATTATTTTTTAGAAAGAGATTGGCGTTTAGTTCTTTAAAAAATTCTAATTAGTTTTGGAATTATTAAGCATCAAAGTTTTATTTTTTTCATAGTTTTAGTAGGTCTTTATCAGACGAGTTTAATGTTTTTAAATTTTATATTTGCCTGTTCACTAGATTGTCGCGAGCACGGATATTTAAATTTAAAAGTTTTAAGGTGCACATTTTTGCTCTTAGTTTGCTAGAGATATAGTATAGACTTGGTTAATAATATTTTAAAGATACTTCGATATTTTTTGAACCACTAGAGAAATAAACAATTTAACTTTATTGAGTGTTATTTGTGCTGATGAAAGGAAGAGGATTTTCGGGAAGTTTGTTTTACTCTGCTAAAGATCGATTGGAGATATTACAGATCGCGAAGCGATTTGTAAAGAGCTGCATAGCAGTTACGGGGGTTAGTGAGCGTAAGCGAATAGGGGGCGGTAGCCCCCTATCCATTAAATTATTGATAATTTAAAAAGGAATATTTCAGTAAGTTTTATTTTTATATTTTCGTGGTAATGATTCGAATTAAGTTATTTAAAAGTTTGAGAGATAAAAAGTTTCAATAATAAATGATCATTAACTGTACTCTGTTCATTTAGAATTAGCGCCTGAGACGTAATGTATGAGAAGCAGTTGTTATCCTAATTATCGTCGAAAAAAAATTCTTCTGCAATGACAAGGCAGCCTAAGCAGAAGTAGTTAAAATACTGTAGAAACAATCGGTCACTGAAGTTGTCTGATAAGCGTTATTAAGCATTATTGAGCGTTTTTGATCCTGTTGTAGGCGCCTATTCTAAATGAACAGACTATAAGCAGACAAGTTCCAGGTTGAACTGAATAGTTGAGATGAAACAAGCGAGCTCTGCTCGCTAAGATCGCGAAGCGATCTTCAAAGAACTGCGAAGCAGTTCCGGGGGTTGGTGAGCGATAGCGAGCAGGGGGCAGAGCCCCCTAGTTATAAAAATAATTATTAAATTGTTTTTGACCTTTAACAAATCACAAATGTACTGACCATTCCTGCAGTTCCCTCAAAATAAATGAACAAATTGTAAGACATCCTACAGTGAACTAACCTATAAAAAACAATTATATCCTCAAAATAAACTAAACCACTTGGGGTACTATTCAATTTATGAAGTAAATGCGTCGTTAACCAGAAAGCAAGCAAACCTTCACGTTCACGAAAATTTCCCCTTATTGCTACAACTTCTCTTATTAATTTTCAAAACCACTTCTTGTTATTAACTTTCACTTCTTCCTCGTATATTAAAAAGACAAACACACGTCCTGTCCACTAATCCGGAAAATCACAGAAATTTCAACGAAAAAAAATCTCAGGAAACATGAAACAGGGGAAACTCCATCTTAATCTTTTTCGTGATTCTTTGCGGAATTGTTTCATCGGACTTGACGTCTTTTTTTGTAGTTTTATTTGGACCTGATTAATTTTGTTCCATTACTTCTTTCCGATTCTTAATTTCCATCGGATCTTTTTGGGAAAGAAGAAGCTTTTCTCCAGACGGGTATTAAATTGCAATTCGTGATGAAACGTGTTTTTTTAATTGTGGCTTGACGAAAGCTTTTTTGTTTCAAAATACGAATTCTGCTGAGAATTTCAGAATCAATAATACACTAGGATAGTCCCATTTTTCATTACAACCAAAACTGATGCAATCAATTATGGTTATGGATGATTCACACAATTAAATTATCCACGTTCTTTGGAAGAAGCTTTATTCACTTGATTTGTATATAGTAATTAGTTCTAATTCTTTTAAGATCATGCTTTTATTCAAAAGAATTGTTCGAGCAAATGCCAATGAAATGTTTATAACTAGGTATATGGTTATCGGAAAAGTAATTTTCAATCTTTTAGATTAGAAAAAATACAGAGGTATTTAAATTCAACCAAAAACTCTATATCAAGTAAAACTTTTCTTAAGTTATGTATTGATTTCGGATTTCACATTTTTTAAAAATCTTAAAAAATTTTAAAAATCCTGTGGTATCACCTTTTGAAAGAGTTAACTTAGGTGAAAGTCCTTAACGGTAACCAAGTTGACGCTATTTTAGAGCCGATCTGTTTTTTAAAGCAGAATTTGAATTTAATAATTACGACTGATCCCCAAAACCTGGTATACTGATCAAATTTTGAGTAAAATCGTAAAATCGGCCCTTGTTTAGGGCAAAAAAAATCATGATCATATTTTGAAATTTATTGGTTTAGATTAAAAATAATAATTACATCTTAAAGACACTGTTTTACTTCAAAAATAATGTTTAATTTATGATGAGAAACATTTCGATCAAAAAATAAACTCAAAAAACGCCAAACTCATAGTTTACACCTCGACAATCTAATTTTTTGAGGATATAGGGGTTCTTTTTCAATTACTTTAAGCATATAGTTTAAGTAGTTTTCTTTAATGTATTTCTCCGTCTCGTTCCTTTTTTCGATCTTTCACGTGATTAATAGGATTTTCATTATTTGGAGTAAAATATATCTCAGAAAGTATGAACACAGATTATCATTAAAATTACGACCACCGATGTTCTGATGTTCTTTGATTTTCTGATCTTCAAACGATGATCCATGTTTGATGAAAAACTATGCCTTATTTTAAAAAGAGGTTAAATAAAATTTTGATTCGATTTTGAGTGGGTACTACTTTATCTGCCTCTATTATTATCGATTTCCAACCCGTTTCCTGTTACCAAGGCGAGGCTACTATCTTCAACACTAAGTACAAACACTAGTAATACTTTCAATGCGTCTCATCGTTAAAAAAAATTGAAAACAAATTGAAAGAACACTCTTAAGTGGAACAAAACAACAAATCCCTTGGATTATTATTAATAAATATAACGGTACCTACATCCTGGGAAAAGGTTTATCCATGTAAAGAAACAAGCCTGCGCAATTTCGTAAAGCCTTTTCCAATATCATTAAAACCCTCATGGGGTTTCTTATTATTCAGAAATAACTTAATAAACCATATCAGTATTTCTGACATCCGGACTTTCCAATTAGGGAATGAATATTCCTTCAAATAAATTTTGCTCCAAGGGCAAAAAAAATATCGCTTGAACATATCCCTGTAACGTTTTATTGCAGTACAACTGTTTTTATCAGTGCTTTTTTGTATCACAAAAACAATAGCGAGGTTTTTAGCTCGAAAACGAAGTCAATTTATGGGAATACGTCAAATGAAAATGGTTTTTTGTTCAGAGAATTCGAAAACTACTTTTAGAGTAATTTAGTGGACACGCAAAATCATTACGTTAGAGATATGTTGTGGGGATGATTAAAAAAATAGTAGAAGAGGTATAAAAATAGTTTGATAAAGCATTTTATTGTTCTTATGAAATGTATTTTAACTCTTTTTCGTAGTTTATAGTTTGTTAGTTCTAAGTAAAGAAAAGAAAATTTGAATCTATTTATATATTCGTCACTAAAATTTCAATTATCAATGTCATTGTCTGGAGTTGAAATCGTTTATTTAAAATGAAATAGAATTCTCATTTCGTTTTCAATTTATTTCTTTTTTTCAAATCAGTGGGTAAAATTTTTAGCATGGATTCTTTTCAAAAGCAAAGTTATTTTTATTTCTTATAACAAGTTTGTTTTTAATTCAAAGTTATTAAATATAGCTATTGAATAATGAATGAAAATATATTGAAAAGCTATGTTTGAATTTGAAATTTTATTTCGAGAAAATTGTTTTGAGGGAATTTTTTGATGCTTTATTAAGTATTAGAAGTCACCCTTAATTATAAGAACATATTAATAGAAAGTTTTACATCTTTCTTTCAGAAACATTTTATATAACTGACATAGGTCATTAAAATTTGAAATATTGAAACTCATATTTAAATTCAAGTTGTATAGTTTGTTTTATTTTTGGCATCTATCAATGAATTGTTATTATTCATTTAATTCATTAAATGCACACATGTGAAAATGGAAAACAAAATCCTCGTATCAAAAAAATCTTCTAAAAATTTATACGCTCGAAGTTCCCTTGTTTTTCCAAAACAAATATGCCGCAATATTTAGCATTAGCACCTAAAATTTATAACCAACTTCATTTAGATTTACAAAACATTGAGAAACATATAACCTTTGAACATGAACTTTGAATTTTCTTTCAAACTTTGAACATTATTTTTTAATTAAGCCGTGCGACAATAACAAAAACCCGGTATTATTGATGTTTTTTTTTATTTCTGAGCATAAATATTGAAGTAATGATAAAATTATTTAGCGTTTGTGTTTATTTTGTTTTATTTGCCTCAACATTTGCAGTGCATGTGCATTTATAAATGTCACGGGCAAAGTGACACAAATTCGGGCAATATTAATAATTCCCCCGTATTTCGAGCTTGTTAAATATCATTGATTAATGCCACTTAATTAATCTTATTGCCCGTCTCGATTCGCGAATCATAATGTCGTAGATAAAGAGTTTATAAAGCTATGCTATGTCATTCGTTTTAATTTATCCTATGATAGAGGAAATACTAATATTATCTTTCATTAGCTATAAAGAACATGACAGTTAATACCTTTGATTAACTTATCATAAACGTAAGAATAATGAAAACAGCAAATCCCACAGATATCTATCTACCCCACATACTTTTCTACCAACGAAAGAATTACAGAACAAAATGTTTCCCGGTGAATGCGAACTCCCCTTTGATGTAAGACGCCGTGCAATCAATGCTCATAGAACCCGGGCCTAAAGTAATTGCAGTACAACTCTACTACACGAACCGAACCCTAGTACCTCTTCACTCGTAGTAGTATAATAGTACTACACAGGGCGAAAGGTACTACAATAGAGGTAGTAAGGATTAGTTCTCGATTTCTTCTCCGATGGAAGAGAAACACAGAAAAGAAACTAATTTACTCTCAGCTAGGTTCGGAGGAGAGCCAGTAAATTAGATTCTTGAATCCAATCCCGTTCTATGGAACCCCCTTATGGAACGTTACGCATTCCTGTTTTTTTCCCTTCTTCTGAAGAATGTAAACAATTTCGCGCTGAGTCAATTTGAGTCAAGACGAGTTGAGGTGTTTTTTGCGATTTTTTTTTGTCGGGAAGAAGAGGAAGACGCGAATTTTTATCTCGATAAACAGCGCACTTGTTAAGCCTTTCATTCCTAGTCGCTCTAAGTTTTCTATTGGATCCAATGACTATCACGGGCGGACTAGGAATGAAAAGGTTAATGGTGGATGCCTTATTAGGGCAGCGAATTTTCAGGTTTGTTTGAGTTTAATAAAGGTTTTGAGCTGGAAGAATGTTGACAAACTTCGCTCTGGTGCAGCGTTAAAATTTCGAACCCGTTTATGCAGTTTCAGAGTGTATGGGAACAATTTTCAATTACCTGTTGTGTAAAAAACTGTTTGGTGTGGGCTATGTTTGAAGATTTCATAAACAGATGTGTTTTCAATTACTTTACACACGGAATTTCAATGACGAACTACACCACAGTGTACCCTCTATACCTCAAAGTCTTGGGAATATTTAAAAATTGGAACTTTTGAATTTCAAAGATAAATATTTTTCACCCGAAATAGAAATTTCGAAAATAGTGTGTTTAATTTTAAATTTTTAAGTAACTGAGAACAATCGATATGATATTTTTCTATTGAACCAGTTATTTTGAATTTGAATTGAATTGTTGAACATGATAAAAAAATAAACAATAAATACAACAAACATGGTGGCAAAAGCTGCGCTTAATTCACTTAGGTATTTCAAAGAAAGTTCCTATGTTTGGGTGTCTTGAAATAAAATCGTGTATTCCCAGACTTGAATTCATGAATATTATTAGTCCCTTTAAGTATTACGTTTATTTTTTTAAATGGTCCCAAAAATGAATGTGATTTGCATGGTTACAGAACAAACATGATCTTACTAAAGATTTTTATTTTTGACCTGTAAAAATATATCTGGGCAAGGCGCAAAATTTCGAGATTAGAAAATTGTATTTTTTATTTTGCTTATTTTGATTGTGTATTTTATTTAAATTTAGTATTTACATTGTAAATATAAAATTTCCCCAGATCATAGAGGAATTATATTTTTTAAATGATTTAAAAACAATAAAATTCATTATAAATATTGATACAGATTGTTATTATGTTGTGATAAAAAGCATTACACAGTGTAACTTTTCACTTGCATGTTATGTAAATCATTTTTACTAAAACTCAAATACCGAGAGAGGCTGTAGTTGGTGTGTTTTACATTAAAACATGAAGAAAAGATTTAATTTGTTTAGTTTAAGTAAAACAACGCCAAAGTAAAAACGAAACCCAAAGACATACAAACAAACAGAAGCAGTGCAAATAGCAAAAAAGACGAAGTAAAATGTTACAGAAAGACATCCATAATAAAACTACTCCAGAATATCTCCCGAAAACTCATTTCAGGATCTGAGAGAGAGAGAGAGAGTTAGCAACACAGAAAGAACAAAAATTAAACTCACAAAGATGTCTTTTTTGATTCTGTGTTGCTTAAAGAAATAGCAAAACAAACATTAGCGATGATAGCGAAAATGGAGAATTACCGCGCTATTTTCATTTCATAAAAAGCCAAGGGTTGAGCCGAATTATATTGCAATTTTCGCGCAAAAAGAAGTGGAAACATTTGTTTTGTGCTTTTTGAATTGGAGAGAAGAGAGGGCGAGAGACTCGGGATCGCAGTCAGTTTCTTTCGTATTGTTTTCGTGGATTTCTTGCTTGTTTGCTTTCTGATTGTGTTTCTGGGAGACAGAGGTAGTGGAAGTAGTTTTTCCCTGGTCAGCCATGTTTGTCTTTGGTAAGAAGAATGAATCTTCCCTTGAAGTATTTGTAGAGAATGTTTTTCTTTTACATTCGGGAATAAATTTAGAAATTAGAGCTAGGTATTTTTAATTCACATTTATTAAATGTAACGAGATAAAATCGAAATGACGTATTATTGGCTCAAAAATTTTTTAAAAACTTAAAAAAATACTTTAAAAATTTTTAAAACTTTTCTTTAAAACTTTTTAGATTATTGACCAGAAATTTTATAAATCCGTTTCTTTTTTGCCGAGTATAAAACAAAATTATGTCCCGTTTAACTTAGCCACCACTCCTAGTAAATTATAAAACAATTGATAAATATCTTGGAAAACTTGAGATTAAGATTACAAACTATGCATTCAAAGGGCTATATTGGCATTCATAGGCAGGCTTTGTGCATGCCGGTGGATTAGAACACGCTTTAAAACATAGGAATCGGTTTAAGGATTTATCTTTGGTCCTGTAAAAATTAGGAACCAAGATGAAATGTCGGGACTAAACGTCCCGTTCGGCCAAAAGTCCTGTCGGTCGAACGTCCCGTTCGGGCAAGTTGTCTTTCGGTCCGGTGGCGTTCGGGAAAAAGGCGCTTCGGTCTGTTCAGTCTTTCGGTCTAACGAGACACACCCATCGTTTCAGTCTCATTTCCATCTCGTGTTACCCCTCTCGGCACCAGAACATCAAAAAGGTGAAAAAAAACTTTTTTTCTTCTTCTCAATAGATCCAAAATGCCCCTATAATTTGTCTGGAATTTTTTTTCCTTGTGTGCACTCCTTCCTAGTTTTTTTATGAGCCTCATATGAGGCCATATGGGCCATATTTTTTTCATTTTAACAGAAAATACTTGGTTTGGAACTTATTAAAAGACATGGCATAATATTAGACGATTGCGAAATAAGAAAATATCTACCAACCTATAAAAATGTTCTACAGAAGCTAGTATCTAGCTAGTATTTTCTCTTCACAAGCATCACAGCTTAAAATGTAAACACTGAGGTATAATAATCTTGCTGCCATTTAGGAACGAATTCAGAAACCATGTAGAAGTCTCATATGTGATCTACATGAATCAGTGAAGTCACTGATTAAAAGAAAATAAATTGCGTGTTTACATCATACCAAAATTGAGCTCATAAGTAGGAGCCTCATATGAGGCCCAGGGTGGCGAGAGGGTTAAAGTTTCTGAATACGGCCTTGAAATTTGCGAACAAAAATTTCGGTCTTATTTTGAGTTTTTCTCGGTCTCCGTAATCATCAATTTCAAACCCTGATAAAAGCCACGGGGCTTTACTTACTGCCCGTGGTGTACAAACAATATAACAAATTTTCCAGATATCCTACCTCCATCCATCTCAACACAAGGTCCGCGGGTCCATCAATACAGCTTACCCCCAAACCCAATAAGCCCCACCGTGGGTCTACACGTGCGCTACAATACACAACCCCAGAACAATCCCTCTTCATTCACCTTCCCCCTTCTACCTGCAGCACGTTTCGAACGAAGTCAAAATCTGGAGATTAATGTCCGAAGTTCGAGCGGCGATTGTTTCCCCTTCGACTTGTGCGGAATTGATTTCTGGGGTAGATTTTTCAGATTAAAAGTAGTGGCCGGGAGGTTGTTGCTTAGCGAGGGGCTTTCAATGGAGTAAAATTCGCTTTGACTGGAATTTAGATGGAGTGACTGGTTCTTGGTGGAAATTTGGAGTTAGCTTCATGTGGGTTAGATTTTCTGGGACTGTTAAGCGTTGTATTCACTACTAAAGTTAGTGTTGAATGCAGGAGCAATCTTAAAACGACAGTCTCAAAAATGAGTAAAAATTAATGTATGTCACGCACTCAAACAGGTTCCGATCCAAATTTATTCAAATTTGAAAACATGCATGTTCTCATTTTTGAAAATGTGCCGATGCATAATAAAGAAGCATCATGTACTCATTTTTTAATTCTTCCATGACATTCTTTTAACCCTTTTGCACCGGCTGGGACATATTCTGTCCCACGGTGGAAAAATTTTGAAATTAAGACTGAGGAAACATTATGTTCCAGTTTCTGAAAAACTTTTTTTTAAACAAACAAACAAATTTATTGAACTACAAATAAAAAAATTAACAAATTCAAAACTTCAAGGAACAGAATAAAAAGCTCCTTTGTGCCTCCAAACATATCATGATCCAATGGATATCTCATCGCAGTTGCCCCCCAGGAGCTCAAACAAGTGCAAAAAATGAACTTTTCTGATTCCCTTCCCGTATCGAAAGGGTTAAAGAGGGTGCAATGTGTTACAGTTACTATGACGTGGGAAGTAGACCAGTAGGTTGAGTGCGACGTCACAACGTTGTATTACACGTTGTTCCATCAGCTTAGTGTTAATATCGGATACATTAATTTCAATTTTCAAATATAAACAAAAAATAAGCATAATTTGAGTGATGACTATTAAATTGTTTGAAACTGAGTCTGGTGTTTCAAAATTGAAAGCATTGGGACTTCATATTTGAACCAAAAAGTTTCAAACCAAAATTATAACAGCGACTTATACCCCGTTCGCACTGGCCTTTATTTTCGTTTGCACTTTGTTGTCATGGAAACAGACAAAATCGCCCCATCTTTTGAAAACGGCGTTTGCACTGACAAGGGGCGAAAATAAGCATTTTACTGTGTGTAAACAATAACAGCATGATTTGTAAAATAATTAAAAATTTAATTTCTCAATACAACTTAAAACTAATGAATGAAATCACCAAAAATACAAGTAAAATACATAAAAGATTATTAATTGACTAGTGAATTGATTGGTGTGTTTCCATGACAACAAAGTGCTAACGAAAATAAAGGGTCTTTTTTCTGCCAGTGCGAACGGGGTATTACTCAAATTTTAAACTGGCATTTCTCTCAGTGTGTAATTGGTAGTTGAAAAAGGCAAAAAAAATTTTAAGCGAATCAGAGTGGCAAAAAATCTTGATTCCAGATTTATCTTAGGCCAAGTTAGTTGTGTATACAACCGTTAACAGTCCCAGAGAATATACCAAAAATAATTTCCCTACCTGAAGCTATATCTAAATTTCCATCAGTCTAGTGGTCCAGTACACTTTAAATTCACCACTAACGGCCGTAGTCACCAGTATCTTTGACGTGCGATTGATCAGCACCAGCAGTCAAGCTTCTGATTAGCAGCTGGAGAAGGAAAACTTGTTTTCTACCAATCGCGGCCGTATTAACCAGCGCGAGCCGATCCATAGATTATTCACTGATCCTACAAACCATGATCGTGGTTTTTCCGATGGTTGTTATCGACGAACAACCGACAATCATGGTTTCTTCAAACAGCAGTTTTGTATGTAACGCCACTTCTGATTGGACCGCGATGACGCCAGCTATCGAGTCCGGGATGCGTATATCCGAACCCTCAAGCGTGCAACGCATTGGCGCGGTTTGAAGAGCGCCGCACTGTTTGGCGCTAAATATGGGCACGCGAATCAAGGTTACACGCGAATGCTTTTACGCCGCCATAGCTTTCGAGTCGAGATCGAACCATCAAACGGTGTACAAAATCTAAACCAGTGGTTCCCAACAGGTGGTCCGCGGACCACTGGTGGTCCGTGAGGCCTTCAGAGGTGGTCCGTGAGAAGATTTTTAAATAACATCCAAAAAATAATGTGTGAAAATTTTTAAAACAGTTTTCCTAATCACACATTCCATGAAATAGTAAAAACACTACTGATACAAAAACGTAAGTAAAAAATCATACGTCGCTATAAAAATAATGTAATGTTAATTTTTCTTTTAAGTTTAATAGATTATTTGATTTTCTAAGTTCTATTTAGAAACATTGTAAGACCGGTTTCCCTTACTTCAGAAAAAAGTCAAAATTTTAGACCCTCCATGACATGAGGAATGAATGCACTGAAAAAAGTTAAAATTTTGAATATACAGTTAGGAATAGAGATGGTCCGCGGAGGTTGAAATTTAAGTGAAGTGGTCCGCAGACATATTTGAGTTGGGAACCACTGATCTAAACAAACGCTTGCTTTGCAACCAAATTTTAACAAAATAGTTTAACTCGTAGCTTATTATATTCAAGGCTTCTAAAAAGAACTTAATTTTCTTTAATAAAACATTTGAAGAACGTAATTAAGGTTATGTGTTTATGTAAGAAATTGTGTAAACTTTCGTGAAACTTTTTGTTTACAAGGTTTACATTCTATTCTTTATCCTATACTTTTTTTTATCACCGCTTGGCTGTAAATTAGTTCATAAATATATATAAAATTAACTTTAAGAAGTAGCTACACTATCCCCACTCTCCTACTTAATTTAAAGACCTTTGTGTAAATAGAATTCCTGACACATTAATAATTCAAGGTTTATTACTTTTTTGGTACATATATATTATCCTGTCAACTGTTCAGTGACCGTCACATTCAGCAGCTCAGCTATAGAACATTCAGTGAACTTTGATAACATTTTTAGTAGCTATATAGTGATAGGAATTTCATCCAAATAATTTCCTCGTTTGAAGTCATAATGAATAAAATTTTTTTATAAAACTATGATATTCAGAACTATGCATGATGGTCAATGGGTCAATGAAGTATTTTTTAAGTTAATTTTGAATGTAAGAGTTTACATGGTAGCATAGCATACATATATAAATCTCAAATTATCAATCTAGAGTTCAAATTACGTCAACAATTTAGTGTATACTTATGACTATATCTTTTCAATACTGTAATTAATGGTAATGTAAAAGTATGGGAGATTAATTATAAAAATTGAGGCTCTATTAGCTCCATGTCTATAAAATAACACTCTGACATATTAAGTATGAATTTTTACAGAATATGAAGTTTATTTCTTTTTAAAAGCTCTTGAATAGTTTTGTAAAACGAGAATATTCTCCAAGAATAATATTTGAGAGTATTTTTTTCTGATATTTGGATGAAATGGTCATGTAGTACTGTAGCAATACTACATAGTACTTAGAATACATACTATTTGGATATTACTACACGGCACAAAGTATTTAGAAATTTTCTGCATCGTCTTTATCTTTCAAAATTAGTCTAAGAACAGCGTTTTCCGTGGTGGATTTAGTTTCATCAACCAACAACGAAGGATAAATTGAAGAAAGTTGTTCGGAAATATGTTTCACATCCATATTTAGGATCCACCACGATCTATGGAGTAATGCCAAGCAAAGGAACGAAGCGAAGCGATGGTTAGTGCAAACCAAAACCTCGAGTTCAAAGTTCAGTTTCGGTTTCATATTGCTAACGCAAGCATGCATGTTCCTGAATGTTGGCTTTTCCTTTAAACACCTCACTTCATAAGCAAATAGGTTTGCCGTAGTTAAAAGAGCGAGTTATCTATGTTTCTTTTAGAGCGTGTCTGGCGAAGCGCGTAACTTTTCAAACCGCGCCAATGCGTTGCGCGCTTGAGGGTTCGGATATACGCGTCCGGGATCGCACGCTGTTCACTCAAGTTCATAGTCCAGTGTAAATTATTTCCTATAAAATTCTCTACCTGCTTTAAAACATTTCTATCACAACTAATAATAACTATACAACCAATAACAGGAAATGACTTGAACTGGTGTTCTATATTTCCTGCTTTATATTGGAAATTGTTTTGTTGATCTAATGTACACTGAATGGGTTTATTTCAATATTATTTTTAAAATACTCACACTTATCTAAAAATATTGATTCACCTCTCTAAAAATAGGATATTTTTTTTAAGAATTTTAAGGAATTAATAGTTAAAAGAAAAAAATTTTGAAACTTAGGTAATAGCCGTGCTAAATATTTAATACCTGAATAAATTGTAAGAGCGCCATCTATCAAAACGAGTGCTAACTCTAAACTATCTGGTTAATTTTAATGCGTGTTTTTCACGATCAGTTTTCTTTATTATTATACTTTAATCAACCATTATTTTGATGATTAAAGCAAATATACTCAAATATAAATATAATTTGTGATCAAATTCTTCTTAAATGTCCATTTTCGCAAAAATTAACCACCGATCCATGGTTCAACCCACCAAAGTTGGGTGGTCAGATTTTGGGTGAAAAAACCGATGGTTATTCGTTAGTTGGGGGTGGTCGATAACGTTTTAGTTAGGATCAGCGGATAATCCTTCAATCCATGGTTGAACCACGATGGTCAATACGGCCGTCGGAGGTTTGACTCCTGGTTAACTGCAGGTCACGTTACCGTTGACTACGGCCGTAACTGGTAGCCAGGAGTTGTTTACCTTCTTGTTGTTTAGCGAGGTGCTTTCGGTAAAGTAAAATTTGCTTTAGCTGGAATTGAAATGGAGTGACTGGGTTCTCTTGGTGGAAATTTGGAGTTAGTAAAATGTGGAAGAATGCTTCTGGGGAGATTTTCTGAGACTGTTAACCATGATTGGCTGGATTGGACCCAATGGTTTTTTAAATACCATGTGAAAAACCATAATGTTGGACCAATTTTTGGGTTTTTTAAAGGAAAATCAAGATTTTGGCAGTTTTTATATTGAAAAAAAAAACAACATTTAACGGAATAACATACCGAAGTAACACCGAACGAAATTATATACAGTTGAGTGGTTTTTTTTTTCAAAATTTTAACCAGGTTTCAATAAATAAGGTTTTTTCGTTACTGAATGGGTTATTTTTCAAAATTTAAGACTTTTAGAGTTCTAAGTTTAAACTTTATAAAAATATAAGGGAGTATTTTTTAAATGTTGTTTTTTATGGTTAATGTTGGTTAATTTTAATAGATTTATAATTAATTAATAGATTTGAATAGTTAAATTAATAGATTTGCTTTATAATTTAATCGGTTTTTTCCAAGTTTAGAATATTTTTTTCAATTTTAGTGGGTTTTTTTCAATATTTAAAATAATTTCTAAACTAAAATTCTATCTTCTAGCATTGATAAATAAACATTTTAAAATAAAATTAAAACATTAGTTATTAAGAAAACTGACGAACTTTGACAAAACCCACTTGACTATGGAAAAACTGACATTATTTTGACAGAACATAAAAAGCATATAAAGAACTCACTATAAAATTAAAAAAAACGTACTTACTTAAAGAAGAAAACCACCTAATTTTGAAAGAAGACACACTTTTTCCGAAAAACAAAACCCAGTTTTTTCAGGTTTTTATTGAAAAAAAACCCGGATTTTGCAACCCTGCTGTTAACGCAACTAACTTGACCTAAGGTTAACCAGGAATCAAGCTTTTACCTCAACACTGATTGGGTTAAAACCTGTTTGCCTTTTTCAACTACCAATTAATGCTGTAATCAAGATTAACCTGGAAACAAGCTTTTTCGCCAACCTTTGCCTTTCGCCAACCTTTGCCTTTTGCCTTTTTCAACTACCAATTACAGCTGTATTCACCAATAACCTTACCTTAGGTTAGCCTGGAATCAAAACATCTAATTATCGGTAGTTGAAGAAGGAAACTAGGAAAAAGCTTGATTGCAGTTAAACCTTAGATGATTACCTATCCTTTTATCCTAAATACCTAGCCTTTATAGCCACCATTTAGCTTCGTGGAAAAAATAGAACTGATATATAATTACTAGCATCTAGTTAAATAATTTTTTAATTTTTTTTTTTTGAAAAACGGCTTTTTTCTATTTTTTACGGGAATTTTCAATTCATGTAACCTAAAAATAAATTAATCACCACTTTTTTTTAAAAGTAGAGTGTTATAAAATTGAAACCAATGTTAGGTCCTCATAGTTAAGAAAATACACATTGTTTTAATAAGCACTCTGGCAAATTAATTCGTCGGAGGTGAGCTACTCTAAAAGAGAGATGAATTCAAACATTACCTACCGGGCAAGTTATAATAGAGGATTATAGTGTTTACATTTATGCATTTAATATTTGCCCTCTCATATTCATTTGTTCGTGTTAAACAAAACAACTTTCTCTAGTTTTAATGTAAAAAATAAAATTCATCCTAAACGATCTTTTTCAAAAATCAACCAACTCCAGAAACACAATCAACTAATCGGTATTCAAATTGCTACTTTAGCATCACACAGTAGTCTAACTCATCGCCCCTCCACAAAAACATTAAATCTCAAAACAATGCATTGCCCCGTAGCATGCATTCCCGGCGTATTTAATCCACTCTATTTGATTCCGTTCTATTCCTCAAAATAAAAGAAAAACAACACCATCCTTTTCCGAACTTTTTTCGACCCCGAGTTGTAATTCTTTCGGTTCCCTCTGATTGATGACTTATGTAAATGCAGAAAAGCAGGGTTGAGTAAAAGCGCTGCTGTTTTAAGAAAAAATCGATATTAGACCCGCTCCATTAGAGTCTAGTAGATTGTAACAGAAGCCTGGTAATTTGGGAGGATTCTTCGCCATTAGTTATCGGGGGTTTTCATTTTCGTGACGTTTGAATGAGGCGCAGATTCTGAGAAGGCTTATTTGCGATTGCTTTTGTACTACTATCCCTTGGGAAAATAAATGATATTGAGTAAATCTACTCTTTTCGTTTCAATAGAAACATTTTACTGCGTGCGTTTTGTTGTTGGCTTTCATCGCATGACTATATTTCTTTTGATATAACGTTCTCTCCCCACTCTATACAAAATGTTTCAAAAGTCCGTTTCGCGGCTTCTATTTGAAACTAAAGCAATAATAGTAAGAGTAAACGAAGTAAGGTCTACTCCTAGGTAAGTGACCCTGGAGAATCCATTATCGTGAATATTCACGGAGATATTAGCATGTGAAAATACCACTTTTCAGGCATCATAAAAGAAATAGTTCGCATGTTTGCAAAATTTTCAGTTGAATAATGTAGTTTTATATTTTTCAATTAAATAGAGACAAAATTCAATCAAAAAATTTAAAAAACTTGCACATTTACGAACTTTTCTTTTTTGATGCCTGAAAAAGTGCTATTTTCACTTGCTTAAATCTCCATGAATATTCGCTATATTTTAATAAATTTTTTTCAGTGAGTTATTCATAATGGTGTCAACAATAATATAGTTGACGTTTTTGTTCATTTCTCCTTTATAGTTTTTAAATTAATTTTTTTAACTTTTTTATTAAGCCGCTAGAGGCGCTGTAATTACCTGAATGTATTCTCCAGGGTCACTTACCTAGGGGTAGACCTTACTTCCATGACCCTAGGATACTTTGGTTTCAAATAAAAGCCGCGAAACGGACTTTGGAAACAAATTTGTATTTATAATTGAATCGCTTATTTCAGAAACATGTTAAACCCCATAGGATTAACATTGCGTTTAACATGTTTCTTAAATCAGCGATTAAATTTTCAAAGCAGATGTACTGTATTTTCTGTTAAGAATATAAAAAAATATGCATTATTTAAAAAGAACAAACAGTTTGAGAGATATAGATAGGATCAGTGTTGGGCAGGTTTCATAACGAAAATGTAGGACAAATAAAAAAAATCAAAATGTTTAGACTATGTCGAAGAATTAACAATGCAAATTATGAAGTAAGAAATTCAGGACAGGGGTCAAAAATATAGAACAACTATGAACCCTGCCTGTGTTTTGTTTGCGTTATGCCATGTTATTTTTTATTTTAAAATTTAATATTTCAAATTAGTTATATTAGTACGTGATTATACTAAGGGGTATGTAATTAAAAGATTGATCAAAGATCTTAATAGTGTTCTTTTAAATATGTATATTTAATTCTTTTTTTTTAGTAATTTTGCTGCAATACTTTAATATGATCTCAAGAATGAAAAACTGTTATTAAATTTTAAAATTTATGATGACTTTGTTGATTTTACATGATTTCAGTGTTTTAAAAACCTTATAAATTTTCTTTAGTAAAACTGACTCCTTAATAGAAGAAATTTCTATTAGTTTTTTATTAAGTTTCTTTTTTCAATTGTAAAACTTTTCTAATCATTAATCAGAAGTTTATTGTTCAAAATAAGGTTTCGTATTCGATAAAATGTTTTACTATAAAAGAAATCATATTTCTTTAAGTATTTTCATTAGCATTTTTTAAAAATAATTACTTTCAATATTTAAATAAGCTTATAAAAATAAATTATATTCGTTCTGTTTTATATTTATGAAGCAATGAATGAATTCATGTACAAAAGTCGGCACTCAAGTCTTGTTATACTTAATTAGAAACTGGTTACCTTAAAAATGTTCAATAATATAGCTCGGAGCAAAATGACATTTTAAATTAATTAGAAATTTCAAGAACATATTAGTTTCGTAATTACTAAAAATGGTTTCAATGATATATAATTATTTCCTTTAATTTTAAAATATAATTAGTTTGTTATAATCTCCCCACATTTTTCCATGTAAGTACAATAACTTTAATTAATTCGAGGGAAATAATAATTTTGTACAGACAGGAAAGCTTTTATGAAGAGAAAAACATGTATTAAACTTTCTAATTACATTTTGATTGCAGAGATTGAAATGAAATTGAAACATAATTATACCTTATTTAAAATCAAAACTCTGTATTTGGTTGGAAATTTTATTTATTCGAGTAATGGGACAAGATATATTTCAACTTATTTTCACTTTTAATTGAATCGTTTACTTCATAAACTAGTGAAACACCTGTTACTTAAAGTAACAAGTGTTGCAACATAAGTTGTAACTTGGGAGTGAGTTAGGTCCTTCTAAATCCGATCAATACTATTTTGATCTGGGATAGAAATTGTATCGACTATTTCAATAAATGGATAATTTCAAAGTCTCTTCCCCTGCATAGAGTTTATAAATTCCCAAAACCATGGAATATTGTTAATGGTTTTAAAAATGTTAGAGTATCACAGAAATCAAGACACATTTTTAAATCGTGTTTCTTTACTAAAAAGTTTTCTTTGAAAAAGAAATATTGGATACCACTACAGATTTTTTGCACTACTCTATTCAAATCATAATTAGTTGTTTGAATACTAGAATTCAGAGAAAAAATTTTTTAATACTAGATAAACAGCAACTTATCAAAACCCGAGGTTTTCCAAATCAATATATGTAATTAAAAATCCAAAATATGTACTTTTTTTTATTTCCAACAGAGTTCATTGACCAACAGTCATGCCGTAATTAGTACTTTCTTCGCGTTACCCAGTGGGGACCTGTGGACCAAAGCCACGGAGGTGAAGTACTGTTGCCCACGCCACACACACATTCGCAGACACAACCCCTTTTTACAGGGGGGCCACATTCATTCATCACACACAAGGACAGAAACTAACATCCATGCCAAACGGGGATTCGAACCCCAGACGTATGGCTTCACAGTCAGATGCTCTAACCACTCGGCCAATACGTCGGCGAAAAATATATACTTATAAGTGTTTATTTTAGCAAAATATGTATTAAAAATGCCAAATATGTAATAATAAAAATTATTTTTTAAATGGGCTCTTCAAATATTGCGCAAGCACATAGTAGGGAAGATTGGTTTTCGCTATTTGCCAACAGCTCATGATTTTGCTGGCTTGTCGCGAGAAAAAAAACGAACACCATGTGTCTACTTCTCTTCTCGGCGCGCCTGACACACATCATCTGAAAATCCCGACTTCACAACCTTTTAAAAGTTAAATTCAGCATTGGGTGCACTAATTTTAACGACAATTTGAACGCAGGGTCACTTTAAGGGTTACTTTAATTTGCAAATTGGTCACACGTGTGATTATTTTTGAAAAACTTGAAAATGGATATGTAATAAAACTATTTTTGTATTTTATATATTTATGTACTTAATTTTTTTTTCTCTTTTTTTTCTTTATATATAAGTGTTTCATAGTAATTTTTTGTTTCACTTGGAAGGGCCAATTTTGCCCCTTAGTGAGCAATATGTTTTTTCTTTTGATTATTTCCTTTTAATATTTATGTATTTGTAAATGTTTCAGAATAAATTATTATTATTATTAAATATGTAGTTATAGGTTGAATATTTAAAAATATGTAAATAAACCGAAATATGTGAAAATATGTAAAATAAACATGGTCTAAATCGATTCAAAATCATTTAAAACGTATAGAATTCAAGAGCATATTTTAATATCAGATTCCGGAAAAACATGTAATTACATATAAATTCTAGCCCTACTTCTTAGTAGGAACAAATATTCTTTTTTCGAAAGAAATTTATTTGAACTATTAATTAATATCAAGGACCTGGATCTATATTTTACACTTTATTGAAGCTTATTTATTTTCCAGCTTTCAGCCAATGTAACTTTTTATAAAAGTATTTGTGAAATAGTAGCATTTTTTTTATCTTATTTGTATTTTTTACTAACCTTTTGACTTTGTATTAAATTTTATACGTATTATATTTTCTTTCGCCTAAACGGGACATTTGTATGTCCCCTTGTAATGTTTTTGTAGCTTTTGTTTTTATATTAATACATTTGATTGATTGATAAAATTTGATTGATTGATAAAAACTTATTTGATTGCTAAAATTTAATGGATAAATAAAATTTCATTGGTTGATAAAATTTTATTTGATTGATTGATAACATTTGATTGATTGATGGGACCCATCGAATTGAAAAGTGTTAAGCGGAGCAATGCAAATTGACGTCAGGACCACTATAACACGTCACGATTCCAAGCTTCTCTTGTCTTATGAATCTAGGAACCCGAAATTTCCCCAGCTTCAAATCGAATCAATCGGAACGAAGTTCGTAGGCCCTAACTGAAATCGACAGAAGCTCGGGCCTAACTTATTTACTGAGGCTGGCGAAAGTTAGCCAACTCTTTGTTGTAGGCAATCGATTCGAAATTCAAAGCATGTCTTGTCAAACCCGGACATTGTTTAAACGAGCGAAACCTTCAGATGTCGGTCCTGCATTTAAATACGGGGCCGTTCGTAAGGAATGTTTATATGGACGGACGGGAATAATTTCCCTTGTCGTTCTGAAAGTTCGATAAGGACGAGAAGCGTTGATTGGTGTTGGGAATTGAACTAGCCCAGATCATACCAAATATGGCAAGTTAACGTAACTGCAACTAGAAGTAAACTGAATTTGGCTAAGCGTGACGAAAATTGGACGAATCTTGAATGCTTATGCTGATTCGGGACTAACCTCCAGCAACGTTATTTAATGTCTTTAAACGACGTCTTCGCGTGAAGGGTTTGAAATTGAAGAAGAAAAAAAGAAATAATATCTTATTATCGTAGAATAGATATAATTGTAATTTCGTAAACTTTTCCGGGAATTAATTTGATTAATTTCAAATTGGTTTCCTACGTTTGGTCTTTGAGCTTTTTTTTGTTAAATGTACTTATTTTACTACTTGAACGAATCGATGAAAGACAAGAAAAATACAGAAAAAACGCATTTTGAATATTAGGTAGGTAGGACTAAAGCCCTAGATCCTCTACCTTAAGTAGCGACATCACGCTCAATCGGCCACCATTTTGGGGAGAACTCACTATTAGTGACGATAAGCAAGACTATCCAGACTAGTAGTGGGTTCTCCCCATAATGGCGGCCGATTGAGCGTGATGTCGCTACTTAAGGTAGTGGTAGAGTATCCAGGGCTTTAGGTAGGACTAATCCCACCTGGTGTAGGAAGGCCTACACCAGGTCCAAGACATCAAGCTGATGTATTGAATTGAAGACCCTCTCAGGCTCATCCCACAATTGGTCAGGAGTGGCACCAATACAAATTGAATATTCAGTATTTAATTTGAATATTTAGTATTTAATTTGAATATTTAATAATATTTAGTATTTTTGGATATTTAATAAAAAAATTAAATGGTGTATTGTAAGTTTTTTAACTCACATAAAATGACTTCTTAAATATGAAAAAATTTAAAACTATTAACTACATCAGAGTTCGCCAAGGACACATTAAACCAAATTTCACTCAAACCTCCATAACCTTTTATTTTTATTTTCTTTTTAAATAGCTGTTGTTTCATAGCATTGAATTGCCAACATTTCAAAGGAAGGAAACTTTGAACTGAAATTCTATTCTTGAAAATACAATGGTTCCTATTCGCAATTCTCGAGTTTTCTATTGAAAAACTGAAATATTCATAAAAAAGCACGGAAACTCGGGTAAATCAATCTTTAACTTTTAAGTCCTAGCCGACCCAAATTTTCCATAGAATTCAATGTTAATCTCGGGCGGCTTAGGATCTAAAAGGTTAAACAATGAGTACGTAAATACCATAAACAACGTCACGCGCAGCTTAAGATCCTCATATTTCCTCAGTTGATAAATCCAAACTGACATGGAAACTGCCGAAATTTATTTCCTCGCAGTCGAAAAGACGCAATTTGTCATTTTCGATCGTGATACAGATAAGGACAGTCTCGATATGCTGTCGAGATACTTTATCAAGGAATTTTTGACGACACTATTAGTTTATATGGATCCGAAATGAGAGAGAAACTTGTTTTATACTTCTGTTAGAAACGGTTTTGAGTAGATGTTTATTTTATAAATTAGCTATTCATAAATTTTTTTTTGTATAATCAGCTGCATGCTACAACTGCTTATGGCTTCCATATTGTTGGTACTTTAACGCCTGTATTACCACGCTGATGCTATACACTTTTATAGGTATTTGAAAGATATTATTTCATTTAAGTATATTTCAAAGTGCATTTTTCAAACGTGAAATGAATTTGTTTAATCATAAAACATGGTCACGATTAGTCGTTGTGATTGGATGAATAATAAGTTGTTTGACAAATGCTTGCCATGTAACTGCAACCTTTTCCGAAATCTAATAAAATGGAAATATTTTAAAATTGGGAATTTGTTATATAAATTATGTGCTTGGAAGCAATAATGAGCCAACTCCAGAAGTTTTACATTGGAGTTAGCTCCAATGTGTAAATTTGAGGTCAAATTTCAATGGATCACCCGTAATCCTAAGAAAAATCGGAACACTTTGATACAAAAAATCGGACCAGTAATTAAAAAGATGTTCTCCGAAAAAAAACATTCACCAAAAAATTTTTCTAGAATAGAAAGATTATTATGTAGATATTCTTTTTTATTGATTTTCATTTTATATTCTGATGTGCGTTATATTTATGGTATTTTATTTTTATATTGTATATATTATGTTTTATTATCACATTCTGTATTAAATACATCGATCGTTATACGATCCCAGGTGATATGATATTTTTTTTCTTTACTTTGTTTGTTGGTTATAAAATATAAATAAATAAATATTTAAAAAATATAAGTATTATTTCTTAGTTGCCTGGACGGTTCTGAGTTTGTTTGCATCGGTAGCAAATATATATGTATATATATTTGTATATTTGTATATATATATATATATATATATATATATATATATATATATATATATATATATATATATATATATATATATATATATATATATATATATATATATATATATATATATATATATATATATATATACAGGGCTCGATTTCAGCCGGAACGGTCGGTCCGGAACGCCGTTCCGGAACCTCCTTTTCGGAAAAAAAAATTCTGTTTCAGGGGTTTCCTAACTACAACCCGCGAGACCCATTCATCAGGTCAGCGGATACCTTTCTTACGAATAAAAAGTCCTAAAATGAATAAAAACCCTGTTTTTACTGTCAAATTTCCAAAATTTTTCGGGGGGAGAACCCCCAAACCCCCTTTTTGTACTTAGAACTCAACGTATCAGATTTGTTTTTAGATAAAGGTGATAACAGTAAGAATCCTACCAAAAAATATAAAAAAGGCATATTTCAAATTTAAAAAAATATGTTTAATGCATTTTTATCTTTTTTGCAAATAACAATATTTGTGGTTTAATTGTAAGATTTTTACTTAATTGTTCTTTTGAAACATGATTGTGAACCCCCATTTGAACTACCCACATTCTGCTCCTAGTGTTGATTATTTTTTATTTGAACCAGATTTGCCAGATCTCTGGGCAAATTTGCAAAGAAAATTTGCGACATCTTAAATTCTACCATTTAAGGACTTTAACTACGCATTATATTCTTAAAATTGGCAAATTATACAACAGTACAGTAGGTTCATTGATGTTCATCTCCTACAAGAGGCACCCTGTTGGAAAAAAAGTATAACCCACTGTAATAAAAAGGTGTGTAAAGAATTCATCGTCTTATACAATTAATAATTAAGTTAGAACACTCTTCCTAATCTATTACAACACATTTGAATTTATTTTATAAATTTAAGTTTGAAAATAAATCCTTAAGCTTGGGTATTAAGAAATATTCGAAATGAAAAAGTATGTGTTTTTTCTGTTAAATATTATGAAGAAATATTAATTACTAAAACAATCTCCCTAGTTTCTACTAGGTGTTGTCTACAAGTTTGCCCAAACTCTTGACAGAAAAACTCCTTAAGGTAACTACTTAAAAATGTCTAAAGAACTATACCTTTGACGACTTTTATTTCCGATAATAAAACCCTTATTTTCAACAGTATTCTTAAAAACTAAATACGCTTTATTTTGAAACGAATTCCTAAAATTTTGCTTCAAATTATCCAAGATACAAAAGTAAAATATTTAAAATACTTTTATAGAAGTTTTGAATTACTTTTCATTTACGAGTAATTCTATGTTTCAAAAGACTGAATTTCGAAAATACAAATTATGTTTTCTTAAGAACAGTTATAGTTATATTGCAATAATATGCACTCAAGCTGTCGAGACTATTTCACCTTTAAAACTTAAATTTATTCCGTAGAATAACATGATTGTTAATGATGGAAAATCTTCGTTGCTAAAAGCTTATAATTGTTTCTAATTTATGTTCTTTTTCACATAGTACTTAATAAAACATTAAGTAAATAAACGCTCTAATCCCGTTTTGAAAGCAAACATTCATTGAATGATTTTTTCAACTAAAACTGTCCAAAGGATTAAAAGCAACTGATTTTAAGAATACTTAATAAATGTTTGTTCTATGATTGTATTTTAAATTAATGAGATAACTAAAATCTTTTAACAGGAATTAAACAAGGCTGCCCAATGAGATTTCAGGAAATTTACTTTTTCAGAATATTTAAAATTAGATGTAGCTAAATTAACCTGTTTTTTGCAAGATGGAGAACAATTAATTCGAATCAAATCTTTAAATATTATTTCTCAGGAAATATTTAAGCTAATTGATCTTTCTAGGAAATAATTGAAACATTTTAATGGAATTTAATGTTTGACTTTTAAAACCTGATTTTGAAAATGTACTAAGATTTGAAAACTAGTGTGTTTACTTTCTTATTTCATTTTATTAAAAGAATTGCACTAAATACATGACCTAAGATGGAAATTTCGTCTCTATAGAACCAGTATTATTAGTAAGCTGATGCAAAATATTAAATCCTTATTTCAACTTAATTGTAATTACCTCTATTATTCTTTATGAATACCTGGTTATAAAAGTTTTTTTTCGTATTAGGTGGTTACTTTGTGTTAAGTATCTGAGAAACAAGTAATTTTTTTTGCTAACCTAATTTTTTTAAAGAAGTCAAGTTGTTAACAAACAAATGTTTTGTATCTTTTAAACCATTTAATGATTTTTTTCATGTTGATATGGAAAAAAGTACATTAAATGATTTCAAGAAATATTTTCGATCATTAACTTCAACAGAACAAAATCAAGAAAGTGTACAATTACGGAAATGCGATATAAGGAAAGGAGATTTGAGGTAGATATTTTCTTTGCTTTGGGAAAATAAAATGAATATAGTGGTAGAGAATTATATTAAGTTTCAAAAAACTTCTCTTAATGATAAGTATTGGTCCCTGACTCCCTTAAGAAAACTGCATAAAAAGCTTTAGCCTGTCCTAAAGGGGAAAAATTGCAAGCAAATGAAAGACAAGTAGGAATGTGTTTGTATCATTAGTGAATTCATGGAAAAGATTCAAATGCACTTATTATTATTGAAAACGAGCTGAACTTAATTTTGAGACCATTTGATATTTAAGTCTTAAAATACCAGTTTTAAATTTATTTTATGAAACATGAAGCAAATTAGCGTTAGTTTTTAAGTAACGTTTGTTTTCATACCCATCAGTGAGGAACTGGAATGTGCGATTGCTTGATGATAGAACCTTGATATAGCGAACTCCTACTTCTACGGGACCAAATTCAAAGGGTCGTTATACTTAAACACAATAATAAATAATTACAACAAATTAAAAAACAATCATAACCATTAAAAAATGTGTAGATATTATACCTGGAAAAACAAATTATCGTCAGGTTCAAAATGTAAGACAACCAATACAAACATTCCGTAAATTTCAAAACGCTATTATTTGGATTTTAGAAATCCTCCCCCTAACACTTTTCTTTCTCTTCTAGCTCTTAATGAGCTGTTTTTTTATAAATTCTGACTGAAACTGGTGTCTCTGTTACGGGCAAAGTGATTAATTGGGCATTATTAATAATGCCCAGAGTGGAGGGGGCAAACTGATAAATTTCATTGATAAATGTCATTGAATTTATCTCATTGCCCTCTTCCACTTCGGCATTATTAATAATGCCCGTATCACATTGACCAAAACATCTCTATAACGATTTAAAAACAATGAGGAAGTTGCATGATTTTTTTATATTTTTATAATCGATTCCTCTTGCAAAAATAAGCAACTACCCAAAATTTGAGGCCGATCGAGAAATTTTTTGATTGCCAAAAAAATTAACAAAAATCCCCTTTTTAAAAGCGCGCGAAAACGCCAAGAGTTTGGATGTGACGTCATCTTACGATAGGCATTGTTGAAAAGCAATGGAGTTGATGGTATTATTGTTGGCGTCATCTTATGCTTTAAACAATAAACGTTTTCAATCACGTGTTTTTTTCTCGACTTTTATATTAAAATATTTTATTACCTGTACATTTTTTTTGAAAAAACTGACTAGATATTTCATTTTACCATACAAAAAACCATACGGAACACTTGTTTGTTTTTGAAAATATGACACATGCAACTTCCTTATTATTCCTTACATACACTTCAACAATAGTCGTTTTAAAGAAGGGATCGTTATATAGGGGTTTTACTGATTGGGGTACTAATTAAAGCATCCTCTGATTAGAGTTAAAGCATTTGTATATGCGTGCAAAATCGTGATAAGACTGATAGTGTAATTTTCGAATGACCCGGCTTTCAAAACTATCACTCACATATAGATATAACCATAACCTTACTCAGCATCAATGCAATAATTCAATATCCACGCCTAGAACCCCCACAAAACCAAAACAAACGGTGCCCGAAAGAAGCCATTAGTCATGAGGAATCACGGGATTATATCAGATTTCCCTTTCTCAGGAAAGCATGCACTAATAAATAATTCAGGCCAGCGGAAGAGTGCAGAAAAATGCATTACCGAGCAAGACATGTTGAGTATTGATTTAATTCCTGGCCTCCGAAGAATCCCTGGTCCTGAGAACTTTCTGCAGGTTTGGCATAGTTTGAATACGGGATTTATTGTCTTGGAAGTAATGAAGACGCGGTTTTAAAGACAAGAAAGTATTATGATTAAATTAAAGTAATCCATATTACTTTTAGTGTGATTCCAAATTGTGATTCTGTTATTTTAATGCCTGTACTATTTGTAATGAGGATAGGGCATCACAGACAAGAAAATGTTTTAATTAATAATCACAGTATAATTTCATTAGTATCAATATATTTTAATTTGCATCGACGACCTGGGACACTAGCTCGAACCAGTGCGGTTTAGTTCTCACTACTGAAAACCCCACTTCTCACCTTGATGACGTCACATTTCGCTAAGGTTGCAAAAGAAATAGCATGAACTCCTGTGAAAAGTTCTCGCAGTAAAGAGTATTCACCTCTTTTACTCACCATGTCTGAAGCTGGCGAAACCTTTTCCTCAGTGTAAAATAATTATTTTTACATCGTCTTGGCTTAAAGTAGGGGATCTAATAATAATATTGGCTCTTTGCATTGAATTGCATTTTCAACTCTTAAATGAAACTATAATATTTTTTCTCAGAACTATTTCTTCAAGGCGTGCGAATAAAGTGTAACGTGTCAAAGAATAAAGTGAACCATGACAACCCAATACCTCATTCAGAAATAGTGAACTGCTCAAAAGAAAACAATAAGAGGAAAATGCAAGCAGTTTAAAATTTTATTAAATCATTTTAAGAATTATATAATTATAAAGTAAATACACCAAAATAGGAAGAAGATCAAATGGCTATTTTATCATGGATCAAATGGCACAAGTCTCTATTCACATCAACAAGTATCAACGAACAAGAAAATTTTAACAACTATAGAAATTAATCATCGAACTTTTGGTAACTGCAAAATCATGATTTTTATTGTTTTAATGTTCTTAACTTACAAAATTAACCTCTATTGTCCAGTAATCAATAAAACCAACTCATTATATTTTTCGACTACCTTAGCTTCTTTATTTATCGATTTCACTTCAGTCAGAGCGAAACGAAAGAACAAAACATTTCACACTATTGTAATTTTTACACCAGAGTTTTTTAAGGCAATTTTCAGTGCCTCAAATGTGCTTTTACCTTTTCTTGTTTTTTTTACTTCGATATCCAATCTTTGCAGCGTTCTGACCATCGTCTGGTCACAAAGGGGATGGATAATAAAGGTTCTGCTTTATTTTTTTAGAAAAGAAGTATTTGAATATAAACATTAGACCTCACCTACCACTGTGTGAGGTGATAGAACCCAGGTGCAGAACTGTCTCCCCTTTATACGAAATACCTTCATATAGAAAACTACTAATGAACAGGGTAAGCTTTACTACTGTAAAACTTTGTTCTCAATCTTTGTTGTAAAAATAAGGGGAGATAGCGAAATATAATAACAATAATAATGATGATAGACCAAAAAAAGACCATCTCCTTTTTTTAAAAAATTGGATCACCAATAATGTGACTTTTTTTAAGAATGGGAATAACGATACTTGGAAAACTAATTGAATCGTCAGTTTGAAAAAGGGAATAAGTCCAAGCATGACAAATTGACTTTTTGTGCTTAAAAACATTTCCAAGCTTTGCTTAACAAATTAGCAAAAAGAGGGGGGGAATGTCTACCGCCTGTCAGCATAATTAGCCCCATGAATTTGCGAAATCGATGTCCATTCATTGTATTTTTTAATTTAATTTGAAATTAAAGTGAATGTGTCTTTTTTTCCTATTCTTTGTGCTGTAAACTAAGCCAAAATAATATTTTCTTTTAATTTAAAAGTTTTTTTCAAGCTTTTTTTATGCAGGGAATGTTTAACTCTATTCATATTCACTCACTCCATTGATACTGCTTGCTTTAATAACACAGTTTCATTATAATTTTGAATTTTAATTGTCTTTTTCTTCTTATTTCGCTTTTTTGTGGTGTAAACTAAGGAGAAAAAGAATTTAAATGTCAATTTATCGGTTTTTTTAAATTTTTCTTCAGAAAAAATTTCCTAAGGTTGAAAAAGGGAATAAGTCTATCAACTTTTTTTACTGTAAATATGTTTGAATATACTACTTATATTTATTTTGAAGATTGCTCTGTTTTCCAAATAGGTACCTGAATTTCCAGTAAAATTTTATGGTTATACAATAAAAATTCCATTACTTTTTCAATCATTACATTTTTTCCGATTTTCTCAAAACTTGGTGTTAGGATTTTTTCCTTTTTTCAAACTGACGATTTAATCTTAAAAGTAATATTTATGATTAGTTTGATGCGCAAATTATGTTAAAATTTAAGCATTTAAGTATAAAATGACTACTTTAAGACAAGTGGACAAAACTGAAAATTTTTGTATTGTAGCAAATAAAATTGTAAGAAATCAAATTTATTGGTTTGACTAGAAAGTAATCACCACTTTATGAAAAAAATACAATTATAAATATCAAAGATAACATCACTGTTTAGTAGATTTCTTGACTGTCTTCTTATAAAAATATTTGACTAACGGCTATTCTATGCTACTTGATAAGCTGTTAACTATACCAATCAAAGAAGGAATCGCCTATTCTGATTGGAGGAATCCTTCTTTGATGGATGTTTAACCCTGGTCAGAAAACACAGAATACGACCAGGAGTGTTGAATAATTTTTAGTAAATTTAGCATTGATTTAACCCATGGATCCGAATAATTTTGAAAATATTTACAGAGCTCCAAAAGAAAAAAATTAATGCTTGGAAATTCTTACACTCTTAAAGCGACAGTCTCAAAAATAAGTAAAAATTACTCAAATCTGAGTATGTCACGCAATCAAACAGGCTCCGATCGAAATTTTTAAGCATGCATGAACTCATTTTGATCTATTCATTGATAATCTATTCATTTTTAAATTCGTCCATGTCATTCTTATACAGAGGGTCCAATGTGTTAGAGTTATGATGAGCATATAGCCACGTTACTCTGACGTGGGAAGTGGTCCAGTAAGTTTAGTGCGACGTCAAGTTACACGTTCACATTAAGCGATACTTCCAATATGCTGCTATTATAGTCCAGTAACTTTATACATCCCAGTATGCGTCAAATCCGGTAGTTCTGATTTTTTGCAGACTTGTTTATGATGTTGGCCTAATGAATAATCCAAGTTTTAGACCTCGAGCGCCGAACGCAACTTTGTCAAAAATCGAAAAAACCGCGGAAAAATCGAGTTTTTTTCAAATTTTGGCGATTATAACCCTAAAGAACTAGTTTTTGAAAAAACTTTCTAATTACAAAGTTAAAGCAAACAAAATTTCCTACAAAATGCACTCATCAACTTTTATTTTCTGAAGAGTGGTTTTGAAGCTAGAGCGCGCTGAAAAACATCGATTTTTTTGCCTTTCCGCAAAAAAAAGTAAAACGCGCACTTCTAGCCTCTACAAAATGAAAACTATTCATGTCATCAACAAAAATTTTATACCACCCACGTGAAAGAGCATTTAATTTTCTATAAATAACGTGCTTTACATTGTCATTTTTTTAGAAGGGGGGAGGGAGGGAAGCAAAGATCGATAATAAAACTCTCGCGCCTGCAAGACCAAACGGACTTACGCGGTTGTTAATATGCAATCTGCGCTTTATTTCCGGTATATTACCTATAAAATGGGTTGTTTTGGATTCATTGATGACTAAGGATGCTTAAAAAAATTATTTTTTAAATTTATTTATAAAATATTGGGCGTTTTAGGCGGAATTTCGATCAATATTTTAAATTCATATATTAAATTATGGGAGTGTTTTAATGAACGAATTTATATGTTCTTTGCATCGCTAAATCTGAATTTAAAGTTTATTTTCATTTTGAAAGTGATCTTCACATCAAAAATTGCAAAAAATTTCAAATTTTTGCTCTTTTGTTAGGTTTTTCATCGATTTTCGAAACAAATATTCCTTTTACGAAACATTTCATGAAACCAAATTAAAGAACGTAAAATTTCCTATCAGATACATTGCTTCATTTGTCTTTTGCGATGAGCGGTGTACGTTTTATAGCGTTTTGAAGTGTAGCGATTTTTTTGTTTTTCTACAAAAAAGTGGTGAACGCTTGATTTACCCCACTACAGCTCTAGATAAATACAAGTTACCGACAAATAGTTTATACCACATAAAAGTACATTTAATTTCCTACAAAATGCACTATTTAACTTTGATTTTATGATGAAAGGTGTTGATGTTAGAGCGCGCTAAATTACTGCCGTTTCCTGACTTCACACAAAAGCAGGAAACTTGCTTTTTTCAAAACGCTATAAAACGTACACCGCTCATCGCAAAAGGCAAATGAACCAATGTATCTGATAAGAAATTTTACGTTCTTTAATTTGGTTATATGAAATGTTTCGTAAAAGGAATATTTGTTTCAAAAATCGATGAAAAACCTAACTAAAGAGCAAAAATTTGAGATTTTTTGCAATTTTTGATGTGAAGATCACTTTCAAAATGAAAAAAAAACTTTAAATTCGGATTTAGCGATGCAAAAAACATATAAATTCGTTCATTAAAACACTCCCATAATTTAATATATGAATTTAAAATATTGATCGAAATTCCGCCTAAAACGCCCAATATTTTATAAATAAATTTAAAAAATAATTTTTTTAAGCATCCTTAGTCATCAATGAATCCAAAACAACCCATTTTATAGGTAATATACCGGAAATAAAGCGCAGATTGCATATTAACAACCGCGTAAGTCCGTTTGGTCTTGCAGGCGCGAGAGTTTTATTATCGATCTTTGCTTCCCTCCCTCCCCCTTCTAAAAAAATGACAATGTAAAGCACGTTATTTATAGAAAATTAAATGTTCTTTTACGTGGTATAAAATTTTTGTTGATGACATGAATAGTTTTCATTTTGTAGAGGCTAGAAGTGCGCGTTTTACTTTTTTTTGCGGAAAGGCAAAAAAATCGATGTTTTTCAGCGCGCTCTAGCTTCAAAACCACTCTTCAGAAAATCAAAGTTGATGAGTGCATTTTGTAGGAAATTTTGTTTGCTTTAACTTTGTAATTAGAAAGTTTTTTCAAAAACTAGTTCTTTAGGGTTATAATCGCCAAAATTTGAAAAAACTCGATTTTTCGGCGGTTTTTTCGATTTTTGTCAAAGTTGCGTTCGGCGCTCGAGGTCTAAAACTTGGATTATTCATTAGGCCAACATCATAAACAAGTCTGCAAAAAATCAGAACTACCGGATTTGACGCATACGTCTCCATCTCCATGCTTTCAGACGACAAAGTTACTGGACTACTAATTTTAAAATATAAACTAAAAATAAGCATAAATTGAGTGGTGACTATTAAATTGTTTGAAACTAAGTATGACTGGTGATTCAAAAATTGAGAGCATTAGGTCGTCATGTTTGAACCAAAAAGTTTCATACCAAAATGAGAACATCAATTTACTCATAATTGGAACTTTCATTTCTCTCGGTGTACCATGATACTTTGAGACAAATGGTAAAGAGGGGGGTCAAAAGGAGATGAAGAAGCGCAACATCATTTATGGACGCCCCCCTAAAAACACCCTAATTAAATCCAAACTATTCACTACAGTAAAGCCAATTTGCTCTGTTCCCCTGTCAAACACATGTTCGATTCGGGAAAAGAGAAAAAGATGCAGCAGCACAGCAGTGCTCTCGATACACCCGCGCATGTTAAGCCCACCTGTTCGCTTCAGGTGGGGACAAAGGGGTGCTTCGAAAGCCCCATTATCGTCAGGCGTAAATTCTGGTTAAGGCCTTCCAGCCAATTTCTCCTCTGTTAACTATTCCAGGGAGAGTTATATTTACATTGATGAAAAGGTAATGGTTTGTTTTAAGGGGCATGGAGATTTAACAGGTGGTTATATTGTAATTATTGTGATTTAGGGCTCAGATTGCTGTTGCGAGATTCAATGTGGTATGGTTATGAATTTCGAATTATGTATTAGTTGATTTGGTGACTTAATGTTGTGAAGTATAATTATGTTGCAATAAGTAGTTATGTAAAAGTAGAAAGGGATATCAATGTGGTTTTTGTATTTTGTCAATTGCATTCGTGCAGTTAGAAGAATTAGATTATAAAAGTCATGCACGCATGTAATAATTTCCATTTAATGGATAAAAACATTAAAATATAAATTAATGACTTCAGATTGATTCAAATTCGTGACGAAAAAGTTATGAATTACTGTTAACTAGCATTTTACTTGTAAGGGGACATCCATAAATTACTTGAGGTCAAAAAAGGGGAGGGGTTTGGAAAAATCTCACCAAGGTGGGAGGGGGTCGATTATAATATCACGTCAACTTTTTAAGTTAGAAATTATACGATTTTTTTAAGTATGAGAAAGGAATACACACAGATAAGATACTGTTGGGATTTTTAGGCATAATTCCTTCTTTTTCAGTTTGAGTGAACCGTTGGCGGCTTTTTCCATCTCTTTTAGTACATGTCATAAATCAATCATAACCGCATAAACAAATTGTCTGTTCAACTTTTGACGCTACCACACTCGTAGCCTTTCTTGTACTATTCGATTCCTCCACTCTGTCGCCTAACTAGTCATTACTTTTCCGTCCAACGTAATATTTTAATCGCCAATATTTTAAATTGTGGAGATAAGAATACCTTGTTGTAACCCATTTAAAATTCGGTAGATAATTTCTTTACTTCATTGGCAGTTTTTCTGGCGTAAATGGATGTCCATGGAATGAGTAAATATGTATAATTTAAAGCTAGATATTTTAAAATTTTTAATAATTTTGTGTGATTTTTATAATAAAGAAAACCTGATGGATAACATAATGTCCTTTCCCCGCACATGATTAATAATGTAAAAGTTTTAGGTGCTATGAAGCACAAAATGCAAACGAATAGGATAGGTAATTATTTTTAAAAGTTGTAGGTAAATCTCACGTGGGGGAGGGGGGTCCAGCAAAATCTCACTAAACTAGAACAAAGAGTTCATTGACCCGACCGTCCGCATCTTGTTGGCAAGTAAAATACAGGAGCGAAGCCGCTTCTTCTTTGTGCATGAGGTTTTATACTCGGGCATCCAAAATGGTCTGTGGATCCTGGGAATCGGATTGGTTATCTGGGGGGTCTGACCGAGATTGTTTACATCGAATGATGTTCGCCTAACACCCAAAAGAGGGAAAGTTAAGGGAGCAGACGCTCTGAATAACGAAATTTGAGGAATCGGGAATCTAATGGAGACAAAGGCATTTAAGCCTTTTTTACATTACGTGTATAATTCAATGGACACTATCTAGCTCCACGAAAGTAACAACTCAACTCTACAGAATTCCGCTAATAAAATCGTAATTAAGCGGCACCGAAGATTCGACTCTGGATTTGTAGACATATATCATACCATGCAGCCATCGATGATGATGCCAGGATTGCTCAATATAATAATTTTAATGTTATCTAGCTGGTTACTGAGCATGGGTCAAATTTCGTGGATATAGACACTTCGAAATCAATTCAAAAACTAGACCTTTTACGAAATTGTTGGTACAGCTTTAATACCCCCACGAAAAGTTTCTTGAAACCAAACTATAATTTATCCCCTCACTATACATACGCCCCCTCATCGATCCCCCCCATTATTGGATCGGAATCTTTTCGGACTCGCAAGCGATGACCGCCCCTCTCTGCAGCAATCGTGAAGGGACACAGATCCATTGTAACAGCAGGGATAATTGAGACGTGGTTCTCGGCTTCTGATTGCGATGGGTCTTAATTGTCACCGAGGGGGGATCTGGTTGAAATCGGTGTCTTGATTCTCTATTGGTATGCGGGGGGATAAAGGGTTCAGATTCACATAGCTGAGGACGTTAGTGGGTTGTGTCGGTGAATTTGGAGAAGTATCAATCATTATAATTTCAGTGTGTGATTTATGATTTTTGTGGCGAGTGGAAGAAGATAATGGGTTGTTGTAGTGAATGAATAGGTTACGTTTAGACCATTGATTTCCAACACTGAGCTATTCAATAACCTGGAGTGCAAACTCAGCGTGCCGAAATGAAAATGTATCATTACACCAAAGGGGCAAAAGTTCAAGCTTCCTCTATTGCTTAAATGTTAACAGAACTCTGCTAACAGAATCCTGTGTTAACAGAATACAAGTTTATTGTTTTGATGAAGCAGAGTGAAAAAACTGTAGAACGGTGTATTTACAAAATTTTTTTTGATAAACCATGAAAAAGGAACCATATTTTTTCGCTTATTCACAAAGCCTGCAAGGTTTATATAATTTGGTATATTGCGCATGCGTCACAAAGAAATAACATCATATACTAATCTTATACTGAATCCCCGCTGGAGCAGTAGTAGGATGCCAGCGTAGCATGCGGTAGTTTGTGGGTTCTATACCCAGTTAATATTTTATTAAAATTTCCAAAAAACAGCACAAATCAAGTCCACACGCATGCACATTGCAAACAAAGTATAAATACCTTGCTGGCATTGTGAACATGCATTTTATACGTAGTGTAGGCGTACAGGCACTATTAACCATACAAATTAATGGCGATAACAAATTAATCAGTTGAAATCATCAGCACAAATATAATTCAATCCTATCTTGTTTAATACGCTCCTATACAAAATTTTTAAAAAACTACGCCTAATTAAAGATTTGTTGTATATTTAAGGAATAGTTATCCTAATCAAGGCATTTTTCAAATGAAATGAAATCAAATTTTTGTAATTGTGTAACAAACAAAGAAGAATACAAAAACACAATGTCAAAACAAACAAAAAACATTGATCATAATACCCAAAGGAGCTACTGCTCATCCATGGGTTACAGGAATTTCAAAAATAAATATCTGCTCAGAAATAGTGGATGAATAAGAGAAAAATAAATTCATGTACACAAAAAGAAGAATGGCTTATCTGGCAATTTTGTATATTAGGAAAAAGATGAGAAGTATACAAATTGAGTATATTTCTAATAAATAACAAATAGATATAGAATAGAACATATTTTCTCGGTGAAAATTATCTTCTTCTTTGAAGATGTAAAAAATTATTATTAGTTGGGAAGTATTCCCTTTTATGTTTGTTTCCGATAAATAAGCATGAAATCCTTTAAATTTTCACACTCCTTTATTTCATCATAAGTAAATTTATTATAACTACGAACAAAAGCATTATTCAAGGAAATAATTGGTAAAAAACTGCATTTGTGTGAAACACGTAAAATAATCCCAAAAAAGAATCATTAGAAAACGATTGTTGAAATCCGATTTAATAGCACAAGCTCACAAAAAGATTTATCACACGCATGAAATCATTATTATTTAAGATGAACTTGGTTTAGAACGAAAGATGTGCATTCAATAAAAAAAATGTATCTTTTTTAAAAATGCTTCGTTATAATTGTATCATATTTCATAAAGCAAACACATTTCTTTAAAAATAAGGAAGGATTTGAGTCTCATGCAAAATTAATTCACAGATTCGGTGCCGAAAGGGAACTTAATTAATATTAAATTTACTCCCTCAAGAGAAGCGTATGCATCATGTCGTTTTTATTAGTAACTCAAAGGTATAAAAATATACAATTAATTATGGTAAGTCAAAGCAAATGAAGAAAGAAATGATTACTTAATGTAAGAAAAAAGTGTTATTCTGATTGTAGAAGCTGTTTGTTTTTAAAAGGGATTTTGTTATTCTTCAATATTTTATTTGTTGAATGTCCCTAATGAAGAATTATAATTAACAGTTCATCTGGTCAAAACCCAAGTGGTGTAAGTTCAAAAGGGAAAAATTTAAGTAAGCTTGTGGAGTTGGGTATCTTTTAAAGATTCAGTGCAAAGACTCAGAGCACGTGCCCCTTTATACTTTTTGTGGTAGTTTCCAGAATATGTTTGAAAAGTCTTGCGCTGTAAAAGTATAAATAAACACACGTTTTCTGAGTCTGTAATTTTTTAGCATCACTTTACAGCATTATTTTTAGAAATTGAAGGGCTTGGTGGATGAAGGGGCTATGTTACAAGGCCTGTCCCGAAAGTAACGAGACTGAATTCCCTAATTCTGAATGGAATTCAGTCTTGTTACTTTCGGGACAGGCCTTGTAACATAGCCCCTTCATTCCCAAGCCCTTCAATTGTTTCTGAATATTAACTCTTTGCAAACAATCAGAACACTGCAGCATCATAGTAAATTTTCTAGCTAACTACACAAACCAAGTAGGGTCTGAATTTACCAAAACCTGTTTTAGTGGTTAAAAAATTTGAAAAGTATCTTAAAAATCAGGCTAGGTTCGGATTACAAAACTGTTATTATGAATTTATTGGTTTAGATAAAAATTAATGATTACTTTTCAGCGATAGCGAGTATACCGATAACAATTTTTTATGATAAATTCATGATGAAAAATATTTATAATCAAGGGGGATACTTGAGGAAGTACCTAAGTCGGGGACCTTCGAACTCCAGTATAACTTAGCCTCACTGGGTGATGCCATGAGCAGAGCTATTACAGAACGTGTGACTGAACATTACAGTCAGCTGAGTGCGCTATCTTGATGCTAAAACCCTCTTGATTTCCCCCAGCAAACTTGGTACTCCTTTTATCCACCCCAGAGGGATGAAGGGCTGTGTCTGTCATGCCCGTAAACCGTGAAGCCTCTGGCTTGGGAGCACGAAGCCCTTCCTCAATGCCACCGGGCTTCTTAAACAAATATTTATATTAAACATAAAACTCAAGTAGCTCCAAATCATATGGTATACACCTCGCCGAAACCGCAAGTCTATTTTTTCGAGGAAAGGCCTTCTCTTTGGTATTCTTCAGAATAATCGAGGTATTTCTCCATTCGCGAATGGGCGATATTTCACAAAACAAATTTTTTTTATTTTTGGTGAAAAATATGAAAATCAGGAAATAATTCTCACAGATAGTCATTAAAGTAACGACCTTCCAGAAATGATTACTACCGGAGTTTTTCTTTTCTGATAGCTAAAATATTACCCATGGCAGATGAAAAAACGCTGCCTTTTAAAAGTGGCACCCGACTCAACTTAGTTTATTTCAAATCGACCCGACTAACGGCCGTATTCACCAGTAACTTGACCGGCGGTTAACTGGGATTCAAATATATGATTGGCGGAGAACTAGATTTCCTTCTTTAACTGCCAATCCGAGAAGTTTGATTTTCTGTCAAATTACAGGTGAATTGGTAAATACGACAGTTAGTGTATTTCTCTCTTTCTCCATAATAATCAATTTCAAACACTTAACCGAAATGCTGCTGACTTGAGATCAAAAGAATGTTTTTGAAGTTTGAATTTTCCTAGCGGTTTCTTTCACGTGACAGTTTTGATGGTTTGTTTAGTGGTAGATATTTCTTTCGAATTATATCTACATTAGCGAAACTCTTCTAAGTTTTCTCCCTAACAACCTCTAAACGGAAACTAATCCTCCAAACTCAGAGAGAAACCTCAATAAATAAATCTCCCAAGATTATGTAATATAGCGAACAATAAATTCCAGGTTCGTGTTACAAGCGACTAAGATGGAACTCTTTGGCTTCTCTCCAGCCGGAACAAGGGAGAAAATAATTCTGTTTCACCCCTCCCCACCTTTGGAGAATTAAACGGGGGGCAAGCGATGTTTCATCGCGAGGTTTCGAATGAGATACAAAGTTCGGGAGATGATTGCTTCCATAGCTTCTGTTTTAAAAGAATTGCTTCGGTGTAAGTCTGTGGTCGGTTTATTATTAGGAGGGTGAATATCTCCCGGGTGAGGTTGAATTGCTTGAATTTCCGTTGTGGAATGTTTGGTTGGGATGAAATTTGTTTGAGATGGAGATTCTTTTCGGTGTGTTTTCGAAGGGTATCGGAATATTCAGTGAATGAGAAAGTAAATTCTGCAGCTTTGATGAAAATGTAAGGGGTTATTAAATGAATTTGCTTGTTGTTGTTGTTGTCGTATGCCACTTGAAATACCTAAGCTTTACATAAGAATTCAAGGCAAAGAGGGCTCGGCTCCTGAGAAAGTGAGGCCCACATAAAAAGCAGGTGTCCGACTTAAGCCTCATGATATATGATAGATGCTGCCACTATCTATCGCCACCTCCACAATATTGCCATATCTCTGAAGGGGAGGGAAATAGTCTCCGGACACCTGAACCCGTAATAAACTACTCCATTACCGACCACAGGACTTTCGGACCCACAGATTTATCGAGCACATACTCCGTATATGCTCGGTGTGTCTTTAGCGGTGTCGGGAAACCCGGAACCGAACCGATACCTTAACCACTAGGCTCCCCACGGCCAATGGTAATAAAAAGTGTGGTAAATATTTATTAAAAGTGAGTTCTGAGTTCATCGGGCTGGTTAGGCTGTGTTCCAAACTTTAAAGATATGTTAAAAACCGAACGATTCGACGCCAGCTATGGAGGTCATTATCAGCAGGAATGAAAAAGTTCAAAAAATAATTTCCTCTACTTTTGAGAAAATTATTGATATTATTGAGGAATTATTGAGGGATTGAGACAAAATCCCAGACAATTTTTAGCCTAGACAATTTTTTTCCTCTAGTTTTGAGGTGACTCCGCAGATTTTTTTCTTTTGTAGTCCCTCAGAAATAGTTTAAAATTTCTATTCAAATCGATTAATGTCTTTATTTGTTTTATCGATGCCAATTTTGTTTGTCTGTCAGTAATCAGAGATTCGGCCCTTCCGTATTACCATTCTTACCCGCTGAATCCTTAAATGTATTATAACCAAAGCAACTGTGGTGCTGAAGCTGACAGTTGATTGACGGGCTAATACGTAAGAACATCAGAGGCTTTTAGGGTAGGGTTTTCCCGCAACGCTTATTCTTATATCATAGAAAATTTCAATGACCTAACAAGATAGAAATTTGTTTTTAATTCAATAGCTAGATGTGATGGTGTCTGTTGAAATGTAAATATCCACCAGTATATTAACAAAATTAATAATATTTATATATAATATGTTATCAAGATCATCATTTCTCATAAATAGCTTACCACACTTTCAATAACTTCAGCTTCATAGTGGAAGTGAAGATGTTATGTAACAAGGATAATAATCTCTTATCAAGCGAGCTTTCAGGATCTTACCGCATGCGCTGCGCAGCTCAAATTGAACCTTGTAAGAATTTCGGAACAAGCCACTGCCTCAAACCTGTTTTTGTGCGGTCCTTTTTTGGGCGATTTCTTCTGCGATTTTTGTGCGGTAAAAAAAGACCACGCAAATGAAAAATCGACCAAACACGGACCGCACAAAAACAGGTTTGAGTGTATGGATTTTAGTTTCTATCCATTTATCGTAAAAAGATATTCTACGTCATGGTTTCCAATAAAAAATAATGTAAAAATGACATTCAACTTTCTATCGTATGATTTTGTTTTTCTACATCCAGGGTTCCCAAACTTTTTATGTCGCTTTTCAGGAGACAAATTCTTCGCGGAGCCCTTTTCCGAAGATAAATTTTTCAAGGTACAAAAAGCAAATTACATAAAAACCATTGCTACAAGAAATGAAAGCATAAATGCAGTAGCGTAAATAGAAACTTATTTCAATATGGTTCCAAAATTATTCCACAGCCCCTCTCATGCATATTTAACAGGTTTAATGTAGCTTTTTAAAACATTTTTAGGTATAATCTGCATTTAAGAGCAAGTAAGAAAAATTGTGATAAATTAATTTCCAGTTATGATAGGGGAGTCTGGGTGAATTCAGTGAAATATGATCCATGATCCTTAAAAACAGTTATTTTATACTTGTTTTAGGTGCATACATCATAATACAAATTTCGGGCATTCGTTTTTAGGTAAAATTATAATTTTAACTAACGTATTATAGAAAACTGACAATAATAAAGTTTTATGTACCATAGAGGGGTCTGGGGGTTCTCCCCCAGTAGAATTTTGAAAATTTGACCCTAAATAACATGGTTTTAACTTGTTTTGGTAAACCAAGAAAGATTTGAAAAAAAGACAAAAACCAGAAAAAAACTATAATCAAAAGAGCTCCCCATCAAATCCACTTATATTCAAGGGTTATTTAAAGCTCTAAAAAATTTGGGTAAGAAGAAGCAAAAGTAATTTCTTAAAAAGAAACACATTGCAGAAAGTTATTTATATAACATTTCAGAGCAACGCATTATTAGTAATTATCAAAAAATGTATTTATTTCAAATTTCTTCGCGGAGCCCCTGGAAATGCTTGGCGGAGCCCCAAGGGCTCCGCGGAGCACAGTTTCAGAACCGTTCAAAATGTTACAATATAATTTGTACATATTTTACCATAACGTTACTTCACGTCAATTTATATCGTTTTCTACTTATGTTTTTGTCAGGCTTCGATATAAATATTTTTTTTATTTGCCATGTTGATATCGCTTTTTGTGATTCCTTACATCATCTTGTATCGGTTCTCGATATAACTATGCAGGGTGATCGGAAAGTACGTAGAAAAACTTTGCAGGGGAGTAGATAGGTCCTAGACAAGTATACCATTTCGAATAGAAATGGGAAGGAGCAGATTTACCATTTAAGTACTAGGATCTAATGTAGTAAGAGGGCATTAAAAAAGGTGGTTTTCCCATGACCCGTTTTACTGAAAAAAAAATTAATTCATAGAATGAAAAAAATTATTGCATGAGGTACAACAGTATTTGTACTACTTCCACCATCAATTTGACAAAAAATTGGACCACTTTTTAAACCGTGGGGTGAGTTATAAAACGTGCTATATTACAATATTTTAGCCAAAGAATGGAGTAATGGTATTTAGAAACATTATGATCGGGGAAGGAATTTTCAGTGATCATACAGTATTTTGAAGGGAAAATTGTCTCTAGGAGTAAAATTGGGACTAAAGGGTGAATGATCAAACCTCTTCCATGTACAACACATCAACTCCTTTCATTCGAACCTCTTTGATCATCCACATTTACATATGATCTTTCTGAGGGTGACTTACTTCTACATGTTCTAGCAACTGAAGAAATTTTAATGATCATCGAAAAATTCTGATAGATCATTGGAAATTTTGGACCGAACGTTGGAAATTTTTGTAATACTGCTGTATTATTATTCAATAAAACTTTTTACTCATTTATGTTTTGTTGTGAGGTATTGGCCGCTTTTCCTATCTGATCATTGGAAATTCCTGACTGATCATCGAAATAATTTTGATCTGTTTGAAATTTCGTTCATTTTATTCTCTCTGTTCAATTTTGTTTCACAGTATGTTATGTTATAATTATATATCTTGTATAATTAATTTAATTTGAAAGGTCTACTCAGTACTTTACTCAGGTCTCAGTATACGTTACTTAGTAATGTCACCCTTAAAAGTATCCTTAAAAAAACCCTTAAACTATCTAGTAACACTACCATTATTATGATATAGTAGAGTTATCATTCATATACATCTCAATAATGTTATTTATTCAAACCACCAATAAAACCGCCTTGGATCTTTTCCAAAGTACTATATAAACCTCGAAAGCATATGATCCCTTCGGAATAAAGCTGTAAATAGTTTTCTTGTGAAAAAATTTCCACTGGAGAAGTTTACTCAATGTATTTATACGAGATGAGGCTCTATTTCTGAGGATACATATTTTATTTTTAACAAGGGATAAGTAAATTGAGTTGGAAAGATTTATTTAAAAGATTGATAGTTTAAAGATAGATAGAAAGGATGGATTCTCTTTGGATATTTTCCACTTTGTTAAATCAAAACTTTTTATGCTTTAAATGTTTTTGTGATAAATGATAATTATAAATTGTCTATCTATTTATGAAATGGGTATATTATTGTATCTGATAGAAATTAACAAATAATGGTAAAATTTATGTATTAACGTATTGATAACTAAGTAACTAGATCGTCTAGGTAATGTATTCATTTTTAAAAGTTTTCATTACGGTTTTGTAACAAATTTCAAACTTGTACTTTTTATGCAACCATAGGGGAGAGTGTTGTACCCATGGACAAAAATCACGTTTGGATTTTTCCAAGACAGGTAAAATCACATTTTAACCATTTAAAGTCCTCAACCTATAGTCCAAACCTTTGTGAGAAGGGGGATATTTTTTATTAGCTAAAATCTTCAAAATTGGATTTTTAATTAATTTTAATAACTTGACGAAATTTGTGTCCATAGGTACAACAACGTGCTCTCCCTATGGACAGACCCAGTTGCACCTGTGGATACCCGTAAAAAGAGTAGTTTTAGCTGAAAAACCTAAAAATGAACATTTTTATTGATGCATTACCTTTTAATAACCTATTTCAAGCCTTTTTAAAATTGGAAATAGATTTTTTAAAGTAATGTAGTTTTAGATCGTAAATGATCATTAAAACGAAGTTGAATGATAAAAGTCTTGATTTTTTCACCAAAAACACATAAATCACAAGGGATTTTCAGATCAAAATTTAAGGTAATAGTTTCATCAATCATGCTGATTGATCCGATCACTTCACTGATAAAAAACAATTTGATCAACACTTAGTTGTGCAAGCATTTGGTGGTAATAACTTCCACAAAACTTCTTCAGTGGAAATTTAAAGTTTTTTAATCATCATACTTAAATGCGATAGGGTGCTTTATATTTTACACCTTGATTTTACACCATATTTTACACTAAATGTCAAGCAGAAACAATTTTAAAAAGTAGATTAGATCACAAAATATTTTATTTTTCATCTAAAAATCACTTGAAAATAATCGTCGACAAATAGATAACCATTTAGAATTAATTTAACATGCATTAAAATGTATTCACTGAAATTAAATCTGGTTCAAAACGCGGATTAGCTACAGACACCCACAAAAACGTGTCCGTAAGTACAACACTTATGGTGTCCGAAGGTGCAGCATCAAGTGTCTTTGCATTCAAAATTCTACAAAACATAAAATAATTGAGGTCTGACGATTTCTAATATCAAAACTAAAAAGTCAAAATCTCGGGGATTCACCCCATATATCCCATTTTATCATATCATGATTATAGGGGAAGAAAAGAATTAATATAGTGATGTACTAAAAAAACTTTGAGCATCTAAAAACAGTAAATTTATTTTATAAAATTTAAATAATATTTTAAAGAGCTGATTTCACGTTATCATTTAGATAGCATCTATTTACATTCAAAATTGACCCCAAATTAAATTTTACGTATTTTCCCGAATTTTAAAATGAGGTGGCTGAAGGTACAACCGTCCGTAGGTACAACACTCTCCCCTATGTACAAGTTTTTTATTCGTCTAGATTCAAATGATCATCTTAAAAACATCCTTACATTAGGTTTTCCGCTTTTATTTAATTAAATTATTCTATCTTGATTATTTTTTGAATATATATTTCCTTTCACACAAAATATTGTATTTTAGTAATTAACAGTTTAATAAATAGTCTTCTTAGATAACAATGCTATTACAGCCGAAATTTTAAATGAAAACACTCTCAAATTTTTATCAAAAATATTTACACAATAATTTTAGATTTGTTACTTTAAATTATACAAGCAAGCAAAAGAAAAGTCTACCTGTTTCTAATAGAATCAATGATACTCTGGGAAATCAGTCCTTACCTGCAAAAAAATATTGTTTTTCAGTGTTTACAATACAACAGTTCAGAAAGAAAAAACACAGATGATTTTAAACGATTCAAAATACAAACCCTTGTTTTCATACAAATAAAAATACAAATATTGTCGACCAGCTACAGGCTCGAAGCCCAACAAGGCTGGCCCATTGTTTATTCATTCACCAAATCCCACTGACTGTCTAATTTTAGCTTAAACTCATACACACCTTTTGAATTTATATTTTCTGGTAACGCGTTCCATTTATCAATTACCCTATTAAAGTAGTAATATTTCCTTTAATCCCGATTAAAATGAGTCTTATTCAATTTGTACCCATGACCCCTTGTTCTGTTATCCCTATTAAAGTTTAAACCTTCTGTATCCCCCTGTTTTACTAGCTTGAATAGCTGAATCAAATCTCCCCTCCTTCTTCTTTCCAGTTTATACATATTGAATATTATTGAGCCTTCTCAAAAGCTAATTGAAATATAGGTGTGCTATTCCCTTTATTATTTTTGTAGCTCTGTGCTGAACTTTTTCAATCACTTCCATATCCTTTCTCATATATGGAGCCCAGAATTGTACAGCATATTCTAGATGAGGTATCACCAAGCCCTTATATAATGGCAAAATTATATTCTTATCCCTTGAAGTTACAGTAAAAATAAAAAAAATAACATTCAAATATTTATAATAACATTTTCTTCGGTTCCGTCACAATTCAGTATAATTATAATGTTCTACTGTAGAATGCTCTTAAAAAAGAAAAAAAATGTCATTTCCCAAAACTTTTTAGATTTTTTTAATTTGAGATTTTTCGATGAAATTATAAAAAAGTATATTTGATTTTTTTCATTTCGATTGACTTTGAAAACAAAACCACAAAGCTGAAAATCCATTACAATCCATCAAATTCTGCTTTCTACAGCCAAACCCCATTTTCTCAAAGACGTGATTCTACTTCAAAGGAATCTCCATTGGGCATGCTGTTCGAGTGTTTCCTCAATCCCCGGATGCTCCTAGACACTTGAAACTATCGATTCGTCGCAGTTAAAAAATCGAATAATGCTATTTCGGTTTAAGATTTCTACAAGGATTTTAATTTGAGCATTTTTTATCAAAGAGTAAATGTTGATGATTAAATTTAATTAATAACTTGAACTGGGGAGAACGCAGAAATTAAAATAGTAGTTGCTAGACTAACGACAAATCAAAAACCTTAAAAATCACTATTAACTCTCCTCCAAAATTACTAAAGGTTAAAGGGATATTTACTAGCGGGTAGTCACTATGAAAACATTCTCTATGCAAATAGTAAGATTATTTATAACAAGTTATACACGGAAGGAAAGCGCTTTGTTGGCAGTTAAACAAATGCAAAATAAAAAATATTCCTTTGGCTATCCCTGACCACATTGAAACTACGAGCTTTCCTATTTACAATTTTTATATTAAGTTCATCAAAATAGGGGGAGAAAATCCAACAAAAAATGTTTGTTTTTAAAAGCTACACTATTGTGTCTATTAAATGTGCATGGGGGAAGGCATAATTTTGATCTTCCCCCGATGCAAAAAAAAGTCTAGTCTGTTCATTTAAAATAGACCACTGAGAAACAGTTACTATTTGTAATAAGGAAGTTGCATGTGTCAGATTTTCAAAAACAAACAAGTGTTCCGTATGGTTTTTTGTATGGTAAAATAATTCAAAATGGTCAATTTTTCAAAAAAATGCACAGGTAATTAAATATTTTAATTTAAAAGTCGAGAAAAAACACAATCAAAAAATTTCTCGATCGGCCTCAAATTTTGGGTAGTTGCTTATTTTTGCAAGAAGAATCGATAAAAAAATATAAAAAAATCATGCAACTTCCTCATCATCATCGAAAAATATTTCTTGTGCAATGACATGGCAGCCTAAACAGAATTTAGTAGTTGAAATACTGTAAAATAATCAATCACTAAAGTTGCGTGATGAGCGTTATTGATCCTGTTTCAGCCGCCTATTCTAAATGACTATAGGTTTGATCCTTACAATGACTAAATATTTTAAGACAATATTTGGCCTCTTCCGAAATAAATTTCTATACTAGCCACTATCATGTGATTTTTAATTTATTTATTTAGTATCCCAAACAGACAAAATGTCCAGTAATGAAGCAGTAACTGAGCCTGATTTTTTGGGCTTAATTTTCGTCATTTTGGACTTCTTATTAAGTTTAAAACTTCCTTAACAGAACGAAAAAAGAACTGAATTGTAAGAAAAACCACTATTATAAAAAAAAGTGTAGATTGCTAGTTTGTTTCTCTGCCTCACAATTCCAAGTTTCTTCTCCCATCCAATCCACCACAAAATCAATACTCTTAAGAAACAGCACCCTATTTCCTCAACCCTCACTATGATATTCCTTTCTCCCAAGGCAATTACCTCCAACCAAACGATAGTCGAGTATTCCTTCGATTCTCATGTAAATGACCACCCTCCATCACCCCAGGACCACCCCCTCGGTCCCCCTCGGTTATCGAATCCCTGAAAGGAGGGTCGGGAGAACACTAAATCGAATCAAATCATTCGTCTCACGCAAGCGAAAGCTTTTTTTTGTTGCGTTCTCTCTGAACAATGGAATGCTTTTTATGGAGTGTGAGTGGAATTACGAATCCGTTATCTTGAGAGTGTTCTGATTTAGTTCTGCTTGTTGTTCGTTAATCTTGAGATAGTTTTGAGGGTGGAAATCCTCTTCAGTGGGATCTTTTTTACCAGAGTTTGAATTTTGGGATCACGTTTGATCTTCAAAACCTATTTTAAGGGATTTTGAGAAGTGTCTCAAATATCTAGCCTGGTATAAGGCATAAACTCGGATTTCAGGTTTTAGGTTTTGGTGACAAATCGTGATTTTTGAGTGATATGGAACTCAGATACTAATCATTAATTTATGATAAAAATTTATGGCTTTCTGCTCCAAAGCAAATCGTTAACACCGCGCCAAAACCACCAAACTAAAATTTCAAGGATATGAACTCTCTCTCTCTCTCTCTCTCTCTCTCTCTCTCTCTCTCTCTCTCTCTCTCTCTCTCTCTCTCTCTCTATCTCTCTCTCTCTCTCTCTTTGGTATTTTCCGGAACATTAAATTTATCTCTTCATTGGGGGATTTTACAATCTTTCGTGCAACTAATATGACTTTCATTTTTTTGGAGAAAAATATAAAAATCTCAAGAAAGTAATGATCACATTAAGATCACCAGTAATGATTTCGACGCGAGTTTTTATTTTCTGATCGCTAATTTTAAAAATTTTTAAATATTCTTATATGTAAATATATAAGAATTTTTTTCACGTGAATGATCACCAATTCATCTTCCAAGACATGCCTCGACTATGCTGAAAAACGCTGAAGAAAACACCAACTGCTCGGAAAATTAGATTGGCGTCTTGTGGCAAGGTGTGAACAATGTGTTTTGGTTGGAATATTTTTCATCTTGATTGACTCATATTATAATCGTTGTAAAACCATATCGCTCAAAAGTATAGTGATTTTTTATTAAAACCGATAAAACTCAAAAACTGATCACGCGTGTAATGCGTCAAACAGGCCCCATTTATGAGATTTAATTTTTTTAAATTTAATCATTAAAGCAGGTTTAGGCAAAATCAATTGTGATCATTAAATTCAAATCCTGGTGTCTAAAACAAGCTGTTTGCTAGTACCTTAACAAACAATTCAAGAGTTCTCTCCAAAAAGAAAGATACATGCAAACTCCATTCATAATTTTCAGAAATTATACTGTTTTAAACTATAAACTTAAAAAATATGCATTTAGAACAATACTAACATAAGATGATCTTAGCATGGAGTATGTAAAATATGTTATAATAACTGTGTGTATATCTCCAACTTTTTTTTCGAAAAATATAACGCTGGTTCTATAAGAACCTAATTATTTCATTTTAAATTGCGCGCATGCATGCACAATTGATATTTATAACACATTTGTCTAACAAATCCAAATAGCTTTGTTTATTTTTACCACATGGATAGGACGCCATATCTTTTCCAGTCCCTATTTCTCAAAAACTATACTACATCATAGAGGTACAGTTCTTAAGTATTTTGTTTATGTACTGCATGCAATAAATCTGGCTGTATAGAGTTTAGAGGACTTGTTGAAACACCTTGTACACATAGTTTTTAACGTAAGTAAATAGTTTAATAAAGAAAATTCATGACATGATGTAAACAAGTCGTTAAGGAGAGAACATCTCTTAATCTCTACAGCCCATTGGGATCTTATATCAAACATTGGCTTCACAGATAATGTGACAGCCAGTGTCAGAATGTTTAATGTGTGCGTGAACCCAATATTGAGAGCCGTGTGATAAACGACCATGTTTATTGTGGTCATCGATAGCACAATGTGAAGTACCACGTAGAACTAACTAGGTACTAGAGCACGTTTTAGGGTTGGTATAATATTAATAATTCGATGGCGTGGTCCGCAAACACAGTTTGGCCGTATTGTTTCATGCGTAATGGAATCAAATAGCTTGCTTTGTTTAATTAATTTATCCTATATGTTTGTAGTCCTCATTTATACTCTCAATCCAATGACGTGCTTCCATAATTACCATCCATTTTGTGTATTATACTGGTATTTTATGTATGCTTTTAAGTGGTTAGCAATTTTTAGCAAATATCAATGTTTAAAATCACCACTATGTAAAAACATTTTTAGAGTATTTATTTACCATTGCAAATTATTAACTAGTGAAAAATTAGACTTGATTCTTTATCTAGTTAGTTGCTAATAGTACGGTGTATTAGTAGCAATGTGTATAATAGTAAAAAAAGATAACGTAGATTTTTATGCATAGTTAAAAAACATACGACCGTTTCGGGGATGTATGCAACCCCTTCATCAGTGTGAAAACACTTGGCACACAGACGAAGAGGATCCATGCATCCCTGAAACGGTCGTATGTTTTTAATAAATTTTTAACTATGTGCATTTAAATCTACGTTGTCTTTTTTACTATTAGTATTTTGCTCAGTGTGGATTGAACTTCTATCAGTAGTCTGTATATTCACTCTAAATGCGGTTAGTGCAACCCTAAACGTGCCTTACACAATACAGCCGCCTCCCGAAGACAGACAAGCTGTATTACGAAGGCTATCCAAAGTGACAAATATAGGGCAGGATATTTCAACTTAAAATAAAAATCGGCGCTTTAATTGCCAATAGTGTTTTTCTTGTAAAAAGTTCACTATCATTTGGACTGTAACAAAATTAGGTAAATGTTTTTGTGTTGAGGATATCATGTTGCTGTCAAGCGGGTAGGGGGCATCTTTCAACAAATTTTAGTTAATTTTATGTGACCACATAACTTGGCGTTTTATAAAAGTTCAACTGCTGCATTGCCTACTATGGACTATCAGACACTTTTTCTTGATAACTAAAATTTATCACCATCGGATACGTAATCTGATCGGATTTTCCACTTATATTTTGTTCTGCATTCCCACGTTTTTATTAACATAATTAACTCCTTTTATTCACGAAATTCCTAAAACATCATTTCACCAGGTTACCAAGTTAATTTAACTTCCGGAATGTCTGCTTCTCCCATTCATTTATCCATCTTAAAATGGCGTCTTGCCTCACTGATAAATTTTATTTCAAAACATCTTAAATTTACACCGAAATTTAAGACAAAAAACATAAGAAATCTATATTTATTAAGTAATAAAAGTTATCAGAAAATTCAAATTTGTGTCAACTAGTAATCGGAGAGCAGACATTCTGGAAGTTGATGAAACCGGGTCAAATGGTTTGTTTGTTTTTTTTAGGAATTTTGTGAATTCCATATTAAACTAAAAAAATACAAATAAGCAGTAGTACATATTTACATTTTTAATTGCATAAAAGTCGCAGCCCACTATAACTACAAGCAACAACACCATTAAAAATTGTTATGAAAATACAGTAAAGCATAATCCCGAATTATAATGCTTTTTTTAAGGTTCCCCTCGTCATTAAAACATAAATTTCGCTTTATAGCAAAAAATACATTTTAGCTTGTGGGACTAATTCACGTTAAGAGGCATAAGCCTTTTTTAAGACCCTTTTTCGGCTTGAAGGTTAATTAAACCATATGCCTGAGGGAACCATTAGCATAGAACTAAAGTGTAATCCTCTGGTCGGTCATAAAGTAAGTTTTATTTTTTTTAGTCTAATTCACTTTTTACTGCGCTATATTTTATCCCTTGGATTTCACTACTTTTTCTTTCGTTCATTATGGGGTCTTTCATTTAGGGGCTGGTTCCGGGTTGTTCCTTTTGTAATTTTGGAGTATTAGCTGCCCAATAAAGGACATGGAGTTAAAATTTGTTTTGATTCTGAAAAATGTAATTAGGCGGTCCCAAATCGACATTTAAATCGAATAAAAAATGTGCACGTGGAGTTTAATGTTCTGTTAAATTGCTCTTTCCAAAACTACACAAATAATTTAAAACTTAACTTTCAAAAATTAAAAAAAAACATTGTGTTAACTAAAAATAATGAGTTGACTAAAAATAACTTTACATTACATAATGTTTATTACTAGCTTCCGGAAATGAAATAGCTATCCTATATTTTAGCTAAAAATAAAATTTTTGCAATGTATTTACTCTATTTATATGAAAATTTATTCGTTCCTAAAAAGATCAAATAAGCTGAGTAAGTAACACAAACCTTTAATTTAAATTCATGAACACTTTTAAGTTTCTTATGTAATAAAAATTACAATAAAATTTGTAGAAAGAATAAAAGATTCGCTTGAGCAAATAAATTAAGCTAATTACAGAGATTAGATCATATTTCTGTGTGTGCTTCTTAATGCATTTATAATAAGTAGTCTTAGGAAATTTATCGGCCTTAGAAGCTGTATCAATTATAGTTTATTGTATTAATCATTGTTAATGTATTAATGTAATTGTAAAAAGAAACAAGCATTTGTAACAAAAAATTAAGTAGAACAACTTAAGTTAAAAACAACTTTTCTTCCCACTGTCAAGAAAATAGACTTTACGTTGTATTCAAAGAGTCTTCGTATTTTCAGGGGATGCTTAGGTTGTTTTTTTTAAGTAGACACTGAAACATTGTAGAATTTCATTTTAGAACGTTTTCAAATAGTCAAGAGCAAAAACTCAATTCCACTAAAAAAATTAAATTTTACTCAGATGAACAGCCTAAATCGGAACAGTTTTTCCCTATTCGGTAATAAACTCCTCGTTACTGAAAATGGGAAAGTAAGAAACTGCCTTGAAAGAAAATTTACGAGTACGCTTCACCACTAACTTTCCTCATCGTGCTGTCGGAACTTTATGAGTTCGGGAGATCCCGTGCAAAGTTCAATCCGACCACGGCACCAAATCCAAATTAGCTGAATTCATAATCCCCCAAAAAACTAATGAAATTCCCTCACTTTTTTAATCACGTTCCGACTTTCCTCGCCAAAATATAAAAAACCTCTCTCATTTATGGAATTAAACATTTACCAGAGCCTGCATTTAATGAAACGCCTTAAAGTCTGGCCAGAAATGCATTACCGAAATCAAATTCTAGACTTCTTTTTAATTTTAAAGCCCCGAAGAAAAAAAACTTCTCTTCTCCAGCCGGCTTTTTATCCTGGAATGTTCATTAAGAAAAGAACCTTTCAGCTGATTTTTTTCACCACGGCTAAATCGGAACATCCTTTATAAATTAAAAACCTTTTAAAACTCAACAGACGGTGTTTCACGCTGATGAAGTTTTCCCTACTGTTGCGGCTCTCATGCTCACCAGTCGAACAGTTACAATTTTTTCTGGTGTATATAATGAAACTAAATTCTTAAAGTGGTGACTTTTTTCTTGTGGGGAGTTTTCTAAGAACTCAGTTCACGTGTTGTAGTCCAGTCAAATAGTATTTATTTTGGGAAAATTTTGGGGTAGAAGATATTTTTCGCTATCTGTATGTATTTTGGGGTGCTGAATCCGAATCTGAGGTTTGCCAACAAAATTTCGTGACGGAACATTGTGAAAATTCGAAAAAATGGCAAAAATTCGCCCCTTTTTTTCGTTTTCGGCCCCTAGAACATTACCTTTGCGCTTCTAAGCTAAACAGTCAATCCAAAAAATAAAGAACACTAACCAAGCTACAAAAAAGTCAATCACAACTTTTCTCTCAGACGCATAGTTTCGCCGATAGAGCACGTTGAAAAAGGGGCTATTTTCGTTCGATTGGTAAGAAATAAAAAAAATGTCACTAGTATCTCCTAAAAACCGTATTTTTGGAACAGGATACTATAAAAACTGCCTTAATAATATTTCACATGAAATTAGCCATCTAAAAACTCCAATAATGATAACTCAATGCATTTTTGTTCGGTGATTTCTCTTAAGAACGAAAGTTCGACAGGAGATAATGATATTTCTATAACTAAGTTGCTTCTTCGAAATTACATGCAAAATTTTTCTATTGACCGCTCTATATGTTTTTGAGGGTGCTGAATCCGAATTTGAGGTTTGCCAACAAAATTTCATGACGGAACATTAAGAAAATTCGAAAAAATGCCAAAAATTCACCAATTTTGTTCATTTTCTGCCCTTAGAACATACACTTTGCATTTCTGAGCAAAACAGTCAACACCAAAATAAAGAAGAGAAAACAAGCTACAAAAAAGTCAATTACAACTATTCTCTCAGATGAAGGGTTTGGACGCTAGAGAACGCTGAATATTGGGGAGTTTTTGTTCCATTGGTGGAAAATTCATAAAATGTCACTCGTATCACCGAAAAACGGCCTGTTTTGGAACAGGATACTATAAGAACGGCTTCAATTGTGTGTTACGCCCATGAAATCAACGTTCTGCATACTCAAATGTTAATTGATAAATAATTAAACATAGCAATAAAATACGACTATTAGCAACATTTTGGGATTACTGTAATATTGCTCATTGTTAAAGGCTTTAATAGTGCATTAATTAATTAAAGGCACGGTTTATTTCACGTAGTACCTATTTTTCTATATATTACTTTGATTAAAGCCTTTAACAATGAGCAATGTTACAGTAATCCCAAAATGTTGCTAATGCTCGTATTTTATAGTTATGTTTAATTATTTATCAATTAACATTTGAGTATGCAGAACGTTGATTTTATGGGCGTAACACATAATTGAAGCCGTTCTTATAGTATCCTGTTCCAAAACAGGCCGTTTTTCGGTGATACGAGTGACATTTTATGAATTTTCCACCAATGGAACAAAAACTCCCCAATATTCAGCGTTCTCTAGCGTCCAAACCCTTCATCTGAGAGAATAGTTGTAATTGACTTTTTTGTAGCTTGTTTTCTCTTCTTTATTTTGGCGTTGACTGTTTTGCTCAGAAATGCAAAGTGTATGTTCTAAGGGCAGAAAACGAACAAAATTGGTGAATTTTTGGCATTTTTTCGAATTTTCTCAATGTTCCGTCATGAAATTTTGTTGGCAAACCTCAAATTCGGATTCAGAACCCTCAAAAACATATAGAGCAGTCAATAGAAAAATTTTGCATGTAATTTCGAAGAAGCAACTTAGTTATAGAAATACCATTATCTCCTGTCGAACTTTCGTTCTTAAGAGAAATCACCGAACAAAAATGCATTGAGTAATCATTATTGGAGTTTTTAGATGGCTAATTTCATGTGAAATATTATTTAGGCAGTTTTTATAGTATCCTGTTCCAAAAATACGGTTTTTTGGAGATACTAGTGAAATTTTTTTTCTTTCTTACCAATCGAATGAAAATAGCCCCTTTTTCAACGTGCTCTATCGGTGAAACTATGCGTCTGAGAGAAAAGTTGTTATTGACTTTTTTGTAGCTTGGTTAGTGTTCTTTATTTTTTGGATGGACTGTTTAGCTCAGAAGCGCAAAGGTAATGTTCTAGGGGCCGAAAACGAAAAAAAGGGGTGAATTTTTGCCATTTTTTCGAATTTTCACTATGTTCCGTCACGAAATTTTGTTGGCAAACCTCAGATTCGGATTCAGCACCCCAAAAAACATACAGATAGCAAAAAATATCTTCTACCCCAAAATTTTCCCAAAATGGCCTTATTTTAGGACAATTTGACTGGACTATTGTGGTGGGGGGTATTGATCCCACGTGAGGGCAAGAGTTGTAGTGACAGCTTTTCCAATACCGCCGGCAGCTGTTAGTGATAAACTGCAACTGCCCACACACGAAGGATGTAGCAGCTCCTGTAGTGATTTCGGAAGTTGAAAAATAGATTGGCTTAGTTTTACTTACTGCTAGCTCAGGGTGGTCCGAGGACCCCTAGGGATCCGCGGGCTGTGTCCAAGGGGTCCGCGAAATGTCACCGAGAAATTAAGTATTTTTTTATTTTCCTTGATTTGAAGTATAACCATTATCCTACTCAACAGTTCATTCGTTAGTTTTGTTAGTTAATTGTCACTGTAGTACAAATAGATTAATGTTGGTGACGCAGCCTCTGTTTACCACCAAAGATAATCCATGTTTTGTTTTTTTGCAATTTTTTTATTAACTAAATTTTGTATTTTTCATTTAACTTGTGTTGTATAAAATTTTCTTTGTACATAAACATTTTACACATCATTCTTCACTATACTTACACCATAAATTACTTCATAATTTAACTCAAATTATAACGAGTGTAATATTCATGTAATGATTTGAATACATTAGTAATATTAATAGATTCTATATAATCTACATTTAAAAAAAATAAGCCTTTAAGTTCAAGGGGTCCTCTTCAGTAAATTAATTGTAAAGGGGGTCCTCGGCAAAATTTTTTTGGGAACCCCTGTGCTAGCTGATACGCCCGTCATTGCAAGAGTGCAATTATAGCTTTAGTCCTTAAACTATTTTTTTCATTCGTGTCTTTTATTTTGGGACAGAGGTTGTATTAAAATTCCTCAAGATGCCAAGTAAATTTTTAGCAACTTTTACAACTAAAAAATAATCCTTAGACAAACTTCATAAAGCTTAAAATCTTATCTAAAATTTTAAAAATGTAGTATTTCATCTACCACAATTCATTCATCTACCACAATTTTCATACCACAGCTACCACAATTACTTAAATAGGCTTTACTTTGGAGCACAAAAATTCTTGCACTTAAAAAATCCGGCTGTTCAAGTTGAAAGGGCATGCAAGTAACATTGTCAATACTTTTTGGTTTTTCAGCTAACTTTCATAATGATAATATCATACTATTTTAATTTACAACTCCGTTTCCATGTAGATTATATTCATAACATTGTTAAACTGAAATCACTTATCCTAGCTTACCTGAGAAAAACTGTCAACAATAATAATTAAATTGAGATTTTTAATGATCATATTAAGGATGATCCGCTCTTGTAAAAAAAATGCCAACCTATTCATGAAAGTAGAAATGATGAAGGAAATGAAAAAGTTAAATCGAATTTTAATTTGGTATATAGGGTGGGTTGCCACGTGAATGAATACTCCCAGTAAATGAACAGTCGACCATATAAACTCAAATAATAAGCAACCTAACTTTTCTGGAGACTCCCGATAAAATTACGCAGTTGCAGGAACACCTCATAAATGTGGAACATTCGTTTTTTCAAGTAAAATGCATTGTAGGTCTGAAAATTTTTTCAATTTGAGCCCAGCTTCAAACGAACTAAAAAGAGACCTGAAGGTTAAGAATTGACATCTTACAATCATATTTTTCCACTTTTTGACTGTGCTGATTATGCTTTTTTTGTTTTACTCAATTATTCAGACGTGGTCCTTTGCTAAATAGTAATGTAGAAAGCTGCAGTTTGGAAAAAGGGGGAGATAAGGGGGTGTTCACTTACTGGAAGTGTAAGCTGAGATTTCCCAGTAATTGAACGGGTGTTCATTCACTGGGGAAAAATGCATATCTCGTAAAACCTCATGATTATAGTTTTATTTGATTCATAATGATGTGATCTTAACTAGGTTTAATACCCAAGGCTTTAAATTGTTTCCATCCAGTAATTGAACGGGGTGTGTTGATCAAAAAGTCTATGTTAATACATGTTGTTTCGAAAGTTTGCTTCACAGCTTTAGTTTTAAACAACAGCTCCTCGTAGAATCAGGGGAATAAAGTTTTCCTAAGTAGGGACCATGAGGAATATATTGAGAAGGCTTACAGTGCTCTTTGTGGTCAAATTAATAACTTAATCAAAAAAATTAAAGATAGTACAAAGAAGTCATTTTGAAAAAAAAAGTTTGCTGAAATTGGTCATCAGATTTAATTTTTTGGAAAAGTTTTCAAGATCTGTTTGGTTTACCCAACCATGTGATAACCAAATTAACTTATAACCTTTCTAAAAATACTTTAACTGGTGAGTAAATTCAGTGTTCATTCACTGGGAGAACGGTGTTCATATTTAGGACAAACTTCGTTCATTTACTGGGTATATCGCACTTTTTCCACTAAGATCGGGATTCCTTCAAAACTATTAACTTCTGAGATCTGAAAACACTTTGATCATATTGCTGAGAAAAAGTATGTTTGGAAACATACCTTATTTTTTAAAATTGACCTGGAAAAAGCCCTGAAAATTTTTTTTAAAGTGGGGAAATCGCAAATACAAATGCTAAGTGTTCATTCCTGGGCGGTTCACCTTAGTAGTATCGAGTTTTTTCAAACACTTCTTATTACGAGCATCCGAGGATGGTCGCCTCGATAGCTCGGTGTCTCCGATAGGCCTTAGCTGCTAATTGCCAACAATATCTCACACTAAGGATCTTTTTCCAAATTCAAGCACAACAAACAACACAAATTCAAATCAAGTTCAAGCACAACCATCATTTACAAACGAAGTCCCAGAAATCAAAGATAAAACCATCTCCAACTCCACCACCATCAAACGAATGTAATTTCAAAATCGATTTCAAATATTTTGCTCTTCCTTCTGCGAAGATTTAATTACCGCTAATTTATGTTCGGTTTACCCGAAATGCAATGATTGAACGAAGTCTTCAAATAACGACAGTTCGGAAACTAGTTATCAAGTTCGAAAGCTGGCTAATGGAGTTGTGTTGCTTTTGAGCTGCTTCTCCAATTTAATTTTCAGGCTGGCAGGTTTCGATGAAGGAACTTTAATGATCTGGTGGAAAGTATGCAGGTCCGCGGCTTAATCAAATGTCAGATGCATTAATGGTTGGAATTTAACGGAGAGATTGAGACAAGATGACAATATTAGTTCTACCAGAAAGTTCTGACACTTTTGGAAGAGTCTGTATATATTGAATTTTTTCCGTACTTTTCTATTACACGCACAGTATATAAAACTGGAGTGCAAACTTCCTATACTTTATCATTATAAAAATCGTGCCGGTTTTTGTGTGTGATTTGCCGAAGCGTAGGGATACAAATCTGCACAAAGGGGCAAAACATTAATGCTTAAACAAGGTAAGCGTTTATTGAAAATAGTTCCTTAAAAAACTCTAGTATTGATTTCAAGCTCTTTATTACTTGTATTTTCCTCGTTTTCTTTAATTTTGTAAATATATCGTTATATACCTTTTATGCTCCATTTCATCAAATATATAAATGCGTTAAGTTGGATTCTGTTAACATCCAAGCAATAGGGGGAACTTAATATGTGTCCCGTTATTAAAAATCTTTGTAATCCGTAAAATTTATCTTTGTAAGCATAAACATAACATAAAAACCGTTTAGCTCTATAGGAAGTCTGTAAATAATAACGAAAGAAACTTTTTTTTTCGTTAAAATATTTTAAAAGTTTTTACTTTGAAGTGAAATGTAAACACGCTCTAACACTCTTTTACTATGAATACAGAAATTTGAAAACACCCCAAAAGCAAATTCAGTCTTGTTTCTTGTTAGTATGCAACTTATATTTTAATCTTTATGCTTCATAAAAACCTTTTGTGTTCAAAGATAGCCAAGGGCACATTGATACTTAAAAAAATTCCTAATTCGAGAGAAACTCATTGTTAGAAAATATCGTGTATGGTCTAAATCTATGAAAAAGAATTATTTTATTTAGCTCTTTCACAGATCTAGGTCTGAAAAGAAACATTAGCTAGAAAAATATCTCGACCTGACAGATATTACACCATTTAGAAAAAATATCTTTCTACCCGTTTTTACACAATAGTTTTGAGCCAATTCACTGAAAATGTCACTGAAAAACTTTTAAAAGGGAAGAAAACAATCCAAAATGGTCATTTAGACCCAAAACTCTTGTCGTACTATAAGCGAAATATCTCCAGGTTCATACAAAGCCAGCAATGTCATAATGTGCTTCTACAATCCATTCTTCTTTATCGGATTTTGAAATAGCTAGCTTTATATCAGCTTTTCAGATTGAAAATGACGCAAGTCTAAAATTACAAAATTTGAGACATGCATTGATTGGTGTTACATATATTTTCCAGTTTGTGTGCCATATGCATTGATAAAATTTTCTTTCATAGTTTGAATGCAATGATCATGTTTTATTGCCGAAACCTGATTTAAATTAAATTTTGAATTTCATTTTATAAATTGGGCCTGATTTAAGGTTATGAACTCAAATGCCATATTGAGTTTTATTGATTTCGATTCAAAATCATGGATACTTTAAGTGATATGGTTTTTCTTAAAAAACTCAAACATTTCATGCAAAAAACTCATACAGTGCTAAAACATATTTATCACACCTCTCCAAAACTTCCAATATAATTTTTTGAGGATAGACGTTCTCTTCAGTATTATTTCAGAATAATAGATGTATAGCTTTCCATTGACGATTGGGTGATCTTTCGTGTGACAAAAATTATATTTATTTTTTAAAACAAAAAGTAAAACTTAAAAAGTAATAATCACTGATAATCAACCCAAAACATATGGTTGGGTGGAGTGTTATAGCATGGGAAAAATGGCTAAAATATTTTAATCGTTTGTTTTATTTTTTTGTATTCGTTCTTGGCAGGTGGATTTTTTCTTGAGCCTATATAACAATAGGCATGCTGAAAGCATTAAACTTTATACTCGTCCTTGATAGAGGATCACAAACCGCCCTTTCCAGACTTGTCAGCGGACACGTCAAGTGTCTCTCCTTCAATGGAGGTGAGAAGCACTTTGCCACTTGCTTAAAATGCCAAAACCATCAAGCTTCTCCCGAACATATGCTCGACTGTTTGGGACTCACAGGGAGGGATGTCTATTCGGATCCTCTCCTTGTGTTGGACTTCCTGAGGATCAACGGTTTGATGGAATTGGTCTGACTTCGTCAGACACGGAGGATAAGAAACAACAACAACAACATTATTTTACCCCGCTATAACTATTTTACCCTTACCGACCCTACTGACCTTACTCACATATCCTCAAAAATTCGAATGGCGTTCTTGATGAGGTGTGAACGTTATGTTTTTGCACACTATTTAAATTTTATTTTCAATAAAAAATAATTATTTCATCTATAGTTTTCATCTTAAATTAATCATTTTTATCGGAGTAAAACCGTATCGCTCATATCTAATCATGAACTTTAATCGAAACCATTAAAACTAATATTTAAGTACTATACCTCAAACCCCGGTCCCTTATTTAGAAATGTTGCTCAGAATTCAATCCTTGAACCAGGTTTTGAATGTCAAACGTAATTATTTAATCCAACCCCTACTAAAAAGTATCTCCATCATAGGAACAGCAAGCAATAGCGCGACGTTACAGAACATTTCCAACACCTCAAAACTGTGTTTGACGGACTTAAACTACTTTCACTCAGAGGAGCTTGTATAAGAAAATCTAAGAAATAGGCAATTTTACAAATAAACCAATAGAGCACATTGCGTTGTTTAACTGGTTATTGGTTTTTCTCCTCGGATAGGATAGACGTGCATGTAGAAAAGTCAATGGCCCTTGTAGCAACTGAAATATTATCGCAGAAAAAATACTTTTAAGTACATAGATTCTTTCGATGCTTTATGTGAGATTGGGTGGGATGTATTCGGTATTTGCTGTGAGTGTCAATACCATTTACTGTTAGTGAAAACAATAAGGATATATTTTGGTCTGTAGAAAGTGTGGGATTTTTGTAAAGAGTTATATGTTTTATGTTTCGTCTTGTGAGCTTTGAAATACGTAACAGTAAAAAGTTTTTTATGGCATTACGTAGTGCAGTATAAAGCAGTAGAACAGCACCTTTCAACGAATTCCAGTTTTCATTTTATGTAAATAAAGACAATCTGTATAATTTCACACGGATTTTTAACAAAAATTAGAGTATCCAAAATCGTATAAGGATTAAAAGTTTTTTCTTAAAGGTTACCCACCGGTAGGGCTAAAATTTTTACAAATTTTAGAATTTTTCTCCTTTGTGCTGCGGTATACACACATGGGAAAACAGATATGGGACCTAAACAACCTATTTAAGACAAAAATCAACCTCGAAGCATTTTGCTTAAGTTGGTAAACTTTACGCTGCCTTTATTGATCTTAAATCCGCTTTTGATAGCATAAACCATTCCCTTTTATGGCACATTCTTCGTAAACTTTCACTCAGTTCAAAATTTGTAAGCATTTTGAAAGATATGTATAACAAAGCTACAGCAAGAGTGAGGACAGCTACAGGATCGTCTGAAATCTTTAACATAGAAACAGGAGTGTTACAGGGAGAAATTCTTTCCCCAATTTTATTTAATTTATTTTTAAACAATTTGATTGATCGATTAAATGATTCTAAAATTCCTGGTATATACATATCCTCAACAAACTTTCTTCATATATTACTTTATGCTGACGATGCAGTTATCCTAGCCGACTCTCCTATTAATCTTCAGAAAAAATTAAATATCCTGGAAAATTTTTGCGCTGATTTTCTTTTGACAGTTAACATAAGCAAAACGAAAATTATGATTTTCCGGAAAGGGGGAAAGCTGGCTAAGTCGGATGTATTTTTTTATCAGAACACAAAACTCGAAATTGTTAAAGAATATGTATATTTGGGAATTCCTTTTTCTTCTACAGGTAAATTTAATAGTGCCAGACGTTATTTCACTTCCAAGGCAATAGCGGCAATCAATGCATCTTGGTCAATATTTACAGGATCACGGGCTAACTCGACCAAAGCATGGTTTCAACTATTTGAGTCATTAATTCAGTCTGTGTTCATATATGGTTCTCCGATCTGGTCCATAAACTATATCTTCGACTTGGAAAAAATCTTTTGTATTTTTGTTAAAAAACTATTTTTACTTTCCAGATATACTCCTGGTTACATTCTAAGATTAGAGTTAGGACAACCCCCAATATCAGTTACTGTAGTCAAAATAATTTTGAAATTTTGGATCAAAATTCTGAACTTACCAAATGACAGATATATAAAAATTTGCTATAGCAAACTACTTCTAAACGCACAATTTTCGAGCAATACAGAATTTAACTGGGTTTTATCTATAAAAAAATCCTTGATAATCTAGGTTATAGTTTCATTTTTGTCTCGCAAGACCCTTATATGGCCTCTTATTTTCTGCCCCTGGTGTTACAATCTCTCCGAGATCAGACCCTTCAAAATGACCTGTCTCGAATGGAAAATAGTACTAACTTTCCCCATTATAAAATCTTAAACAGCGCCTCCCCTGAAACCTATATTGAATCACCCTTAAATATAACCATTAAAAGATTTATCTTTCAACTACGTCTTAATCAAAGCCGAATTTTCTACAAAAACGAAATTTTTGAAATTTTTCCTTCTAACCCTTGCACTTTCTGTAATAATGAAGAAAATGAGACTTGGAATCATATATTCAACACTTGTCCTCTTTATAATCAATACAGAAACAAATACTTAACCGGATTAAAACCTTTTCCGTTAATATTAACTCAAAGTCAATACGAAAGAATTTTTTATTTTACAATTTCTATTTTAAAAGTCCGTAAAAATTTATTAGATGAAGCGAGTTAGCCTAATGTTCCAACAACCTTTAATATATATTTGTGTATATTTACGTTCATCTTTCATAGTTTTAATGTTCAATGATAATTAAGTGTTAATTTATTTCCTCATTTGTACTTTTTGCTCCTTTATTTTTGCTACTTTGTAAACGGGCACGAGCCCATTACAATAAAGTCTTGTCTATGTCTATGTCTATGTCTATTTTGTTTAAGTTCAACACTTGAGTAAACAGTACAACCTTAAGATCTCAAATTTTTCAAGATGGCGAATTTTTGAGGACCAATATAGAAAAATACTTCATTTCAAGGATGAAAATGTTTTTTGAGACAAACCAGAAAACAAGGTTAAACTGTTTATATTTTTCATATGCCCAATATGCAGTATATCTCCACTAATTTTTAACATAGAAGCCACTAGACAAATGGGTTCAATTCCGTTAGAGTTTACCCTAAATATCGTTTATCTCTTTTGGACACCAAAAAGTATAAATATTGCTAAATAATTTTAAATTCATGGATTAATATATTTGATTAGATGTATAACTATTATTCAGTTTATCATTAAAAATTTTATAAAAATTTTTTATATTTGAAAATTAAGCGTTCAAAAGAGATAGGGGATATTTAGCGGGGACTCTAACGGAATTGAACCGGAAAAGGTTTATAATCCATAAACGTTTCAAGATACATTTTTCTATTCATTAATCCACAGGATTTTCACTAATTCACAACTTTGTAATATAAATGTTATCTAATTCAAAAGGGTTGATTATCACCGAATGAGGATTTCAGAGAGACTCACTCATATTTAGATCAATACCTTACTCTACACAAACTCTTCCATCAACTTCAATTAAGGACTATAAACTCTTCGGAAATCCTCTCAACGAAACCTTTCAACGAACTCAAATGCCTAAATCTCCTTCCAGCTCCCCATTATAAGCCCCTTAAAACAATACCCTCCAAACCGCAGCCTAAAAAAACACGCAAAACCCATTAGCATATAGTCTATTCCAATCTACGGTGACTTTCTGACTTCCGCTGCTTTAAAAGTTATTTCGGGTTGCTCGATTGGCACCCCAGGTGAAAATGGGAAAGGTGAAAAGGGAGGTCAGGTTATTTAATCCCACGCTAGATTGACATTCATGCGGTGAGGGTCACGCTTGGGTGGAGATACGCGTTGATGGGGTCTGGATGTCAAGCTGAGGGCTTGGGACATGTTTGACCCGTTGTTAAGCTAAACTTTGATCCTTTGGAGATCATGCAGTAACGTTCAATTTACGTGATGTCTGGCCGACGTGTTATGACATTGGGTCATTCCTCCTTAAAAAAAACTTGGGTTGTTAGATGTGCATTTTTGCCTCCCGATTTCCATGTGATTCCCAGTCGTATAGGTATCCCCAGGGTTCCCCAACCTTTTTGTACCTAAGAGCACATACCCGAATATCGGTCGAAATTGCTTACAAAACATACGAAGTATAAAAATTATTAATAAAATATATAAAATACAGTCAATGCAATCTTTGGCATTGCATATCACTAGCCACCGCTTCATAATAGGGAGAATAGGGTGAAATTCCTGCTCTATTTTGACAGTTTTGGTGATTTCTATTTTGGTTGTTTTCATTAATATTGAAAAAGCAAAAAAAAATTGCATAGAATTTTATGGTATAGTGGAAAACTGAAGTTGGGCGCAAGCAGCGAGCGCACCTAAGCCGATCGACTGGCTCTATGGTGCCCGCGGGCATAAGGCTGGGGCCCCTGTCCTAGAACCTTTATAATTATGCCCCCTCTAGTTTTGAACCACACTGTATAGCTGAACTATCACTATGATTAGTAAGTATTAAAAACTGTTCAAAATGAAAATTTTTGGCAATCCAGGAAGTGATCCTTCGTGGTCTGGATATAGACAGTGGTTGGCCAGTTGCCGACCGTTGCTATACTAAATCTATCTTAACATTATGGTTTTATTTTCCTTGTAACACGAGCAACCTGTAGAACAAGTTCTTCCTTTACGATAGATACGATGCAGAAAAGACAATTTTCCAAAGAAATACGTGTTTATTCGCATAAGCACCTATATTACAAGGATATTGGTTGTTTTTTATTTTATTACCACTTTTTTCAAATGTATTATTCACGACTTACTTATAAACATCACAAGATTAAATTTATAATTTTTTTCTTGACTTTTAATCATGAAACTAGTTTTTTTTTCAATAGAATGTTTTCAGGTGAGGCCACGACCAATTATTTTCTTTCTTGTTGTAGGTCATACAGTATGTTGCTAAGGCCGTTGCTAGGTGCGGTGGTATCTGTTGCTGCCATGTAGCAAATGCTCCAATAGAAGCATTCCATGACCAGTTATTTTCTTTTAACTGTTAACTGCTGTAGGTCAAACAATCTGTTGCTAAGGCCGTTGCTAGGTCCGAGTCATGTGATTGAAAATGCTCGGTCAAAAGTGATCACTAAATTCAAGCCTTGATTGGTAGTAGAGTAATATACCAGCATTTCAAAAATTATGGACCAAAAACGATTGGCTATTTCATGGGTTCCTAAACGTTTCCATCCCTCGGAACCGCTTGTAGAACAATATAGCTTTCACGGCATCTCAATCACAAAAAGGGTGTTTCAAAATCCCGTTTCACGGATTTTATTTGGAACCAACGTGTCCTAGGGTTATTGAAAGTAAGGTGTTCCCCTAGGAGAACTATACTTTGTTCATTTAGGTGGCTTACACTGACCCTAGTGGTGAAATAAGAAAGATAAAAATAATTAAAAAACTCAATCAATAATTTTTGTTTGAAAATATATGAAAAAAGCCCGAAAAAAGTGCATGATTTGAGTTTCTTTCACTTTTTACTAAAATTTGACTTTATTAAACTAAAATATACATCAAAACTACCTGACAACACTGAAAAAGTTGTAAATTTGTTAACCTTTTCATTTTTGATCCAATGTTAGGGAGCAGACTTCCCCAAAACTTAGTATCACCTACACTTTCCAAAAACGAAATTATTTTTATCAATTGATTTCAGAAATGCCTTATTATCGCCCCTTTTTCATAAAAATAAGGAAATAAATATTTGAAATAGTGAAATAATTTTTATTGAATCCTGAAAATTTAATTTATTTCTTTTTAAGTTTTGGGGAAGTCTGACCCCTAACATGGGATCAAAATCTGTCAAATACAAATATTTCAATAATTTTTTATGGAAAGAATAAAAAAAATATTTTTTCCCTTAAAATATCCAAATAAAGTCTACTTTAAGAAAAAAATTACTTAACATCTTCATAAAACTATAGTGAGCTTCTATACAGTTTCTTTCGTTTATCTCAAAACAAGAAAAGTGGTGTTTGATATGTTTCAGAAATCAGCGATTCAATTATTCTGTTTTGCGTAAATATTTAACTTCAATGAATGAAGCTTTACTTGATCGTTGTGTGTTCATCACAGAGTAGACACGTATTATAATGTAACTTTTGTATATATTTTTTTTGTTTTAAAAAAGTGGTGATTGAATTTATATGAAACCAGGTAAATAAAATGTCTTTGTTTACAGATCACGAGAGCACTTATAAGACTAGCCTAGACATTTGAAATATTAGGACAGAGAATAAAAAAATATATCTCCGTTTGCGAATTTTAAAAAAATACATAAAGGTGTCCCAAGTTTTAGAATAATAAGTTACAGAAATGAAGTGATTGCTGCAAAAATGAGCAAACTCTAATGTTATTGGTTTATATTATTACTACTCTAATGCTGTTTTTTGTTGCTAGTTACTTTAATTGGAAATCTTTCACAACGTAATAAAAACAATTTTTATGTTTCGACTCAAAAGTATTACTCAGAAAGTACTCAAGCCTAACTTTTTCTTTATTTTTTTTTCATTTTGAAATATCCAAATTACATTGTGTATAGTAGGAGATATTCTGATATTTTGCTGATGCTTTGTGGTGATAGTCATAGTTACCAATTACTATTGAAATGTCATGCAAAACAATTAGGGCAAACGATTCCACTTTTGAATTTGGTTAGCGCCTTGGAGTTTTTTTTAAATTTCTTCCAATAATTCCATATTACGATTTGCCTTGTATTGGTGAAAGAAACAAATTAATTGGATTTTCATGTGGTTCTGTTTGTTTATCTATAATAATAAAAGAGCTTTACGGTTCATTCATTCATCGGTTCACCTATCAACGCACAGCAAAATCTACCGGGGCTAAAGAGTCGAAACTTGGTGTGGTGGAAGACTTTACGGTGTATGCGCGCACTAAGAAGGGATTTTTCGAAATTCTTTTTTTCTGACCCACAGGGGTGCTTGGAGTGTTTTCTACGTTTTTGAGCCTAGCACCGTCCCAAATGACCCTAGATCTTCGTAACTTCGCAGGAAGGTACCTAGCCACAATATCTAGAAAGGCAGATTTCGAATTTTCGATAGTCGAATTTTAAGGGGTCTAAAAGTTTCAAAAACCCGATTTTACTGTGCATAAACAAAGTTTTACATTTTAGAAGAAACACATACTAATAATTTGATATTTCGAAGCGACCGGTTGGTATTATCTTCTTAAGAATATTTCAAAGAAAGTAATTTCTGGATTTTTCGATATTTCATTCTGGAGGGGGTGCACGGGGGTTTGAATATTTACTCCGGTTTTTAGTTTTTGCTTTCTATCGCCCACCTTATTAATGCGATTGGTATGAAATTTTAGCATATTGTTCCTCACACAATCGGGAAGGTTTTCAAAAAAGAATTTTTGAATTCAAACCATTCTTAGCTGTCTTTTTTGGCCCTTTTCTAAATTCTTATGCGTAGCTTCAATGTTAAATTGATAACAGTTATTGCTCCTTCCAAGTGACGCAAAACCTCTATTGTTAGAAATATTTATTTAAAAATATTTTGAGTATAAATTTTTTAAAAATAATTTGTGATAAAATAAATTTTTACAATAAATTAAAACTATTTAACCGAAAATTTTTAACTTTTTCCATTCAATAGAAATTTAAAATAGCAATATTTCATCAGAAGCATTTTAGATAGTTGATATCAGTAATTCAAATGATGTCTACTTTTATTTCATGTTTGAAGGCGATTTCTTTAATGAATGAGTTGGTAATAAATCAACCAAGGGGGTTCAGGGGGTCTCCCCCTGATCTTTTTTTAATTTTAAAAATCGGTTATTAACACTTTAATTCCAAAAAAAGTTTTGTCAATCAACCAAGGGGGTTCAGGGGGTCTCCCTCTGACCTTTTTTAATTTTAATTTTAAAAATCGGTTATTAACACTTTAATTCCAAAAGTTTTTTGTTTTGTTTTAGGTTTTTATTTTTTATTTGCTTTGAATTTTATGAAAACAGCGGGATGAAGGGGGGTTGATAAATATTAAGTAGGGAAGAAATTAATTCTTATTTATTTTATCATCCCGTTTGAAAATCCTTTTTTCCCGAGCATCGGCGGGTATATCAGCTAGTTAATAATAAAACTCTTACTTGCATAATATCATACCATGGACATTCGGACACAATGTGTAACTTTACCCAAGTACCCAGAGAAAATTTAAAGGTCCAATTTTGTGAACTAAACTAAAACGATTTTAGAAAAAATTTAAAAGTTTTACACGAATTTTAAAAAAAAATGAAATATTCTCCCCTACCAACGTTACAATAGTTCATCATCACTCACACACTACTGTAAGGATTTACGTGAAGGAAAATTTAACCGAACTCCAATATAAGAGTGAAATAAACGATTAATAATATTTAAATTTATTTAACTTTTGTACTGGTGAGTAAACTGAAGACTCAAAAGCAATTTATAGTCCTTTACGAGAAACTGTAAAGTTTCATTTTGCTGTCAACACCCAGCACGATTACTGCCAACAGAAATCATTAAATAAAATAATAAAACAATACAGAAACTTTGCTACATTATAAACAAAATCTAAACACTTGATACTTAACGGAAACTACGTGATATGAAAACCATTTGCAATTTAGATAGGGAAAAGTTGTGCATTAAAATGATAACACCAAATTATCTCAAGTTCTGAAATTCTTTCCGTACATCTATATGCTATCCCAGGCTGGAAAATTTTTGAAATTACGGCCGGGACCACATATGTCCCAGTTACTGAAACACATCTAGGAACATAAAATAACGCCAAATTGCGCTGCCAAACGCATCATGATTCTTGTGTGATCTCATGATTAACTAATCTCAGTTCCCTAAATGATCAAACAAACAATCCTACTACTATTATAATTGTGAATGTTAGTCTGTATGTTTGTTACTCTTTCACGCAAAAACTACTGAATGGATTTTAATGAAATTTTATGTAGCTTATACATCAGAATAGGACATAGGCTATAATTTATAAAGAGACAATCAGTCCTTCATTCTTTTTTTCCCATTTTTCCTGCTTGTTTTCACTTATTTTTCCGTGTTTGAAAACCTGTTTTACCAGTCATGCAAGCAATAATAAGGAAACTTTAGTAGTACCAGTGTTGTAGTTACTAGGCAATTTTATTTAGGCAGTAGTTACTAGGCAATTTATACACCCCACCCGTGCAAGGCCGGGTATAACAGCTAGTAAGGCATAAAAGGTTTCAACCAAACCTTTTTGAGGGTAATTATTTTTTCCTCAATGTAAAATCAGGTTTTAACCAAAGTTAAGTGTAATATGAATAAAATTAGTTTTTAAAACCCTTTAAATGTAAAAAAAAATATGGTAGTATACCGTAAATTTTTCAGTTTTTAAGAAAAGTAAATTGTATGCCTGTTTTAAATGATTTGGTTTCTCTATTTTTTAAGTAATAAATTATATACTTTTCTTTTTACTTTTTTTTTCGTTACATTGTCTTTTTTCTGCAATGTATTTTTTTTGCATGCACTGTACTATTTTCTAGTATCCCTACCATATATAGTTGGAACTCTGCTGTTTGGCAGAAATAAATAAATGAATAATCAAAGTAAATCACATAATAGCATATTCGTTACAAAAAAATACAAGAAAATACTCAAATGCAACCTTTTTTAATTTTTTCCAATCATAATATTCACATCCGAGTCTATTTTCTCCTTTTTAAAATTCAAAACATAACCTAAAAATAGAATTTAAGTCAAAGTTCAAATTTTCAATTTAATATTACAACAAATCCATTCTGTAAGCCTATAGAGACATCCAAATGTATCAAACTTATATAAAGATTTCCTTCACATCGAAATGCAGCATTAGGGAAACTGTCACAGAGAAATCAGCTACTCCCCTCTCAGAGGTTTCAAAATGTCTACTTCTGTATATTTTATAAACAGACAGTTGGTCCACTTTATATATTTCTTGGAAAAAATAACTCTTTTTCTTTTAAAACTGAGATGGAAAAAGGCAGCGAAACGGAAAGATGAAGAAGGGGGAAACTGAATCAACTGATGTGGATCAGAGGAATTTCTCGCTTCTTCAACTTCTCTTTCGTGAAAAAAAAAATAAGACTCGAGTAGGGATTCAACTTCTATTAAAAGAGTCAAATCATGTTGTTTTGTTTTGGATGATGCCTGAGATTTTCTTTTATTAGATTAGAGCTTGGTAACTGGTCAAAGGATTTGAACTATTGTTTTTTTTGTAAAATACTCTGTATTTTTATGTCGATCATGTTAAATACAATTTTTGTGTCATAATACCCTAATCAAACCATGCAAAATAATTCTTATACTTTTATACTCAACAGCAACGTTTCCTGAACCCAGGACGAGAGAACCAGGACGTCACTCTGAGAGAAATGACAGTTTCAAATTTGAGTAAATCGATGTTCTCATTTTGGTATGAAACTTTTTGTCTCAAATATGACGACCAATGCTTCCAGTTTTGAAACTCCAGACATATTCAGTTTCAAACAATTAAAAAGGCACCAATCAAATTATGCTTATTTTCAGTTTATATTTGAAAATTGGAAGCTTTTGTAATACAGGGTGTATCTGAAATGGTGCAACAAACTTTCAGGGATGATAGTACTCATCAAAACGAACAAGAATTGGTATAGAAAGGGGGTCCCAGGCCAAATCCCAGGGAGTTAAAAATGGAGCGACACCCCAAAAAAATCATTGAAAAATTCAATTTGTAGAAGAACTATTATTAGTAAAAACCTAATTATGGTCTCAAAAATTGTGGTTTAATATGATCTTTAAAATTATCTCAAAAGTCTTCACTTTAAAATTTGTTTTATTATGAAAAAAGTTAAAAAACACAAAAAATGTGAAAACTGCCAAAACCTTATTTTGTATTTCGAAATCCTTTCTTTTGATTTGATAATCTGAAAGATCATAGTTGAAAACCCTTAAGTCCAAAGTTTCACGTAAATACAATCAATATTAAACGCTTGATATCCTGTTAATGTTTGTTTTTTGGGTGCGCAAGCTGTTTTCTAGAGCTGTTTCCAAAACAGCTGTTAGCACACGCAAAAAACGAACTTTAACAGGATCTCAAGCGTTTAATATTGATTGTATTTACGTGAAACTTTGGACTTAAAGGTTTTCAACTATGATCTTTCAGATTATCAAATCAAAAGAAAGGATTTCGAAGTATAAAATAAGGTTTTGGCAGATTTTTCACATTTTTTTGTGTTTTTTAACTTTTTTCATAATAAAACAAATTTTAAAGCGAAGACTTTTGAGGTAATTTTAAAGATCACATTAAACCACAATTTTGGAGACCATAATTAATAGGGTGGGTCAAAATATTTTTTTCACATTTTTCCAGAGGCACAGCGACAAAAGGGTGCCAAATAGTCTCAAACTGACATGTGTAAAATATTATTCGATTATAATATCTCTTTTTGCCTCCGGATTGGCCTCAAAGTTTCGATTAATACAGTAATTTCATGTAAAAATGGACAAACGAAAATCAAGCTTTTACCTCGATTTCACGAATCCGTCATGAATGTAAATGTGCACAATGGTGTAAAAATCATCATTGAAGACTATAAAATAATTTTAAATGAAACCAGAGTTGAAATACTTGAGTTTCAATACAACATATTTTGAAATATCTCTATGGTTAGAACTGGCAATCAAAAATTTCTAGCTGGAATCATAAAAATGTGCGAAACTCTAATGCCGGTTGAGTAAGATGTTAAAAACATTAAATTTTTAATAAAAATGGATTTGTCAGAAGGTGGATACCTTTTTTGGGTTACAGATTTCAACCCCAGGAAAACATTTGGATAATAGTTTAAAAGTTGGGGTTTTCCTTGAAATTTCATTGGCATTTTAGGAATAGTCCATCCCAAGTGTCCCCATATGAGTCCCTAATGTCCAAAAATAAATTAAAACCACATTTTAAGAGTCAAATTTTGAAACCTTTTCTTAAGAAGAGCGGTAGATCCCCGTTTTCAGCATAAAGCTCAGTATTATCCCCTAAGTTTTTAAATAAGCTACATTTCTTTTCAAAACTTACTTTTAATTATCTTAAACAGTTAAATTTGCTATATTTTAACTTTTGTGGACGCATAAGGGAATGCTAAGGAGCTATTTTGAGTCAATCCTCCCTCCAAAGATGTATAATTTCATGGGCCTGGGTTTCAGTCTATTGTTATAGCAAAAAAATAGGTAAATCATGACTGAGGCAAATCATAACTGATATATTGCCTAATGAACGAACTATCCATTCGATAATTCTTTCAACAAATTTTTGCTATCATATTTGGATCCCAAGACCAGCCAGTGAAATAACTGTCCGCTGAATTTTGAAAGCGCGGCATATTTATGAAAAATGTAACTATTTCTACTTTTAAAAATTAAAAATACCGTTTTGTACTGACCAAACTTGAGGGAAAATATATCTGAACTACCAATATTTAAAATATGCATCACTGACAATCCACTGTTTGTTAGAAAAAAGAGCTTCCTATTCTACGGCTTTTGTTAATGCGATAGCATATTACATTGCCACTTTGGCAGTTGTTTTTGTATTGATAATGCTTAAAGGTGACTAATGTGATTAAAATTGCTTTTAAAGACCCTTATTTGTGAGCTTTAAAAAGTTATCGACAAAAAAATTTAATTTCTATAATTTTTAAAAAATATGAAAAATTACATATTTTTGTTCTATTTGAGGCCAATCAGGAGGCAAAAAGAATTATTATAATGGAATAATATTTTACACACATTAGTTTGAGACCATTTGGCACCCTTTTCTTGCTGTGCCCGATAGAATTCGTAAAAATTTTTTTTCGCCATAGGAAAATGACCCACCCTAATAATTAAGTTTTTACCAATAGTAGTTCTTCTACTAATTGAATTTTTCAATGATTTTTTTGGAGTGTCGCTCCATTTTTAACTCCCTGGGATTTGGTCTGGGACCCCCCTTTCTATACCGATTCTTGTTCGTCTTGATGAGTACTTTCATCCCTGAAAGTTTGTTGCACCATTTCAGATACACCCTGTATCGATAATAGCCTTAATTTGAAGGCATAAAACGTGGAACAACGTTTATAAGAAAGTCATGCACGAATTAAAAAATTAGTACTTGATGCTTTATATTTGAGTATCTGCACGTTTTCAAAAATGAGTACATGCATGTTTTCAAATGTTCCAGTTCGGGAGCCTGTTCGAGTGCGTGACCTTCTCAGATTTGAGTAATGTTTACTCTTTTTTGAGACTAGTTTTAAGAGTGCACTACGTGGAAGGAGAAATTGGGTAAACACAAAGCCTGTTGGGTTGCCAGGAGGAGTTTCGGTACGCAAATGGTGATAAAAAGACGCTATATATACATGGGTTTAACGGAATAATCGTATTTTAAATTTGACGTTCTTCGTTTCACTCGAAATTCAGACACCACGATGGTAACTACTTTGTTTGTTAGTGACGTCGTAGGGTGAACTAACGTTGCTGTCTAGTATAAAAGCTCTTATAAAAATCTTTACTCGCATCTTTTGAAAGAGTTCGCTTTGGCTAAAGTCCCTAGGGGACGCCAATTTGGCATTTTTTTTTATCAAAGAGAATTTGAGTTCTGTTTTCTAAAAAACAACATATTGGATCTAAAATAGCGCCACATTGGCCACCGTGAAGGACTTTCACCAAAGTTAACTCTTTCAAAAGGTTTTTACGAGAGCTTCTACTGTATCACATTCTCTTATTAGATCAGCGGTTCCCAAATCGTAGAAGCCTGTGAATCTATAAGCTTAAATTGGAACCTTTATGGAACTTTGAATCTTAAAACCATTCCCACATACGAAATTGTAAGATGAAAGTTAATTATCTTGAATTAAGTAAGAAAATTTACTTAAATCAAATTAAATTACATTAAAAGTATTGAATGTTCAGAGGAATATCTCACTTCTTCAACCTTCGCGTTCGAGAAAAAACAAGACTCAAATAGGGATTCAACTCTTCTATTAAAGGTAGAGGGTTGCTCGAATCATGTTGTTTTAAAAATTTTTTTTGACTGATGTCAGATATTTTTTTTATTAGATTAGATATTTTTATCACTGGTCATTTTGTAAAATAGGATGTGATTTTGGGTCGGTAATACAAGCGACATAAAACTCGCAAACCCTGTAACATAATTCTTATTCAGTAGGATCTCTTTTGCCATTTGATTTATTATCCAATTACTTTACATATATTTTACCATTTACTATATACAGAATACTGAGTGTTTTATAATTTCGTTTCACAGCTTTTATTTGAAACCAACGTTTCTTAGGGTCATGGAAGGGGGGTGTAGTTGAGACTGATCTTACAGCACCACTATCGGCAAAATAAGGAAGTTTAAAGAATAATTGAAAAACTGAAGGAGTTTAAACAGAAACTTAGGGGGTATTGTTTGCAATATCATAACAAACGCCAAGAAAAAAGTTTTGATGAAAATATCTTATATATTCGAGGAGATATTAGCATGGGAAAATAAAAGCCTGAAAAAGTGCTAATTTCTCGTGCTAATATTTTATCGAATATTTAAGATACATTGCAAACCATTTTCTCATTAAGGTTTTAATTCTTTCCTCTTTTGTTTTTGGAAAAGTGTCCTTACTTTCTTATTTCACAACAAGGAGCGCAAACCTCTCAGTGTATTCAGAATGTTCACTTACCTTGAGGTACACCTTACTTTTTGTGACCCTAAGTAACTTTGGTTACATTTGAAAGCCATGAAACAGAGTTATGAAACACCCTTTATTGCAAACACCTTACGTCTCGTGACTACGCGAGACGAGACTTAGTTTTAAATTTAAAAGCATAAAACAAATTTTTCAAACACGCACTATGGTCAGGGCAGAGTTTCTCTAACTGCGGGCCTGTGAATATTTAGAAGATCGCAACAAAATCATTAGTGTAATGTTAAAGAAATGTAACGAATTCACACCCACTATAGATACAATTTCTACAATTTGATTAGATACTTTAAAATTCACCATCACTTTATCATATTACCTACAAAAAGTTTCAATGCAAGAGACATGAATCATCATCATAATCATTGTAAGAATAAATAAATGAATCATATTACACAAACTAATAAATATGCGGATAATTTTTTCAATATGTAGATAAACTAGAATTCTCATACCAAACTCATCTGTAGAAGGCTTTTATGATAACGCGCGACAAGGTGTTACTTTCCAATATTTTGGGATGAAAAGCAGCATGTGGAACAACACTGCGTCCAGAAAGAAATTTCCAAGAAAAGGTGATTTGAAAACATACGACGTCGTCTAAATGGATGAATAATGTATGGAAATGATACGGCGCGGCGACGTGTATTACAGTATGAATACATATAAGAAGTATTCTCGCTGTAAGGTCCACTCTTACGTAAATTTAAAATGCTAATAATGTTGCTTTATTTATGAGACAAATTATCCAGTTTTCATTTTTGGGAATGTCATCGACAGGTTCTGGTGAAAGATTCAAGAATTCTCGGAATCTGATTAAAAATAAATAATGGACTTTTATATCTATCTTACTTGTATGCGTAGTAATCTAAATTGATGAATACGTAATGCTTACAAAAGAAGGATCGGTATTAATTTTGCTTTTTCAAAGCTCAGATAAATGACGCTTTTAAAATGTTCCAACTTCGATATGAAGTAGTAATGAAGTTCGATATGAAGTAACTCTTCATTTACGACTCTTTCTCGATTGTAAATTTGATTTTAGAGTTAAATTCCTATTGAGAAAATTCATGTTGCATGATTTTTCTTGGAAAAGGATAAATGAAGGAGATACTAAATGAAATTCAAATGCTTGCTCGAAATGAAATTTAAAGACTAAAATAAATGTTAACAAAATACAACTTTTGAAATTACTGCAACACTTAATAGTATAGATTTTAAATTGGTCAGTTTAACACAGTCCACGTACCCAATTGGTAAAAATATTTAATAACACAGGTATGAAACAAATTTTTGGAAAGCTGGTTGGGTTATAATTCCACCTTATCTTTATGTTTTTTGGTGTGCTGAATTTGAAAATGACTTCAGAGTCAGAAAAAATAGTCCGATAGTTAATTGCAATGATGATGATTTTTAGAAACAAAATTTGATATCTAAAAGAATGTGGAAAGTATGATCTCAAAGCCAAAACTCCCCGTAAAAAATATTACATAATTTGTCAACGGCTTTGAAGATTGTTTCTCTGTACATAACAAAAAATAACGAATGAGTGTAAGGTCTTTAATAATATTGTTTGGAGCATAAAACGGTAATAAGTATAAATATTTAACATTTACACTGCAAACACTTCAACCAAAAATAAACACATTTAAGAAAACTTTTGATACATAAAACAATAACACTTCGGTTGCGTTGTTGGGTAGAACTTATGACACTATACCACCTAATTGAGTTATGAGAGTAATCTTAATATGATTAAAATGTGATTAAAAGTGACTGTCGTTTTAGGAGTGCAGGAGAAAAAGGAATTGCATAACAGGATAAAATATCTCAAATCAGCTAATGGGAGTTGCGCTGCTGTATGGACCAAAAATAGTAATTGTTTTTTTAAATCAATTATGACGTTGGACTCAGCAGCGGAACTAATTGGATTCATTATAATGGGTAGTACCAGCATTTTTTGAAAACAGAAAAAATATTTCTCCAGTAAATGAAGTAGATCTAAATTTAAAAATCGACATGAAAAGTTTAAAAAAAAATTTAGTTATTTTAGGATTGAATGACGTCAGAGATCAGTTCCGGTCTTACTTGGAAGTGAGAATCAACGATCGCTTTGAACCCTGATAGGTTGAAAACAAATGTTTTGGACATTTAAAGTCAAACTTTGAAATTAAATTGAAAAATAAGTATTCATTGTAGTCGAAAATTTTTGTGCTTATAATCGTGTTACTTCCCCTTCCCAGCTTAAAGAAATAAACAAGACATATAATATAAAAATCGTGAATGAAACGATTTCTTTGGAAAAGGTAATGAATATACCTTTGAGCTTGAAACAATGAAGTGCGGAAATAAAGTGACCACGCAAAGTTACTTGAAAATGGACAAACCGCGCAGATTTGTCAATTTACCGAACCTATCATGATTAGTAAAGTTTTTATTTTACTCAATGTTACTTGGTCCCTTTGTACTTCAAACCCTTCAATTTAAATCTCTTCATATGAAAGAGATACAAATTTTTTAAAACTGTATTTATTGTAGTTACCTATTCAAAATAACATAGCAAATTATGCATAAAAAATATTTTTTTTTAATTCCTTCTTACATATATTGAGCAGTTCTTTTAAATTTACTGAATTAACTACTATCTACCCGAAAATGTATTCCGAAAGCTTTGTATATCTGTTACGAGCAATGTGATAAAAATCCAAGCATTAAGAATGTCCGAGTACTTCGGGTAACGTGACAAATACACATTGATAAATGCCATTGAATTACCCTGACGTCAGTTCCTAAATTAATCTTTATAAAAATCGTATTAACTAAGTTGCACTTTGATATTAACACTTTGATATTGTAGTTAATTTTCCAATCTAATCTTACTTTTTATCTCAAATGTATGTTCTCAATCAGAGATATTTTAACGCCTCTGAGAGCGTATTTAACGCATTGAAAATCGGAAATACGCTTTTAAAAACTAGCCAGGCGTATTTTCACGCTTGGAATTTTTAACAAAGGTTTAACTTAAAAAAAATCCGTGGCGCTGCGTCGAAATCGAAAAATAATTAATTCCACTCAAATTTGTAATATTAAATAAATATTTCATTTAGAATGCTTAATGTAAAATAAATTATTTTGTTTATAATGTTTAATATTTTCTACTTATACTTAACAGATGCTATAATTGTTAAAAACCAAAATGGCATCCTCATTTTTTTTTCTATTTCATTTTGTCCATTTAAAAAGAAAGCGTTTTTAATAGAAATCGTCTCTGCATATGCAGTTTATGCTATTTCCATACTTCACTCCTCATAAATTAATTTCACGCCTCCTAAAAAAAGTCAAGGAGTATTTTTACCCCTCCCAAAAATCATTTGAATAACACTGTATCTCAATACCTTCATTTCGATACTAAATAAATTTGGTCTCTTAAACATCAATAAGCACGAAAAAAGTTATTTAGTTAACTATTTAGAACAGTATAGCTAATTATACATTTAAAAACCAATATATATCATTTTTTATTTCTATTTACTTTTATCGTGCAGTTACTTCAACTTCACTGATTACTACATGAAAATTTATACCCGCCAGATTTGTGTATCTTTTAATACTATCTTTCATTCTTCTATTTATTAAGGCATTTCTATTTATTGTATAATCATCATGTGTGCCATCAGGTTTCATGATATTTATCGAATTCATCCCTTTAGTGGTAAGCCGAAAAAATTAATGTATATTATTTATTGTGATTTTTAGTGTACCTACACAAGACTATTTTTTTTAAAATTTGATTATACTTTTTTCTCAAAAACAGTGTTTGTGTCTTTTTTTCATGTGACAAATTCATAGAATTTACCTTCACTATCCTTGTCTTCATCTCCTGACGTGCCATACAACAGACGCACAAACAGAAGCACTGTCACAAGACGAACTTTCACCAAATCCAAAGCCATGAGAACCAACGCACAAAGTACACTTTTTTCCACCAGCCAAGAAAAAAACACAACACAAATCTCAGTACACGAGACACCGCATCCGGAAAAAGTTCACAAGAGCTCACCACTTTTTCGATACAACTTTTGTATGAAGCACTACAGATTTTCCAAATATCTAATAAGACCTATGGTATATTAAAATTCCGAGAAAGATTCCCTGCGGGGTTGAAACGCTGCACGTAAATCCTGGAAAATCCTTCCGGGAGAAAAGGATGAGCCACCTGCTCGTAGAAGCACCTCTGATCCTTCTGGTTTCGGGAGTCCGGAAAATCTGGATCGACTTTTCAAGCAGCGACATCTAGTGTTGTAAGGGGAAAACGTAGCGGTGGTTTCCAGCAATGAGGACCGCAACTCTGAAAATTTTACGTTAAGGTCCTATTCTGTGCTACTTGACCAGCGATTAACCAGCAGTCGAAGATGGATTCCACCAATCACAGTCGGCGATTCCTTGTTAAACGTTGGTTAGGTAGCACAGAATACGGCCGAAGAGAATACGGCGAATCCAGCACGGCTCCAAGAGGGAAGAAATTTTCCAGACCATCACCTTTACCTTTTGACAAAGAGTGTTGGGGATTTTCTAAAACGTATCACGCGATATCCCCTTGTGGGGGGTATGGGGGTCCTCCCCAAGAAATGTTTTTTGAAATTTGAATTGTAAAAATGGGGTTTTAACTTATTTTTAGAACCATTTTGGGGTCCGAGGGGGGCACTGTCCAGAGTGCCCCCCTTGGATCTTCAACTGGACGAGAGGGGGATAGGGGGGTAATATCCCCGGGGTCCGAGTCAGAAGGAGGCCTGATGGGATCCTGATATTTTCCTATTGATAGAAGGGTATCATTTTGAATATTTTGGAAATATATTTGTTAACCCCGGAAGGTCAAAAATGAGTAAATTCTCAGTTTCCAAGGAAATTATTGATATTTTCAGTGGAACGATTTTTCAGAAATTTTCTGAAGGGACCCCCAGACCCCTAAAGAACTATTACGAGAGGAGATGAAAATTCAAAGGATCAAATCATAGGGTCCTAAGCCAGGAATTTGAAAAAATATTGAGCTAAATAAGGACCATAAGAAATGGAATTGCAAAATAATAAATAATCCGTTTAGTTACTAGTAATTCTTTCGTTCTTTCGAGTGCGGCCGCATAAAATGAAAAAACTGTAATTAATTATAATAATTAAAGATTTGATAACTGATGAGTGCAAAGCCCTTCCATTTTTTAATGCTTTCACTGGATGCGACACGGTTTCCTCATTCCATGGAATAGGAAAAATGAAAGCATGGAATGCTTGGAAAAAGTTGCCATATATGTCAGAAGTGTTTAAACGACTTTCATCGAACTTCATTGTATCGGAGTCTGACTTGGAACACATTCAAAGATATACCATACTTTTATACGACATACCAAGTAGTACAGAAAACATACATGAATGCAGGCGAATTCTATTTAGCCAAAAAAATAGGTCTATTGAAAATATCCCACCCACATTGGAGGCTTTCTGTCAGCATTTTAATAGGTCAATGTTGCAATCATATGTATGGACAAATTGCTTGGAAAATAATATTTCTTCACCAGATGCGACAAATTGGGGATGGAAAAGATGTTTCGATTCTTTAGAACCGCACTGGAGCTATCTCCCTGAAGCTTCTGCAGATTTCAAGGAACTGATCAGCTGCCGATGCAAAACAATGTGCATCAAAAACTGCAAATGTTCTAGAGTGAACTTACCCTGCACAACACTTGGTGCATGTGATGGACAGTGTGTACAGCAGTCAACTACTAAATAAATTTAGTTTTTTTTTTGTCATTTATGCTTCTGTTTTATTTTTAGTCTCGAGTAGCTTTACTTTAATCAAATTATCTCAAACCCAACATTTAAATTCTTTAATTTTGGAAGCCATCAAGAATTTCTTTCTTCCAGGTGCACTGATGAATATCTAATTTCAAGGAGATTAAATATTTTATACTTACAGACATCTTTAAAAATTTGATTGGCTTCATTGAAATTTAGGAATCGACTGAAAATGGAGCTGTAATAGACTATTTTAATTTTAGTCGTCATCACAAATATCTCTTCCAGGTGAATAAAAGAAGTCTTTAAGTAGGAAAAGGTAAGTTCTTAGAGTTTCTTAATATAATTGTTTTAAAAATATGCATGGTTGAAAACCTAAAAAACCAACTTAAATTGAAATAGCCGAATTTGATTTCGGTGCCATCCTTAGACGCCATATTGGATTCCCTTGTAAATCTTACTTCACGTAGGTAAATGTTTCATAGTGTAAAACATTTTTTATAGAATTGGCTTAGTTTAAAACATAAAAATCTACTTATAAAGCAGCTGTGGCGGACTAATTAAATTTAGGATAAATCTAGTTTAAATTGATAAAAAAGTAAAAAAACATGGATAAGGTAAGTTTTTCGAGCTTCAAAATGGTAAATTTTGAAATCTGAGTGGTTGAAAACCTAGAAATCGACATTAAATACGCAAAAATAGGCGAATTTGAATTCGGCGCCTTCGTGGACGCCATATTGGATTCCCTTGTGAATTGACGCGTATCTAACTTTATGTAGATAAATATTTCGTAGTTCAAAACATTTATATATAGAATTGGCTTAGTTTAAAACATGAAAATCTACTTCAAAAGCAGTTATAGAGGAATAATTTAATTTCGAATTAATCTCATTTAAATAGATAAAAAAGTAAAAAAAACATGGGGAAGGTAATTTTTTAGAGCTTCTAAATAATAATATTTAAAATCTGCATGGTTGAAAACCTAGAAATCGACATTAATAACGCAAAAATAGGTGAATTTTATTTTGGCGCCATCTTGGACGCCATCTTGAATTCCTCCTGATCAGGGGGTCGCAGAGCTAGGGGGCCGATGGTTTTTAGACCCTTATATCATAAAGAACAAGTGTGCCAAGTTTCATGCTGGTTGCCAGAATTTCCAGATTTTTGTGCTAAGCTGCCGAACTATTCTTCTTACTGAGAGATCCTGCCAGATCCGACAGTGCTCAAAAAATGACTTATAAGAAGTGAAATATATGCAGGGTGTTTCAAAAGTCCGTTTCGTGGCTTTTATTTGGAACCAACGTGTCCTAGGGTCACGGAAGTGAGGTCTACCCCTAGGTAAGGGACACTGGAGAAACCTCAGTGAGAGTATTGTTGCCAACGTTATAAAAAACTTAATGAAAAAAATTCATGAAAATATCGTGAATATTTGCGGAGATATTAGCATGTGAAAATAGCACTTTTTCAGGCCTCAAAAAAAGAAAAAGTTCGTAAATTTGCATCTTCTTAAATTTTATTATTGAATTTTGCCTTCATTCAACTAAAAAACACACAAAACTACACAAAAACACTGAAAATTTTGCAAATTTACGAACTTTTTCTTTTTCGAGGCCTTAAAAAGTACCATTTTCACATACTAATATCTCCGCGAATATTTTCGATATTTTCTCATGAGTTTTTTTTTTCAACGAGTTCTTCATAGCGTTGTCAACAATACTCTATGTGAAGTTTATGCTCTATGTCCTTTAATTTTTAAATTAATTTTCTTAACTTATTTATTTCGCCGCTAGGGGCGCTGTAAGTCATCTCAATGGATTCTGCAGGGTCACTTACCTAGAGGTAGACCTTACTTCCGCGACCCTTGAAAAATAAAAGCCACGAAACGGACTTTTGAAACACCCTATATATCTTCGGAAGTAGAAGATATTTTTTTACTGTATCAATATTTTAAAAAAGTACTGGTTACAGAAAACCGGGCTGGCAAAATAGCTAGGCCAAAAACTTAAAGATATTTTTTCCTCGTCTTAAAAAAAAAAAAGTTGTCTTCCCAAATTAGTGTCCCGAAGGTTTGAGGATTTTTATGAAGTTATTCCTGTAAAATGTATATTGTCCAAAGCTACGTTATACAGAAATCCGAGGAAATATTCTCTACATTTGTTACTTAATTAACCTAATAAATTAAAATTGTTAAACTGAACGATCGAACGACGAAAAACTTATTTCCAAACGTGTGAAAACAGGCAATAGTTTGTGATACTTCTCTCAGTATTTATGAAATGAGTAAATTCTATTAATATGACATAAACTTTTAAAATACTTTTTAAAATACTTACCTACTAAAAAACTTTTTAAAAATTTAAGATGCTATAAATTTTAAACTTGAAACATTAATCCAATACTATAGGCTTGTAATTCCTGTTTTTTCATCTAACATTTTTTCCTAGTTATAAATAAGTCATTTTTATACTAACGGCCATATTCACAGTTTTCGAGTTGACACCGGTGTCAGGTAGCACTAGTTTGAACGGGCAAAAAAGTTCACACATAGTTGATCCGATTCCGTATTCATTGTACTCGGATTAGCTGACATTGTTCTGGCTTTGGCGATTGCTTGGCGAAGTTGATTCACGCCTTAAAGGTCTTCTCTGATTGGATAAAGAGAAGCGCGTCACTTTAAACTTGTTTGTTTAGTAAATACAAACACGTGGCAATGCTTTACGCTGGCTGAGCGGCTTAGTTAAAAATACTGCAATGTTTAATGCAATCGTAGAACTATAATAGATCAAATTAAATTAATTACTTTGAGTTTTTAACCTGCTGATATATTTATAAACTGGCATATAAAGCAACATATTTATCTAATCTTTAGTACTTTAAACTCAAAGGCAAAAACATTAATTATAAAGCGTTTTGATGGTTTATAGCAAACAATTTATTTTACAAAATATTTCCTTAATACATTTATTTCGGGACGTCTTTCTGAGAATAAAATTGGTATTATACCCGTGATGGCATAGTTTTAATCAGTTTTCTACCGAACTTATTTGCGCTCAAATTAAAAACACGAACAATCTAATTTATAAATAATTCAAAAGAAACTAGATTAACTTGCTATAAAATACTTAAAACCTATGTCATAATAATGGATCGAAACAAACTGTGAAGAGAAAGGCAGGTGGCAAAAGGTACTTCAACCAAAATCAGCTGCTCTCTTGGAGCGAAAAATATAACCATCAATATAAAAAATAATGAAGGGAGCTCCGAGGAGAAAAAAACTAATTTTAGAATATTACGTTTATAACAGGTACCCGACCTTTATAAATTAGCTTTTAATTAGTATTAATTAAAATTTTAAAACCTAAAAGCATAGCATAAGGTATGCGTTATGTCTGGACTAGAACGGTTTTGGAAACCTACATGTGTTGAAACTCAATTAAATAGTTAATATTAAATCTATTTGAATCAATCTACAAGATATTATATACCTATCAGAGTATTAACTATCAATTTAAAACTTCCCTGAAACTTTCCTTGATAAGCATATTAAATTTTAAAGCTATTAAACAAAACTAGGGGTTAAAAATATTTTTCATTTAGATGTTGATTGTAATAAATTTTATTTTTTTAATGATTTTCAGTTCTTAAAGGCTCATATTTTTACAAAGTTCAGGGACAAAAACAGCTGTAAAAATACTGCATAGTTTGGGGGAGATAATGGCTTTCTTGAGTGTGAACCGGACTTGAAAGTATCAGGACGCAGTATAATTAAAAATAAATCTTTAATAACGAAACAGGCATGTAGAGGGAAGAATGGGCAAGTGAGAAGAAAAAGGCATAGGGTAGAAAAAGGCTTCCGGCTTGGAAGTATTTATACAGTTCAAAAATAAATTAGTTCGCTTCAGTTCGTTTTGCGGTAGAGTCACTGGCAGAGAGTTCACTCCCGTCCATCCTCCGCCTCCGTTGGACAGCTCGTCCAATTTAATCTTCTGGAAGGGGACTAATCTGGGTGATGGGTCTCTTGTAGACTCCTGATGTAGTACGAACTTCCACAATCCGCACGAAGCCGTCAGGTCCTGGAAAAGTCTTCTCGATCCGACCTAGGTTCCAGCGCATCGGTGGTTGGTTAGGCTCCTTGAGAAGAACTAGTTGATTGACCTTGACGTTTGGTTGAACGGTCCTCCATTTGGCCCTCGTTTGGAGCTCATTGAGGTAGTCGGAACTCCATCGTTTCCAAAATTGCAGATGGAGTGACTGGACAAGATGCCACCTAGAGATTAGAGACATAGATGTTTGAGTATCAGGGTCAGGTAATGGAAGGAGAGGTCCCCCTACGAGGAAGTGTCCTGGAGTTAAGGGTTCTAAGTCTGTTGGATCAGAAGATAGGGGAGTCAATGGTCTTGAGTTTAAACAGGCTTCGATTTGAGTCACTAGAGTGTAGAGCTCTTCGAAATTCAAAACTGCTGCTTTGGTTGTTTTAATCAAATGGGTTTTGGTAGATTTAATATTCGATTCCCATAATCCGCCATGATGGGGTCCTAATGGGGGGATGAAATTCCACTTGATTCCTTCTTCTGATGAATAATTTTGAATGGATTCAGACTTAAAAATTTCAAGTTGTGCGTCAAGAAGATTTTTACAACCTTTAAAGTTAGTGGCGTTATCACAAAATATAGAACTAGGCCTTGATCTCTACGTGCGATAAATCTTTTTAAGGACGCTAAGAAAGCTTGAGTGCTTAAGTCTGATACTAACTCCAAATGAATAGCTTTTGTAGAAAAGCAAATGAATAGTGCTATATAGGATTTTAACTTGACCTTTGAGCGTTTCATATTAGGCTTGGTGATAATGGGGCCTGCGAAATCCAACCCTATGGTTTGAAAGGGTCTAGAAGGAACAATTCGTTCTTTTGGCAAATTACCCATGATTTGTGAAAGGTTGCGGGCTTTGCAACGAAAGCAAACCATGCAGAAAAAGATGATTTTTCTTACCTTATCTCTTCCAGATTTGAACCAATACCTTTGGCGAACGAGGGATAAGGTTGCCTGTGTGCCAGCATGAAGAGCTTTTTCATGGTAATACTTGATGATGAGATCTGTCAGATGATGATCTTTTGGCAGCAGAATCTGATGTTTTTGGGCTTCTGGCAATGTCGAATGTTCAAGTCGGCCACCTACTTTAATTAAATCATTACCATCTATAAATATACTTAAGAAAACATAAGGATTAGATGCTGGTAGATTTCGTTTAGATTTTAGGTGTCTAAGTTCGACTGGAAAACTTTCTTTCTGAACTAACTTGATTAAATGTATAGTAGAGTCGTGTAGTTCAGTAGAAGTTAACTGGTCTTTGCGACGTTTCAAAAGTTTAACTTTACAGTTACTGATGAATCTCAAACACCAAGCGGTAATTCTTATTAGTTTTCTAAAGGATGAACACTTCAAAACGAGAGAGTTAATGGGAGATTCTTCGTTGTTAGATTTTGAGTTGTCACTTACTTGAAGGTAACTTTCAGTTTCAATAGAAGCGTTGAGGCTGGTTTTACGCATTTCTAAATCTGTAGAAGTTGTTTCAGCTTCGGTCGGCCAATATTCCTGGGGGTCAGCAATCCACTTCGGGCCATGCCACCACATCTCGTTGCGGAGTAGGTCATTAGGTGTCAGGCCGCGTGTACTTAAGTCACTAGGATTAGAAGCAGAAGGAACGTACTTCCATTGAGCATTCTTCAACTTGTCGTGGATTTCAGCAACTCTGTTTGCAACGAAGGTCTTCCATCGATTTGGTGGAGCTCGCAGCCAGGCAAGAACTATAGTAGAGTCCGTCCAGGCGTATACGTTTTCTGGTGAAATTCTTAAATCTGTAAGAACCTGAAAAGTAAGTTTAGCACCTAAAACTGCGGCGCAAAGCTCAAGACGGGGTATGGAAATTAGTTTACAAGGAGCGACCCTGGTTTTTGAAATGAACAGGTGTGTAGAACGTGTGCCTCCACTTTGTACACTTAAGTAAACTGCTGCTGCATAAGCTTGAGAAGAACTATCGCAAAAGACATGAATTTCAATTGAATGTCCTTTAAGGTAGTTTACCCAACGTGGGATTTTAATAGTCTCTAATTCATGTAGAGTTGACGCGAAGCGTATCCAACGGTTCTTGATATCTTCTGAAACTTCACTATCCCAATCAAGACCCATCAACCAAAGTGATTGAATGAGGATTTTCCCGACGATAGTTACTGGTGATATCCATCCTAAGGGATCGTACAATTTGCTCACGTCGGAAAGTATGGAGCGTTTGGTTGGGGAGTCAACTTGGATCGTGAATTTAAACTTAAAGTAGAATGCATCTTCTTTAGGTTGCCAATGTAGACCTAAAGTTTTGATCGTGGTGTCAAATTGAATTGATTTGTCGACATTAGGTTCTCTGTCACTTTCTGGTATTTCTCCAAGTACGTCATCTTCGTTACTTGTCCACTTTTTTAGAAGAAATGATCCTTTCTTCAATACGTTGATGATCTCTGTCATCTTCATTTCAGCTTCGCTAAAATCATCTGCTCCGGACAAGATTATCGACGTAAAATTCGTTAGCCAAGACGTCGGAACCAATAGGAAATCTGTCCTTCTGGTCTTCCGAAAGCTTCTTGAGTACTCTGATTGCAAGATATGCGGAGCAATCCATTCCAAAGGTTAATCTAAGCAATCTGTAGTCCTTAAGAGGGTCAGATGGGCTTGGTCTCCAAACTATTCTCTGAAAATCAGTATGATTTTTAGAAACTAACACTTGTAAATACATTTTTTGGATGTCTGCTGTAAGAGCGATTTTAAAGAGTCGCCATCGTAGCAAAATTGCAGACATATTTTCCTGAATATTAGGACCGGTTAAGAGTTGATCGTTAAGCGAGATTCCACTTGTGGTTTTTTGAGAGGCATTAAACACAACTCGAACTTTAGTTGTTGAACTATCTTCTTTATATACGGCATGGTAAGGAAGGTAGTAACCTTGAAATCCAAAATCATCTACTTTTAGGTCGACTTCGGTAGGATCTACTTCAACCATATGGTCAAGTTGCAGGTATTCGTTAAAGCATTTAGAATATTCTGTTCGAAGGGACGAATTTGTGTTAAATTTACGTTCTAAACTTAAGAATCTAGAAGTTGCGATGTGTTTAGATGCTCCAAGTGGACCTGAATTTTCCTTGAAAGGAAGATCGACTTGATATCGATTATCAACTTTAACGCAGGAAGATTTAAAGATGTCTTCGCATTTTTTATCATCTTTTGAAAGATGTCTTTCCCTTGAAACTTCTTCTAGTTCCCAAAACGTTTGAAGTTGTTTGTGTAATTCCAAGTTTGTGTGCAGGTTAGTAACTTCGATACGATTTCCACTAATCGTTGCAATCGGTCCTGTTAATACCCATCCCAATTTAGTGTTTTGAGCTAAAGGGGAAAGTTCCGGACCTTTAACTATCCCATCCGATAGAATTGCTGGGTAAAGATCAGCGCCGATGATCATGTCAATCCTACCAGGATAAGCATAATAAGGGTCAGCTAGAGTTAAACCTTGCAGGTGTTTCCAATCTTGGATTTTAATCCGTAGATTTCGTCCGTAGTTGGTAAGGGTTTTTAGAACTAAGGCTTCGCAGTTGGAAGTAATAATCTCGTCAGACATGGATTTGATGCCGAAAGTGACGATTTTGTTGCATTTTTCAAAACTAGATTTTCCTATTCCGGATACACTAGCGGAAATAGATCGTTTATTCAACTGCAGCATTTGTGAGATATGTTCAGTTAGAAATGTAGATTGTGATCCTTGATCCAAAAGTGCACGCACTACGATTTCTGATCCTTCAGGTTTGAAGATCTTTACAAGAGCGGTACTAAGAAGAACTTGTTTACCTGGTTGGTTGTCTTTCAGGAAGTGCGCTGCGATTTCTGCGACTTGGTTGCTTACCTCAGGTTGAGGGTTTTGTTGATCCGAATCCATGCGGCTCTGGATTGCAGGGTCGTGCAGTTGGTTATGATGGCGCTTTTTGCAGATGGAGCAAGAAAATTTACTTGGACATTGACGGATCTGGTGTTTGGAAGAAAGACAATTAAGACAAAGTTTTTTGTTAATAACAAAGGATGATTTGTCTAATCTTGACATGCTTGTGAACTTAGGGCAATGCGCAATTTTGTGATCACTGTTACACATCGGGCAGTTTTCACTCTTCATAGCGTGATGAGAGGTTGTACGAGTAGTTTTGCTGAAAGGATTGTGTTCCGGCCTAAGATTTGTAGGTCTTTTGATCGAAATTGCTTCAAGTGTTCGGAAACGTCCAATGAGAAATTTTTTAAGCTCATCGTAGGTTGGTACCTCAGTCTTTGAGACTAGGCTTTGCTCCCAAAGTTGCAGAGTTTCGTGTGGAAGTTTTTGGGAAATGGTGTATACCAAAATAGCATCCCACTCGTCTACTGGAATCTCTAAATTGGAGAGAGATTTTATACAGCGATCAGATGTATCTACTAAGGTTTTTACGTTATGCGAGTTGTCGATTGTTATTTTTGGTTGTGATAACAATATCTTCAGTTCTGAATTAACCTGAATTCGTTTGTTTTCGAATCTATCTTTTAATGTGTCCCAAGCTGAATCGAAGTTAGCTTCCGTGACTTGATAATGCTTGATCAGATTTTCAGCTTCTCCGCTTACGTGAGATTTTAAGTAATAAAGTCGCTGGACATTACTTAACGATTCGTTGTCGTAAATTAAGCAAGAGAAGAGATCGCGAAATGATGCCCAATCTTCGTATTTACCCGAAAAAATTGGAAGTTTAATCGTGGGTAGTTTTTCCTCGGATCTTCGATCGGATTGAGGTTTAGGCTGATCTGTGTTTCTAGACTGTGATACGGGAATTTCAGGGTAGGTAGTTGCTAAATAATCTTTGATCTCAGTTAAACTAGCAACGTAAAATTCTTCTACCTGATTATAGAAATCAGTTTTAAAGTAAGGTAATTCCTCTGCTTTATCTAATGCAAGAATTTCCCTGTGGTTAGAATTAAAGTCTTGCCATAATTCCGTAAAAAGTTGGATCCGCGTTTCAAGATACGATTTAGTCTTGCGAGAAGCTGTGTCCTTTTTGAAGTTTCGAATAGATTTAGTCATTCGCTCGTAGATATCTTTCTGTTCTTTAATTAGCCCTGCCATAGTTTGCTTAAGTTATGTAAGCACGAAGAGAGTAGGCTTAAGTTTTGTAAGCACGAAGATAGTTTGCTTAAGTTTTGTAAGCACGCGGTGATTTGAAAGCACAAAATCTTACCACTGGTAACGATACAACAGATAGTAGTAGAATAATTTCTGTATTCCGACTCCGACGGACCACTGCATAGTTTGGGGGAGATAATGGCTTTCTTGAGTGTGAACCGGACTTGAAAGTATCAGGACGCAGTATAATTAAAAATAAATCTTTAATAACGAAACAGGCATGTAGAGGGAAGAATGGGCAAGTGAGAAGAAAAAGGCATAGGGTAGAAAAAGGCTTCCGGCTTGGAAGTATTTATACAGTTCAAAAATAAATTAGTTCGCTTCAGTTCGTTTTGCGGTAGAGTCACTGGCAGAGAGTTCACTCCCGTCCAAATACTATATTTTTTTATTTGGGGAACCAATTTTAAAATGTAATAAGAAAAGAATAAGAAAAAAAGAACTTAATAAGCTAGTTCTCATAATATTAAAAAAGGCAATCAATTCTGTCTGGATAGTTCATTTAACTTCCATGCAATAAATAAGACATTTTTAAAAATAATTAAAATTTTGATTTTATTGAATTTAAAAATGATACCTGATTTGAAGAAAGATAATTTAAGTTCTTAAAATATTAGCTCTGTAAGCTAACATAAAAATATATATTCTTAAGCAATATTAAAGTATAAGATGCATTTTTATTCATGAAATAGTAATTTGAGCAACTTTTTGAACATAAGGGCCATGAACATTTAGGCCATGAGTTTTTGAAACAATATTTTCTATTGTCATACTTTACCTTTTAATAATTTTCTACTATTATTACAAAAATAATCATAACTAATATGAATAAAACATACCTTTATTGTGTATAATTTATGACATCATCAATTAAGAAACACAAAGAAATTATGATACTGTGGTAAAATATTTTATTTCACAATTTAAAGCTGAAACTACTACTAATTAATAATTTTATGGCACAAATACAGACTGGAGCTAAAGAAAGATAAACATATAGGCAGCTGTTATATGGAATCTGTAATAAAAAGAAAAATCTAAGCCCTCAAATATTCAGATTATAATTAGTGATTGAAAAAAGATTATTAATTAATTTTTTGTTCTTCATGAAAACACAACAGATTAAAACAAATGTTTTGCTTAGAAAAAAGAATTATGAATGAGTGTTCTAACAAATGTTTTCAAACATCAGAAATTCAATTTCTTATTTTATCGTATGCAGAATGAAACACATACAATCGGAACAATTCTCGTGTACAGTGCTATTGCATTAAAATAATTTAACTGATTATATTTATGTTGAATGAATATTTTAACAACTTATTTAAAATTACGTGACAAACTTTCAATTTAAACTAGAGTATTTACTAAAATCACAAATGTTCGCCTGGGCAGTATTTGACCGTTTCAAAATAATAAATAGATAAGAACTCAAAAAGTTATTGATTGATTCAAAAAATAAAAAGTTAAACAAGAAGAAAATAAATATTGTCTAGATCAGTTTTTCCCAACCTTTTTTGGTCCATGCCCCACCACAGCCTTTCTAAATTTTCCATGCCCCCCCGGTCTCAGTGGCATATATAGAAATATATTTTGAGAGGGAGCCAAAAGTATTTCTTAGCCCCTCCCTCCTATGTATGTTTAATAAGTCTAATGAAGCTTTTCAGTACATTTTTTAGGTAGAATTTGCATGCTAAAGAACTAAATCAAGTTATGAGAAATTAAGTTCTATGTACCAAGGGGGGTCTGGGGGTCCTCCCCCAGCAAATTTTCGGAAATTCAACTCTAGGAAGCAGGTTTTTAATAAGTTTGGTACCCCTAGTTGGGAAATTTTGGATATAAATTTTTAGGTAGGATTTGCATTTTGATGAACCTAATGTAAAAAAGTTTCAAATAAAAGCGTTCTAAAAACAAAGAGATCTTGGGTAATTATCCAGAAAAGGTTTGAAAATTAGACTCTAAAAATAGGGTTTCAACTTGGTTTTGATACATACTGGTCCAGATTTCAGACATACATTCTCAGAAAGGATAATAGGATCAGATTTTGATAAACATCTTTTTAAAAAGTTTTTTTAAATTTCCCCCTCGATTGTCCCCACCTGGGGGGCAATTTGGTTGAAAATTTTCAAATTGCCCCCCTAGAAAATGATATTGCCCCCCGGTGGGATGTACGCCCCACGTTGGGAAACACTGGTCTAGATATAGGAGTAAATGAGACATTATTTTAAGGCCGATCTATTAAGTTCTCTCATCATGTTTATATCGTAGTATCAAGTAGTGTATGCAATGAGCAATTTCCAGATCGACATTTTTAGGAGCGGTATTTATACAAAACTTACCTCTATGTTCTTCATTCCATCACAGAAATTGTTTTTCGTCGGAGATTTGTTCCATCGGGCTTTAATATTCTGGTTTCATATTCTGAAATTTGCGCTGCAAAATACTTGGTTGGCCGCCATTTAATTCAAAGCTCTCCTGTTTTATGGAGAAGTAGCGACTGCGCATGCGCCGGTTCTTGATTCAGAGTTGACACCTCGGCCTCTGGGGTATCAACTCTAATAGTACGGGAGCTGGCGTTAAAATGAAAAATTCATCTGCTCGTACACGATTTTAATATGACAGGATAGTGTTAGTGGTGCTGATCACGGAATCGAGCGTCAGCTGGTCAGGTAGCGGTGGGATGAGCGTGGGGAGGGGGTCAAAGTTGCAAAAAAAGTGGAAAATAAATTCATCTGCTCGTGTATGAAACTTGATGGAGATGGTAGTTTAGGCCTTCCTGATTACAAAAATGACCGTCAGCTGGCTAGGTGGCAGTGGAATGACCGTCAGCTGGTCACGTGAACTTGCAAACAAAAAATTTATCTGACAATGCATGGAACTTGGTAGGGTTGTCAATCTCTGTTACATGAAATAATAACAAGTACTGGTCTTCAATTTACACTAGCAACTCATGAATTAATATCTGTTGTGCTAGTAACTCGTTATTATTTCTGTAACAGAGATTGATTTCCTACAAAGTTTCTTGCTTTGTCAGATAATTTTTTTGTTTGCAAGTTCATGTGACCAGCTGACGGTCATTCCACCGCCACCCAGCCAGCTGACGGTCATTTATGTAATCAGGAAGGTCTAAACTACCATCTCAATCAAGTTTCGTACACGAGCAGATTAATTTATTTTTCTTTTTTTGTGCCTTTGACGCCCTCCCCACGCTCAACCCACCGCTACCTGACCAGCTGACGCTCGATTCCATGATCAGCACCCCTAACACTATCCTGTAAAATTAAAATCGTCTACGAGCAGGTGAGTTCTTGAAATTTAACGCCAGCTCCCGTACTATAACACATTTTTACGGTGTGAACCGTGTACTATGAATACGGTTTTTGGGTTTTTTTTGACTTGACACTTCGTCGCCAAGGTGTTAACTCTGATTCTGGTGACTGTGAATATGGCCGTAAGGATATCATCACTGAGCATTGTTTGTTGCAGAAACCTGTCAAATGCAAAAAAAACGACGTGTCTTGACTGGTTTCTGCGCTTAAACTTCGGGGAATTTCGTTCATGCCGTCTCATCTGCAGCTTGTTTGGGACGGCTTTTTTTATTTTATCGCATACAAATGCTATATGCGATTGGAAAAGTCATTCTTTAGAGGTTGGATCCATAAAACCATAGTAAAAACGTTTTTAAGTTTTTTTACGAATCCAAAGACTAAGGACGTTTTGGTAGCTATGTATTTAAAATTTCCATGCTTGTGGCTCTTTATTACATCCTTGTGATTGATATTTTGGATATATTAATCGCTTTATTGAAAGGAGGCATCAAATTTGTACCCTAGATCATAATATTGAACTAATAAACTAATTTTGCAGGCTTTTAAAGCAAAATCGTTTTACAGTCCACAAAGTTACATCTGAATAACTATCTAACTGACTTCGAAGATTTCTATACAATATTTTGAATTGGATGACCATTATTTTTGAGTCAAGAGTTGAAATCATCTATAAAAGTATTATGTATAAAAAAAAGATGTATAAAAGTATACATCTACTAACCAAAAGAGAAAAATAGCTCTATAATAATTTTATGGGTTAGTGTTAGTATTTCAATAAAGAAATGTTATTTTCAACTAATATTCTCACTTTTATTATCAAATCCTTAAATAAATTAGAGTGAAGCTATGAAAATTGGCTTGAATGCTCTGTTTAATGCAGTAACCTGTCAAATGCAAAAATTTCAATAATTTTTTTATGCAATGAATAAAAATATGAAAAAACTTTTTGTCTGTAAAATATTCAAATGAGGTCTACTTTAAGAAAAAAAAATACTAAACATATTCATAAACATTTAGCAAGCTTCTGAACAGTTTTTCTCATAACAAGAAAAGTGGCGGTTGACATGTTTCTGAAGTAGGTACTAAGTGATTCCATTTATATGTCGACGGGCAGATATAAGGAGGTATCTTTCCAGTGAACATGATTATTTTTTGCGGCTTCTGTAGTGTGAATTTGTAGGGTATACGTAATCGCCATCTTACCCTCCACTGGTATCCATCTTACCCGCACCATCGGGTAAGATGGATACTTTGTGATGGGAGTAAAAAAAGCAAGATTAACAAAAATATAAATTGTTTACATGGCAGGGAAATAAACTGTCATTAGGCAATAGTTGTACGAAGATATTAGTACAAAAATATTTTTTCAAATGTAGTTAGTTCTGTCTTAGAAATGTAAAAAGTCTTAGGGTCTCCAACTTACCCGACTCTCCCCTACATAACAATTTATACTTTAATTTATCATTAAAATAAACTGGTGAACAAAAAATCCAAAACGTTATAGTGGTTTTTATTGGACTAAATTAAAATTATGCACACTAAATCCATTTGATTATTCTGTAAACTAGGGTAGAAATGTTTTATTATAATTTTATAATTCCGTTAAAAAATAACTGCTGATTACAATCAATTCTAAATCTTGTTTCTGTGGAACAAGATATGCAAGCGCCATCTAGAAAGGAAAACCGAAACCTTAATTTTAATTCATTCTAAAACATGGGTAAAGAGAGAAATAATCTATTGAAAAATAACAAATAAAAAAGGACAATTACAATAAAAAGTTCCTTAACGGGTTTTCACTTAGGAATTACTACTCTAATGGCATATTAGAAATCAGAAAAATCGAGATTTTATTTAAATTTGTTTTACAAACGGCCAGTAAAATATTTTTAAATGAAACAAACATGTATTATTGGATACATGTAGGTTAGTTTTTAGAGCTGAGAAGCAAATTTGTTTTAAGCTTGAAGAAAAATTGAATTTTCAATTTTCAAAATCAATTCTATTAATTTGCTATGGAGGAAAAATCAGCTAAAAACCTTTAGAAAAGATAAATCCAACCCAGCTATTTATTCAGAAATGTCTTAATATCATGTTAATACTTGGCCAAAACCCGAGTTAAAGAAGTTTATTCTTTTTTTCTTTTCTTTTTCTACGTATCATTAATTCTTATTTCATTATGAACAGAACAAGCAACTTAGGTTTTTTATTGGATCAAAATCAGATGGAAGGATTACATTTCATTTGGTAGTTCCAAAATCTAGATTGCAAGCGATTTTTATAGAAGTTTTATTTCCCCGTCAATAAAATATATTGTCCTTGTTCTGATTACAATCAACACTTTAAATTAAATGTCAGCAACCTGTGGACCGTGGTCCGCATCCTGACCGCGAGAGGTTATTTTCCCGTTACTCATTTTCAATTTTTATAAATATATTATTATTATTACTAAACTATCCACATTTGAAAATTATTGATATATATATTTCTAGCACGTCAAAAATAGCTTGACTTTCTTTTAGTGGCGTATATACAAATTTATTTCGGGAGGGACACAAAACTATTCTTGTGTCCCTTCCATAACTATTCAATAGGTTTAATAAAATTTTTATAAATATTTCTAGTTGAATTTGCGTCTTAAGTAACTTTACTATATCCCAAAAGATCTGAATTATTTAAAGGGGGTGTGGGGGACATCCCCACAGTAATTTTTTGGAAATTTAACTCTATAAAACAGGTTTTAGACTAGTTCTGGTACCTCTAGCCCGATTTTTTTAATATATATTTTTACGTAGGATTTGCATGTTGCTGAGTCTAGAGTAAAGAAGTGTTGAATAATAAAGTTCCAATGAAATTTTCCTATTTGAAGTTCCTATTATTCCTAATTAAAGTTCCTATTTGAAAGTCAAACTTTGAAATTAAATGAAAAAATAACTAATCATCGTAAATAAAAAGTTTTTGCACGTATATCCCTCTCTTGGATACCTCTTCTATCGAATAAAAAAATGCGGAATTGACCATTGTCGCTCCAGTGTAGGCAGACCCCCTAGTAGCACAGCTCATACCATATATGTCGTTTACGTAACTGCAACTAGAAGTAAACGAAATTTGGCCGTACATGACGAGAATTGGACGAATATTAACGTTTGTGCTGCTTGGGCCCCTTAGTTCCGCAACTCAGGTACCGAACCTGCCCTCACTTGAAGGGCTTCTATCGTCGCTTGTGAGGATTCCGACTGCTTTCTTGCATGACGGTCACCACACTCTTCTGGTAGATTTGGAGAAGAATTCGACATGACGAAAGCTTACGAATTCAACTGGCAGGTTCCGGTACCCCCCGAACTGCTGAAAGGATGCGTCTTCGATTTGTGGGAGGAGGTAAGATTCATTATCAATTATACAGGGTGTCCAATAAATAATGGGTCACACTTTTAGGGGGGATAGTAACCACCTAGACGAGTCAGAATCACATAGGATTTGGGGGTCCCAGACCAAATCCCAGGGAGTTAAAAATGGAGCGACACCCCAAAAAAATTATTGAAAAATTCAATTTGTAGAAGAACTACTATTGGTAAAAATTTAATTATGGTCTCAAAAATTGTGGTTATATATGATCTTTAAAATTATCTCAAAAGTATTCACTTTAAAATTTGTTTTATTATGAAAAAACCACAAAAAAATGTGAAAATTCTGCCAAAACCTCATTCTGTATTTCGAAATCCTTTCTTTTTATTTTATAATCTGGAAGATCATAGTTGTAAACCCTTTTAAGTCAAAAGTTTCACGTAAAAATCATCAATATTAAACGCTTGAGATCCTGTTAAAGTTCGTTTTTGGCGTGTGCAAACTGGTTTCCTATAGCCGTTTCAAAAACGGCAGTTTGCGGACGCATAAAACGGACTTAAACCATGCTTTAACAGGATCTCAAGCACTTAATATTGATGGTTTTTACGTGACACTTTGGACTTAAGGATTTTCAACTATGATCTTTCAGTTATTTAATCAAAAGAAAGGATTTCGAATGGGGTAAAAAGAAACATTCAAAATTCCACAGGATTCTCCTTTAAGTTTATGAAGCTGATTTTTTTACAGAATGTTTATATTATTAACAGCTTTCTTTGAAAAATAATGCACTTCCTAAGTAAAAGGAAAATGAGATTTTTCACTTGTTTCTTATTAGCCTAAGCGACTGAATCTTACTACCCCACGAGGGGTAAAAAGAAACTAGCCAATTATTTTGCTAACTAAAACCATTAAAATTAAAATGAAATGGTATTAATATAACCTCTAAAGATTATTTTATAACCCCAGTAATTTTCAAAAATGTTCATTAAAAATCTTTCGATAAATTCGAAGTTAAAAATTAGTCTTTAGAAAAGTACAAGTTAAAAGTTATAAGAAACGTTATATTTTTATAAAAAATATTTGAAAATCCTGACAAAACTAATCAAATGATGTTTCTCTTATTTCATTTTGTGATAGTAATAGGTTATTCTCCTCCAAAACTATTTCAATTTTTTTGCAAGCTAAGGTCGTTTCCATTTCCTCTTTATAAACTCAGCGCTACCCCATTTCTGCAAGTTTGAATGGTTCAGGAAACCCTCTAACCTATTCCCCGCCCCCTGTGTTTCAATATTGTTTTAAATTAATTTCTAAGAAAAATGAATTTAAAAAACGACTTAATATTTTAATCAACTTAAATCCGAATCAATGTTTTTAGGTTCGATATTTATACTAGACAGCAACGTTAGTTGACCCTACTACGTCACTAACAAACAAAGTATTACTACTCTGTTTAATGCAGTAACCTGTCAAATGCAAAAATTTCAATAATTTTTTTTATGCAATGAATAAAAATATTAAAAAACTCTTTTTGTTTGTAACATCCAAATGAGGTCTACTTTAAGAAAAAAATTACTAAACAACTTCATAAACATTTAGCAAACTCCTGAACAGTTTTTTCCCTTTTTTTTCCAAAACAAAAAGAGTGGCGTTTGACATGTTTCTGAAGTAATAAGTGATTCCATTTATAAATGACTGGCAGACATAAAGAGATATCTTTCCAGTGAACATGAATAGTCTCTGCGATGGTCTTCTAGGTAATTATTGATGGTAGCTAAAAAATTTATATTTTAAATTATCTTAAAAATAAACTGGTGAACAAAAAATCCAAAACGTTAGAGTGGTTTCTATTGGAATAAATTAAAATTATGCACACCAAATCAATTTGATTATTCCATAAACTAGGTAGGAAATGTTTAATAGTTTTATTTAAAAGTTTCTTATTATCCCTCTCTCCCCTATCTGAGGATATCGGAACACTTTTCAAACTTTCAACGTAAAAATAGGTCGTAAAAACACTTTTTTAGTGAAATACTTTGGTTCCGGTTGTGTCTTCGATTTGTGGGAGGAGGTAAGATTTAATATCGAGTATAGAGGGCCGAATCTATATTTTTAGGTATGATATTTATGCTAGACAGCAACGTTAGTTGACCCTACGAACGACGTCGCTAACAAAGTAGTTTACATCGCGTTGTCTGAATTTCGAATGACACGAAGAACGTGAATTTTAAAATACGATTATTTCGTTAAACCATGTATAGTGTCTTTTTATCACGCTTTGCTTACCGAAACTCCTCCTAGCAACCAAACAGGCTTTGTGTTTATCCACTTTCTCCTTCCGCGTAGTGACGTACTGAGTTCAGGAAACGTTGATGTCGAGTATAGTGGGATTTGATATTGGTGACCATAGAAACAAAAAATTTTTGTTTGCAACTGTTAAACCGGGGATATCGGAGTACTTTTCAAACTTTTAGTATAAAAATAAATAAAATGATTTTGAAATTTTTTGATCAGAATACAACTACTATTACTAGAAATAGCTGGATTATACTTAAAAGTACTGAAGGAAACGCTTATCCTAGAAAAATTAGATTCGTGGTTTTGGCAAGTTGTGAATGAAATATTTTGTCGATATTTTTATCAAAAGGTTTTTCATCTTGGGTTGATCATTATTATTTTAGTAAAAACGTATCGCTCTTAAGTAATCCTTTGGTTCTATTAATGATTAAATTCACGATCGTGTTTATTTTCGGATTACAAATCAGACTTAACTTTTTTAAAATATGAATCAAAATTTTATTAATAAGCCAGTTTTTTGTGATAAAACGTGATTATCAAATTCAAACACATGGTAAATTTTAATGAAGGTTTCAACATATATTTATTTGCTTCTTCTAGGATAAAGAAGAAACAAATTTTGAGCCAGAATCACTGTTTCGTGTGGACGAAATGGGATTTTTTATATACTGGAAAAGTACGGGAAATGTAAGTATGCTGACATACGTATTATATAGGGTTACTTAGGGTAAGTGGGACCCACTTACCCCACTTACTGGGGTAAGTGGGTCACCCCCCTCAAACTAATATATATTCAAGAAATTTCACACTTACTCGAATTGATTATGTGTTTGTTATATCGACTATGTTATGTCACACTGATGGGTTTTGCATATATTTGATTTTTTTGTTTCATTTCTCTTTAAGATTATAGAACTAATTTAAAATAGATTCCCAGAATGGATTTTTGGAGGGTTCAAGATGCATATTTCAAAGAAGTATTTCCAGCTAAGTTTTCATTATATTTTGATATTTATTAAACTGTTGTGCAAAGTTTAACTTAAAATGCATACTTCAATTTGAATTTTTACAAAAAATTTAATTTAGAATTGTTTAACGGGGGGATCCCACTTAACCCGTAATTTTAGCTTATTGGGGTAAGTGGAACCACTAACTATGGAGTAAGTGGGACCCCTCTTTATTGCGTAAGTGAGACCCCTTTTTATGATATAAGTGGTTCAAGAAGTTATTATTGAACTATTATTATAGAACTATTACTGAAGACATGAACGGATTTAAGAGGGGTTATAAGGACAATTTCCCCCTAAAATTTTCAGAAAATTTAGATTTAGAGTAACAACTATTTTACTCACCACTTCAAAATTTTTAAAATAGTTCGATCGATATTTAAAATAAAATTTGCGTGATAAAGTAACTAGAAAGTAACAAATAAGTAACTAGGGGTGGAAAACTTCTGTCCAAATTGGTGCCGGGGTTCGGGCTGGCGGAACGGAACATCCCCATAGAGTTATAGCCTATTCATTTAGAATTGGCGCCTGGGACAAAATGTAGTAGAAGTAGGGATGTGGGTCGGAAAATTTTCCGCGGAAAATTTTCCACTATGTTTTTCCGGAAAATTTTCCGCTACTTTTTTTCATTGTTATTTTTTCCTCATTTTTTCCAATTTGCTTCTCTTTCAAAGAAGTAAAATTAACTTGATATAAATTTAATGTTATTTTTATTTTTTTGCATTGAGATTGTTGTCTTTATAGTGACTCTCTTTGTGGTATATTGGAACTCGGAAGTAGTAATAAAATCAATTTCATTTTTTTGTGATAAATATACCCCTGCCAGTAATTTAGAATACTATTTTTCTTTTAATTGAATATCGAGACCTTTTATGCACATTATACAGGGTGTCTCAAAAGTTCGTTTTGCGGCTTTTATTTGGAACCAACGTGTCCTAGGGTCATGGAAGTAAGGTCTACCCCTAAGTAATTGACCCTAGAGAATCCATTGAGATGGCTTACAGGGCCCCTAGAGGCTAAATAAAAAACAAGTTAGAAAAGTAATTTAAAAAATAAAGGAGATGGAGCAAAGACATCAAGAAGAGTATTGTTGCCAAGGTTATGAAGAACTCACTGAATAAAAATTCATTAAAATATCATGAATATTCGCAGAGATATTAGCATGTGAAAATAGCCCTTTTTCGGGCCTCAAAAAGAAAAAGTTCGCAAATATGCAAATTTTTCAGAGTTATTGTGTAGTTTTGTGTTTTTTTTAGTTGCATAAAGGCAAAATTTAATAAAAAAACATAAAAATTTGCGAACTTCATCTTTTTTTAGGCCTGAAAAAGTGCTATTTTCATATGGTAATATCTCCGCAAATATTCTCGATATTTTCATGAAGTTTATTTCAGTGAGTTCTTCATAATGTTGGTAACAATACTCTTACTCAGGTTTTTGCTCTATTCCTTTATTTTTTAAATTAATTTTTTATAATTTATTTCACTTTTAGGGGCTCTGTAAGTAATTTCAATGGATCCTCCAGGGTCACTTACCTAGGGGTAGACCTTACTTCCGTGACCCTGGGACACGTTGGTTACAAATAAAAGCAACGAAACAGACTTTCAAAACACCCTGTATAGTTATATAAATTGATGAAAACTTCCACGACCTGAAGACAACAAATGGGGACCATAGAGTACTGTTTAATAACACCGAAATCCTGGCAACAACCAACCATCAATCCATCCGATTAATAAGAGAAGCAATAGAAATTTTCGAACACAAGAATAATTTCAATAGAAAAGAGGAGGGTGTTTCCATTCCGAGCGTCTGGCACCCGGCACTTAAGAAATGCGGGATAAAGTCAGCACAACAATAGTATTAGTATCTGATCTCATTTTCATTCCACGTTAGCATTCACGCTGTAATTGTTTGGTATTTGTTTTTATTTCAATTTTTATCAGTTGATTTTTTGCCACTGAGGATGCTCTCCGAAGCTGAGAGCGAAACGTTTGGAAATTCCATTCAAACACGGCCATCTATCCCGGAAAATCAAATAAATGTACCCTGTATAGTTATTTCAATATGTATTACATTATAACATTAAGTATGATTTAAAAATTTTAAATCATGATTTCAATGCTTTATTAATTAGGTTTTTTTTATCTTATTTTGTCTTACGATCTCTTGTGATCATAGTGTTTTATTTTTGGGTGAATTTCAAAGGAACAACATCCAGAATTGATGAAAATACTCCAGTTTTGTTAATTTTTTACCTTCAGTGATCGGAAGTTTAATTTAACAATGCTTTATTATAATTTTGTGGCTTGGGAAATTTTCCGGAAAATTTACCGGAAAATTTTCCGTTTCAAAATTTTTCGGAAAACCCACATCTCTAATTAGAAGCAGTTACTATTGTGATTATCATCGAAAAATTTTTCTTCTTTAATCATAAGGCAGCCTAAACAGTGGTAGTTAAAATACTGTGTGGTGAGTCCTGAGTAGGGCGAGAGACAAAGGAAAAACTAGGGTTTTAAAATGAACACTAACGTTTATTTAGAACAAGCAAAAATGTAAATAGAAGAATGTAAACAAACGGGGCCAGCCCGATTAGTGAAAGCTCTCGGAGGAGTAACGCCGCTCAAGATCTGCCGCTTCGACTAGAGTAGTATTTATACGTGACGTTAGTGTGATTACGTCACAAAGCTGTGTTGCCACATACTGTAAAAGAATCTGTCACTGACGTTGAATGATGAGCTTTATTAGGTGTTATTGAGTGTTTTTGATCCTGTTTCAGGCGCCAATTTTAAATGAACAGACTATAGATCAAAACGAAAAGAATGCATAATTTAAAAATGGAAGGTTTTGGAGGAACGTAAAATATTATTGGCTCATCTTAAGGGTGGAAAGCTGGAAAGCTTTCGATCAAGATCGAGTTTGTCGAAATCGGCTCGGGGTTCGGTCTTACGGCCGGCCGAAAGAAAAACCCAATTATTTTAATATATAAGATGGTGAGTAAAGTGAAATAGCTCATCAATAGTGTTCATTCTCATTTAGTGGTTTACATCACTTTCGTTCCCGACATTTCGTCCCCGAAACTTTCGTCCCCGACATTTGGTCCCCGTACAATTTGGTTCCCGTACAACTTCGTTCCCGGACACTTTCGTTCCCGTACCACTTCGTCCCCGACAATTTCGTTCCCAGGATGGTTGGTCCCCCAGATTTATCGATTAGTTCCTCCAGGGTGCTAAAGTAGTCACCGCTATTTAGTATAACAATTTTTTATACTTATAAAATCAATTAATTATTAGATTTCAATAATCATTCAACTTAAATTATAATGCCTTTCAAGTTAAATTGTGTTAAACTATTACTTCTATATTTCATTTGTATTCTAGAACTTAATTAGATCTATAGTAGTTTAAAACTAGTAAATAAATTAGACTTCGACTAAATAAATTTAATATTGTGTAAACTATTTAGTGGTGAGTATTAACGATTTTACTGAATTTTTGGAAAAAGTAATTGTATTGTGAAGGCTCGATTTCTCAAATTCTGTAACAGCAAAAAAATTTGGGTTTATTCATTGTATTAAAAATAGTAAATTTAGTTAACCATTGGGCAAGGAGACTTAATTTAGTTGAAATTCAGGAAACTGAAACTTCAAACAAATATTGCCTTATTTTTAAATTTAATTTCTTTCACAAAAAATTTGAACTGTTACGTTGTTATGCTTTCTCTTGTTTTGTGACATTAGTGTGCTTGCTTTTCAATTTGTGAAAAATGCAGTGGGATAATTAGTTAATGTAATTAGTTTAGTACCTTAAAAATCAACTTAATCAACGCAAAAAAATACTTATAAAGACTCTGCAAAATACTTATCAACTGTAATCCAGACTACACTGCAACGTTACTTCAGTTTACATTTCGTTCTGGGGAAAGTTGACTTAGTTTGTTTATTTTAATTGAAATTTAGAAATTTACTATGTAATCCTCCTAGCAACCCGCAAAGTGACCTCATAGGGTCATGAGACATTGCAGTCTAGCATAGGGCTAGTGTGTTTCCCTCACACTTAATGTAACATGAGGAGGTCACGCATTTAAAAAAAGGACGATTTTTAAATTGAAAAAGTATTTAACCAACTTAGAACTTTGCAAGACAGTCAGCCTGAATATCATTTTATAATTAAAGTATTTTTAGTAGTATATTATTAAAGTAATACTATGTACCCTAATATCAGCTTTAAATAATCATTAAAAATTATCAAATTTTGACCAAATGAAAGTCAGATGGCAGAGTGTAAAAAAAAATATTTTTTTAATATACAGCATAATCGTATTTAAATCTGGCATAGTACAAACATTGTACTATATCAGAACAAGGAAATACATTCACACGGGTCTCAATGATCAGGATTTAGTAGAAGTTGTATAAGATATGTTTGTCTTATGTCTTTTTTAACATGAATGTTTAGATTCTATTTTTTCCGACAATTTGATAGTTTATAAAATTGGTTAGGTATAACACTCCTTACCTATAGAATAAGCTAACTTCTGTGTGCAATAAAATTTTATGGAGGGTATATAAATGTTAGTTGGAAGGGGATTTACAAAAAAATTAATTTAAATTAAAATAATTATTTCCGTCTGAAACCATTCATAATTTGTAACCATATTCATAAATTAGCTATATTTTATAAATTTCTATTTTATTAAATTATCTATTTCTATAATCTATTTTCATAATATATCCCTCCCCAATATGTCATAAACTCCTAAAAACCCCTATTAAACAGTTTCTCCATTTTGACCATTTCGTCCCCGACATTTTCGTCCCCGGTGTTATTCAACAGGTTCAAAAGAGCATTTTATTACATTTAGTTACTTTTCTTGTCCCTCCTTCTACTGGGTGTCGAATCCCTTTGGTTCCCCCCCTCATATTAATTTTTTTTTTAAATTTTTTAATTTTTTTAAAAATTTCACAAATTCACCTGAAGATCATACAATCCGTATAGGTGAATCCATCACATACACACAAGAACAGTCACACTAACATCCATGCCAAACGGGGATTCGAACCCCAGACGTACGGCTTCGCTGTCAATTGATCTAACCACTAGGCCAGTACGTCTAGTCATTAATCTATTTTCATAATATTTCCCTCCCCCAGATGTCATAAAACCCCCAATGACCACCTATTATACAGTTTCTTCGATATGACCATTTCGTCCCCGATGTTATTTAACAGGTTCGAAAGAACAGTTTAATACGTTTAATTAGTTTTTTTGTCCCTCCTCCTTCAGGGTATCAAACCCCTTTACTTTCTCACGTTCATTAATATATTATTATTGTGTGCCCCTCCCCCAGATGTCATAAAACCCCCAATGACCCCCTTATTATATAGTTTCCTCGATATGACCATTTCGTTCCCGACGTTTTCGTTCCCGACCATTTGGTCCCCGATGTTATTTAACAGGTTCAAAAGAACTGTTTAATTAGTTTTTTCTCCCTCCTTCATCAGGGTATCAAACCCCTTTACTTTCTCACGTTCATTAATATATTATTATTGTGTGCCCCTCCCCCAGATGTCATAAAACCCCCAATGACCCCCTTATTATATAGTTTCCTCGATATGACCATTTCGTTCCCGACGTTTTCGTTCCCGACCATTTGGTCCCCGATGTTATTTAACAGGTTCAAAAGAACTGTTTAATTAGTTTTTTCTCCCTCCTTCATCAGGGTATCAAACCCCTTTACTTTCTCACGTTCATTAATCTATTATTATTCCTATCTAATCTATTATATCAAAGCCTCTCTTCACTTTTAGCGCAAAGCGTGGCCATTGTTGGGTCATAAGGCCCCTATGCCATTCCACAGATTTATAGGATCCGGCAGGGTATTCCTTGGATGCCAGAGCTGTCCGGTAGGCGAATTTAACAAGGTGCCTTTGTGCACTGGATGTGGGGTCTTGGGTCACTCCAAGACTAAGTGTGTGTCCAGGGAACGTTGCCTGTACTGTGGAGGACAAGAGAGGCATCAAAAGAGCACGTGCCCAAATCCAAGAAAGTGTATAAACTGCGAGCTGCCACATTCTTGCCTGGAGACTGACCACTGTCAGCAATATGAGAGACTTGTAAAGCTGCAGAGAGCAAGGACTGACTATGGCCAGTGATAACAGAGGTCTTTCTTTTTTACAAATTAACGCCAATCACTGTTTTGCCGCAATGTCGGCTCTCTCCAAGTATGCTGAAGATTCTGATCTGGACGTTATTTTTCTCCAAGAGGGTTACATCTACAAAGAACGCCCAATCAGTATTCCTGCCAGATTCACTGCTTATAACAGTATAAATATGACTTGTTCTCTGTTGATAAACGGATCTACTGCGCCTTCCTCCCTTTTCCACAGAACCAATAATACGGTCACCGCGGAGATTATGATAGACGGAAAGATGGCACTTCTTACATCTGTATACTTGCCTCCTCATGATGATAACTATGAGCTTTTGGAAGAACTTGATTCCTTGGCCTTTTTGGACAGGGAGCTGCTCTTTATATCAGGCGACTTTAATGCTCACTCGACCCTTTGGGGATACGGTTCAAGAAATAGAAGAGGCACTATGATTGAATCATTCATTATTCAGCACCGACTGGTGCTTCTGAATAGAGATGACGACCCCCCCTCATTTGAGGCCCGAGATGGACGAGGTTGGCCTGACCTTCAGCTGTCTTCGTCACGAATGTGTGGTATGATCAGCGGCCGCGAGGTTCTTCTGGAGGAAACTGCCAGTGACCATAAGTATATCATTATTAAACTAGGGGCTGTGTCTGCGTGCCAAGAACTACGTTACTCAATCAATCTAAAAAAATTTAGTAGGTTTGAATCGAGGCTCAGGCCCCGGTCTTTGGATCTCGAGGATGTGATTGCTCACACTACCAGTGTGGACGACTTTGACCGCGCCTATGGAGCCGTGTTTGCTGAGATTGTGGGGGCCGCCCACTCCACGATGAGGCAGAGGAAGATTAACAGACCTCGCGAGGTTAGGTGGTGGAATCCGGGTCTCCAGAAACTTAGAGGAGTTATTAATAGTTTATATAAAACTATCCACAAGATCAAGGGCTCTAGACCGGACCACCCTTGCCTCCCTAACATTATTAGAAGGTACAAGATGGAACGGGCTCTTTACAAAAAGAGTATCAGGATTTCCAAAGAATCGGCGTGGAGAGACTTCTGTTCGTCTAACCGGGAGGAGTTCGGGTCCCTATTTCGCTACACATTTGGGAGAAGGAGAAATTTATCTCCTGAGAGTCATTACCTCCCTGGCGCTGGATTTACGTCTAGGGCCGAAAAGATTGAAGTCCTTATGAACCACTTCTTCCCCAGTTCTAATGATCCAATGCCGGATTTACTCGAGGTGGATTCTGGTATCTCAGTTGATGCTGTGGTTTTGGATTTTGTCTTTGGGAGATTGGTTAAGAGCAGAGCGCCTGGTCCCGACCTACTCACATACGATTTCTGGAGGCGCTTCAGGATTTCCTTCCCAGGACTCCTTCATTCACTTATTGTGTCCCCCCTTGAGAGATCTTACTTCCCTTCTTGCCTCAGAACAGGGCTGGTTAAGTTCATTCCTAAAAAGGACCGGGATGGCTCACAGCCCAATCACTTTAGGCCCATATGTCTGCTTCCCACCTTGGGAAAAATAATTGAGAGAATTTTTGTTCATTCGCTCAATGTTTGGTTGCATGCGGGTTCTGTCATCCATCCCAATCAGTTTGGATTTCGAGAGGGAGTGGGTTGCAGTGATGCTGTACACCACCTACTTGAAAGGGTCCGGGGCTCTGCAGCTGTGCACACGGCCCTCACCACTCTCGACGTTGAGGGTGCCTTTGATTCATTGGTGTGGTCTACTTGCCTTTGCGGTCTTGAGAACATGGGAGTCCCAGATGGGTTTAGAAACTTTTTCATTTCCTATCTGGTAAATCGAACTGTGTCTTATGGTGAGGGAGGAAGCGCTTTCCTTTATACTTCTAGACTTACTCGTGGCTGCCCTCAGGGTTCCTCACTGTCCCCCATTCTCTGGAACCTACATATCAACGGGCTTCTCTATTTGAATGGACCGGGACTACACATACAGGCCTTTGCCGATGACTTGGCTATGTTGACATACGGCAACACACGCAGTGAGCTCGAAAGGAATACGAACCAGCATCTCCAGGAGGTTAACTGTAAACTCGGGGAGTTGCAGCTTGTTCTTTCTGTGGAGAAGACGCAGTCACTCGTGTTTACAAGGGGTAGAAAGATGACCAGGCAACCTACCTTTAGACTGGGACAGAGAATTAAGGTTTGTCCGTCACTTAAATATCTGGGTCTTGTTGTCGATGATCGCTTAAGTTGGACCCCACATATCAAATACCTGAAAGAAAAAACTTTCCAGTTGGCTCAGTCCATGTACAGACTGCCTGGGGGTACGGAAAGAAGGCTCTTGCGCACCTGGTACTTCTCGGTCATCGACAAAGTTATCCACTATGGTGCTGCAGTCTGGGGCTGTCCGAAGACTAAGTTCCAAGTAAAGCAACTTGCCTCATTACAGCGCCCATTCTTGTTGCAACTCACCCGTGGCTATAAAACATCTCCTGGAATAGCCCTTAATCTGATTACGGGTATCCCTCCTCTACATACTAGTTTGCTTAGACTCCATAAGCAATTCTTGACCTATAATAAAAGAGATCCTCTCTATCTGCCGAGTCACCTCCAGGGTTTGCCTTTGGATGGCAGAGCTATAATTGGAGATTTGGGCATAAGCGGATTGGTCCCCGGGCTCGGCCGAGATCCTTGTCCCCTGGACATATATACGGATGGTTCAGCAATGGAGGGCGGCGTGGGTGCAGCTTTCTGTGTGTTTGACGGGGACACGGTGATACATGAGGAGACGTTCAGGCTTTCAAATTCAAACACAGTTTATCAGGCGGAGCTCCTGGCCATCGACCGCGCGATCCGATGGTGCGCCGAGGGCAATGTAAGAGCAAACATCTACTCCGATAGTCTAAGCGCAATCAGGAGTCTCACGTCTTTTTGCCTGAACTCTACCTTTGTCCGTTCAGTCAGGATGAGCGCAGCTGAACTGTCCGATCATTTCACCATCTCATGGGTCAAGGCCCACGTGGGCATTCCGGGCAATGAGTTAGCTGATTCATTGGCCAAGAGGGCGATCGTGTCTGGTGCGGACACTCCGGTTCCTATTCCTCGTGCTGCAATTGCCCGTTCCCTTCGGTATTCGGAGATGGAGGAGTGGGGTGTGTGGGTGACGAACACCAATGGTGCGGACAGGACCAGCGGCTTCATTGCGCCTTCCCGCAAGGGTATCCCACTGCTAAGGGAGTTGGTCTGGTTCCTGACTGGCCATGGTCCATTCCCCGCATACCTTCTAAGATTCCACAGAATGGCCAGTGGACAATGCACCTGCGGTGATGTTGGAGATGCGGACCACTATGCATTCCATTGCCCCTCCACGGTCCGTTACCATCTGAAAAGGCCGGCGGAGGAATGTAAAAGGGAGTGGTTCGCATCAGTTGCCAAAAACCCTGACAGCATATATAGAATACGGATGGCGATGCTGGTGGCCAAAGAGACAACCAGACTACTTACCATGGCAGGTGCAACTCAGGGACAACCGGATGCCTCAAGTTGGCCCCGGAGGCGGAGATGAGGGGTTGCGGCAGTGGAGCTTTCACTTTGAATGTGTCGCATTTTGACAAAGCTTTTAATTTTTTACTTTGAATTTTAAGATTTTAAATCTATTTTACTCAACTTTTATATATAGACCTTTTACACTGTGGATTTTGTATATTTTAACCTTTTTACAATATGACTTATTTTGATTGTCGCATTTTGTAAAAGCTTTTTAATGTTTTACTTTGAATTTCAACATTTTAAATCTGTTTCCTCAGCATTGTTATATTTTTTTTTTTTTAGACTTTTATAATGTGTAATTTGTATGTATTGACCTTTTTACAATAAAGAATTCCCGGTCCCCCCCTATTACCCCATAAACTGAAAGGTTGGGGGGGTGGATTGGGCTACCCAATACCCAATCTATTATTATTGTGTGCCCCTCCCCCAGATGTCATAAAACCCCCAATGACCCGCTTATTATATAGTTTCCTCAATATGACCATTTCGTTCCCGACCATTTCGTCCCCGATGTTATTTAACAGGTTCAAAAGAACCGTTTAATTAGTTTTTTCTCCCTCCTTCATCAGGGTATCAAACCCCTTTACTTTCTCACGTTCATTAATCTATTATTATTGTGTGCCCCTCTCCCAGATGTCATAAAACCCCCAATGACCCGCTTATTATAAAGTTTCCTCGATCTGACCATTTCATTCCCGACCATTTCGTCCCCGATGTTATTTAACAGGTTCAAAAGAACCGTTTAATTAGTTTTTTCTCCCTCCTTCATCAGGGTATCAAACCCCTTTACTTTCTCACGTTCATTAATCTATTATTATTGTGTGCCCCTCCCCCAGATGTCATAAAACCCCCAATGACCCCCTTATTATATAGTTTCCTCGATATGACCATTTCGTTTCCGACCATTTCGTCCCCGATGTTATTTAACAGGTTCAAAAGAACCGTTTAATTAGTTTTTTCTCCCTCCTTCATCAGGGTATCAAACCCCTTTACTTTCTCACGTTCATTAATCTATTATTATTGTGTGCCCCTCCCCCAGATGTCATAAAACCCCCAATGACCCCCTTATTATATAGTTTCCTCGATATGACCATTTCGTTCCCGACGTTTTCGTTCCCGACCATTTCGTCCCCGATGTTATTTAACAGGTTCAAAAGAACAGGTTAATTAGTTTTTTTCTCCCTCCTTCATCAGGGTATCAAACCCCTTTACTTTCTCACGTTCATTAATCTATTATTATTGTGTGCCCCTCCCCCAGATGTCATAAAACCCCCAATGACCCCCTTATTATACAGTTTCCTCGATATGACCATTTCGTCCCCGACGTTTTCGTTCCCGACCATTTCGTCCCGGATGTTATTTAACAGGTTCAAAAGAACAGTTTAATACGTTTAATTAGTTTTTTTTGTCCCCCCTCCTTCAGGGTATCAAACCCCTTTACTTTCTCACGTTCATTAATCTATTTTTATTGTGTGCCCCTCCCCCAGATGTCATAAAACCCCTAATGACCCCCTATTATACAGTTTTTTCGATATGACCATTTCGTCCCCAGTGTTATTTAACAGGTTCAATAGCATTGTTTAATATGCTTAATTAGTTTCTTGCTCCTTCTTCTCGATAGTGTCAAACCCCTTTACTTTCTCTTGTTAATTAATTAATTATTATTGTATGTCCCTCCCCCAGATGTCATAAAACCCCTAAAACCCCCTTTCATACATTTCTTCATTTTGACCATTTCGTCCCTGCCATTTTTTTAGTTTTTCTTTCTATCTTTTTCTTTAGTTTGGGCAAAAATTTCCCCAGAGCTGCTTGAATTTCCCCCGAAACTCGTTCAGGCGTTCGGACATATTCTGCACCCCTGAAAAAACCTGAGCTTGCAAAAATATTTAGTTTATTTTGGGGTAGAATAACCAATTAGTATCACAAAATGAAATAAGAGAAAAACCATTTGATTAATTTTGTCATGATTTTCAAATATTTGGTATAAAAATATAGCGTTGCTTATAACTTTCAATTTGTACTTTACTTAAGACTAATTTTTAACTAGGGATATATCGAAAGGTTTTTAATGAGAATTTTTTAAAATGACTGGGGTTATAAAATACTCTTTAGAGAACATATTAACACCTTCATTTGATTTTTAATTATTTCAGTTAGCAAATCACTGGCTTGTTTCCAATTACCCCAAACGGGGTAATAAGATACAGTCGCTTGGGGTAATAAGAAACAAGTAAAAAAACCTTCCCCTTTTACTTAGGAAGTGCATTATTTTTTCAAAGAAAGCTATTACGGATGCAAACATTCTGTAAAAAAATCAGCTTCATAAACTTAAAGGAAAATCCTGTGGAATTTTGAATGTTTCTTATTACCCCACTCTCCCCTAGTACAGGAATTCGAAAAAATACTTTAAATTTTTATTATTACTTTTTAAACACGCTCAACACCCTCTGTTAGGATTTATAACTTTTTTTTTCAAAAACTATAAGAAATATGTTAAATTAGTCAATTACTAAGTTGTAAGATCTCCTCTCTCAGAATTTATAATTTTATTTTAAAAACAATAAGCTATTTGTTAAATTAGTTAATTACTTAGTTGTAGAGAAGCATCGATTAAGTACAAAAAGACTCCTTGTGCTGGGAATTTTCTCATTTTTGGACCTTTATTTGGAAAAATTAATTTCCAAAATATTCAAAAATATATCCCTCTAAGAACTCAATAAGAAAATCTTTGGGTCCCGGGCTCCCTATAGACCCGGGCCCGGGGGAATCGTACCCCCTCGCCCCTCCCCTCTCGTCAGGCCTGCGACGACGTGGCATGATTTGGAGGGAACGGACCGCACTCTGACACACCTTGTCGTGCGGCCCTAGGTCGTTGCGTCTCGAGTCTTTTCCTGACATACAAATGTTTTATATTTTTGAAAAGACAATCGAGAGAGCTTTCAGAAAATGGTTACGGCTAAGGTGTGGGGCAATTAGTTTATGACTAATTAGCGTTTTATCGTACGGACTTCGTTCTCTAATAGAAGTCTCTCCGTCTGTTGGATCTCTTATATATTTCAGTATGTTGCTCCTCTCTCCATCCCCTTTCTGAAAATGTATCGCACTAAGGAATCCGTGAATAATTAAGGAGATTAATTAATCACCGAAAAAGTCGATTAATCGCTAATTAAGTCATATCATTAATTAAAATTTCGTTTAATGGGTTATAAAATGTTAAAATATATCTCTGGGCGAGCATCATATTTGATTTTCATCGGTTAGTTACAATAGTTAATATGCTAATTAGCCCCTTGAAAAAAATTCGACCCTACGGTAAAAAAACACAAGTCCGCGTTTCCTTAATAAAGTCATTAATATTAATTAAAAACTATTTTTGAAATTAATTATGAGTAAAGTAGTCTTGAGGCAACGTTTTTCCAGAATTACGGGTTTCCATGGTGATTTTGACGTCACCCAGGATTCTCAAAAGCCGAATGAAGCCTACTTGTTCTGAACGCGATTGACTCTAGTTAATTTCCCAGATTTTAGATCTCGATTTTTTTCTTTTTATTTCTCAGTATAATGCTTTACATATTCGAAAAGCTTATAAAAAAAGGTACTAGGAATTTGAAATTTTTAGGGGAGCATGCAAAAATTGCGCTCTACATTTGGGTTTAAAGAAATATCGAAAAAGCTCAAATTTTTTCCCAAATGTGTAGGTAAATTTTTAATTAATTTATATATTATAGCTGACCCATAGACGAGTAAAAGTACGTGTCGCACTAAGATATTGGTCCCATAGAATTTGAATTAGAATTTTTTTCGACTTTATACATTATTAAATTCGCATACGGCCCCCTAAAACCCACATCCCCTCGAAACTTTTTTACATTGCAGAAATCTACTCCATGTACAACAAATCCAAATTTCGAGTTTCTAAGTTAATATTAAGTCGTTCATTAAGACTTGACAAGTCGATTTTCGGTCACTCCGATATTTTTAAAAAATTCAAGTTTGAAAAATTACCAACCGTTTTTTTTTAATTTCAGAATGATAAGCAACTTTTAAAAAGCTTTCAGAATTCTTATCGCACTAGTGGTTCCTTTTTAGTTTTCCCGCCATTTCAGTACTCGGAAACTGTTTTAATTTGTATGCGACCCCCTAACAGTACCACACACTCGAAAAGTTAATAGAATCTTCAGGGTCGCACATTAAGAAACATATTACACCATTTGACACCATGGAGCAGGAGGGACAAGAAAACTAATTAAACGTATTAAACTGTGCTATTGAACCTGTTAAATAATACTGGGGACGAAGTGGTCGGGAACGAAAATGTCGGGGACAAAATGGTCATATCGAAGAAACTGTATAATAAGGGGGTCATTGGGGGTTTTATGACATCTGGGGGAGGGGCACACAATAATAATAGATTAATGAACGTGAGAAAGTAAAGGGGTTTGATACCCTGAAGGAGGGGGGACAAAAAAAACTAATTAAACGTATTAAACTGTTCTTTTGAACCTGTTAAATAACATCCGGGACGAAATGGTCGGGAACGAAAACGTCGGGGACGAAATGGTCATATCGAGGAAACTGTATAATAAGGGGGTCATTGGGGTTTATATGACACCTGAGGGAGGGGCACACAATAATAATAGATTAATGAACGTGAGAAAGTAAAGGGGTTTGATACGCTGAAGGAGGGGGGACAAAAAAAACTAATTAAACGTATTAAACTGTTCTTTTGAACCTGTTACATAACATCCGGGACGAAATGGTCAGGAACGAAAACGTCGGGGACGAAATGGTCATATCGAGGAAACTGTATAATAAGGGGGTCATTGGGGGTTTTATGACATCTGGGGGAGGGGCACACAATAATAATAGATTAATGAACGTGAGAAAGTAAAGGGGTTTGATACCCTGAAGGAGGGGGAACAAAAAAAACTAATTAAACGTATTAAACTGTTCTTTTGAACCTGTTAAATAACATCGGGGACGAAATGGTCGGGAACGAAAACGTCGGGGACGAAATGGTCATATCAAAGAATCTGTATAATATGGGGTCATTAGGGGGTTTTGGACAACTGGATGAGGGGCATAATATTAAAATAGATTAATGAACGTGGGAAACCGAGACGATTCGACACCCTGGAGAAAAGGAACAAGAAAACTAATTTAACATATTAAACTGTGCTATTGAATCTATTAGAAAATATATTTTCTAATTAGTAGATTTTTAAAATTTTTTTATAATATTTCTGTAATAAATAATCTTGTAAGATAAACGATAACTACCTGGTTTCAATTTATCCGATAAATTAATCTTATATACAATAATTGATGAAAATGGTCACAAATTATGAATAATTTCAGACGGAAATAATTAATTTAAATGAATATTTTTGTAAATCTTCCAACAAATATTCCAATTTTCCCCATACAGTTACATTGCATACAGAAATTTGCGGGCATTGAATTTAATCTACAGGGTATTTTGTGGGGAGGTAGAGGGGACCTAAACAAGCACATTTCGAATAGGAATTGGGCGCAGATACACCGTTAAAGAGCTACTAGGACCTCATGCAGTGCGAGAGCGATACAAAAGGACGTTTTGCCAAGGCCCGTTTAACAAAATAAAACGTAATATAATGAAAATATATATTAAATGAGGTACAGCAGTATCCGTACTACTTACACCATAAATTTGATAGAAATGGGACCACTTGCTTTGGGTGAGTTTGCCACTCAGCGTGGGGTGAGTTTTAAAACGTCTGCGCCCCCCATTCCTATTCGAAATATGCCTGTCTTGGTCCCCTCTACCTCCCCACAAAATATTGATGAAGAATTCAGAATCGCCCTGTAAATCTTAGGAGTGTTATACCAAACCAATTTTATAAACTATCAAATTGTCCCAAAAAATAGAATCTGAACAACATTCATGCTGAAAAAGACATTAGATCTAATACAACTTGTATCTAATACAACATATCTCTAATACAACTTGTACTATATCCTGATCAATGCAACCCGTGTGAATATCTTTCCTTGTTCTGATATGTGTTATGTTAGTACTATGCCAGATTTAATCTAATAGGATGAAGTTGTTTATTTAAAAGATATTTTATTTGTTCCGTACACCCGGTAATCTGACTTTCATGAGGTCAAAATTTGATAATTTTTAATTATAATATAAGGTTGATATTTAGTGCACATAGTATTTAATGATGTACTACAAAAATTAATTTAATTATAGAATGATATTTAGGCTGACTGTCTGGCAAAATTCCAGGTTGGTTAAATACTTTTTCAATTTAAAAATCGTTTTTTTAAATAGCGTGACCTTACCATGTTATTAAGTGTGAGGAAAACACACTAGCGCTATACTAGACTGCAATGTTTCTTGACCCTATGACAACACTTTGCGGAAAGAAAACCTGAGTAAAAAGCATGTGGGGTTGCTAGGAAGAGTTTCGGTAAAAATTCTTAGTAAATTTCTTAATTTCAATCTAAATTAACATACTAAGCCAACTTTCCCCGAAACGAAATTTCACGGGGACCAAATGACAGGGACGAAATGTTGAGAACGAAAATACCATAAACCGAAGAAACGTTGCAGTGTAGTTGTTTGTGTTATAAAGTTGATAAGTATCTTACAGTTAATTTTGCATTGATTAATTGATTTTTTAAAATACTAAACTTACTTTACTGTACTCGCTGAGTACAGTAAATTCGTTTATACTCACCACTAAATAGTTTATACAAAATAAAATTTATATAATCGAAGTCTAATTTAGTACTAGTTTACACCACTATGGCACTATTTAAGCTTAGGAAAATAAATTAAATACAGAAGTAATAGTTAACCACAATTTAAGTTGAATGATAATTGAAATCTAATAATTAATGGATTTTATAAGTATAAAAAAGTATTATACTAAATAGCGGTGAATACTTCAGCACCCTGGAGGAACTAATCGATAAATCTGGGGGACCAACCATCCTGGGAACGAAATTGTCGGGGACGAAGTGGTACGGGAACGAAAGTGTCCGGGAACGAAGTTGTACGGGAACCAAATTGTACGGGGACCAAATGTGGGGGACGAAAGTGTCGGGGACGAAATGTCGGGAACGAAAGTGCTGCACCCCCATTTAGTGTGTCCGATTTCTTTTTTAACTTACAATGTTTACTAATGTGCCAAAATAAATCTTAATCAACCTTATTATGTTTTTTCAATCAGTATGACAAGGTAAGAATTTTAAAACAAAATAAGTATATTGAAGAATGTTTTTAAAGCCCAAATGGATATGTTTTACTTTAACATATAAAATAGTGTTGAAAAAACATCTGTTCTGTTCTGTTCTGTCTAATCCCCCGATCAGGTTAGCTTTATATGAACCTGATTGGCTACCCGCTTAAGGACTTGACTCAAAATTAACTTTTTCAAAAGCTGAGACAGCTGGTTTTTAAAGGAGCCTCTACTGTGAGAACCTAATTATTGGTAAAATTTCTATGACTTGATAACCTGAGCAAAATATAAAAAGTGTTAGCCCGCAATTTATAAAGCTTATTTACACAAACTTCAGTTTTCTTTCATAAATATCGTTAAAATGTGTTCTAATACATTTGTTTGTAATGGGTCAGTGTTAAAAGGATGACTTTGAAATCCAAATCTGAATTTATCTTAAATTTTCTTGAATAAATGGACTTAATTTTACGATTTTCTCTATTGTAGCATGGTAGAGTCCTGGAGCTGTCCCATGTTAACGACATTAGAAGAGGAGGCTTACCAAAGGTAAAGCTCTTTAAAAAATGCATTCTTTGTATTAATGCCTCAATTTTTGACGTCGTATCTTAAAGACTGGATCTCATGAAAAAAAAACATACCCGGTTTTTACAGTTCAGTTCATCCCTATTATAGGACTCCCGCTTATTGACCGACCTGACGGCTCGCAGCAAGTCCAACTTGGAGGACGTGTCTCTGACCATCTGCAGTGGATTGGACATGGTCAACATCAACTACACTCACGTCGTGTGTCCGGACCCCGACACTGCCCAGGTACACGCACAGGGTGTTTCAGATAAGTGTCCACCCCATTTAACCTTTGAACTCATACAGATATAGTCATGAATGTAAGTTGGGTCTAGGTATAGTAAAGTGGCCATGCCCTAGTTATGCCTTCCAATGCACCATCTTTCAACGCCTCCTAACGGCAAAGTTAGGAGTTACAATTTTTATTTTTAAAACTTAGAGATTAGTAAATTTATTCAAGGCCCCGTGGCATAGTGGTAGTGCTTTGCGCTTCCACGCCACAGGCAGGCCCGGGGTTCGATTTCTGGGTCCCAGGCTGGGAAAGGTCCACTTATCCTTTTAGTGGGTCGATAAAATGAGGACCAAGCATGCTTGGGAACTAAACACTGGGGGTCCAGCGTTAGGATGACCACCCTAACCGGGACATTTGATTCGCATCCCAGATCCCCACAGTCAAGAAAACGAGATGGGCATCGTAGGACTTAGCCCTAGAGATATAAAGACGGGAAAAAACAGGGTTTAATCCCGGGAATAAACCCGGTCTTTTGGGTTAATTTCCGGTTTAAACCCGGTTGTTTTAGTTTTTTGGGTTTATTCCCAGGAATAAACCCAAAAAAAAACGGGTTTATTCCCTGGATTAAACCCGGTTTTTTATCGCCTTTATATCTCTACTTAGCCCACTTAGAGCTGTTGCGCCAATGTTTAGCTTTAGTTTATTTTATCTAATTACAAAGTTGTAGAGAAGCATCGATTTAGTACGGAAAGACACTTTTTGCAGAGAAATGCCTTGAATAAAACCCCTAAAACGCACTCTTAATTAGGTAGAATTTACGTACTAGTTGTTTTTACGTCCTAAAACGTTCCTCATTAATGAAATGAGAATGGTCTAAGAATACTTTTAGTCATTTACCTAATTAATAAAAAGGGAAATTTCTCATTTTCGCCTTATGAGAGGAGCGTTTAGGACGCAAAATCTACGTAAATTCTACCGAATTGAGGGTGCGCATTAGGGGTTTCATTCAAGGCATTTCTCTACACAAGGTGCATTTTCATACTAAATTGATGCTGTTCTACAACTTAGTATTTGGCTAATTTAGCAAATATCTAAAAGTTTTTCAAATAAAAATTACTACTCGTAACATTACATCTAGGGGCGTTGAAAGGTAGTGCTTCGGATAGGGCATGGTCTAGATCCCACTTTCATGACTATATCGGTAGGGACTCAAGCCCTGTATACAGGGTGTTTCAAATAATAGAGTGCAACAATACGATATTTCTTAAAATATCTCTTAAAATAAAGATTCTCTGAACGATATCTTTTTCAAATAAGGAATATAATGTTTGAATTGTTACTTGTAGCTGTGGCAAGCTGGATTGCGAGCTGTTACCAATAACATCAAAGCAAACAATGTGTGTCCCTCAACATGTCTCAAGAAACAGTTAAGTGATGTGAATTTAACGATGTTTATAACATCTTTATATTTGTTTATTGTTATCTATACAAGTCTGCATGTTTCTTGACCCTGACTGAGAACTAACAAGGAAAATGGTTCACTGCTCGTGTCTTAATTTTGAGTGAAATTTAGAACTTAAAAAATATAGAAATATGTATGATTAAATTGATAAACCCATGTATATATGTAGTGTTTTTATCGTGATTTGCGTACCGAAACTCCTCCTAGCAACCGCTTTCTGTTTACTAAGTTTTTTCTTCCACGTAGTGACGTCATAGGGTCAAGAAACATTGCAACCAAGTATAGACAAGTTGTTTCAAAAGCAGACCTTCAAATTTCCGTGTTGAGTGAGTTAACAGGAAATTTTATTTCCTCAAGGAACATCTCGTATTTGGTTTCCATTCCTAAAAGATCCCAATACTGGTGAATTTGCCTGTACGGATTCATAGATAAAATATAGCAGTTTGATACTTTTAACCAGCAATGGCAGTTTTTAACATTTCATTGTGTATTTCAGTTGGATGAAATTGGGATTCACGGTGGATCCGAATGGCAGAATTCCAGTAAGAAGGTGAGGACAACGAATTTTTTTGTTATGTAAACAATCTTTATTAGTTTTAATATATTGAATTTAAATTTATGTTGAATTATTTAAAACTACCTTTCTTACTCTAAACACTGGTTCCCATCTGGTATTTCATGATAGTCGGAAAGCAGTAGTCCGTAAAAGGACCCACAATAAAACTTTTCCAATCGATAGAAAAATTTGAGCGTATCGAACAAGAAGGAATCATTATATATATACAGGGTGTTTCAAAAGTCCGTTTCGCGGCTTTTATTTAAAACCAACGTGTCCTAGGGTCACAGAAGTAAGGTCCACCCCTTTGTAAGTGACCCTGGAGAATCCATTGAGATGACTTACAGCGCCCCTTGCGGCGAAATAAAAAAGTTTAAAAATTAATTTAAAAACGATAGGAGATAGAGCAAAAACCTCAATGAAGGCATTGTTGCCAACGTTATGAAGAACTCACAGAAAAAAATTTCATAAACATATCTTGAAAATTCGCGGAGAAATTAGCATGTGAAAATAGCACTTTTTCAGACCTCAAAAAAGAAAAAGTTCGCAAATTTGCAATTTTTTCAGTGTTAATGTGTAGTTTTGTGTATTTTTGGTTGAACAGAGGCGCAATTTAATTTAAAAAAAAACTTGCAAATTAAAGTGCTATTTTCACCTAATATCTTCGCGAATATTCAAGATATTTTCATGAAACTTTTTTCTGTGAGTTCTTCATAACGTTGGCAACAATACGCTCGCTGAGGTTTTTGCTCTATCTCCTTAAGTTTTTAAATTAATTTTTTTTTTAATTTTTTTATTTCGCCGCTAGGGGCGCTGTAAGTCATCTCAATGGATTCTCCAGGGTCACTTACCTAGGGTGACCTTACTTCCGTGACCCTAGGATACGTTGGTTCCAAATCAAAGCCGCGAAACGGACTTTTGAAACACCCTGTATGTTAAGGGCAATGTGATAAATCGGGCATTCTTAATAATGCCCTAAGTGAAGGAGGACAATGTGATAAATTCAATGGCATTTATTGATGAAATTTATCAATTTTTTTTATTAATCACTTTGCCCGTAACATATATACTTGCATAGGACTTTTCACTATTTAATTTGGAAAGTCGCCACTAAATTGTTAAACAATATTTTATGTTACCAATAAATATTGAGCAGCTTCTTAATAACATCAACTAGTATCAGGGAACCTTAAAATTGCAATGTTGTTTAAGCTATATAAAGTAAAATAGAATATCAAAAAGATTGAGAGAGACCATTTCTCTTCATAAATGAATTTGAAGAAAAGGTGGCTAAATAAAAATAATAAATGTATTCTTTAGATTAGCGCAAACCTTCGCTTCTGGAAAGACTGAAAAAATGGTTTACCAGTGCTTAGCAGACGTTGGGCTACCCAGTGGAAAGGTAATTCAATGTCAGTGCTTCAAAAAATATCCATTACCCAACTTTCCCCCCCTTAGTTTTAATTTTTATATTAAATTTTTTCCAGAATGACTCAATACCACCGGAAGATTTTACTGCTGAAAAGTTCAACGAAATTTATCACAAGATTTGCCCAAGAAATGATATTGAAGAGCTATTCCAGTCAATGTATAATTATAAAATTACTGTATTACTTTTAAGTTTTATATTCGTGTTTGTTCATATTTAAATTATGAATATTTTTATCTGTTCCAAATTTGTTTCTCAAATCATCGTAAGAATTAATTGTGTAAATTTATTGATGTTTTAAAGTCGAAAAGATTGAAATAATTCAAAAGCTACTAAAAAGTTAAATTTAAATACGAATACGGCCGTCAGATAGTAACTTCTATTTTTTTCTGGTTTATAAAATTAAAAATGTTTCATTTTCTATTTAAAAATTAAAATATGACTTTAACTAAAATCATTCTTTTAGGCTGCAAATATAATTAATAATTCAAAGGAAAAACTAAATAGATTTTTCTGTCCTGTAAAAAATTTAAAGAGTATAGCATAAATCTAAAAAGTATGGCAGTATGAAGGTAAATCAGATGATTAGCACCCTATAAATAACATATCACAGTTGTCGTATCACCATTGTATCTGTTCCTCCTATTTTTTGTTCTCTCTATGATCCATACACACGAGAACTCATACGCAAATTAATATGTTATATATAAATGTATACAATGGGTAAAAGATGGTTTATGTAATGCATAACATATATTATACGAAAGTATTTTTCGATGTAGACTCTTGCAAGCAATATTGCCATATTGGGTACCTTCCATTTAATAAATTATGGATGCTTTCTATTTACAGAACACAAGGAAAAGTTGAAACAATAAATATTCAACAGCTTGTGACTTTTCTGAATGATGTAAGTTTAATATTTTGCATTATGCGTGTTTCTTATTAAAAAAATGTGTATAGCTACAATGTATATATACCCTTTCTTTTCTCTATTTCAGAGGCAAAGAGATCCTAGGTTAAACGAAATTTTGTACCCAAAATACAATGAAAAACGAGCAACTGAAATACTGACTGAGTATGAAAAAGATGAAGCCCTCGTTAAGGAAGGTAATATTTTTTTATAACGAACGAGTTTTCCTTTTCTGATTGCAAAACGACGATCCGGTTTTTGATGAAAAACGCAGCCTGATATTTGTAAATGGATTTTTTTGTCAGATTTTGAGTATTTTCTCCGTTTCCATACTTATTAATTTCAAACCGTGCTCTTTATTCCTTCAGTTTCACTGTTCCTTTGGAGTGATTCACTATCCTGTGAATCGCTAGTTTGCATAGAAAAGTGAAAGAGTGAAACGCCCAATTCACACTTTGGATGATATTCCTCGTAAACGAATATCAAAAGTGTGAGAGGGGGAGTAAACCACAGAGTATCAGAACCGAGAGTCCATGGCCATAAGCGATAATGGAAATTGAAAAAGCATGGGGTATGCCTTGTGATAGGTGGCGCTGGGATCACATCAAACTCACGCCTTCCTTGTCGCGACACGAGAGGTGGAGAAATAAAATCTCAATACTATAATACCTCTTCAAGAATGAGAGATGTCACAGCCAATTACAGCTGAGATCTCCAAATTGTACTGCCTACCCTTTATCCAATCATAGACATTTGCAGTGCTGCCCTCTATAATACGATAGCATTTGAAAATATCGTTTCGGACCCTCTGTTAGGCTTTTCCCCTGTGGAAAAGCCTCTAGGCCAGTGTTTCCCTGGGTCGCAATGAGATTTTCTAGGTGGGCAATTTGAAAATTTTTCAACCAAATTGCTCCTCAGCCAACATGTTAAATTTAATTTAATACAAAAAAGACATCGGAGGCATGGAAAATTTAGAAAGACGTTGGTGAGGAATGGACTGAAAAAGTAAAGATGAAAAATTTTCACAGCCGGTTTCCATAATGTTAATAAAAACTTTCGAGCTTTTAAGCTGTGGTCAAAATTATTTTTTTTTTTACCGCAGACGCCTTCATCACATCAAGCTATTTCATCGTGAAGGATTTTATTTATATATTTTTAAACGCTTTTCTACTGATGATGTCCGGCGAAGTTTTCGGACGAAACGTTTAGAGTTTTAATGATTTTAAATAATTTTTAAATAAATTTTTAATTTTGACCACAGCTTAAAAGCTCGAAAGTTTTTATTAACATTATGGACTGAAAAAGGTTGGGAAACACTGCTCTAAAAGCCCTAATTTTTATTTTTGACGGTTTATTTTAATTAATTTAGGATCGATTTAACACCCAAACCTCATAAATTTTCTTTTAAACCTTTTTAAATGACTTATTTAAGGCTTCTTATGCATAGGTAAGATGAGCAAGGACGGCTTCATCCGCTATCTGATGTCCGACGAGAACGCGCCCGTGTTCCTGGACAAGCTGGACATCTACATGGAGATGGACCAACCTCTGGCCCACTACTACATCAATTCCTCGCACAACACCTACCTGAGCGGACGACAGTTCGGAGGAAAGTCATCCGTAGAGATGTACAGACAGACGCTGCTGGCAGGAGGCAGGCGAGTACCATCAACATGCATCTATCGTCATCTTAATATACACTCATATTAATACATCTTGTTGGGTTGTTGTTGTTGCCTTATGCCACTTGGAATATCCAAGCTCCATCACCGCAAGCCATATAGGATTTTAGGAAAAGGGGATGCGGCTCCTGAGAAAGTAAGGCCCATGAATGGCAGGAGTTCGACTTTAGTCTCAGATGATAGATGCCGCCACCATCTATCACCCCCTCCACAATTTTGCCATGTCTCTGAAAGGGAAGGAAATTGTCTCCGGAAGACCTGAACCCATGGTAAACTGTGCCATGACCGACCACAGGACTTTCGGACCCACAGATTTAACAAGCATGCCGTACTCCGTATATAATTGATGGGTCTTCAGGGAAGTCGGGAATCGACCCAGGGACCCTCCGATCCCAAAGCCGATGCTTTAACCACACTAGACTCCCCATGCCCTTATAAATCTTCCAAATCTGATTTGTTGATTTGATTGGTTTTGATCTTTCCAGCACTTTTCGTTTTCGAGAAATCTTATTGGTTCTTTTGAAAACTTTTTCGCTGCTAAAATTAAAAGCTATTTTGCCACCCCACTGTAAATCTCCCATAACCTATCATACCTATATGGGTTAACTTCAGCTGAAACATCAGAAAATACAATATTTATAAAACTTCATTAAATTGTTGCTCCCCGTTGTAGGTGCGTAGAACTTGATTGTTGGGACGGCAAAGGTGAAGACGAAGAACCTATCATTACTCATGGGAAAGCCATGTGCACGGATATTCTATTCAAGGTAAGTTCGTTTCACCAAATGTTAATGTGGTTAACGGAAATCTTCAAGAATATGACTAATTCACCGGTCAATATAGTTTTGTTTGTGATGACCTTTTTAAAAAAACACAACCCCCATCTGCCATATAGTAAAGCGACTATGCCCGACCTTAGGCAAAGGACAGAAGCGCCCCTAGAGGTAAAATAAGAAAGTTAAAAAAAACCTAATTAAAAAATAAAGGAGATAGAGTAAAACGTTAAAGAAAAATTATTATTAGGAACACGCAGGAAAAAATCATGAAAGTTTGCTTTAGGTTAAAATCTAGTTCTTATGCACACCCTGTATTGTTGGGTATAATTAGATGTTTCTTTTGATATTTATAGGACGCTATCTATGCAATAAGGGACTGCGCTTTTGTGACCAGTGACTATCCCATCATTCTTTCATTCGAAAATCATTGCTGGTAAGTTGTAATTTCTAAAATTTCGTTGATTGTTCCATTCGTGAGATAGTTTCTATTAGCATTCAAATAACCAAAACCAATGCAGACTGAATAGAAAAAGTTACGAGCTAAAATTCATATTTAATATACCCTTTAAAAGGGAATCGTCGAAGCATGAAACTGATTCCATCCGCATTCATAAGTACCCATCGCCCCTGTTCCATTCTGAAAATCAAATTGTAACCAATTTTTTTTCCAGTATGCTAAATTTATTTCTAAACACCTCTCCTAATAATAAAATGATTATTTCAGTGAAGAAATGCCATCTATAGGTCAAAAATAGAATTAATATTTTTACTAATTATAATAATTTTTACGTAATTTAATTTCTCATGACTCATAATACGTAAATACCAAATTATATGGACATTCGTCCTCTAAAACGTAGGTCCCAACAGAGTAGCTATATGATATATGTATCTAATTCTCTTTTTACATGATTTTTTAAAAGTTAAATTCATTTTAGCAAGAAACAACAGTATAAATTAGCAAAGTACTGCGATGACATTTTCGGAGATCTGTTGCTGAAAGAACCATTGCCAGGTTTTCCTGTAAGTATGTGTGCCTCCTTCCTGAAGTATTGAAGTATTTATTGACTTCAGCAAATTAATTTCTTTCTCATCAATAGAAAATCGGCAGGTTGACATATATTATTACTTTAAAATATTTTAAATTGACTAGGCCACACAGCATTGTTTTTTAAATGTTTTCACCTAAGCCTGTTTCAAAATTATCACCCTCTTATTTTTGCGGGTTTGTGGAAAATGCTGGTCTAGTTTATTAATTGTAGCAAAAAAGATCTTTTCCCTTTTTGACAGTTAGAAGGCGGAAAGCCCTTGCCTAGTCCTAATGACTTGAAAAGAAAGATTTTGATTAAGAACAAAAGGCTCAAACCAGAAGCGGAAAAACGTAAGTAGTTCATTACATTTACTACTACATATCCTCATTTTTACAGCAATGTAGTTGCATTGTATCGTTAATTAAGTTGTGTAAATATTTATTAGTCTACTGTTAAAACATTTAAATGATGTTGAACTAGATTAACAATTTTTGGAAAGAAAATATATTTTGCATTGAAAATATAATGGTCAGTTGCATTTCCTGGTGTGTTTAAACGTCGGACATCCACTCTCACATCTATACTATATTCATTTAGAATTGGCGCTTGAAAAATAGTGCTTTCCCCCACGCTGGAAGCGTAACCATAGTTACGATCTTCTAGCAGGCAATAGTAAGCCTTCTTCGTCACTTTGACGTGGATAGTTGCTATGGTTACCGATCGGTGGTGGGGGAAGGAAATATTTTAAAGCACCAGTTCAAAATGAACAGAGTATAACAGCCGTATTTACCGGTAACTTGACCGGCGGTAAAACGACAGTCAAGCTTTTGATGGGCCGTTGAAGAAGGAAAACTAGTTTCCACCAATCATAGGTTTATTTCCCGATCAAGTTACCGGTGAATACGGCCAAGTCTTGAACCAATATTTTTAACACTTTCAATCCTAAGAAGCCTGGGATTGTTATTGAATGCTGTAGAAAATTTTGGGTGGTTATAACTGAAAGGGTTAAAGTAACATTGTGCCCTCTTGGGAAATTATTCCTTACGTTTGGGTCATCAATTATGAATTTCTGTGAAAACCCTGTTTTTTATTTCCACAACTTAATCCCTCTTACACACTTGCAAAAATTAACTCATTGGTCTAAAACTTTTAGACCAGACAAAAAATGGCAACTTTTCCGCGTTATCATTATAATACTGATTATACATAACATATTTATTTTAGTATTTATCTCCTCCCTAACGTGTTATCTTTCCTTATAGAGGAAATGGAGTTGTTTATGAGAGGGCAGCTAGGAAATGACGACGATGACGATGCAGATGCAGCTACCAACGAAGCCGGTGGAGCTCAAACACCTGGAGAAGGTAGGCAGTAATCTCGATTACAAATGCACAGCACAATGCAATCATCAAAATTTATAAAAAGTTTTTGTCAATAATCACCACTCAAAATCTTAATAAATTATTTATAAGTCTTTTGCTGCTTAATGTGTAATCAGATATCACTAAAATGTTCCACTGTATTTGAATAGCTCTAACCTCGTTTGGGTAGTAGCTTACAACCGATTATGCACTGCCCCAGAGTATTCAATTCCACAGACGCTAAAGGCAACTTTTTTTTAAACTAACTTTAACTTTTTCAAAACTTTAGTTTTTTTTAAACAGGGCTTTTCCCATAGACAAACTTCGAGCCAAACGATCCGCCTCCTTTAATACCACGTCATTCCTGCTAATTCTATCATTCGCCTACTGAAGCTGTCACTCAAATCCAAATCGGAACTGGAAGGAAAAAAAACACCGATGAAATTTAAGTTCCATATCCAATCAGGAATCGCCTCCTCTGATTGGCTGCTAGTGATAATAGTAATCTGGGAGCAGGAATTAAATTAAGTACCTGAAGAGGAAAACTGCCGTTTGGAATCTCTGTAAGCTCTATAATCTGTGTGCACTGTAGGGTGGTCACAACTTATATGGGAAAAATTTTTTTCAACTTTTTTCAGGTCTTACCCCCCTAAAATGTGCCAATAGGCTTAAAAATGAGATTGGCCAAGTTTCAGCTCAATCTGATAATATTAACCCGTGCCTCACCGAGGTCAAAGTTCAGATAAACAGCGATTTTTATCAAAAAATCGTAGTTTTCGCCACATAAAACTGAAACCATTCGTCTCAGAAATCTGGTTAAGGTGTCATTTGATAGGAAATTTTATACACTTTCACTCTGAAGTCACGGAATTTTATTTTCTAAAACGGATGGGGCGCTATTTAGCATTTGCTTAGTGAAGGTCCGTGAAAAAGCGACATCTTTGCTAGAAACCTAGAACAATACAATGTCCCAAAAAACTTTATCCTCCGGGCTTTTTCTATTACTTTTGGTCCTAATATATAGTAAATGAGTTTTTAAACCCCCTAAGTTAATTCTAGGGTATAATTTCAAACCCCCAAGTGTTTGAAAAAAAAGGAAAAATATATATTTTTTAAAAATTATTAAACACGCATTTTGGGACTGATAATGTGATAAAGTTGGTCCAAATACATTATTAAGAGCTTAATTAGATAGAAGACCAATGGTATAGGGCATTAACATTTCCCTATAACCCCTGTAATCTAAGCGAAAGAAGCGTGACTTCGAGGTTTTGCTAAACAAAGGCTTTTAACACCCATTAAACTACGATAAACAGAGCTACATTTCAAATTTTTCACAAAAACCTCTAGAGATATGTCATTTGGTGTCAGAAATGAAGTTTGAGATAATATATGTTGGTAAAATTATAATAATAGCGTCTTTCCTACTCTAAATGTTAAAAAAATCCTTTTTCTACCAAAGTTACCTGTTTTCAGCTAAAAGTGATCTTAGAAAAATGTATAAATTATTTATTTTAATGTACCACAAAATTCCTTTGCCTATCATTCAAGGAAAATAAATTTTTTTAAAGGTATGCTACAGTAAATGATTTTAAAAAATTTCTTTCTGTGTACTACACATGGTGAGAATAAAGAAAATTTTACCAAGTAATTTAAAAAAAATAGTCTAAAAAGTTTTGGGATAATTTTAATGATTTTCTATAAATTGAGTTTATCCATCTTTAGGTTTAGAACAGTAACTTGGTTGCCCTTAGGGGCCGTTCAAATATTACGTAAGCACCTAAGGGGGGAGGGGGGGTTTGCTCTTTGATTATTTTTGCTGACAAGGGGGGGAGGGGGGATATGAGTGATGCTTACGTAAGATGGTGCATTTTCGAAAATCTCTTGTTTCTTGCATAAATAATTTCAAAATTCAACCAAAAATAAATGTAACAAAAATTGAATTAAGAAATCTGACGTAAGCACTTTTTTCTGGAGATGGACCACCCTAACATTTTGAAATTGTAACCTCGAAAAGTAGTATTTCGACTCATTTTTGAACCCTTATGGTTACACCCAATAAGTACAGCTCCTTGTACGAGTCACCTAATTTTCAAGGAAAAAACAGTACTTACTACAAGCGTCGTTTAGCAAAACCTCGCGCTTCTTAGATTATAGGAATTAGACAGAAAGGTAAAGGCCCTATACCATTGGTCTTCTATTTAATTAATCTCTTAATAATGTATTTAGACCAACTTTATCACATTATCAGTCCCAAAAAAAAGAAATTAAAAATTTAAAAAAATCCCCCTTTTTTTCCAAACACTAGGGGGTTTGAAATTATACCCTAGAATTCCCTTAGGGGGCTTAAAACGCATTTACTATCTATTGGGACCAAAAGTAATATAAGCCTGGAAGATAAAGTTTTTCGGGACATTGTAATGTTTTAGGTTTCTATCAATGATATCGCTTTTTCACGGACCTTCACTGTGAAAATGCTAAATATCCCCCCATCCGTTTTAGCAAATAAAATTCCGTAGCTTCAGAGTGAAAGTGTATAAAATTTCCTATTAAATGACACCTTAACCAGATTTCTGGGACAAACGGTTTCAGTTTTATGTGGCGATAACTAAAATTTTTTTGTTAAAAATCGCTGTTTTTCTGAACTTTGACCTCGATGAGGCACGGGTTAATATTATCGGATTGAGCTGAAACTTAGCCAATCTCATTTTTTAGCCTATTGGCACATTTTAGGGGGGTAAGACCTAAGAATTTCAAAAGTTGATTTTTCGTAACCAACCACCCTAGTGCACTGTTACCTGACCTGCGGTTAACCATCGGTCAAAGAAAGATTCCACTAATCGCAGGGTCAGCGAAAAGATCATTTTCTTTTAGCTGCTGGTTAACCACTGGTCAAGTGGCAGTGAATAGGCCGTATGTAGTACCAGGACAACGGTATGAGATAATTTGAGAAGTTATTATACTGTCAGCTTTTAGTATAGAAAAACACTTACAGCCCTACTGTGTGCGGCCTTAACAACGATTAACCAGCAATCAAAGAAGGAATCGATGGATGTGATTGGTTGAATTTTTCTATGATTGCTGGTTAATCGCTGGTCAAGTAGCGCACAATACGACCGTAACTTTTTTAGGGGACATCCATAAATTATGTGAGGTCAATAAGGGGGGGGGAATCTCCCCAAATCTCACCAAGGAGGAGGGGGGTCGATTAAAATCTCACGTCAACTTTTTAAGTTAGAAATTATAAAATTTTCTTTTTTTAAGTATGAGAAAGGAATACAAACAGATAAGATACTTCAAATTATTTTTAAAAGCTTGTAGGTAAATCTCACTTGGGGGGAGGGGGGTCCAGCAAAATCTCACTAAATCTCACCAAGGGGGGAGGGGGGTCCAGATTTTGGAAAAAACGCCTCACGTAATTTATGGATGTCCCCTTAGGGGTTAAGCCAAATTTGTTGTTACCCGATAGCTTTCTTTAATGCCAATGCAATCTCACCAACCAATCATTTCAGCGTGACAAAATTTGCATGTGGATATTTTTATCTTTCCAGAAAAGAAGGTACATTTATCTGCTTTTAAAATATATCTGCGGAAGATCTTGCATAAGTATTACTGTCACCTTCTTATTTCGCCTAGCTTTTTAGTTTAGACTAAACCTATTTTATATTAACAAATACTTAAACAATTTATTCTATTCTTAATATGATAAAAAATACAGACATTGATTTTACTGACAAAATATATGATTTACTCAGACTGATTTGTCCTTCTAGTAGAAATAAATGAGAGAAAGTAAGAGAAGGACGTTTTTTGTGTTATGCTTATTGCTTTAGAGAGCTTTTAACCAATGCAATGCAATATTCCAAATGAGCATTAACATCTGTAAAAATGGTTTAGAAGTTTTATAATCTTGTTTTATTTTTTGAGAATATCTGTCTTTTTTACTACTGTAAATTCAGTTAACTAACACAAGACATTTTGGTTTCAAGTATGAGTGATTGCGAATGAATTTGTAATATCTAGTACATGAACGATGTATCCCAATTAAATTTCTTCAGTTCATATCTCAAAAATTGTGTTTTCAGGAAGTATCTGAAGAAGAGAAAGCCATGGAAAACTACCAGTACACTGGTGCAACGACTCATGTCCATCCCTATCTATCATCCATGATAAATTATGCGCAGCCTGTTAAGTTTGCAGGGTTTGACGTAGCCGAAGGTAAAAACTGTACTCATTGTAATCCATTGTACTCAGCGTGTACTCATTGTTATACTCATTGTACTCAGCGTATCACACAAGGTCGTGTGATTTCCCCACTCCCCACACTTTCCACCTCTTCGTTACCATGGTAACGGCAAATCTTAGTATTTCCCCTACGCCCTTCCAAGATAGCATGTTTCAGTAAGAAAAGGCTAAATTTAAATTTTAAAGACTTCAATCTATGTTACAAATAAGTTTTTTGAAAAGTTATACGAGATCAAACAAGGGCAATAGTAGTTATTTTAAGGAAATCCGTTTTTTTCGAGTGTATTTAACTACGGCTGACTGGATAAATAGTTAATTTCTCGCCAACAACGTCCATATAGTTGATAATAAACCCTAATATCGAGGAAATGAAACTAAGATCTATTCACAAGTATGCATGCAGATGTTACGGGCAATGTGATAAATCAGGGGCATTACTAATAATGTCAGAGTATTTCGAGGGCAAAGTGATAAATACTCTTTCATTTATCACATTACTGATAGGATTATGTTATGGCAGACCGGATTCAATGATAAAGCAGTACTTTAAAAATAAACATACTTTATTTAGTGAACATAAAATAGGCTGCGTCAAAATTTAGCAATCGTCACTCTCACTTGGAGTTAAATACAACATATATATAGTGACACAAATACATTAACTGTAATATTAACTGTTTAAAAAAAATTAAAAGTAGCATTTCCCATGCGGCATAATACAGTCTTTATTTTTGGGCCGTACTCGAACCCTTGTCAACTTAACCAACAATTACCATTGAATTTTACCGCCCATCTCACTTCGGAAATTATTAATGATGACTTTATCACTTTGATCCTAACACATATACCTAGATTAGGGTGTATTTTCTTGCTAATTTAACTACGGTTTCCCTCTACATTTTTGTAAATGCCTTGACCTATACAGATATAAAATTTTATCCTCCTACGATGATATTAACCTGTGAAAAATCTTAATTAAAGATGACCAATGTGTCTCTTTTTGTCTCTTTTACGACAGAATTTTTTCTTCTTTGCGAAATTGAAAAGAGATACCATCTACTTTTTTTATAAAGGCCTTGACCTATTCAGATAAATTTCATCCCTCAGCGATAATATTAACCCGTGCCGAATCTCAATTAAAGATGGCCAAACAAGCTAAATTATCGGCACGCACCCGCTAATACTCACCACTTTTTTCTTTGTTCCTAATTTTTTCAGACTTTTTTTATATTTTATTATAAGTTTGGCCATAGAAATGTAATATTAATCGGTCTAAAATGTCGTCTACCACTTTAAAAAGAAGTTAACAAAGTGAAGGAAAACCAATTTAAGTGGCTGGCGATTCTAGTCACCAAGTTACTCTTACTGGATCTAGGTTACCATGTAATTGACAAATTTTTGTGGTACTGTTCTTCAACATTCGTGAAGTTAAACTTTTGCGGTTGACGACAATTCAGACCGATTAATATGACATTTCAATGCCCAAAGTTATAAATATATATAAAAAAAGCCGGAAAAGTGGGAAAAAAGAAAAAAGTGGTGAGTATTAGCGGGCGCGTGCCTTTAATTTAGCTTGTTTAACCATCTTCAATTGAGATTCGGCACGGGTTAATATTATCGTAGAGGGATGAAAGGGGCATTTATAAAAAAAGTAGAAGGTATTTCTTTTCAATTTCGCAAAGAGAAAAAAAATGTGTCGTAAAAGAGACAAAAAGAGACTCATTGACCATCTTTAATTAAGATTTTGTACAAGTTAATATCATCGTAGAGGGATACAATTTTATATCTGAATTGGTCAAGGTTTTTATAAAAAAAGTAAAGGGTAACCGTTACAAATTCATAAGATAAATTTTTTTGTCATATAAGGGACACCCTAATCTAGATATAATAGGTTGTTGTCTGGTCAGGATAGTTAAATGAATCAAGTGTAGCTTATTCTGAATAAATCTAACAAGCCAAGGCATGTGAACACAGTGCTTCATCTCTTTCAGAAAAAAACATCCACCACAACATGTCATCTTTTGCGGAAACTGCTGCACTTGGGTACTTGAAATCTCAAGCAATCGAATTCGTCAAGTATCCTTTTTTTAATAATATTTTATCAGGTGAAAAATTTTAAAATGTACTAATAAATATGTATCAATTGTAGAAAATATGATTTATTTACTTTTTACTTCAACCCCCTGCTTCTCTTACGGCCGCTAACCTTAACGGCGAATCGGCAAACATCTGATTGTAGCAAGGAAATATTGTAAATGAATACTTGAATGGGCGTTCGTGAAGTGAGCATGAATGCAGTCTTATAAAGTTACTTTAATTCAATTATTTCTTTTAACGAAAATGTTTTCTCAGGAGATCTTTAACTATACGTTCAGTTACAACAAACGACAGATGAGTCGAATTTACCCCAAAGGAACCAGAGCTGATTCCAGTAACTACATGCCTCAGGTAAGTGAATTGGATTTTTTAAAATTATTATTAATCAATTCTTCCTGTCCAACCAGAAGTTGAACGAGACCCATTACAATGTACTAAAGATCTTCGTTATTCAAGGAAGTTCTAGATATTGCTAGTACATTGGATTTGTTTCCAAACTTTTACTTTCTCGAATTGTTTGTGAGAGCTTTCCTTCCATAAGAACTAGAAAATGAATGTTAGAAAATTTCAAAACTCACATGCTGTAATATATCCGTGTCCAAAAATTACCTATAATTTGATTTTGGGGAAGTAATGGCACAAATCTTAGTTCCTGTAATGTAATTTTTAGTGTCCCCAAACATAGAGCTTAAAAAAATTTGGTTACACATAACCAATAAAGGATCTAACTAAGAGATAAAACTATCTGAAGTGAAGATTGAAGAGATCTATATTACGTTAAAATCGCTCTTATAGGTATTCTACGCACTAAAAATCATGCATAGAGTTCAGGAATATCGTATTCTTTACAAATAACAGTTGATTTATTTAATGACTCTGGACGTCTCAGTTTTCCTTCCGGATTATTCCAAATTTCCGGATTTCTACTTCTGTCATTATTCCAAAAAATAAAGTTATCCTTAATTTTTGGACACGAGTGTATTTTATAAACCAATAAGAAAGGTATAACCGAATAGATGAATATCTTGGATATTGACAAAAAACGGCATAGAATTATTATTCAAATAATGTGGTTCTCTTTTTCTAGATCTTCTGGAATGCTGGCTGTCAGATGGTAGCTCTGAATTTCCAGACTTCAGATCTGCCAATGCAATTGAACCAAGGAAAGTTTGAATACAACGGTGGATGTGGGTAAGAAACAAACTAATTTTTAATAAGGGAAGGATAGTGGGTCTCGAACCTATTTTCGTACTAATTTTGGGACATGAGTGTAGGTCCAAGGTACACCGCTGGTTGTGTATACCAAGGAATAGTGCACTTTGAGACCTACGCCGAAAGTCTTCTTTCCCTGGTATCCTCTGCATCGTGGTGTAACATCTCTCTGATATAGTGTCAATTTCTTTCCACCACTTTATTGTTAAACGTGCTGTATTTTTTGTAGCGCAAAAATGTCCAAAAATTTGCTTACGTCTCAACAAAACATGTCCAAAGTTCCTTCAAAAAAGCGTCTAAAGAGCAGCTGTTTTTTCTCAAAGAAGTCTGTAGTTATCTTTTAGTAATAGGACTTAAGCTTGTAAGTCTGCAGTTTTTAATACATTCTAAAGACATTTCAGCTGTCTAATAAAAAACTGCAGAGTTTCTAAAGAAAACTGCAGACAAAGAGTCCAAATTCCCTTCACTTTTTTGAAGAAATTTTGCTGATTTTTTTGCTGGGGTAGTATTTGAATGGTCCCCTTATTCCCTAAGAATGAAATTATTCTTAATTTTTGGATATGAGTATTGATAGGTCCAAGTTACACACCACTGGTTGCTTACCAAAGGTAGTATTACACTTTAGGGACCTATGTCATCTCATTAGTCTTTATCTCCCTCAGGTACCTGCTGAAACCCGACTTCATGCGTCGCTCGGACAAGACCTTCGACCCGTTCGCCGAGTCTCCCGTGGACGGTGTGATCGCGGCTGAGTGCTCGGTGCGGGTCATCTCAGGACAGTTTCTGTCGGACAAGAAGGTGGGCACGTACGTCGAGGTGGACATGTACGGCCTGCCTACCGACACCATCCGCAAGGAGTTCCGCACGCGCATGGTGCCCAATAACGGCCTCAACCCCGTCTACAACGAGGAGCCCTTCGTCTTCAGGAAGGTCCACAACAATGCTTAGAAATTCATTTAATCTATTATTATTAGAAATTATGAAACACCCTGTAGTAGATGATAATTCTTTCCCCCCTTAGTTTGAAGATTTTCATTAGGATTATCAATAGACTGATTGGGGAGCCTAGTGGTTAAGGCATCGGCTTCGGGATCGGAGGGTTCCGGGTTCGATTCCCGACACTGCTAAAGTATATGTGGAGTACGTGCTCGTTAAACCTGTGGACCGTCATGGCGCAGTTTACCACGGGTCCAGGTGTCTGGAGACTATTTCCCTCCCCTTCAGATACATGGCAAAATTGTGGAGGTGGCGATAGATAGTGGAAGCATCTATCATCTCATGAGGCCATTTATAGGCCTCACTTTCTCAGGAGTCGCACCCCCTTTTCCTTGAATCCTTAAGGAGCTTGGGTATTCCAAGTGGCACACGACAACAACAACAACCCTAAAATTTCTTCGTTGTAACGCTATTTGATAATTCAAATTAAAACGGTTGAGGACTCTTTCAGGACTTTAATAATAACGGGATTTTTCATTGTATTGTGCTTAATAAAACCTGACTAGTAAATTTCAAACTCCAATTTTCATTTTGGTGTCTAAAATGAATGTCTTCTTCTCAGGTCGTCCTTCCAGACTTGGCCGTTTTGAGATTCGGGGTCTTTGATGAAAACTCGAAGATGCTCGGACAACGCATTCTTCCATTGGATGGACTTCAGGCAGGTGGGTCTTTCACTTCAATTCTACGTGTTTTATCAAGCTTAGATTTGATTCAAGATTTTGATCGGTACGGCGTTCCGACTCAATGTAAAGAGTGTTTGTCAATGTTTTTATTTTGTATGGTGTGTTTGAGAGAGAGAGAGAGTAAGATAAGTGTTTTCTAATCTTCAATTTTTTTTTCGTGAAGAAACGGTTTCGGATCACATATCTAGATTACATATTGTATACAGAGGATGTCAAATTCTATCTTTGTTTCACAGGTTTTCGCCACGTCTCCCTCAGAACCGAAGGAAACTTTCCTCTTTCTCTAGCCATGCTCTTCATCTGCATCGAGCTCAAAATATACATTCCCGACGGCTTGGGAGGTGAGTAAAGTGAAGAATCACAAATAATAATTGATAACAGATAGATATACTCCTTCTCAGGAACATCTTGCGATCGTCATTGTTAATATGGATTGGATAGTTGTTCTTACATCCCGGACGGCTAGCGCGCTTTCTTACCATCTTCTCTAGTAGAAGAGTTGATGTTTCGTTAGCTAGTTAATTGGGTATCTCAAAGGAAACAGATGTTTAGCAATGAACCGGGGCGCCTCTCGTGGAGGAGTATGGAAATAACGAATGCGGACTCCACATAACAAAACAACTATTTGCAAAACTCCTAATCTCATAGCTGTAATATGTTTAAATGTTGCTTTCAGACCTGATGGACGCGCTGTCCGACCCGCGGGCATTCCTGTCGGCGCAGGAGAAGCGGGTGGCGCAGATGAAGGCGATGGGCATCGAGGAGTCCGACGTGCAGACGAGTGGCCTGAAGCTGGGCAGCGTCAAGGCCACAGCCAAGAAAGATGACGACAAGAAAGGTGACAACGACCGCTTCTTCTCTTTCAATCGTAGACAATACTGCAGAGCTAGGCTATGCTACACCATGCTCACTAGTCAAAAGAACAACATAAAATTGTAAGAAAACATAAAAAACGTAGTGAGATCTTCTATACAGTTTTTTTTTCGTTTATCTCAAAACAAGAAAAGTGGAGTTTGGTATGTTTCAGAAATAAGCGATTCATTTAAAGTAGCAAAGTTAGCTAATTTTGCAGTCGTCTTGAATGATCAAATTTATAATTTCTCTAAAAAAAGTTTACCGATGAGTATTATATCTATAAAATTTTTTATTTAACCCTTTATGCCACAAATTATTTTCCTCATCCTCATCCAAAATATATCAATTTTACTTAAATGCAACTATAAGTAAACTAAATTTGGCCTTACATGACGAAAATTGGACGAATATGGAACATTGGGAAGTGGGACTTACAAGTCCCGTGGGGACATAAAGGGTTCACATTATAAAATATAAAACTACGTTTTCAAATAAAATTTATTTGCATTCCTTTTAAATTTTTTCCCTGCTTTCCCTCTTACTTATTCATGTTTTATCCAGAGGTTTTCTGAAATGTGTGAAATAAACATGGAAAAGTTTCAAGGAACATAAAGTTAGTCACTAGTTACAGTTTTTGAGAGAAAAAATGTGGACTTCGGCGGTCTTACTGAATCATCCTTCCTACTCTGCAGATGGCACAATAGACATAGATACCATTGGGTAGATTCTGGAAAAGGAAAAAAAACTCATAAAAAATTTTGATGGGGCACAATGTTAGTTTGAGCAATAAAAATCTACACAATTTACTTGCAGTGTTAGTTTGAAACGCCATGCATCCCTTCACAAATAATATCTTTTCAACCGGTACTAACAAAACATTTCTCATCAATTCTAGAGGAACACAAAATCGTGGTGATTACAAAAGATAGTCTGAAGAGCCTTAAACCGTTCCAGAAACTTCGCAAGAAGCAAATGAAGGAATACGCCTCTCTGCAGAAGAAACTGAGCAAAGAAAAATCGTCTGTGCAAAAATCGCAGTGCAATAATATCGAGAAGTTCCTCAGCCGCAACAAACCGTGAGTATACAATTACAAAGCCTTTTAAACTAAGATACATGAATATTTGATGGTTTGCTAAAATTTTTCACTTTTAACTGGTAATCAGGGTTTGAAATTGATAATTATGAAGATGAAAAAGAAAATAATTTTTAATTCATCGCCAAGAGCAAAGTTTTTTATGATTGTCTATGATAAGAATTTTCGATACTACTCCAGAATCCCGGCGCAAGCGATAAAGTCGCCAATAATGATGCAACCGCTGGTAGCCCTTGTTTCTGTTTCGGAAGGTCATGTGTGAGCAGCTGTCACCAAAAAATCTGCTCAGCGTGATTTGCACCGGTATTCTAGAGGAGTACCAAATTTTTACTAAAGTAATATGTTTTTTAAAAAAATTATTAATCATTTTTCTCTCGTGAAAGTTCGTGAATTTGCTAACTGAGAGATATCTCTATTATTCTAAAAATTACCAAGAAAACTCTTTCCTTGAATAAATTAGATTAGCAGTTTTTGGCGAGGTGTGAACAACATGTTTTGGCGCTTATTTATTCTTATTTTCTAAATAAAATAATTTTCATTGTTAATTAACTCTACTTTAAGAGTTAATTATCGCTCCTAATACCGTATTGCCGTACCAACCGTATCACTCAAAATTAAACACTGAATTAATGAAAACTTATAAAACTCAAGATCAGATTTGAGGTTTATACACCGCACACCAGGCCCGATTTTAGAATGAATCAAAATTTAATCATTAAACCAGCTATTAGCGTTAAAACGTGATCATCAAATGAAATTCAAACCCTTCCTGAGATCGTGTTCGTTCGATTGAATGTAAAACCTAAAAAAGATGAAAAGTCAAAAAATTAACATATGCAACAATTGAACAACGTCTTTAGAGGTGCAATATCCTTTCCTGAAGGATAAATATCCCAATTATTGCATCCAGAATATTGCACCATTGAATAAATTATCCAATGGTAGCTTATGTTTAAAAAATTTCTTTGCCTTTTCATCTTTTTTAGGTTTTATGGTATATTGTTTTTTGGGCGAAGCAACTGTAAGCGCAAGCTCAGAACTGAATTACTAATTCTTAATTTTAAATTAACCACGTTTACTCACTAGAAGGATTGTCAAAACTATTTTTTTATTTTTACTAGGGGGCTCTGCCCCCTGCTCGCTATCGCTCACCAACCCCCGGAACTGCTTCGCAGTTCTTTGAAGATCGCTTCGCGATCTTAGCGAGCAGAGCTCGCTTGTTTTATCTCAACCATCCAGTACAACCTGGAACTTGTCTGCTTATAGTCTGTTCATTTAGAATAGGCGCCTGAAACAGGATCAAAAACGCTCAATAATGCTTAATAACGCTCATCAGACAACTCCAGTGATCGATTTTTTACAGTATTTTAACTACTTCTGCTTAGGCTGCCTTGTCATTGCAGATGAAAATTTTTTCGACGATAATTAGAATAATTTCTTCTAATACATTACGTCTCAGGTGCTAATTCTAAATGAACAGAGTATAGTTAATGATCATTTAATATCGAAACTTTTTATCTCTCAAACTTTTCAATAATTTAATTCGGATCATTACCTGGAAAATATCAAAATAAAACTATTACTGAAATATTCTTTTTTAAATTATCAATAATTTAATGGATAGGGGGCTACCGCCCCCAGCTCGCTTACGCTCACCAACCCCCGTAACTGCTATGCAGCTCTTTACAGATCGCTTCGCGATCTGTAATATCTGCAATCGATCTTTAGCAGAGTAAAACAAACTTCCCGAAAATCCTCTTCCTTCCATCGGCACAAATTACACTCAAAAAAGCTAAATTATTTATTTCTCTAGTAGTTCAAAAAATATCGTAGTATCTTTAAAAGATTATAATTATTAACCAAGTCTATACTATATCGCTAGCAAACTTAGAGCAAAAATGTGCACCTCAAAACTTTTAAATTTAAATATCCGTGCTCGCGACAATCTAGTGAACAGGCAAATATAAAATTTAAAACATTAAACACGTCTGATAAAGACCTACTAAAACTATGAAAAAAATGAAACTTTGATGCTTAATAATTCCAAAACTAATTAGAATTTTTTAAAGAATTCAACGTCAATCTCTTTCTAAAAAATAAGAATATAAGTGTTTAAAAAATCATATTGATACCGTGATTAGTTTTCATTTTAGATAGAAAAAAACGAAAATGTGTCAAAAATTTCGAAAATTAAAAAATTAATTACTCTAAACCTAATTCGAAATTCGAAAAAAGGGCGACGTAGTGCACATCTTCATACTTCAGAGTATTAGGCTGCAAAAAAACATAGTTCTGCTACTAATAGATTTCGCTGAACTGGATTACGCGGCTAAAAAAGAAAAACTTCAACTTTGACCTTAAAAATACCCCAGTAATAATTATCACATCAGTTAGTTTTTTGTTCGAGAATGTGCCCCAAATATTCCTCTACAAACATTTCAAATTTCATAAATTTCTATCAATTAGTTTTTGCGATATGAGAGTTCAAAGAGTTGAAAAATTAAATTTTCTGAAACAGCGGCAGCGGCGGCGGCAGCGGCGGCGACAGCGGCGGCGGCGACAGCGGCGGCGGCGGTGACAGTAACTTTTTTTTAATATAGAGAGATACTTGGTTTAGGTTATTTTAACTAGATCACGTGGTTTCTATTCAGGTGACAAAATATATTCTTAATACCGCTTACAATGGATTTTATTTAATTTGTGGTGTTTTTTATTGTGTGGTAATTAAACTTTAAATTTTTTAATCAAAAAAAGTCTAAAAAAAATTAAGCCATATATTGTCCATGCACTTATTTTTATCTAAATTTCTCGAATAAAAAAATTGTCACTTTTATGATCATTTCTCGAAATTTATGCGAGAGGTATAAGGAGTTTAAAAAAATGTCTTTGCCTTTTCATTTTTTTTAGGTTTTATGGTATTTTGTTTTTTGGGTTGTAGCAACTGTATAAGATGAACTGAATTAGTTATATTCTTAGTTTTAAAATTTTAAATGGGTTTTTACTTTTCTTGTATTTGATTGAATGTCTCTCTTTTCAGTGAGGACGTGATGAAAGACCCTAAGCTGCGCGAGCTGGTGCGATCGCAGAGCGAGCAGTGGACTGAGCTGACCGAGCGCCACCTCAAGGAGGAGTGGCAGCTGCTCAAGAGCCACGCGGCTCAACAAGGAGAGATCCTCGAAAAGCTCATGACCACTGAGCAGCTCAAGCAGTTCAAGCAGACCGAGCAGAAGTTCGACGGGTGAGTTAAGTCACCACTCGGAAAGATAAATCAAATGTTTTAGATAAGATTATGATTAAAAACGGTAGAATACAAAAATAGCCATTGTGAATCGTTTTTTGAAAGTACGGCAGTTTTATTTGCCGTTACACGTTGTACTTAATGTTAATAACCTGAGTGTGATTCTGATGTTATCGAACGTACTACTGTTAAAAAGATACGGAACTTTACACAAGAAAAGCGGTGGAAAGAAATTTCCCCCATGAGGGATGTTTACACCTCAATACGGAGGGACCTCCCAACGAGAGTCTAGGTGGAAGGTAAGGAATTTATTTTTAAAATTGTAAATTTTAAGCTTTTAAATGCTTTTATGCGTTGCCTTTAGGGCTAAAAAAAGTATATTTTTTAATATTTTCCCTAAACATAGCAGGAGACATCATGGTGCCCCCCAAAAGTGAAAACCGGATCCGCCCCTGATAGGGTGGAGGGATAGTGTTAATTTCGATTTTAAATACTCGTTTTTAGAATTATTTCTCCAAATATAAACAATACTGATCATATAAAACGATAATGTATAAGGAGGAGTGGCAGCTGCTCAAGAGCCAAGCGGCTCAGCAAGGAGAGATCCTCGAAAAGCTCATGACCGCTGAGCAATTCAGGCAGACCGAGCAGAACCTCAACGTGTGAGTTTAGTCACCACTCGGAAAGATAAATCAAATGTTTTAGATAAAATTAAGATTAAGAATGACTAAGTTGGGTAATTTGAGTTATTTTAAAAAAGTACGGCAATTTTATTTGCCGTTACGCGTTGTATTTAATATTAACCTGAGAGTGTAATTCTGATGTTACCGAACTTACTACTGCTAAAATTTCCCCCGTATCAATGAGGGATGGCTACATCTCAATTCGGAGGAACCTCCCAACGAGTCAAGGTGGGAGGTAAGGAATTAATTTTTAAAATTGTAAATTTTAAGCTTTTAAATGCTTTAATACGTTGCCTTTAGGGCTAAAAAAAGTATATTTTTTAATATTTTCCCTAAACATAACAGGAGACATCATGGTGCCCCCCAGAAGTCAAACCCGGATCCGCCCCTGATAGGGTGGAGGGATAGTGTTAATTTCGATTTCAAATACTCGATTTTAGAAGTATTTCTCCAAATATAAACAATACTGTTCATATAAAACGATAAAAGAAGGAGTGGTAGCTGCTCAAGATTCATGCAGCTCAGCTCAACGCCAACAGCTCAAGCAGTTCAGGCAGCTCGAACAGAAGTTTGACTGGTGAGTTTAGTCACCGCTCGGAAAGATAAATGAAATGTTTTACATAAGATTATGATGTAAAAGCTTTCGTTTGCAATGTTATGGCAGCCTAAATAGAAGTAGTAAAGAATCGGTCACTGAAGTTGCGTGATGAGCGTTATTGAGCGTTTTTTTATCCTGTTTCAGGCGCTTATTCTAAATGAACAGACTATAGTCCCTTGATATTAAAACAGTACGGCGAATAAGTATGTCCACCGTTACATCCCTAACATTAACTTTTTATCTACTGACGGTACTTACAAGTCCTACAAACTTAAAATTAAACCATCCTTACGAATGAATATACCGACGATACTTTGCAGGAACACTCTTTCAGTTGTCCTCTTCCAGGATAAAAAAAGTAGCGCAAAGGTTCTATTATGAGTATTTTAAAGGAAAATGCGAATAGATTTAACTAAAGTTGTGTTTTCAGCGGTCATTTCGATCGGATTCCCATGATTGTCCCGAAAAAAGTAGTTAAAGTCAAAAGGAAAGAGTAATATTTTTTAATACTTAAAGCTGCGATAAAAAAGACCATGCTTTTTTGTATTGTGAGAATAATTTAGCTCTCCGTGTACTGACAGTACTCAAAAGTATCAATTTAATTCATTGGATCTAGCGTGTTGAATTTTCCAAAGATGATTATTTTATTTATGTATACCCTTTAATTTTCAATTGAGTGACTCAAAAGAGAAATATTTGCATGAAAAAAATTGCAGCGAATCATAATGCCCTAGATAAAGCCCCAGTAGCCCTGTAAATTAAGGCATAAAAAGGGGTGTTTAGCGCACTAATTTATAACTCGCTGAAAATTTCAGAATAAGTTCTCTATGACGTCTATAACCAAACCTCAAAAGTCCCCTAAGTTCCCGCGCCGGCTTCATTCGAAAATGGCGATCAAAGATGGCCGCCAAGCAATGCAGTCTTTCATTCATAACTAAGGAAAAAATCAATATTTTTTAATGCTGTAAAAGGTTATATACTCAGAAAAAGACCCTTTATAAGTTAATTTTTTACCATAAAAAAACTTGTAAATTTGGAATACAGAGAGTTAAATGACATCAATGTGAAAATTTGCGCGTTTTTTCACCTGTTTTTCCTTATAACTGTAACCGTATAAAAATCCCTTAATCTAATTAGAGTGATTTTAAAAGTACTACTAAAAACCAGGATTATTTTGTAAAAACAATTTTGAAAATCCGTTGAAAATTGACTGATATATTCCTTTTTAAATGGAGGCATGTTCAGTAATGATGACTATAAAATATTATAACTAACGTTAATAGTGTCCTTGGTCTCTTTTGACAGATTTCTTTTTAATAGGCTCAAGCTTTTGCGAAAACAACTAAGATTAAGGTATTCTATTTTACTTTAAGATTATTTAAGAAGCTTTTTAGGAAAGGGATGTTCTGGAATTAAATTAGTATATAACAAAAAAGATTTATCCAAAATTGCAAATTTATTTATTTATTACTAAAAATGTATTTAGAAATAAAAATTCTTTTAAGTAAGAAACATTTATCGCTTTCCTCATCATTTTAATCAAATTCAGTAGATGTAGAACCTGCATTTTCACAGATTTCTCCTAAGCAAGAGCTGAAAAATTTTGTACATTGAAGGTCAGCTTTTTTGCATGGACATTTCACATCACATTCTTTATTAGTACTAACTTAACAGTCACATGAAACTAGCTGTAAAAGTGCATCAGGAGCTGCAGGAAGAGTAGAGAGGGAACCGGTTGTAACTTGCCATCCTTTAAGAACCGACACCAATAAGTTGGGTTTAGGTTGTTTCCTAACCACTACAAAACCTGTAGGTAAACTCGAAGTGAATGTTGAGAATTTGCTGCACTAGTTGGGGGAAGTACTTCTTCTTCTTCTTCCATGGCACGACAGCCCCGGGTGGGCCCTGGCCTTCTCAAGAATTTTCTCCCAGGCCTCTCTTTTTTTTGGCCATGGTCTTCCAATTGATCACCCTCAGAGTGGTGAGGTCACTTTCATGGCAGTCAATCCATCTGGTGTTTGGTCAGCCTCTCGTTCTTTATCCAATTGGCTTGGCCAGGAATATTTTCTGTGTTGTTCGCTGTTGGTTCATTCTGATAATATGGCCAGCCCATTTTATTCTTTGGATCTTAATGTACTTTACAATGTCTGGTTCCTTGAAGGCACGGTATAGATCTAAGTTTGAGCGTCTGTGCCAGACATTGTCAACTTGTATTCCTCCGAAGATTGCTCTTAGTACCCGCCGCTCAAAAATGCCAAGAACGTTTTCATCCTTTTGTCTCATTGTCCAGGTTTCTGATGAATAAGTAAGTATAGGTCTGATCAAACATTTATAAATTAATAGCTTGGTTTTTCTTTTTATTAAATTTGATTTTAAGTATTTTTTTAATTCGTAGAAACATCAATTGGCAGCATTGATTCTCCTCTGTATTTCAGATGCAATATTGTTATCAATATTAACCTCAGACCCTAGGTATGTATAGTAGGAAGGAGCGAAAAAACTTTTTTTGGAAATTTAAAACGCCTGATGTGGGAATAGGTGCCATTTACGATAAAAATTCAAAATTCAAAACTTGAGTTCGATCAGTTAATATCTTCAGGTTCCACATTCACGTTAAAGTTTCGATGTTTCATAAAATTTTACGAGAAAATGGTTATAAATGATTCCCACACAATTTTAGCTTCATTTTCAAACCACAGCTGGTTGAGTTTATATTCTTAGGTTGTCAAACAACATTTTAAGTCCTTCTAAAGACCTCAAAGGGAGGGAATTTCCAATTTTTCAAGCCCGAAATAAGGGCGCATGCCATTAAAATAGGCTAGCGGCCGAAAAACAAATTTTTGAATATCGGTGAAAAATAGAGCTCAAAAGTTCCGTTTTACCCTGCTTATTCATGGAAAAATATTAAAAAAATTAGTGAAAAATAATTAAGGTGTGTTTTGGTCCTAGAATTTGAAAAAAAAGGATCTTTTGCATAGCGTATAATGGGAAAGTCTTAATCAATCAAACTCAAGTTTTAAATGTAATAGAAACTTATTGTTGCCTTAATTTGGTGTCTTAATCGTCAAAAAAAATATTTAAAATGGTATTGCACTCTGATTTGAGCTAAGAAGTTAAGTCATACAGCCAAGTCATACATAGAATCGCCAAATGAGAGAAAAATTCATTTTTATACTTATTTATATTTACTTTTTCAGATAAGGGCATTAAAATCACTTATAATATATCCTAAATTTACCCTTATTATATCTAACACAAATCATAACCTTTTTTTTTGATATTTTGTAGCTTTAAATTTGAATACTTGTTATAAAAAGTGATAATCCAGGTTAGAGTTTGGAATAAAATGATGCCTAAAGTGCAATTTAACGTTTTTTCGTCTGTTTTCTGCAAAAATATCAATTTTAGTGTTTTAAAAGCATTTTATGTATACAAGAATGTATTATAGACTAAATAATATATTTGAACTTAAAAGTTTATAAATTTTGGGATTTTTAAGTTTTTTCATTCAAATTTGCAATTTTAGGCTGTTAACTTGATTTTAAAAAATTTAATAATGAACTCAAAAGTATTATTGACTATTAAGACACAAAAGTAAGGTAACTACAAGCTTTTAGAACATTTAAAACTTCAATTTGATTTATTAAGACTTTTCCCATTACACGCTATGCAAAAGATCCATTTTTTCAAATTCTAGGACCAAAACACACCTAAACTATTTTTTACAAATTTTTTTAATATTTTTCCATGAATAAGAAGGGTAAAACGCAACTTTTGAGCTTTATTCGGCATCGATATTCAAAAATTTGTTTTTCGGTCGCTAGCCTATTTTAATGGCATGCGCCCTTATTTCGGTCTTGAAAAATTGGAAATTCCCTCCATTTCGGGTCTTTAGAAGTACTTAAAATGTTGTTTGACATCCTAAGAATATAAACTAAACCCGTTATGGTTTGAAAATGGAGCTAAAATTGTGTGGGAATCATTTATAACCATTTTCACGTAAAATTTTATGAAACATCGAAACTTTAACGTGAATGTGGAACCTGAAGATATTAATTGATCGAACTCAAGTTTTGAATTTTGAAGTTTTATCTTAAATGGCACCTATTCCCACCTCAGGCGTTTTCAATTTCCAAAGTTGGTCATTTTTGGCTAGTTTCACTCCACCCTAATGTAAAGCTATTAACTTTTTCAAATTTGTATGCACCAATTTCCAGGTAGGTAGCAGAGTCTGTTGTCTTCGCGCAATGCATGTATTTTTGTTCGGTCCAGAAGATTTAATTCCTTGAGATTTCGTAACAATGTTTGTTTTTATGGGGTGGAGTTGTTGGCACCACGCCCAACCCCCAACCTGGAGGACCAGCCCAATTTTAGTACGCCTCTTACGACATGCATTGGGATACATTGGTGCTATTCTTACCCCTTGGTTACCACATGGTCACCGTTGGGGCATCCCGGTGACCACACGGGATTGGGGGAAGTACTACTAGATTAAAATTCGAAAATTTTCTCCTTTCTCTAAGGTAATGAGTATAGCGTAACTCATCAAGATAATTATTCTTTTCTCCTCCGAAAAGGTATTTTATAAATATCTCATCAATTTCAATAACTTTTTGGGGATCAAGTGAAAGAATATTAAACTGTAAAACTAAGGAATGCAGATGAGGATTCTTCCTTATTATCTTGAAAGCAGATGATTTACCCTTCCTAAAAATTGCCGAGGTCGTGTCACATCCAGTAGCTGCATGTATGAAAAGAATTGTATCTTTCGTTGGGCCCAGAGTTTCTTGAGTTTTAGCTATGTCGAAACACTTATGTCCTCTTTTGGTTGTTTGGGGTCGCAAAAAAACAGCTATTTCCTTGGAGAACATCGCACTGTTAGATTAATTAATAAGTCTGTATCGCTCCCAACTACTATAACTTGTTTGTTAGTATCTTGATTAGCTTTAATTGCAGTAGAACAGATAATCGTATCGGCGTCATCCTACGCTTGCAAGGCAGTTATGCCATCAGCTTGAAAGTAACTTATAACCATTCTTATAAGTCAGGATTTGTTTGTAGAGTTTGACAAAGAATTAGATCATTTGGCCGTAGCAACCAAGTTTTCATTCAAAAGCTACTGTGGCAGACATTTTGGTCATGGCCCTTCTTTCCCAAAAATCCACACTTTTGGTTGATCGTACGGAATTGTACCCATAAATAATTAATGAAAAAAAAAACCTTTTTAAAGAACAACGTTTTTAAAATGCACTAAAAAGTATAAAATAATTTTTTGCAACTCCTTGTAAAACGAAAAACGTGGGGATCATGCAATAATATTTACAGCCACTACTCTTGTCACTCTATTTACCATTATATCCACAGTTAAAAATTATTTAAATTAATGATGAAATTAAGTTGGATTAAATACCTAATGCATGATTCCCACGTTTTTCGTTTTACAAGGAGTTGCAAAAAATTATTTTATACTTTTTAGTGCATTTTAAAAACGTTGTTCTTTAAAAAGGTTTTTTTTTCATTAATTATTTTCTGGTTTTTAGTTTTGTTGTGTTAAGTTTAGAATTCGTGACCTGAACGCCTTCCAAGAATTTGATTCTTTTCTCTTTATTTAAAACTAAAAAGTGTTTTTTTTCTGAACTTTAACTATAACACATTAGGGTGGTCCTAATTTTTCAAACTCGGAATTTCTTCGGTCGCAACCCCCAACTTTTTTCCTTAAGGTATGAAATGAAAGTATACCAAATATTTTTTAAATATTTTAATATTAACACGTGCCGCAAAGCGATTGAAGTTATAGTACGGTAAAAGCGCAAGACTCCGTCACCACTCGGGAAGAAAAGCCGGCTCCGGCGCATTTTCTACCGCATGGCAGAAGACGCTGGCGGGCGTTCTCAAAAAGGCGGTATCTTCATGTATTTTGAGATAAACTTGAAAACCTCCTACACTATGGTTAATGCATATATTTTAGGGTGTAATTCATTATTATAAGTAAATTCCAATGGAGGATTTAAGGTAAAGTGGACGAGGGTTTGGGTCCAACGAGGGATTCCCAAAGAGGGTTACACAAAAAACAAAACTTAAATGTCATGTTCAAAGCAATGAAAATTATATTTTAAATGTAATTCATCATAATTAAAAGCCTTATATAGAAATTTACTCTGAATTTTATAAGCTTAAGTTCAAATAATACATTTTAATTTTCTGAAATCAGTGTTAATTTATGAATTTGTGTTAAAAAAAAGGCCTTTGAAGCTAGTGTTACTGTATCCATTGGCCCTTATGTACTTTTATTTAAATTTTTTCAAAAATCTTGCGAAAAACACAATTGGAAGAGACAAAGAAGAAATTCTTAAGTTTGAACTTTGAGTGCTCTTGAACACTGACCGAGGTATGGCTATAAAGATTTCTACAGTTAACTGTAGCATTTATAGAAAATCGAGAAGCAAAAACTATTAAATTTAGACAACGTTGGTGCTTTTCCATCCTGCCATAGAAAGGATGACTAAAGCAATTTATTGCTTAAAAATGTTTATTTTTAGAAATGAGGTTAATTTGGATAATCGAGAACTACAAGGATTAAAAGGTACGAGTATATATTTATTGGATCTGGTTTGATGTGTAAATGGCTCACAAAGCCACAGTTAAATATTTGAAATTCATGCTGAGGGCCTGTTTTTCTACAGAAGAATTAATGAAAATATGTCTATTACAGCATTGAAAATGATTAGTCATGGAGGGTTTCTTGATGGAGGAGACAGTTGCCTTAGTCTTTTTCGATGCGATTGTCACCACACATTTTCCCCACACAACAATGAGCTGCCAAAGAGTTTAAAGAGAAAGAATCCACCCATGTATCAGAGTGGTCGCAAATTAGTTATGAAAAACTGGCAGAACTCTGAGATAAATCTAGTCGATTTTGTGGCAAAATGAACCGAAAACTTTTTTCGAAGGTTTTTAAGTTATTTTCATACTTTATTTTTAGAAATACTTTAACGTGAAACTTGTGATGATATTATCAGGAAGGATTTAAAGTAGTCAGTAATAGTCTGTTGTAAATGATTCTGCAGAAAGGGGAATCAAGCTCATTGAGGAGTAAAACGATATTTTAACGCATAATGAGGAGTAAATACAACACCTTTAAAAAATGATCAAAGGCTATAAAGTCAAATATTCTTCATGTTTAAGCATTTTCTGTTAAAAAAGTATTGAAATAAATCGAATAATATGTTTTAAATGAATTTTATGATTTTTCAAAGTTTTGATAATATTGATGTTTTTTCAGATTTTCATCCCTTTTGCGGCACGTGTTAATATTTACCGATTCGAATAAATTTTTTACCAGTTACTTACTACCCCATAAGTAAAAAATTTAGGGGGTGCGATTTAAAAAATTCCGAAAAAAAAATTTTTTACCATTATACTTAGGACCACCCTAATAACACATGGCTTTACACAGTTTTTGCCTCTAGCTATTATTCAGATGATGTTGGAAATTTTTGAAACACTAGTAATATAAAAAAAGTGTTTTAAAAATATATTGGTGAGAAACTTGTCAGTAGCTAATTAATAAAGTCAGTCCCTTAGATGTATTACAAATACAAAACTTGCATGAAGTACTGCATGTACTGTGTATTACTTTTATTCTTACAAATTTTCATTTTACTAATATTTTATACAACACTTCTAAAGCCATCTTAATAACGAGAGGAGGCAAACTGCACAACAATGATTTTTTAAAAATAAGGTCCTACTAGCTGTTTCAACCCGGCAAAGCCGGGTTTTACAGCTAGCCTTCTTTGGCGCTGAAGCGAGATTCGTTCGTTACTACCTGTTCGTATTTATTCATTCCCTATCATTAAATATACAGTTAAATTCATTATCTTCGAAAGGGGTTTTGCCTCCGATTTACCATGGCATTGTCACAAATTTATTGCATTGAAATAATTGTCATTTTATTTTGACCAGTCGTCAGCCCAATCCACCGAACCGGATCTGTACAAACTTGTTCTTAAATGAAATCTTACTACCCCGATATAAACCCATTTTAACCTTTTACAGGCCGAATTATGATCCAGGTATATTTTTATTAATTTTTTTACATAAAATACCTTCTAATGGTTCAATTAAGAGAAATTATTAATAGGAAGGCGGTAAAAAATTTTTAAGTGTGATTTTCACCATGTTCCCAATTTTGAACATTGGCCACTTCCGACTATACTTCGCCCGGGGAAACAACCGTAGACTCAAATGAGAAACAAATCATATAAATCCCAAATTTTGGGGAATAACTAACAAAATCAACCTTAATTATAGTTTATCTTTGTGTTTAAGCTGTAATTTTATAGAAATTTCACAAATTTGAAAAAATTTAATGGCTATTTCATGTGACACATAAGCAAAAAACAAAATTTTGTATCTTATGCAAATAAATTTTATACACTAGCGTTAAAAATACAATTTAAAATTTTGGATACCTAAAATATATATGAGGGATTAATTAATTTTAATTTTCCTATCATCGAAAGCCAAGTTTTTATTACACACAAGAAAAAAATTGAAATTATTGTACAGTTATAAATAGGATTTAAAATGGATTATTATAATTTGTACAAAAAATAATGATCAAACATTTGAGTAATGAATTAAATAATTGGTTTTTGAATGTAGCATTAATACATTTTTAAGAAAATTTCACTGTCATTGCTAAACAAAGTCTGAAACATTGTATCCTTATTATCTTATACAAAACGCATTTTGGATCCAATATTTACGAAATTTATTTCTTATGGATAATAAATAACACAATACCAGACATGTGAAGATACTAACCTTTCTTTTTTACTAGCATAAATTCTCTGCGATAAGTTATTTTGGAAGCCGACTTATTCAATGTTTATATACATTCATCATTTCTCTGAACAAAATCGTGGATTCAAACGAAAAAAAATATAAAAAACCAAATAAAATCCCAGCTACTTCCTTTCTGAAAGGGGATTCCCTTTTAAGCAATGAGGAAGTTGCATGATTTTTTTTTATTTTTTTAATCGATTCCTCTTGCAAAAATAAGCAACTACCCAAAATTTGAGGCCGATCGAGAAATTTTTTGATTGCCAAAAAAATTAACAAAAATCCCCTTTTTAAAAGCGCGCGAAAACGCCAAGAGTTTGGATGTGACGTCATCTTATACTAAACATTGTTGTAAAGCAATGGAGTTGATGGTATTATTGTTGACGTCATCTTATAGTTTAAACAATAAACGTTTTCAGTCACGTGTTTTTTTCTCGACTTTTAAATTAAAATATTTAATTACCTGTACATTTTTTTAAAAAACTGACTAGATATTTCATTTTACCATACAAAAAACCATACGGAACACTTGTTTGTTTTTGAAAATCTGACACATGCAACTTCCTTATTATATAACCTTTTTAATCTTTACGAAAAAGAAATACTCCCGTTCTACTGAGTTCTATAATACTACGCCATACTACAAACTCGGGTTTCCCGTGTATAGCGGCGACAGGCCAATGTTCCCAATTGGGAACATGCATGTTTCGCAAGCTACTACAAGCGTGCTTTTTATATTTATTTATTATACTGAGGATATCTATTTAAGGTAAGTCTTTTCTAATATCCTTACCAAATTTTGGAAACTTAGGACGATATTTCGATTTTTCATGAATTATTTTGTGTACCTCTATCAAAAAGCGTAAAAATGGCCTATTTTAAGATTTTTTGTATTTTTTTCTCATAAAGATAGCAACTTCGTTTGAATTTCAAAAAATTAAGTCATCTTTCAACTTTACATGGTAAAATTTTCAACAGTATACTGATAGTAGTTATTTTTTTATGAATTTTCAAACACGATGTTCCCAATTGGGAACATTGGCCTGTAAAAGGTTAAGTGGCATCCTCCCAAAACCTTCCACTTTAAATTATTATTTGATTTTTATTTGTCTCATTGTTTGAAGTTAAATGTTAATCCCCTTCTGTGTAAAGGGAAAGAAGAAATACTTCAATCAAACATGTATACCATAATTTTTTATAAATTCAATATGGCTCTAGTATCTCGTTGGGATAAATCTAGTGAACCGTCCAAACTTTGAAATTTAATTTCAATGTACATTTTCTTCACGCTCTTTCAAGGACGTTTTGCCTGTGTTGGTAAAAATATTGACTAAAAACAATGAGGCAAATTGAAATCAATTTTTAATTAAAAAATGGAATGCTTTGGAGGAATGAGAACTAAAACTGGCTCATCTAGGGGTGGAAAGCTTTCTTTCAAGACCTAGTTTGTCTAAATCGGTTCAGGGGTTCGGGCTGGCGGCCGGCGGAACGGAAGCTCCCCATTGACTTAACATTACAGCAAAACGAAAAGAACGCATAATTTTAAATTGGAAGGTTTTGGAGAAACGCGACCTAAAATGGGCTCATCTAGGAGTGGAAAGCTTTCGATCAAGCTCAAGTTTGTCCAAATCGGTTCAGGGGTTCGGCCTGGCGGCCGGCGGAACGGAACCTCCCCATTGACTTAACATTACAGCAAAACTAAAAGAACGCATAATTTTAAAATGGAAGGTTTTGGAGAAACGCGACCTAAAATGGGCTCATCTAGGGGTGGAAAGCTTTCTATCAAGGCCGAGTTTGTCCAAATCGGTTCAGGGGTTCGGCCTGGCGGCCGGCGGAACGGAACCTCCCCATTGACTTAACATTACAGCAAAACGAAAAGAACGCATAATTTTAAAATGGAAGGTTTTGGAGGAATTACACCTAAATATGGCTCATCTAGGGGTGGAAACCTTTCGTTTAAGACCAAGTTTGTCCAAATCTGTTCAGTGGTTCGGGCTGGGGGCCGGCGGAAAGCTCCCTCATAGAGTTAACATTAGGGAAAAGTAAAAAGAACACATAATTTCAAAATGGAAAGATTTAGAGGAATGCGACCTAAAATGGGCTCATCTAAAGATGAAAAGCTTTCGATCAAGGCGAAGTTTGTCCAAATCGGTTCAGGGGTTCGGCCTGGCGGCCGGCGGAACGGAACCTCTCCATAGAGTTAACATTACAGAAAAGTGAAGAGAACGTACAATTTTAAAATGGAAGGTTTTGGAGGAATGCGACCTAAAATGGGCTCATATAGGGGTGGAAAGCTTTCGATCAAGGCCGAGTTTGTCCAAATCGGTTCAGGGGTTCGGCCTGGCGGCCGGCGGAACGGAACCTCTCCATAGAGTTAACATTACAGAAAAGTGAAAAGAACGCATAATTTTAAAATGGAAGGTTTTGGAGAAACGCGACCTAAAATGGGCTCATCTAGGGGTGGAAAGCTTTCGATCGAGACCGAGTTTTTCGAAATCGGTTGAGGGGTTCGGCCTGGCGGCCGGCGGAAAGAAAAACCCAATTATTTTAATATATAAGATAGTTGAACTTCTAAATTTTAAGTCCCCCTGGGGGTTCAGGGACAGCAAATTGAACCGAACTAACGAGATAATATCGTATTGTCATCCAGATCTGAACTATGTTCAAAATTTCAAGTCTCTAGCTCATGTGGAAGTATGTTTAAAATTGATTACTAAATTCCTCCCGAACAGACAGATAGACGGACGGACGGACAGACAAGATTGAAAGCGACCTAATAAAAACGTTGTAAAAAATAGCATCGCATCGAGAAAAACGTTTTTGAAAAAAACGTACATACTTATGACAAATATCTCTGTGTCACCCTCATTCCAAATTAATGCATGCAAAAGGTATCCTCCTTCTACTATAAATGAGCATATATATCTGGAGGTTCAACTGAGGGTTCCAATGTTTCTATTATAGTTTCTTAGGAGATCTTGCTTATAAGAAATCTGTGAAAAATCAGGACCTACATCTACTGAATATGATTAAAATGATAAGGAAAACGATTAAAGTTTCTTACTTTATTGAATTTTTATTTCTAAATACATTTTTAGTAATAAATAAATACAATTTTGGATAAATCTTTTTTGTTATGTACTAATTTAATATATTTATTCCAGAACATCCCTTTCTTAAAAAGCTTCTTAAATAATCTTCTTAAAGTAAAATAGAATAGGTACCTTAATTTTAGTTGTTTTCGCAAAAGCTTGAGCCTATTAAAAAGAAATCTGTCAAAAGAGACCAAGGACACTATTAACGTTAGTTATAATATTTATAGTCATCATTACTGAACATGCCTCCATTTAAAATGGAATATCTCAGTCAATTTTCAACGGATTTTCAAAATTTTTTTACAAAATAATCCTGGTTTTTAGTACTTTTAAAATCACTCTAATTAGATTAAGGGATTTTTATACGGTTACAGTTATAAGGAAAAACAGGTGAAAAAACGCGCAAATTTTCACATTGATGTCATTTAACTCTCTGTATTCCAAATTTACAAGTTTTTTTTATGGTAAAAAATTAACTTATAAAGGGTCTTTTTCTGAGTATATAACCTTTTACAGCATTAAAAAATATTGATTTTTTCCTTAGTTATGAATGAAAGACTGCATTGCTTGGCGGCCATCTTTGATCGCCATTTTCGAATGAAGCCGGCGCGGGAACTTAGGGGACTTTTGAGGTTTGGTTATAGACGTCATAGAGAACTTATTCTGAAATTTTCAGCGAGTTATAAATTAGTGCGCTAAAAAACCCTAAATTTACTGGGCTACCAGGTGAAATTGAATCCGTCAGTTTAAAAAAAGCGAATAAGTCAATAAATAAAGAGCCAAGGATGGACGTCGATTTCGCAAATTCAAGGGACCATTATCTGTAAGTTATTTTCCCCTGAGTTTGGATATATTTTTGAGAACAAAAAGCCAATTTGTCATTTTTGGGACTCAATTGACTTCAAAAATCAATGTCTGTCTGTCAGTAATTATGTATGTATGTCCTTTATAGTTTTAAAGTTTTCAAACCTACATTAACTATTAAACTTTACCACGTTGATGTACTCTCTCCCGGGAAGGTTTCTGAATAAAAATAATTTTAAATCGAAGCAGGGCAATTCCACCGTAACTCACGCTACATTTTTTTCAAAATTGCAATTTCAAATAATTTTTTAATGTAGAAATAACTATTATTTTCTTTCTAAAAAAAATCATACATATTGAAATTTATGTTAATAATTTAAAATAAGTATTGCGAATCTTTTAAGAATTTTAGTTTTTTATATATTAATTAAAATAGAGTCGTAACTCACGCTACAAGAAAAAGACATGGATTTAAGAGTATAAAATTCAAATTTGTTTTTCTGCTTAAATAGTGTTTCAATAATTCTATATGCTTGTCAGGTGTTTGAATATACTTCCTTTATTCTAAAATAGCAAACAGTTTTACTGGGAATGCTTAAGAAAATCAGAAATAAAATAAAATATAGAGAGCTGTTCGTAACTCACGCTACAGTACTTCGTAACTCACGCTACATGTGTATAAGCGTTCAGTTATTCATGAATATAAATATAATTAAATTGATTTAAACACTTTATTTCATTTTTACTATAAAGTTTATGAGTATATTTAACAAAAAAGTTGTAAAAACTAGTTAATTTTTTTTTAATTTTCTGAATAAACTATACATTTTTCATTAACAAATTGACCTTTAAAACAAATATTTCTAAATATTGACTTTAAATGCTGACATTCCGATAAAAATAATTTTACACAAAATTTAAGCAATGCAAAACACAATTAATCAATACTGCATAATTATTCCCTAAAATAATTAGAAAATTTTAATATTCTATTTTTTCATTTTTCTTGATCATGTCCCTGTTCATATGGAATAGCCCAGCATCCTAATAACCTTTTTGGTTAATTTTATGTTTGAAAATCAACATTTTCTGCCTAACTTATGGCAAATCCACATTGTTGTATGTAAACAGTGATAATTTTAATGCCTCTGAGAGCGTATTTCACGCATTGAAAATAGGAAATACGCTTTTAAAAACTAGTCAGGCGTATTTTCACGTTTTGAATTTTTAACAAACGTTTGCTTAAAAATGCATGACACCCCACCGCAGGGATCTGTCCAGGACAAATTTACTACCGTTTTACGGTAGCTTCACAAATTCGCTAATTGTTAAAACGGTAGCTTCACAAATTCGCCGATCGTTAAAACGGTAGCTTCACAAATTTAAAATTCTTATTTTCACAATTTATTGCTAAATTTTCACAATTTATAACTGAATTTTCACAAATTATTACTAAACTGATAATACTAATATTTGAAAACTTTAACTCCCCTTAAAATGTATATGTAAAGTGATTTTTAAAAACATATTTTTCAAATCATTTTACTACGCGTATTTTATTTTCCCAAATTAAAATTTTTTTCCCAAATTATTTTTAAATTTTCACAAAATAGGTAGTTGGCAAAAAATCCTAGACAGATCCCTGCCTCACCGAAATCAAAAAATTTAACACTCAAATTTGTAATATTAAATAAATATATTATATTATTTATAATATTTAATATTTTCTACTTATATTAACAGAAACCATAATTGTTAAAAACCAAAACAGCATCCTCATTTTTTCTATTTCAGTTTGTCTATTAAAAAAAACGTTTTTATAAAAATTTTGTCTCTTTTTATATAGTTTACGCTATTACCGTATTTCACTCCTCATAAATAAATTTCACGCCTCCTAAAAAAGTCAAGGAGTATTTTTACTCCTCCAAAAAAATCCAAAGAATAACACTGGTTGTAAATATAATAAGAGTAGATGTAACTTTACTTGCAGTAGGCATATTATCGATTGTTACAGATATAACATATTGTTGTAGTTTAAAATCAAGCACGTGCGTTGTCGCCGGGGGGATGGGGGGACGTGTCCCCCCAACAATTGGGAACATTGTTTAAAAACTGTTTTTAACTTTTGAGGGTTGATTGAAAATTTACTGAATGTGTGTTTCTCCGACTTTAAATCATAATGATCCTACTATAGAATTACTATGAAAATAAAATACTCAAGATTTCCCTGACTATCCAAGTTTCAAATTCCCTGATAATTCCACTTAGGTGGCCACGCTGGAATTGTGCTCGACTACAAACTGAGTTAAGATTTAAACTAATATTGAATTATACTGATGAAATGATATATAAAATAAGAGCAAAAAATAGTTAAAAAAAGAAATTTATTAATGATTTAAGTACAAAATTACTTGAGAAATAAGGCATTTGCTTAGTTATAGCAATCCGTTAAAACTAAAAGAGTTCACCAAAAACAATCAATGTCAATGAGCAAGTTTCAACTAATGATAAGTTAGTTATATTAGAATGGCAATGATGTATAAAGTAAAAGAAAAAAGTAGTTGGGTAAATAATGATTAAGAGTTGAAATTTATTAATGAGTTATGTACAAAATTGCTTGAACAACGCTTAGTTAAGGAAATAGCGTATCAGTTAAAAGTAAAAGAGTTCATAAAAATGAGTAAGTTTAAGTAACTAATAATGAGTTATAATACAATGAAGTATAAAAATAATTAGGTGAATAATGAGTAAGAGTTGAAATTTATCAATGATTTAAGTACAAAGTTACTTGAACAATGAGTCGTTTGCTTAGTTATGGAAATAACTTATATGTTAAAATTAAGATTTTAGAGAAAAAGAGCAAGTTTAACTTAAAATGAGTTAAAATCATACAGAGGAGTTAAGGGTGATTATTAATCAAAAAACTAGTTAGCGTTTTCTTAACTAATGAAGAATCTTTCTCACTCAAGCTTTTCCACTCTTCCGTTCTCAGAACCTCTTTGAAGTTCTCAGAGAGGAATTTACACACATGAGCAAATAACTCCTCGTCTCGTTGTCTCTCCGCCAAGCACAAAATCTCACACACGTTCGACGCATACACGTTAGCACCGAGGAAGCTGGTGCATTGCTTTTTGAGGGAGGGAACCTGGTATTTATCGGCTGCAATGTGAAGCTTGACAGCAGTGTCGCAGTCAAAGTCCTCTTTTACGGCTCCGGTGTACAGGAAGGCCAAGAAGCGAGAGAGAGTGGGGGCATCCAAGTCCGTTATGTCCAAGGGACCGGACTCTCTGAAGTCGCTGGCTAGCATGGCTTTGAAGACGGGGGACCGAGCGCTGAGAACGTTCCGGTGAACCGGGAACGTGACGTCCTCGCAGCCGATTTCGAAATCGGCCAGGTCTCCATCCAGGAAAAGGTTCTTGAAGTCAGCTGCCAGTACGTGCACCGGTGTCTTCTCCTTCGCCGATGGTGTGAGTATTGCCGGCGTTAAGCAGAATTCCCCTTTCTTTATCAGGGAGTGACTTGAGTAGCTCACTGGGTGTCCGCTTGAGAAAGCCAAATCCAGAAGAACTGTCGTTTCTCCCTCTGTTGCTGCAAGCCATTTGGAGAAAATCCATTTCTCCCTGTCGTCGGGAGCGAACGTGTGTTCGTTCCGTTCAGTCCTTGTGACGGACCCGTCAGCGGCCAGAACGGACAGGCAAGTGTGGGCAGCGAATCTTTTGCAGTTAGGTCGGCACAGCGCCAACTCGAAGTTTCCGCCGACGCCCTTAATGGTCATTTCGGTATTCACCTTTCTTCCGGCTAAGGGAAACTCCATCTGGTGATTCACCTCGAACGTCCCAGGCGACAGGGAAACCTTCAGCGACGAGCGGTGAACGTCCAGTTCCGATCCCCACACGTGGACGCTGCCTACCTCGCTGCGGATCCTCAGACGGACGGTCAGCCGCTCCTCCGGGAAGGTCCGGAGTCGCTCCACCACCCCTTGGAACCTGGGACCGATGACGTCGAAGAACTCGTTTGGCGGGGGTTCCTGTCTGCGTAACTCCTGAGGGGGTCCGATGAGAGAGCCGTCGGGTCATAAAAAGGACAGGTCGCCGGAGATGTCCGGCCTTTGAGGAACAGAGTCACCTTCATGTGACCGCTGCACACCCTCGTGTTGAAGAACAACCAAGCTCTCGTTCCCTTGAAGAATCCTTGGTCGGTTATCAAACACTGTTCCAATATGCACCGCTCCCAGAAACTGATGTTGGTTATTGACCACTCCACGATGCTAAAGGTGTCTTTGTCACTCATGTTGTTTCAGTGAATTAATATGAACTGAATGAAAAATTAAAGTACTGTCGCACTACTAGAGCCACGTGCTTACCGGGTAGGGGAGACCGGGGCTAGTTTTCCAACCTAAATGCATTTTCTTTCCATACATTTTATTTTTGATTATTTTTGGATAAACAAGATTTCATTATGATCCTCGGACTGTTCTCTACAAAATGTGGCATTGAAATTTCATTACGATAATTAGTTTTTTTGCAAAATAGGATTAAAGACGACCATGTCAGGTTGGAAAATCTGCCCCGTATGCGGGGCAGGTTTTCCTACAGTAAGGGGCAAGTTTTCCTGCAGTACTACTAGCTGAAGTAATACAGATTGCTTTAGGAAGCCTCGATTGGTTTACCGGCAGACTGTCATTCCTAATATGGGATTGCGATACTATCTCATTGGTTATTCACAATTTCTATTTCTGCGCTTTGAATAAGTGTATCTTCTCTCTCTAAGCCCGAGAATACGATCCTTCGAGTTAGTTGTTTGGTTGATTGTAAGACTTTGCTGAAACTTTAGTCTTTCAGGTAGATATCTGAAATAAAGGCTGGAATCGAACGATCATGCTGGTTTTAATACTAGTCGTAAAGGTAATGTATTCAAAATTTGGCGACTTATCTCTAATTTGGCGAATTCAAAATAAACGAGAAAAGGAAATGGTAGGTTAGTTCGTAGAGGATCAAGCTTGCAATCGAAAGATTGCGGGATGGGTCTCAAGTCTTTTGTAGTAGCAAATATCATTATTTAATATTATATCTGGGTGTTTCTAGAGGTTTGATCTACTTAAAGTTAAGGGAATAATGGGTTTAACCTTTTCAGTGCTAGCCTCTTCAAATTTTCTGTATTTTGTTTCTATTAATGGATTAAATATTAATCATGTAGCATCCTTTGTTAGCGGGCCTTGGCTTGAAAAGCAAATAAGTATTCTATTCTATTCTCTTCGAATTTTCCATATAATTCAATGGAAATCTCGGGTGGCTTCGATTGAAAGAAGATCATAGAAATTGGAATCAGACAGCGTTTTTCATCAAACGGATAATCGTTTGGCGATCAGTAAAGAAAAATTCGCTTCAACGTCGTAATCATTACTAGTGATTGTTATTTTGACGATTATCTGCCTGCATAATTTTTTGATTTTTATATTTTGCTCCGAAAATAAAAATCGTTTGTTGCACGAAAGATCACAAATTACCAATTGAGATATTCTGAAATTCTCGATTAATCTAAAAATACTGAAGGGAACACATATCCTAAAAATTAGGTTAGTGGTTTTGGCAAGGAGGGAATGAGTTGCTGTTGAGTTTGTTTTACCAAAATATTTTTTATCATAACTTAATGATTGTTATCGCCTAAAATTAATAATTATTTTTAACCAAAACTAATCAAACTCAAACATGATTTTGATTTTTTTTTATTAAAACTAGGCTCGATTCTTGCGATTTTACTCAATAGCGTGGGTTGGGGTAAAATGGGTCACTTTTAAGGTTACTTTCACATTCTAAGATTTATTTAATCAAAACTATTACTTTTTAATGATTTATTTCAATTGGATCTTGGCATTACAATCCTTTAGAACATTTTCATCTAATTTTATCAAATATTTTTCAGTCATAAGTTGGTTAAACTTAGCGTCAAAATAATGACCTATTTTACCCCACCACAGTGGGGTAAAATGGGTCTCATTGCAAAAATATGTCGAATATATATTTATTACTAAATATACATGAAAATAAGAAAAAAGGTAATCGGCTAAGCCGTTTTTATCTGAAAAAATTTGTTTTAAGTTGTACTTTAGTGAAATTAGTAAAGTCCGAAGTTAATGAACATTGTTCAAATGTAGCAATTAAAATACTTCATTTGGACAAAAATAAACTTGTTTGACAGTCCAATGTATATTTGAAGGAAATAAGTTAAAAACATTGTTTTTACTTAATACAGAAGGCCTCCTTACTATGACCCATTTTATCCCAAGTACAAAATATTGTTATAAAAGATTAAATATTTTAAATTTTTCTAAAATGATTGGCTTGAAATGTCTCTCAGACTTTCTTTTATGGAAAAATATTACAAAAGTTTGCTGTAATTTATTACAATGTATAGATATTTGGAAGTTGGTAAGCCCTGTTTTTTCGATAACACCATTTACCATTCAAATAAAATATTTTTTCAGTTCTTAAATTCATGAATCTAAATATTTGACGGTTGGAAAATGTTGCCAACACATAAAAGATTATAATACAAAAAAATGAGCGAAAATAATTCAATTTAAATTTGATTTATATTGAGTTAATTAAAACTGACCCATTTTACCCCAACCCACCGTACTTAATAATCTCAAACCAGGTCTTTAACACTATCAATTCTGGCATTTAAAATCTAACCCATTGAAATAGGTGTTATAATCTTTTGTTGAATTTCTTACTTTCAGGTTCAAACACTAGCGACTTTTAATAAAAAAAATAGACTTCGCCTATCAATCAAAATCGAGTTTTGAAGGATATTCTCCCAACAGCACAAGCCTCTCCAATGTGTTTAAGGTGACTCATCACTGAAGGGAAATGTGACTGGATGAACACAAGGGTTGAATTAATTATACAAAAACGTTTTTAAAAGTGGTGGTCAAGTTTTATTTATATACTTGTTTTTGAATATGGTCACCATTATAATATTTAATATTAATTTGATGATATCTACCGCTTTCCAGGTTTAGGTATCCGTTCTGGGGTTACCCAAAATATCTTTGAATACTCATTGCAAAGTCTGGGATGTACAGCTCTCGACCTTGTGTTATTAAAAGGTCTGAAGGGTACAAGGGAATCAAATTACCGTGCGGAAAAGGTAGGGAGTGTAGATATGAGGCGTTTGTTATCAAAACCAGCTGATTCCAACCCGAAATTAGATGAAAATGTGAAAACTGTGATCTCAACTGTGAAATTTCGTATCATTTGAAAAAGTTAAGTGGATGTCATTTATTTAAAACTCGTAAAGACACAAATATTAACTGGTAAACTGAAAAAAAACCAATTTAATCACGCAACTTAATTGAACAAAAAAACTGAAAAAAGCATGAAAAATCGTGTTTTTGCATCAAAATCAGCTCATTCCAACCTAATTAGTGTAATTACGTCCAAGGTAATGCACCTGGAATGAAAATTAAAAACTAATCAAATTCTAGGCGGTTATACTACAATTAAAAAATTTAAAAAAATTTTAGTTTTAGAACTGTGGACGTGAGAAGTTTTTTGTCTCTCCTGTAAAATTTCCAAAAATGGAATGAGCTGGTTTTGATAGCAAACGCCTCATATAATCTGAAACATTTCTAAGTATTCCAGAATGGGCGTTCCAACAGAAACATAAAGAAGCGTATGAATTATCAAAAGTTAGAAAAAGCAATGGAAAAGAAGTATTGTGCGTTAACGGTTGGGAGCAAATTAGAAGTTAAGTTACAATTAATTTGGTCTGCATAAAAGCTTAAGGTTTTGGTCCAAAAGAGGTCCTCTTCAAAATAAGACAATGATAATTATTTTACTTTCGGATTTTCCGAGGATTTCTTTGGCTCAAAAACTCTTTAAGTAAGCTAAAACATAATTGATATAATGAGATTTTATTTCTCTAGCGTAAGTGAAAATTTTTCGATTTAAAACATTTATAACTAAAGAAGTTGGAAAATATTGGGGCTAAATGTACATAGATTAGTATAAAAATTAAATTTTTCAGTTACGCTGGGGGAGAGCTCGATTTGAACCTGGTTCCATGTCTTGGTAATCATGCACTCTAACCGTTGAGCAAGCCTGGTTCTATAGTTTCAAGATATTTTTAAATTATGATCTAGATTTCAGGCCGTATCCTCATATAAATTCTAAAATTGAATTGCATTGAATAGATGAAAGGATTGATAAACTTGATTCAAAATCAAAATATATCTAACACGCATTTATTTAAGTTAAAACCTTTGAAAAGAATTTCTCAGTTAAATTCGAAAAAATGGATCAAGTGTTGCGGGTTAAGGTTGCCACAGTATTTGCAAGTCATATCTTTGGCGATTGAGGATTGGCGCCAGTTTTAAAATTGAGATTACCTGCTGAAAGCAGGAGCTTAAAAATGGAAAATACGACAAATTCATAGTTTAAAAACTATTGATAAAACCATCTGAAATTTGATTTCCTCATGAGTTTGTCACCAAAAGCGATCAACTTAAAAATTATCTGAGGTTTGCACGTTTTAAATTTTTGATACAGAATTTTAATTGTTAATTATACTTGTAGTAGAAGAAATAGCACCGGAAAAGTCTAATTATACTGACACTATATGAACTTCAAATACAAGAAAACCATTTTTAAAAAGAAATTGAAAAAATTCTAGTGGGACTCGAACAAACAACTCCTTTAGAATCGTTAGCTAGCGGTACGGATTGGTTGTTTGGTTTGTGCCTGATCCACAAAATCGTTGGAATATGTGCCCCGTCTACTTTAGGAAAACCTGCCCCAACTCAAATTTTGACCTTTGGGAGCCCCTGTACGAGTGGGGGTTCCACGTTTTTGAAAAACAAAAGCATAGTTCGATAGAGTGAGAAATTATCTTTCAGTACAAGTATTATCAAATTAGTCAGTTAAAATTTAATGGGCTTTTTTACATTTTTAGTAAAAATCCAAAAGTTTACGCAAAGTGTTAAATATTGAAAAAATCGCATTTGTGACTAAACTAAAAAAGATATGAAACTGAAAGTACATCAGAATGTGTGTGAAGTGTTGCTTTATCATCCAGTTCATTCGTTAGGGTTATCTGATTGCTCCTTTAAAAATAAAGGGCGTTGGAAAATTTGCCCCAGTGGAAAACTAGCCCCGGTCTCCCCTACTAGAGACGCTGCGCATTCCGTGTTGGTTCAAATGAAATGCCTTGAATCGATTCTCAGATATCCGAATCGATTCTCAAATATCCGAATCGATTCTCAGATATCCGAATCGATTCTCAAATATCCGAATCGATTCTCAGATATCCGAATCGATTCTCAAATATCCGAATCGATTCTCAGATATCCGAATCGAATTCTTATTTCTAAACGACAGATTTTTTCTGAGAATGTTACCAACATTTGGCGACTTATCGTCAAATAAATAATTGAATATATGAAAATAAATGATAGTATAATACTTAAGCCTCAAATGCCCACAACAAGGAATAACTATGGAAAAACATTTTTAATCTAATTTAAGTAGTTTGGGGGGCAAAATAAAATAAAAATGCCAAAAAAATTATTTTTTAAAATTTTAATTCAAAATAAAAAAAAGGCCCACTTGGGGACTGAACCTAAACTTAATAAAATAAATAACACCTGAACGTGCAATTATTACTGCAATAACTTAAAAATATGCTGAAAATTGCTGTTTCAGGCTGAAAATTGAGAAGCTAGCATATTTGCAACCATGGAACGGGTTAAGAACGATTTTTTTAATGTTTTTTTTTCAATTTAATGTACTTTCTAAAATCATTGAACGATATTTATTTTAAAAATTGATTCAATAACATGTGCCATAACCCTTTAACTAATAATGTGATTAGGATTTATGCATAATTCAGCACTTTTTCCAAAATCTTAATTGAATAAGTTCTCGGTTTGAGTGTCTTCAATCTATCAGCCATCATCATATTTGACCTTTTTAAGCCTATTTTCAAATATTTAAAGGTATTAATGTTTTTGGCTTTATATTAATTGCAAAGGTTAATTTCAGGTTCTAAAACACTTGTTTCATAGATTGTATACTTAACATGAAATTACTCCGAGTATCGATTTTTAAAAGTATCGATTCGTGATGTGTGAATGAAAGGGATTTTCAAAGAATTCGCATTGCTCATGTCGTTTGAATGGAATGGGAAGGGCGAGGGGGGCGTGAAAGTATACCATGAACCCGTTTGACCTCTTCGGGGGTTCTTTGGAATGCGGATGGACCATTTCTTATCTGCCCTCGCTCGTGTCCGGCTTTGAAAAAGTAAGTACTGAAACTCAATCATACAGTGGCGGATCCAGCGGTCTACCTAAAAAATGTCGATTTTTTTTAAAATAAATGTGTTTTTTTAATTTACTAGGGAGCTACCGCCCCCTACCGCCGTTAACTGCTGACGAAGAACCTTTCAAATTGCTTCGCAAAACCCAAATCACTGAACTTCACAACGAACGTCGAAGTTGTGGCAGTTTCATAGCAAACACATGAATTTCTAGGCTGCAAACATTTTTGTTTTGTATCTTTACTTCTATAACATCTACCAGTGATATTTGATCTTTTGATCTTAGGCATTATGAAATTTAAAATATTTTATTACCTTAGAATAATACTGTCAAGAGGATTTTTAAATAAGGTATTGTGTAATATTTCATAATTTCCGAAACTGTGTTTTATTGTATTGTAAATATAGAAATGATTGGGTTGCCACAACAACAAAGATAAACATAAACATTTCAAAGATTATTTAAAAATAAAAAGATAAATAATACATTAGTTTGAATCTAATCAAAATCGTTTGAATTTCAAAAACCTAAAATATTGTTGTTAAAAAAAGAATCTCAATAGCATTTTTTAAATTCTAGTTATCTCTCTATTCTAAAAAAAAGTTTTTAGTGAACGGTTTCCAGAGAAAGGCTTTTTAATTACTGAACCGAATGACACATACATGGTATCAAAATGTCCGGATTCTTTCCGGATTTCCGAGTAGGCTCTTCGATTTTTCAAAATAATTCTCAATTTTAAAATATTTCCATTTTTTTAAGAAACGGATAAGGTCGCAGTTACAAAGCAAGTACTGTCAGTCAAATTATTAGGCATCCAATCACAACGACCGATTGAAGCTATATTTTAAGATGAAACATGTTTTTTCACCTTTTGAAAAAAGTACTTTCTTGATGAAATATCACTCAAAGACTGATAAAAACATATTCTAAAAACTTATATGAACGCCATTTTATACTAAACTTTCACACTTTTTGTCCAATATTTATAATATTTAGTCTGATTTTATCGAAATTAATTGTAAACATAGAGTGATGTTTTGTATCTTATTATTTTCAATTGCTTAAACGGTATTGTTTAGCAAGTCTGGGTTTAAAAAAAAATATGAATGATAAACACTAGGCATATTATACTAACGAGTTACTTTAAAATAATGGTTTTTGTTTGGTCCGAATATTGATAAACAGTTAGAATTAGTTATTTTTATAATCATAGATTAAAAATAATTGAAATTAATATTTTTAAAACCATTTTGTTTAAATTTTTGATAAGTTCGAGTTAATATATATTCAAACTTTTAAGGGAGATTTGTTCATGGAGGGGATTTGGTGAAGTTTTTTTGGGAAGTTGGTTGACGTTTTATCTGTAAATTGTTTAATTGTTTTATAAAGTGTATTAAGTTCAGCGAGTTTCAATTTGTGGGAATTGCGAAGCAATTCCAAAAGGTCCTGCGTCAGCAGTTTACGGGGGTTGGCGAGCGATAGCGAGCAGGGGGCGGTAGCACCCTAGTAAACAAAAAGATAAATTTTTAATGTATTTGAATATTAAAAAACCAGTGAAATATGTTTTCAATTGTTTTAAAATTCATAGTTTCTGGCTTTATAACTGCAACTTTATCCGTAATCTAAAAAAATGGAAATATTTTAAAATTGAGATTTAGAGATTTAGAAATTTTAAAGGCTTATTGTGCACATCCTCAAAAGAATCCGGAGAGTTTGATACCAAATATGTGTCATTCGGTTCTGTAATTAAAAAGCCTTTCTCTGGAAACCGTTCACCAAAAACTTTTTTTTAGAATCGAGAGATAAAAAAATATATTATAATTATATTTTTGATTGTATTTGTGAAAGTTTGTCTGTATGTTTGTTACTCTTTCACGCAAAAACTACTCAATGGATTTTAATGAAATTTTACAATAATGTAGCTTATACATCAGAATAGGACATAGGCTATAATTTATAAAGAGAAAATCAGTCCTTCATTCTTTTTTTTCCCATTTTCCTGCTTTTTTTCACTTATTTTTCCGTGTTTGAAAACCTGTTTTACCAGTCATGCAAGCAACATTGTTGTTTTTTAGCGTTGTAAACGTTAGTTTGTTTTATAGCTCAGTGTCTCTATATAAATAAAACGTTTGTGGCTGTGTGTGTATGTATGTGTGTTCCGCATCTCCTTTTAGACCAGTGGCGGATCCAGGATTTGTTTTTGGGGGTGGCTAAGAATTTTTATAATCCAATTGAATCTTCTTGTTAATGGTAATACGGAAAAGGTAGTGAGTTATCGTACTCAAACCACTAAAAGGGGGGTCTGGGGGTCCCCCCCAGAAAATTTTGGGAAATTTTAGTCAAAAACCCCACTTTTTCAACTCGTTTTGGTACGCCTCATCCAAATTTCGGATATAGATTTTTTGCGTTTTGACAAACTTAGTAAAATATTAGACGTTTTTTGGGGGGCTTCAGCCCGAAAGCCCCCCCCCCCGTAGATCCGCCACTGTTTTAGACCACACCGAAGGCGTGGACATTTCCTCCATTTCAAGATTTTTTTCCTTTGAAATAAATATATTTACTGAAAAATACAATTTTTTTTCACGGAAAACGAGTTAAAAATAAAACATTGTTTCAAATTAGACGGATCACTAGACTTTTTCATTTACTAGACTTTTTATTATAGTTTTAAATTTGTTATTTCATAAAGGCACCAAGATATTAAACACTATCAAGAACATCGGGATTGTAAAAAGTGACAAGAACACCGGGATTGGAAAATTAGCGGGAACATCGGAATAGGAAAAATTACCGGGTTATAAAAATTACCGCGAGAACACCGGGATATGAAATTTAACATGAAGACACCGGACAGGAATATAAAAATTACCGGAAACACCGAGATAGAAAAATTACCGGGAACGCCGGGATTAGAAAAATTACCGGGACCACCGGGATAGAAAAAATTACCGAGAACACCGGGATTAGAAAATTACCGAGAACACCGGGATTAGAAAATTACCGGGAACACCGGGATAGGAAAGAGGCGCCTGGGATACCGGGATGATTTGTAATATTGCTAATTTACAAATTATAAATGTATTTTAAGAAAACTTTTAAAAAATAAATTTATACACCCACCCGTGCAAGGCCGGGTATAACAGCTAGCGGGATCATATAATTTTAATCATAATATAAAGGATGATGATGATGTCAATATAACAATGGCACCTAATTTAAGAGGCGTATACAAGAGGGGGACGGACACCCCATTTTTAGAACACTATTTCATTTAGAGAGTAGGTTGAAGCAAGTGAGAGAATGTGAAAACATTATACCAACAAAAATTCTGTTTCTAGCTAATAAAAAAAACTATAATTTAATTATACCCCCTTTAAAAAAATCCAGCTACAGCACTGGTTAAAGCAAGAAAAATTTTATTTTGAAATTGTAATCTTATAACACTTAAAATGAGTTAAAGCCTGTATTTCAAAGGTCAAATTTCTAAACTTTTTCTGGGGGGAGGCCCATAGACCCCCCTCTTTTAGTGAAAATTTACGAACGGTTTTTAAAAAGTAGGGACAGAAGTTAATTCATTCAAAACCACCTTAAAATTGTTGAACAAGGGCGAAATAGAAAAACGGTTTTATTTTTGGGTAGTTATTCAATAGTTTTTAAAAAGCATTTTGGGAGAAATCTCGAATTTATGAGGCGTCCCCCCCCCCCAAATTTTCAGGAGCCGACGACGCCAATGATTGGTAATGTACCATACCCATGATCACATTAAGCTAAATCGTCTGTATTTTTTCAGAATTAAAGAAGAAATTGACACAAAAAATAAACATATATAAAACTCAGCCTAAAACTTAAAATACTATCCAGTGAAATATTTTTAATACGTTCTTTTCTTACTACACGACGTTGGTCTTCTTCAGTATAGTAAAATGGTTATTTTAAGTATTTTGACTACTTTTTTTAATTTGAAAAATATCATTAACTGTGCTAAGTTATTTTTGAGTGACGCTATGTGAAAAAAATTTTTCAGAGAAAACAAGGAAATGAAAGCCAAGCAAGCCAAAATATCCGTAGAAACAGCGAAAGAGGTAGCTGCAGATAGGACGCTCAGGAATAAAGCAGATCGTGAGAGGTAAGATATGCATAAAAGACTGTTTGCTGAAGCAAGGCTAAACTTGATCATAACCGTAAGTTATAAACTTTTTTCCCTAACAAAAATGAGATTAGGTATTTTCGACTAATTTCAGGGTGTAGAATTCAGAAATAGTTGTGAAAAAGCTGCAGCACGTACAGTTTTTTTGTTACAAATATCCCCATATTTGTACCTCCCCATACTAGGGATAGTAATTTGCATAGAACTATTGTTGACTCTTACGCACTTAAAAAGAGACACATTCTAACTTCTGCAACATACGTGAGGAGCCCAGATTTCATTTTAGTCACCTATTTGGACACAAATTATTGGGAAAAAACCTTTTCCCACCTTTTCTGTTAAACATTAACATTGAATTGTAATTTAAACCATACCCAAATTTAGCAAAACGTCTCTTGTGCATAAATGTGCAAAATCTACACTGAAAACTCGTCAATTTTCAAAATGAACTGCAGTACAAAAACATCGCCACACTTTTAAAAGAATGTCTACATACTGGGATACTAGAAATAAATTAATTGGGCGGGATTGCAGGGTTGCTATTGGATGAAAATGATGCTTTAAACGCAAAAATTATGAAAAAAAGGTGAAAATCGAAAATTTTTGTTACACAAAAATGCGACGTGGTGGAACTTTTTTACTTTAGATATTTGAATAACCATATGAATTAGTAACAAAAATAGTAATTTGGTTTTTGTTTGGAAACCACTGTCGACTAGTGTTATTTTTGAATTACATGAAATCAACCAACTAATGATTATTTTCTCGTCAGAAAAAATGCCATGAATGACAAATAGCGCTGGTAGCGTTACCCTTCTCCGTAACATCACTTTTCGCGTAATCGCGCTTTTCGCGGTTTAATTCACGCCCCGTATACACAAATTTCAATTCACATACATAAATTTCAATAACAAACGATATTTTTATAAAATTAAACCAGTTTGGTTCAGCCCAAAGAGTACCAGAACTGAGAGTCGATGGTCATAGTCGATAATGGAAACCGAAAAAAAAACCCTTGGGTCAAAAAGTCCTCTGTTGCAATTACAGACTGTTAAACAAATATGGGACGTTACACAATAAAATGGTGGAAATAAATTACGGCACATCAATCATTATGGAGGCAATTTTTTTCCACCATTTTATAGTGTAATGTTCCATATTTGTTTTCAGTGTAGTAACAAGAAGTGGTGTGTTTGTAGGCGGCTCAGGGAGAAAAACCAGAACAATACGAAGAAGTTCATCGAGGAGCGTAAGGCGGCCGCCATGAAACAACACAAAGAGAAGGACAAGCTCACCAAGACTCACGACAAACAGCACTCCGAGCTCACCAAGAACACGCAGCTTGTGAGTAGTGTCCCCCCATTGCTTTATATAGTACACTTAAACCTGTTTTTGTGCGGTGGTTAGGGAGCGCATAGAAAAATCGCTTCAAAAAGTTTGCACAAAACCTTTGCGAGTAGATATACCTTTGCGAGTTCTCGTAACACAATTTTAAAAATGTTTTTTATGCGGTGAATATAGACCGCATGAAAAAAGTCTCACGTAGGGATGTAGCAAAACCACTCAGCATATCTAAATTGGAAAAACCCTTTATATTCGAACCAATCCCCACCCTACAGCTGAATTGAGAAACCGTTTCAATATTTGGTCGTAGACTCTTTTTCAGTTACCATGTAATCGGAGACAAAGACAACTGTTGTTTCACTAGACCCTTGTACATATCTCGGTAGCCATATATCCTTCCAGCGGGCGGACGTACCTGAGAAATACACTCGAGATGGATTTGGTTGTATAAATTTCGTTTAGATTGCACTACAAACTAATGTCCTTAACTTTTCTATACACTTCATTTCCAGCTACTTCCAGTCTTTGTCTGAAGTTCTAACAGTTAATAGGTCTCTGCAAATCTGCTGTTTGTATTTTAGAGATACGCGCGACTTTTCCAGGAAGTTTTTAGCATTTTTGTTTTTTTTTAGTAATTATAAAATTTTGTTTTTGTGTTTTGGTCCTAAACTTTGACAACTTTGTGTGAAAGCATATCCATAAAATAGGACCAAAAGATAGTCAAAATGACTATTTGTATTTGTTATAAAACAAGACCTTTAAAAAGTTTTTTTAATGTTTGAATAAAGCCTTATTAAAAGCAGAAAATTAGTGAAGAATAAATATTTAAAATGAATGGTCTTTTTACAGGAAGTTGGAGGATTTGCCAATGCTGAGATCGAATACAAGTTAGCTGATAAAAAAGCCTACGTTATCTGAGTCAAGATACAGAAGCAATCAACATTGATTCGTCAACTGAACATATTTATAAAATTTAGGTCCTTTGGCGCCAGAACTGATAAACATATAATGAATATTTATTACCTAATAAAGTTTTAATGGAGTTATCTGTGCATTTATTTGGAAACATTTGGAATATTAGAGGTAGGTAAAGTTTTAATTTTATCAGTCATTAATTATTGAATCCTTCGCATCTCCTTTCAACTTGTTCCAAATAAGTGAAATTCACAATCCCTTGTATAACATTTTAAATAAAAAAATATTATTACCAAAACTTTCATCTGATGTCAGGGGTCTCATGTCGTAGGGAGAATACCATTGCAGGGACCTATCAGAACGTTTGCAGTATCCCAATGGGATACTTTCACCCGGAGAAGAAGACAATAACTGCCGTAGGTAAGAGATGAGCGTTGATTGGTTTGTCGATAAGACGTTTTACCTAATTTGGGATATCCAGTCGATCTGCAAACATTCTAATAGGTCCCTACAATGGTGTTTTCCTTACGACATGTGACCCCTGACGTCAGATGAAAGTATCCCATTAATTATGTGCTGTGTGTGTAGAGTTTTGGTTAATTTTGGTAGAGTTTTGGGTAATAGGATGGAGCCGAACCGAAGTATACTTTTTAATAATTATCCAATTTAATTTACCACCATGATTTGCACAATCAAGATGGTACCTAAAATTTCAATTACCAACTATTTTTCGTACTTGAAAACACTTTTTATGCTTTCCTTTTTTGAATTTTAAACCTATCTGTAACAGTTTTCTGGATAATTTTTTATTTATGATGGCTGATCTGTATAAGGTAAGAGCCTAACTGTAGTGATGTGGGGGATAAATATTGATAAATTTGGACTAAATATTTCAAGAAGTAAAGTGTCTTTTATAATTACTCCAGAAACAGGTTTAAAAATAACCTCTTCAGACCCGAGGTATAAAAAAATTCTTTCAACTCAAATTTTTTTCTTAAAATGGTAATAAAATGCTTCACAAAATTCATAAAAATCTTCAATTCAAGAAAATGTTTTTTAGGGGGCTTACAATTTAAGGTCCACCCTGGTGGACCTCGGTTCTAAACGTAGTAAAACATGACACAATTCCTATGGTATAAAATTGTTACTTTCTATAATTATAATTTAAATAAATGAAGTATTTATAATTTTTTTGTCATAGTAGGTTATTAGAAGGTTGTAACTTAATTTCTTTTTTAAAATAAATAATTTTTTAGAAAATTTAATTTTTTAAAAATTCAAAAATTCATTTTTAGGGGCATAGAAAACTTTTTGTGCATGTTTTTAACATTTTTATGCAATAATCAAAGTAAATGTACATTTATACTGTAGAAAATAGTATTCATTTTGAGTTTTACAGAATTTATTTTAAAAAATTTTGAAAAATTTAAAAAATTTTGAAAAAAAATTTTTTTTAATTTGTTTTTTCTATAAGAAATTCAAAATTTTAAATGACAAATATAATAATTATCATTTAAATTATAAAATAAGTTTTTTAAATTCTCAAAATAGCTTATTTACCCGTTTTTTATTAATTTTTACTCCTACACAATTACCATCGTTAAGAACCGAGTTCCACCCTGGTGGACCTCTCTATATCTTGCTCTCCAAAACTCAAAATTTGTTGGATTTCTTTACAAACTGTTTTGTTCTACTTGAAAGGAAACTAATTAATAAAACTAGTCAAATTAAGTCTCATAAATAAATTAATTTAGGTTTAAATTAATTAATATTCCCAAGTTTTAGATAGGACGCCATTTTTTCCAAAATCCTCTTTTTAAATATGTGCTGTGAGCAAAATTTTGTTTTAAAGCGCCATCTCTCGATTGAAATAGGAAGTAAAAACATCAAATAATACATATTTCAGCTTTTAGCTGATAATTTTCAATAAAAAGTTTGTTTTTGAGGGGGTAAGCGAAGGTCCACCACGGTGGAACTGGGGCGTGAAGAGGATAATGTAAAATATATGAAAAGAGTAAAAATTACCCCAAAATTGAAATTTTTTTGCATTTTTTCGATATTTTGACCCCTTGCTGTGGCTGAAACCCAAAGCAGGTGCATAGCAGGAAAAACGCGGGAACAGAAGGGAGCATAAATTATAATTAAATTTTCTTTTTTAGAGGTAGATTATTTTCATAAATTTTTCAGAGAGTCAATAACATGATGTGCATTGCATTTTATTACAAATATACAACACAAATATAACATAAATATACACACAAATTACAAATATACACGCAAAATCCAAATTGCCATGTCGTGCCTCCGAAGAACATGACGAAACATGCTTCAACCTGCTTCGGACTAATCATGTGAGACGTCGCACTAGTCACGATCTGCTTTTTAGAAAAATAACTAATATAAAAAACGCATAGAAAAATGACTAATGAATAAACAAATGTAAAAATTAAAATTAATACAGTATTTTTTCAACACTATTTACGATTTCCAAAACTTAAAACCATGAGTTTTTACTAGTGTTGTGTTTATTATTAAAAAATCTTTGAACACTTGTAAAGCGGGCAAAAATAGCTCGAGCACAAAAATGTTTTGCGCTTTTCTTTATCAAAATACGTATTTAAATTTTACACTATAAAATATTTGAAATTTTATATCGGGAACTGAAAAATAAAACTTCGAAAAAAGGGGTTAATAATATTAATCGAAAATGAAACAATAAAAAATTAATTATTGTCAAAATATCATTTTTTTAATTTATAAAAGCTAAAATCTTAAAAATTTCAAGTTTTTTTTTAACCCGTAGCAGGGGACGTGGGGTCTCCCAGACGCGTATTAACATTCGCAGCACCAATAGGGCAATGTTAACTTTTGAGCGTTCAGATTGGGCCAGCTGGCTGTCAGTTCATTCGTTTTTTCTTCCTTTTTTTCTTCCGAGTTTCGCGGAAGCGCCCGCCAGTAGTCCTTTTTTATTATTTTGTTTGCGATGTGCGGGAGAATGGAGAAATATGGCTGTTGCTAGGCGTCCGTCGTACGACGGACGCCTAGTCCCACGGCTATGGCGACCGACGTATTGTTTTGTACTGTATTTCACAATCCCTGCAAGATTTTTATACTTTATTAGCAATGCGCATCCATGTGGACTTGATTCTTGCTGTTTCTATAAAATATTTTAGCGAAATAATTTTATTTTCAATAAATTAATAATTAAAAATTTTTAAAAAAAAAATTAGATAAAGTAAAACATTTAAAAAACCACAATGAATTTAATTAAATAAGGAATGACTGTTAAACAAGAGCAATTAATTCTTGCAATTTTTAATGGAATAATAAAACTTTAAATTAAATTTACTGAAAAATAATGACTGGGTTCGAACCTACGACCTTCCGCACGCCAGGCAGACGCACTACCACTATTCCATCCGAGCTTCTCTAGATTCCATCCTAAATACTCTAAAAGCACGCCTTTAACCCGAGCATGCGCACAACGGTTACCCGTCGGCAACTCCCAAATAGGCTATTACTGAAAAAGAAAGGGTTTTTATTTTTGTTTTCGAAGGGTGTTTTTTTTCGAAAGGATTTATTTTCATTCGAATCGAAATGGCGATAATAGAAAGCTCCCATCTTCCACCTTCGTTTATATACGAAGTTGTGGAAAATGGAGATTTTAATTAGAAGTAATCTTGGTTCTGTACAAAAAATAATAATTGCAATCAAAATGTAAATAACTAACTGAAATAGCTCTGATTTTATGTGTAAATGTTCATTTTGTCAGAACAATTAGTTTTAGCAAAATTCCACATTTGACCTTTAATTATTTATAGTTTAAGAATATAGTTCATGTTTTTAAATTAATTCTATTATTAGTTAAAGTTCAATTGTTTTTTAATAAAATTGGATTTTTAAAATGATTGTAGAATTTCTTTGATTGGCATTTTTATTATGAATATTTAATGCTACTTTGAAATACGTATTTCATTTATATAATTGCTTTCTGTCCTTCAACAGCAAAACCAATATGTATTATTACAAATCGCTATTAGTCAATTAAATTTTTTTTTATTTAATTTGAATTTACACAGCGATTGAAAAATTAGATTCTAATTTAACATTTTTATTCCTTTTTTCATATTTCTTTTCATTTAATGAAGAATCAAAATTTAACCATTTACTCATTTACAAATCACAATCGCAACATTTGAAAATGGTTAAAAATATAAAATATGTTTTAAATAATTTTGCATAATAAAGAATGAATAACAAATATAAAACAGTGATAAGCTATCATCTAAGAAGCTTTGTGAGGTTCTCATAATTTTCCACCATGAGTTTAAGTTTTTTGAATCAACCAATGATTACAGAAAATAATTATTCATTAGTAAGTTGTCTTCTTTCAGTAAACAGTTATTTTCAATGATTACATTTCAATGATTACTTAATATTTTTGCTGACATTTACGTCCTATAGGAAGAAAAAAAGTTTATTGAAACAACCATTTAAAACTAATTGCTATTATTTCTGAATATTTAAAACAAGTTTATAAAAAATATTAAAGCAAGATTAACTTTAAGTATAAATGTTTTTGGCTGATAAGAAAAACTTTCGGTAATATTCAAATAGCAATGTAAAAACGCCACTATCTATTCTCTCATCTGCCGAAAACCATAAAGCCGAAAACTGAATATAATAATTTCCTTTTGCTAAACAAATATGCACGAGCACGTGTCTCAGTGAAAAACCACAACGAGAAGGCGTAAATAAAAAAAGAAAGACATCTGTCGCTTCAACGAAGAAGTAGGAGGAGAAAAAACGAATGACTGACAGCCGGCTGGCCCAATCTGAACGCTCAAAAAGTTAACATTGCTCATTGCCCTATTGGTGCTGCGAATGTTAATACGCCTCCCAGACTCCGCAACATTTTATTCCCCTCCCCCCTACCACATGCTTGGTCAAATTGAATGGATTCTACCGCTAGCTTCACCTTTCGTGACCTTGGCTCTGACCCCTTCTTATCAGCAAGTTTTGACAAGGGCGACTGTACGGAAATTCCACAAATTCTTTTCCAGGAGTCTAGACCTCACCTCCTCCGCAGTGTAACGGTTTTCGTCCAGAGTTAGTACGAATGGTATTGAAGCTAGGTCCGCGGAGATTATTTAGTCTAATCCACGTTGTGTGGAAGAGTTTTTTTTAAATAGATGAAATTATGAGCGATTTCAGTGGGGAAGAGACTGTGAAGATGATTTCTGTGAAAATTTTTAAATTGTATGCTTCCAAAACAATTTTTAAAAACTGATATTTCAGGCACTGTAAAAAAATTTTTCAATTGTTCTACACATAATTTTCTCTTATTAAAATTTGCTTTATATATTAAATCATAAAAACAAAACAGTTAATTCACAATAGACGCGTTTTTATTTTTAAGTTTAAAGAATTTATTGCACCATATGGTATCGATAATTTTAAGTCTATTGGAAAATTGTCTGGAAAAAATGTTTATTTCATCATAAACAAAGAAAATATTTTTCTATCAAGAGATAAATGTTCAAATAACAATGAACTGAAATATCAGAATCATATCTTAATTAGACGATTTTTAAAAAATATAGAAAGTTGCGGAGTCTCTGAGACCCCACGTCCCCTTGTATGTTACAATTTTTCACCTCCCCTGTTACGGGTACTATTTTTAAAATTTATTTTATAGTGAGTGATACATGCTACACTTTAGTGCTGTTTATGAATATCTGGCCAGTTTTAAGACAAACTTTAAAAAAATTTGAGAAAAATTAAAATATTTGAAACAAAAGTAACAAGAGCAAGATAATATCACACATTTTTATGCTCAATTTCTTTTATAAACAATGTTTAAATATAGTCTAAAGAAAATAGAGATGTGTTAATGAAATTTAAAAGATATATTAAGTTGTTTGTTTTTTAATTTAATTATTTTTAAACGTGCTATTACCAAATCAATCCTTTCACCAGCGATTCCAGCCCGACCCGAAGCGCGCTCCCTAGTCGCCGATGTTAGGGAGATAGTAAATTAAACTAATAGATGGCGCTAGCGAGTTTCACTCTCTACTGCGCATGTCCTATATGTCTACTGCGCATGTGCGATGTTGCTCCGTGCGTGTTCACTGCAAACAAACGTTTCTCTTGTCTTGTAAGCGTCTCCTCTCCTCAACGTCTGGAGTCCCTGTCCCTCTGCTCTACCACACTTTTGCTGGCGGCTACTTTTGGAAGACTGTTATACGACTGCAAGATTACAGCGAACCTACGACATTTCGGGTAAGAGTTTCTTTATTTTGTAGTTTTAAAATTGTTGTTTCGAGTTATTTTTGTAGATTTTTTATTTTTCTTTGTTTTCGTGACGCGGCTCTCTGTAGAAAAAAAATCAATTCTCTCCTGTGTTTTTATTGCTTAATACTTGACTCTTGCGTTTGTTTGATATTTTCTTGGCTATTTTTTTAAAAGATGATCAAAGAGAGAGATATATTAAATTTACAAAAAAAATTTAATTTTGTCTAAGACTGAACAAATCCAGTGAAAGCGTTCTAACTCGTGCTTATGTTTAGATCATCTTAAGCCGTAACATGATCAATACTTCCTTGTCAATTTTTTAAGTAAAGCGTTTATGTGTAGTTTACTGTTTTAAGCCATAGCAGGATAATTACTTCCATGTTTTTTTTTACTTTTTTAAATCTTAGGTTTAATTTTTTCACTCATGTACTTGTTGGACATTTTTCTAGGCTATTCTTTTCGATGATCAGAGTTGGTTTATGCAAAATAGGGAAATAACGAATTTTTTTAAAAATAATTTTAATTCGTCTCACATCTCAGACTGAATAAATAAGTGAATCCTTTTTCACACGTGCTCATGTCATCCTCTTAAGCTGAAACAGAATTATTACTTCATTTTTTATTTTTAAAAAGAGTTTAATTATTACTGCTTTTGACAGAAATTTTTCTTGGCTATTTTAAGTGTTGATCTGAGTTGTTGGTACAAAAATCTTGAGAAAAAAATTAAAACTCAAGAAATTTAAATTTTAAAATAACTTTAAATTATTACCTTATGTATTTTTAAAAAAGAAACTTTCAATTGCCTTGAAAACATTGAAAATAATTTCAGATTAGGTTTTACAGACCTGGAATGTCCTGATGAAAACCTTACTTTTGCACTAAAAACCTTTAAAATCTGGCTTAATATTTAGCTTTATTAACAATTGTTTCACTTAATAGTTACATTCAGTCTTAAACTAAGCTTAAAATATTTTCAAGTTTAAATTTTTGAACTTTCAATTTGTACTTTCACGATGTTTACTAGCCGATGCTCTTTTTTTTGCGCCAAAAAAAATCTCGCTTAACCACGTGCTTTTACAAGATGCCCAAATTCTCAACATGGCTGACCTGGAAATGGCCGTTCCAGAGATCTCGCCTCCTAAAAAGGAGCGATCATGCTGCCATCTGTCGAAAAACGTCACATAGTAATACAAATTTTTACAAACACTAGATGTCTATTACTTTCGTAATACTATATTAATGTCTGATGACTTGTTTTGGTAATTAAATTAAAAGCTGATTTAGATTTTGTGGGACTATTTAACGGACCACAAAAAGGATAAAAGCAATCGGAATATAGTTCGAATCTCTGAACAATATGGCGGACGAGAGCTGTGGAGTTTGAAGTATCTGTCGTTTGTAATCTCTCGTGTTGAGAGCTTTTTCACCGTTTCCGTACCGTTCTCGTTTCATCTACGTATTAAAGTTTCTGAATGCGGCCCTTAGTGTTAAAAACGTCAAAATAATAACATGATGAAACTTAATAAAATAAACTGAAAATAATAATGACGAAACTTGCCATTAAAAATTCACCTTTTGTTCAGATAATATCAGAAATGTAATTTCCTTATTTCGCAAGATCATTTTAATCAGTAAATTTGATTGAATAAAAAATATTTTTTCAAGTAGTAGGTATTAGCGTATTAGATTTAAAGTGTTGTTAAAAGGGGAAACTAAATTATTTTCCTATATTATAAGTTGTTGAAAGCAAAGGTAATACCATTAGTTGCCAAACCGAAGGACCTTTAAAACCTGACATTTAGCTAATTTTGATAGAAGCTACTTAAAAAAAAGGGACATCACATTAGAATTATCTTTTAAAAAGTATCTGAAATAATTTTTATATTCATTTTACAGAGAATAATGTATCGCGAGAATACTCTCAAAGTTACAATTCCATGGGCGTAGCCAGGGTTCCAAATTTAAAGACCATGTTAATTCGATTGTGAAGAAACTCAGATTTATCCTACTTAAATTCTATCATTTAAAGAAATATATAAACATCGACCTGCTTCTGAAATTATATTTTGCATGGGTAAAATCACGAATGGAATACGGAATTTTCAATGGTTGGTGAATATAACATTAACATTAAACCATTAGTTAACTTACAAAATAAATTTCTACGATTTTTTCCATATGTTATCTTTTTAAATGTCAATCAGCTATTTATTTTAAATTGTCTAGTATTCCTACAGAAATTTCCTATGGGAGCCATAGTTAATTCTATGAGCTCACATGATCTACGCAGGCAAAACTACTATCTAGTACCTACCCCACATAAAGAAATATATAAAAAGCATTTCCAATATCTCTCCCCCTCCCTTTTTTATCTGTTTTAGTTATCTATTTTCCCCCCTTTTTCGTTCGTAATGATAACATTGGCACACAAAAAAAAAGAAGTGGAATGTACTTTGGACCGGACCTACCTACCGACATGTTTTTCGACCCGCTGAATCTGAATTTCAAGTCCGTTTGGCCCGGTCACCCTCCAGTTTTGAGTGAAATGCAAAAAACCTCAAAAATTGCAAAAAACTGCAGTTACAGCAATGAAAAAATTTTTGTGGACCCGGATCACGTATGATTATTGTGTATTCTAAATAACTGAATCTAAATCTAAAAGTTATTTAGCTCGGTGAGCCGTCCAAATTTGAAAGAAAAAACGAAATGAACCATGAAAAAATGAAACATGAAGTTAGTCACCAGTTGAAGTTTTTGAGAAAAGTTTACAAGTATGTTAATTAACTATTCTTGTACAGTACTGGAAAAAAAAATCGACTCAGACCCTATATCTCCGGAACGGCTTGTGATACAAAGACAAATGAGGTATCATTTTTCATGACTTGAAGTATTCTATATACAGAAAATTTTTCAAGTTCTTAGGGGGTCGTCTTCATATTAAACGAAGCACCAACTTTCGTTTTTGCTATGGAAACTATCAAATATTATTCCAGATTCTGAAAGAGCACCCTCTAAAACCCCCAAAAACCAAGTTTCGTGTTGTTTGGAGGTCAAACAAAGCCAGGAAGGGGGTTTGAAAACTTTGGTAATTTAACTTCAAAGAGGAAAGATTGGCGACAATTGTTTAAAATTCTCTAGTAAAGTTAGAACAGATTTGGCTACTTATCTGTGTTTTGGCACAATTACTACAAAAGTTAAAGCAGATTTGGCTATTTATCTATATTTTGGCGCAATTTCGTCTTCCAATTAGAATACCCTAAAGATGTAGTCCACTTGGTAGAGTAACAAGCTCGTGATCGCTAGGTTGCAGGTTCTGCCCCGCAAATCCGCATGTCTCATTGTTCAAAGTTAACCTTTCGGGATACCGGCAAACACAAAAATGAATAGATGTTGAATACTTTTTTTCAAATCTAAAGCCTTTAAAACAAATTTATACAATTTTTATTGCCGTTTGTTTACAAATAATAATAATTAATTGAGAGTTATTTAAAAATAAAATTTTTTAATTCTGGAAAAAAGGGAATAAAAATTTAAATAAAGGTATTAATAATCACGCTAAATTATGAAAGTGGTTTTGTTGATAAGAGCTAGAAATTTAACTAATTAATGAAACAATAAATCGGGCTTTTGCGACTCAAAAATTCCTATAAAAATACTTAAATACAGATAGTTTGATTGATTTTCTGAGGTATTTTTAGCATTAATATTTAATAGATGTTTCTAATAATTTTCAATTTCCACTTACGAAAACTAACTTATCTTGCAAAATTAAAGCAATTACAAAGTTTAAAATTTGCTTATGCATATAGGAGTAGAACAATTTTCAAACACTGATTTTAATGATTCTGCAGTCATTTTTTTAATAATTAATTACGAGTTATGATTCATTAGGTTGGATACAGAGTTTATTAATTTTTAAGGATAAACATTGAAGTTTCTGAACGTATGTGCTTGATGAATAAGATACCAAAATATAAATATGAAACATGTTGACTAGCCAATCATTAAATTTCAAAGTTAATAAACTTGATGAATTAAAATTAATTAACTTTAATCATATCGACTGGGGTGTTAAGGAAAAAAAGAGAGAGGGAGGGGGTGTTAGGAAAGGGATATTGGAGTTTTATTTTAGGGGTTGGATATTTTTTTTCTGTTTGTGTTTTTAAATTTTAACGTTAATTGCCATGCTGCTTTTTCTTGAGCCTCAATAAAAATCAGCATATTAATTAACGTTAAATTTTTCAAACTCAACCTGTTCAAGTCCCTATTTCTATTTAACCTCGCCTATCACACTTAAACTAGTTTAACATTTTCAAAATTAGTTTCTAAATCCGATACCGGTAAGAACCAACGATATCATCCATATATTTGGTGACACTAGTGGATGGATCTACTGTGCTCCCAATTCCAGGTTGAATGCAAGAAACGATTGACTTTGACTATACGTATAAAAAATAACATTAAATTAAAAAGTGGTAGCTAAATTGTTATTATAGTGTTAATCTTTTATTTTGTAGTCACCACTATTTTATTTATTATAAGTTAATTATGTAAGTCAACTTTTATTTCAAGTATTGAGCCCTCTGGCTGCGTAGGGTAGATTTAATACGCTGCTTGACTTACCCCTGAAAACTACTGTGCAATCCTTCGATGAGCCAGTTAGGGAACATCCATAAATTACGTGAGGCGTTTTTTCCAAAATCTGAACCCCCCCTCCCCCAAGTGAGATTTACCTACAACTTTTTAAAAATAATTTGCAGTATCTTATCGGTGTATTCCTTTCTCATACTTAAAAACAAGAAAATCTTATAATTTCTAATAAGAAGTTGACGTGAGATTTTGATCGACCCCCCTCCCCCCTTGGTGAGATTTTTCCAAACCCCTCCCCCCCTTTTTGACCTCGCGTAATTTATGGATGTCCCCTTTTAGGCAAAGAGATGGTGTTAACCCTGGGGTGCATCATATGGGAAAGATGTGTGATCCAAAATTCAGCAACACGATGATATTTGTGTCATGGTTAAATTAATTCATGTCTTGATAACATTTAATATCAAAGATAAAACGTTGAATTTCTTTTAATAAACAATGCATGTTATATACTGCAATGGCTTCTAAAAGAAACATAAATAATATTTAATTTGAATCAGTTTTTCTTCATAAACTGTTGATTATGCTTTAAAATGAGTGTTGTATTAATTTGGTTTCATTCTGGCTTTGGGAACCAAGGTTTCTAAAACATTGAATTACATGCTTAACTCCTCTCAAATCCACTAATGCTTAAGCTTTGGGCCGGAAACTATCAAGTATTTTTTTAAATAAAGGTAATTTGATTTGATCTAAAATACATTTCGTTGGGAAGGAAGAGTTAATTAGAACTAAACGACTATACCAAAAAAAAAACCTCAATTTCATGAATGAACCCCTCATACAGGCAGAAAAAGAGAGGTGTCCACTATATAGATGCAAGAGGTGTCCACCATAGATACAACAGCTACATCAAGGTGGCCACTATAGATGCAATTTGGAGCACTTTATAAAAATTAATTAAAAATACTTTACCCAATCTAATTAAAATTTTTAATGGTAAAATCGAAAGAGAAAGATCCAATTAACCTAAAAATAGGATGATAACCGTTTCCAAGCAAATAGATTGGTATTTATTAAGAATTTAAGCAAAAATTTTCCTTAAAGTGTCCACTATACCCACATTTACGTTATTGTCAATAGAAGAAACAGCAGTACTGTAATTAAACTGATTGTTGAACTGACACGCTGAGTCTGAGTTGATTAAATGGTTAGGTAAAACAAGAGGTTTACTTGTGTGGCAAAGTTTATTTATGAAATTCCACTTCTGTTTGGTCGAGTTTAAGTTTTGGAATTTGTTTTTGAAGTAGTTGTATTTTGTTGCTTTGATTATACGTTTAAGTTCAGATACATAAGTGCGATAAGCGAGTCCGTACAATACTGGCAAAAAAAATCGACTCAGACCCTATATCTCCGGAACGGCTTGTGATATAAAGACAAATAAGGTATCATTTTTCATGATTTGAAGTATTCTATATACAGAAAATTTTTCAAGTTCTTAGGGGGTCGTCTTCATATTAAACGAAGCACCAACTTTCGTTTTTGCTATGGAAACTATCAAATATTATTCCAGATTCTGAAAGAGCACCCTCTAAAACCCCCCAAAACCAGTTTTCATGCCATTTGGTCCCCAAATGAAGCCAGGAGTGGGGGTTGAAGTTCGTCGAATTTACGTTGAAATCTCGTTTTTTACGTTGAATTCTCGATTTTGATCCTTTCAACCATCAACCCCGCAGGATCAAAATCGAGAATTCAACGTAAAAAACGAGATATCAACGTAAATTCGACGAACTTCAACCCCCACTCCTGGCTTCATTTGGGGACCAAATGGCATGAAAACTGGTTTTTGGGGGTTTTAGAGGGTGCTCTTTCAGAATCTGGAATAATCTTTGATGGTTTCCATAGGAAAAACGAAAGTTGGAGCTTCGTTTAATATGAAGACGACCCCCTAAGAACTTGAAAAATTTTCTGTATATAGAATGCTTCAAATCATGAAAAATTATACCTTATTTGTCTTTATATCACTAGCCGTTCCGGAGATATAGGGTCTGAGTCGATTTTTTTTGCCAGTATTGTACATAATATCCAAAGGATATTTACGAACTTTTCTATAGAGCTTTTCTTTTCTACGAATAAGAATTAATATGTCATTATTTATCCAATCACTTTTATGCTTATTGTTTCTTAAAGGGAATTTAAAATTGTTTTTTATATTATTTAAAGTAAAACAGAGCTTTTGGTATTGTTGATCCAAACCATCATATTGATTGTTATTTAAATTATAAGTAGATAAGTAATTATAGACTCGATTATAGTTAATATGCATTATATTACTATTGGGAGGTGCTTTTTTAGGTAAATTAGAACTGGATAATTTACAGAGAGTTAAGTAATGGTCGCTTATATCATTTATATAAATTCCAGAATTTATGGTAAAAGTATTTGATTTGACAAAAATATGATCGATGCAGCTATTTATTCGGGTGGGTTTATTAATGCAGCTTAAGAAACCATACTGCGATAGGCAAGTTAGATATTAGTCAGTATCAGAATCATTGCCTAAAATATTAATATTGATATCACCTAGGATCATAACATTGGGATGTCTTAGATTAATTAAAACAGAGTTTAGCTCAGAGTTGAAATAATCAACACATCAACAGTGAAGGCATGGGAGCGATAAATAGATAAAACAGCTAAATTCAAAAGTTTACTGTGTAACAAGATAATTTCGGCTGAGACAAAATTAACATCCAATAGGGTAAACTCAAAAAATTTTTTACAAAACACAGCAATTCCACCAGAACGGTTTAAATCGCGGCAACAGAAATAAGTATCAAAACCATCAATAGAGTAAAAAGACGATTCATTACTATAAATCCAGATTTCCGATAGAACAATTTTTGCAATCTGATTAAGATATTTAGATAAAAGGGAGATGAAGCTATTGAAATTGGAGCGGATACTTCTAATATTTAGATGTAGAACAATAAAGTTAGACTTACAGTTTGACGGATCAGAAAATACAAACTTTTCAAAATCATCCAGATCTTCTAAAATAATACAGTCGGGAGCTGGACAGTCCAAATTATCAATGGGTGGATTGAATGTTTAGATCCTCAATAGTCCTGATGCGTAAAACTCTAGATGATTCATCCTTTCTTAAAAAGATTTTGCCGTCGCGTACCCAACAGAACTTATACAGTTTTTCTACCTTAGTTTTCCTCGCTTCAAAAACAAAGCCTTAAGTTCCGGAGCTAAATGTTCATTTACATACACAGGGGAGTCGGAGAATCTAGGATTGATGCTTGAAGCATTTAGTTTACACGATTTTAATAATTTTAGACATTTATCACGATCAACCTTGGACTTAAATTGAACAATGATGGGCTTCGCTCGATCCTTATTGAAACTAGGTACACGGTGTGCTGCGGTAATATTTTCAGTAAAGGTGCTTTTAGAAATTTGTTCAATCTTGGTGAGAAGATCGCCGATGTTTTCATTTTCACATTCAGGTAGATTGGAGATTTCGAGGTTAGTTCTTCTGGAATATTGCTTTAGTTCAATCACGGGCAGTTTTAGCTCTTTAACTTCAGATTTAATATGGGTATTTTCTTGAGTCAGTTGATCATTTTTTTCTTGAAGATTTTTATTAGCAACTTGCAGAGCTTTGATGGTGTCTTGAAGTTCTAGGATAGTTTTGGAGTTGAAGTCAATTGAACTAGTAATTTCTCTTGAATTTGATCTGATTAGATCTTTGAGCTCATTATACTGCGTTATGAAGAAATCCATTATTTCAGGGCTGATTGAAGAAACTGGGTTGGTAGAGTTAGCTACGCTTCTGGTATTAGGAGCACTAGCACTAATGCAAGCAACACAAGTCCATTTTGATTTTTTAGCTTGAGTTAGTTTTCTGAATGCAGATTCCGGTAATCCAACACACATGAAATGAAAATGCCCGCCACATAGGCTAGAGCACGACAGGGCTTCAGACACTTCAACAATGGCCTCATTGCAGACTTTACAGGTCAAGTTCGACATAATTTGAAGCAAAAATTCATGTTAATTACTTAGATAATGCCTTAGACATAAATTTAGTTCAGAATATAAAGTTTATAACTATTATTTAGCAAAAAAATTAAGTATTTTAAGAGAGAAGCAAAAACAGTAAACAATCTGAGCAACAGCTGTTGCCAAAAAAAACCTGGTATTTAACCTGGTATTTTTTCACTATTTATTTTCTCAGTTGTTTTGGGGCTATTTACTATTTTTGTCCCAAATATTTAAGAAAAATAATAGGTTGGTCATTAATGGGTTAATGGAGGGGAGGAATTCAATCAAATTATTTCTATTGAATTTCTTTTATTATGTGATTTCAAATGATGTTTTAATTTCAATTACTATACCTGATTTTTGTAATAAGGAAGTTGCATGTGTCAGATTTTCAAAAACAAACAAGTGTTCCGTATGGTTTTTTGTATGGTAAAATGAAATATCTAGTCAGTTTTTCAAAAAAATGTACAGGTAATTAAATATTTTAATTTAAAAGTCGAGAAAAAAACACGTGACTGAAAACGTTCATTGTTTAAACTATAAGATGACGTCAACAATAGTACCATCAACTCCATTGCTTTACAACAATGTTTAATATAAGATGACGTCACATCCAAACTCTTGGCGTTTTCGCGGGCTTTTAAAAAGTGGATTTTTGTTAATTTTTTTGGCAATCAAAAAATTTCTCGATCGGCCTCAAATTTTGGGTAGTTCCTTATTTTTGCAAGAAGAATCGATTAAAAAAATAAAAAAAAATCATGCAACTTCCTCATTGTGTTTTTCTAATTAAAAAATATATTAGTAAAATTTTGTCTAATTTTTAGTTTTACAGTCTTGGTTACTCGGTCTTGGCATAGAACGGCCAAGTCTGGCCCCTGTGCCATAAAGTCTAACCAACCAATTTTTATTATGCTACTATTGTAGATAATTTCCAATTAAAAACCATTGCCTTTTTTCAGGTTTTACCCATTTTACTTAGATTTGCTGGACTAAAGAAGTCTGTAAATAGAAATGAGCGTCTCAAGGTTTTACTTTTCCTTTACACCAATGCATGACGTAATCAAGTGTTTAAAAAAGAGCGGTGCCGATGTGAATGTTAAAGACTTCTTTGGAAAAACCCTTGTTCATGATTCTGTGGCAAATAACCGCCTGGAAATTGTAAAGACTTTTGTAGTAACGAGTTCAAGAGGAAAATTGACAGATACTGGGATTCCGGTAGTTTGGGTTAAAAAGACTGGACCTACCTTGCTGGGCTTACGCCTGTAGTTGGTCGACTTAATTTGTATTTGTAGCATTAGATTGCGATTTGGATATCAGGAACAATCGTGGCGATAGCCCACTTTATACAGCTTTCAGAAAAGGCTTTCTTCAAATGATTTATCTTTTAATTAGTAATGGTGCTAAAGTCGATTCCTTGAACGATCGGATGGATACAGGACTTCATGTAGCTGCTGAGAAAGGGTATTTAGAAATTGTGAAAGTTTTGTTAGCTGACAGTAATCCTGTTTTTGATCTATTTAACAAACTTGGTGATAAGCCACTGCATGTTGCTTCGAGAAAACGGTGTTTAGAAATTGTGAAGGTTTTGGTTGAAAGTGGTGCTGCTTTAAAGTGGAGGAATATTGCTGGTGATATGCCCCTTCATGTTGCTGTGAAAGTGCAGTGTTTGGAAATAGTAAAATATTTGTTAGAAAGAGGCGCTGACGCCTGTGTAAATTGTTGGAACAATGATATTGATGCGCCACTTCATTTAGCTGTGAAAGCTGGGTGCGTGGAAATAGTTGAAATTTTGGTAGATAGCGGTGCTAATGTAGATTTGAGGAACAATGATGATGATGCTCCACTTCATCTAGCTGTGAAAGCTGGGTGCGTGGAAATAGTTGAAATTTTGGTAGATAATGGTGCTGATATAAATTTGATGAACAATGATGGCCTATTTTTGATCTATTTAACAAACTTGGTGATGAAATACTTCATGTTGCTTCGAGAAAACGGTGTTTAGAAATTGTGAAGGTTTTGGTTGAAAGTGGTGCTTTTTTAAAATGGAAGAATATTGCTGGTGATGTGCCACTTCATCTAGCTGTGAAAGCTGATGGTTGGTTGGTTGGGGTTTTATAGTGCATGATACACATCGGGATATTATGCGCCTAACAGCTGATGGGTGCGTGGAAATAGTTGAACTTTTGGTAGATAGTGGTGCCGATGTAGATTTGAGGAACAATGATGGCGATATGAAAGTACAGTGTTTGGAAATAGTTAAATATTTGTTAGAAAGAGGTGTTGCCGCTGATGTAAATCATTGCAACAATGATGGTGATGTGCCACTTCATCTAGCTGTGAAAGCTGATGGTTGGTTGGTGTTTTATGGTGCATCAGGATATGATCCACATCATGATATTATGCGCCAAAAAGCTGATGGAAGCGTGGAAATAGTTGAACTTTTGGTAGATAGTGGTGCTGATGTAGATTTGAGGAACAATGATGGCGATACGCTACTTCATATTGCTGTGAAAGTGCAGTGTTTGAAAATAGTTAAATATTTGTTAGAAAGAGGTGTTGCCGCTGATGTAAATCATTGCAACAATGATGGTGATGTGCCACTTCATCTAGCTGTGAAAGCTGATGGTTGGTTGGTGTTTTATGGTGCATCAGGATATGATCCACATCATGATATTATGCGCCAAAAAGCTGATGGGTGCGTGGAAATAGTTGAACTTTTGGTAGATAGTGGTGCCGATGTAGATTTGAGGAACAATGATGGCGATACAGTACTTCATATTGCTGTGAAAGTACAATGTTTGGAAATAGTTAAATATTTGTTAGAAAGGGGTGCTTCCGCCTATGTAAATCATTGTAACAATGATGGTTATGTGCCACTTCATCTACCTGCAGCCCAATACGAACTGTACCTGTCGTCGAGTTCAATTCTTGGCCTTGTCCTGGTTGTATTTTCTTTCTCCCTGGCCTAGAAAAAATTCTGTTTGTGTCCGTCTTATTTGACAAATGTTTATAAGCAGTTTGGTTTTGTGGTGCAAGAATCAAGTTAGATCATCCTTGAGGTCAAGCACACAATTTGGAGAATGTGACCTATCCATCTATTGACTATGCCCATGACGACAAGATTCGATGCTGCTGTGAAGACATATCTGGTAAGTGTTTAATTACTTTATTTGCATTTTTCTTCCTTAAGATTTGGTTTGTACATAGTCTTAAAATAGCCTATAATATTCTGAGAGAAGTACTCGGAAGTAATTTTCAACAAATGTAAAGAAACTTCCATTTTGATAGCCTTTTAAAATCAAAACTTAATCACTATCACCTTTAAATAACTTTAATCACTATTCAGGAAGTTATACTGAATATAGTTTTTTGATTTGCATATTGATTGTTTGTATAAACTGATCATTTACTTTTCAGTGGATAGATCACTTGACTGAAATCGGAAGATGACACTCCAATTACTCCATTGACGTCAGAATAGTCTTTCCTACATCCGCTGAGGGTAACGAGTGCAACACAAGCTGTTTGAACTGGGAGATTAAAGATTTGCTGCTCTACTGTGATATGGTATTTACAATTGTTATTCCTTAAATAAAGCTGTTGGATTTTACTTTCTAATGTTGGTTTATTGGAGTCTCGTGGCCACACCCATTGTTACACCTCCACTACAGAAAAGTACGAAAGGCGTCTTAGAAGTTCATTTTGCTAGAAATTCTGATGTAGTCCAACAGTTTTAGGTCAAAATGGGCTCAAGATCTAAGATTAAGGGCTGTAAATGTAAGTAATTTAAGTGTTTTGTGATTTTTTTCATAGGGGCATGCAGAAATTGTTTTTAAAAAACTATAATGCTTGACCAGGGTGGCTACATAATTTGGAAATAAGGTAATTTTTTAAATCTGGAATAGTTTTTCTTTCTACAAGACTTAATGAGGTAGAGGAAAAGGCAGTAGTGTGTGTTGGAACTAATGATGTAGGGAAGACTAATGTTCGGCACTAGTTAACTAGTAGTTCAACTACTTTTGGTTTAGAGTAGTCAAACTAGTAGTTTAACTACTTTTTTCACCAACTACTAGTTCCAACTACTTTCAAAAAGTTCAACTACTTCAAAAAATATTGAAAGATCAAAATTTTTAAAAATATGTTACATCTACTAACAATGCCATTTTTCGTGATACATTTTCATATTTAGCAACCTTTAAATTTATTTCATCCCAGCAATTGACTTATAAATGCAACCCTTTTTTGAAATCATCTCTAGAAATTAGGAAGTTTAGGGTTTTCTCTCCTGGAAATTCCAGCACTTTGAAAAGTGATTTTAGGCTAGGTTTACGAAGATTCTAGATATTTTTCCTGCATTAAAAATTAGTAAGGCAATACTTAAAGTTAACGGCCCAATTTTGTGCTTAAAATATTGTTGTTCAGGCTAAGGGGGTTTAGAACCCTACTTAACCCCCCTTATATACGACAATGTACTGACTAATATAAATACAACTTAGAAAACTTTAAGACACCAAAAACCTGTATACCTATCAAAAATTGGCGAATCTTTAGCCATGATATTTTTGCAATAGGTAAGAAAAAGTAATCGAAAATTTGGGGGAAAATATCTTATGAAATTAAATAGACTAGTTAACTAGTAGTTAACTACTTTGGGAAATAATCAACTACTTGTTACAACCACTTCCAAGAAAAAGTAGTTAACTTGTAGTTACAACTACTTTTGCCCAGACTAGTTGGTAGTTGGTACTTTTTGACCAGTACAATAATGTTGAGTTTGAGAGGGAGACGGAAACAAGGATTCAAAGTTTAGTATTAGGCCATTTATTTACACATATCCAGAAATCTAATCAGAATAAATTCAATTACGAAGGTAAAAACTGTTTGAAAGTGTTTTATTGCAATGCACATAGCATAAGAAATAAAATGGACGAGTAAAAAGGAAGCGTGGACGCCGAGGCTAATAGATATTATAGGGATTACTGAAAGCTGAGCAAACAGTGGGGATTCAACAATATTAAAGATAAGCGGGTTCACAATTTTCAGGGATGATAAGTAAAGATATATTGAGAGTTCTGGAACAGGTGGAGGGAGGATTTACCGGACATCTCGCCCCCTGGATTGATGGGTATTCTGACATGTAGGGTCAGCTTCCCCTGCAACCTCTGCTGTTTTATGGCCTTATCCCCTCTCCTTCCAGAAATGGGTTGCAGGACTCACAAAAGGGTTGCCCCATTTGGCGAGATATCGAAGACTGAACTACTCCAATGTTTTAATCTATACGGCCCCTTTAGACGGAAAAAGGTCTTCTCTAATTCGATTCGGTTGTATATCTGTAGGCAATAGCCTTTGAAATCGACATTCTTTTGAAAAGGGGGTCACGCCTGATTACCTTCGCATTTCTTGCAGTAACATATCGGCCAACGATTTTTAACCACGTGTTTATATTGAAATTTAAAAATTGAATAGAAACTAAACTATAATTACAGTACTATGGAAATATAGCTTATAAATAAACATGGTAAAATATTAAGTCATTTTAAAATAGACAAAAACTTACAAAAATAAATAAACAAAAAATAATTAGAGTAAAATTAAATTAAATATAAATTAAGCTGTGGTAAGCTTCTCTAAATTAAAGAAAATTTCTAAATCATGAATATTTATTAATCGTATAAGAAACGGTTAATATTGTATGTAAATTTATAAAAACCTGCAACTCAAAACTTCTTTATAAAAGTGCTGAATCTCTTGTTTACCTTCCCTCAGAAACTATATTAATTTTACAATTTCAAATATTTATATTCATGTTTTTAATTCCACTTGTGAAAGTTGACCCAATGTAAGCATTTATTAATTTTATAAAAGTTAAAATATTTTATATATCAAAATGATTGGCAGTAGACTAAATTTGTTTGAAATAATAAAAAGACACATAATTGCATACAGATTTTACAGCAATAACTTAATACAAAAACCAAAATCAATTTAAACCAGCCCAACTTTGTTAAAAAAAGGAAATTCCTATACATGTAACTTTGTAACTAATCAATCTAATTAATTTATCTAGTACCGTTTAAAAGAATGATTCATTTTCTTGTAAAAAAACAGCATATTTATTGATAGAATTTTTTTAGCTTTTATGAGACTATTAAACTCAGGCGTAACAGTTTTGACCGGTCGGTCATGGAAAAATAAAAATGTTTTTTTTTTTAAATACTAGGGAGCTACCGCCCCCTGCTCGCTATCGCTCGCCAACCCCCGTTAACTGCTGACGCAGACACGTTTGAACATCTTCGCAATTCCTCACAAAACCCTGCTCACTGCACTTACTCACTTTATAAGACATTCTTAAAACAGGGTTAGCACTTCTCCGGGGTATTCTTTCGAAAATGGTGGATATACATTCAGTAGCGAAAATTTAACAGTTCCTTTATGGTAACATTAATTGGCGGGTCGCCTTTTAATTCCAAGAAAATTAACAACAGAGCAATGTAACATTCTTTTACCTTTTCTCCAAGGTAATGTTTTTTTCACAGATCCATTAAGAAGCACTGAAACATCTCAGGAATAAATTTAACGTTCTTAAAATTTGTAACTATTTTCATCGATTGACTGTGAAAAATGTAGTAATTACCGTAAACATCACGAAAAATTTAGAATTTTATCTTCATGAGAACAAACAAACGTCGAAGTTGTGTCAGTTTCATAGCAATGACACGAATGTTTAGACTTCAAGCATTTTCGATTTTTATCTTAATTTCTAAAACAGTCCCCCGTGTTATCTAGTTGTTTGCGTTTTGGCATTATGAAATAAGGTGTCACATTTTACTACCTTAAAAACATACTTGCAAAAGAATATAAAAATAATAATAATTGTAAAAAATAAATGCAAAAGTTCAAAATTTCCGAAAGCGAGTTTATATTTTGTTGTAAATATGGTAATGATTAGGTTGCCACAACGACAAAGATAAATGTAAAATATTAATTTGTTATTTAAAAAATAAAAGATAAATTATTTATACATAAGTTTTAAATATAATTAAAACCGTTTAAACAACAGAAATATAAATATTGTTAAAAATAACCCAAAATATATTTCTTAAATTCGTGTTATAAATAGAAAGATGATTATTTAATTTATTTGAATATTAAAAACCAGTGAAATATGTTTTCAATTTTTTTTTGAAATTCATAGTTTCTTGCTTTATAACTGCAACCTTATCCGTAATCTAAAAAATGGAAATATTTTAAAATTGAGATTTTTTTTAGAAATTCTAAAGGCACTTTGCACATCCTCAAAAGAATCCGGACAGTTTGATACCAAATATGTGTTATACGGATCAGTAATTAAAAAGCCTTTCCCTGGAAACCGTTCACCAAAAACTTTTTTTCAGAATAGAGAGAATCTACTGACATAAATAAACTTAATATTAATTTTTTGTATCATAAGACGCAGTTGATGATAGAAATCAAAAATTATTTTGGGTAATTGAATCACTTATTTTTGGAACATCTCAAATGCCAATTTACTTGTTTTGAAAAAAAAAACATAAAAACTGTACAGTTAGAGGCTCACTACATTTTATTGAAAACGTTAGTAATTTTTTTTCTTATAGAATACCTCATTTGGAGAATACCTCATGTTAATGACAAAAAAATTTCTTAAAACCACTTCACTCTAATTTTTTGAGGATTCGGCAATGAAAATGGGTATTTTAGTTGAAAATATAATTTCTTTTTAAATACTAACCCTTAAAATTATTATAGAATTCTTCTTTTTTTTTGTTTAGTACATGTATAAATACTTATTTTTTAAATGGTTTAAAAACTGATTTAAACTCTAGCCTCAAAATTACTGGCCAGCCAATTCAAAATGTTCATATAGAAATCTTCAAGGTCAAATAGATGGTGTTAAATGTAACTTTGTTCTATGTCAGGGGTTCCCAAACTTTTTATGTCGCGGAGCCCTTTTCCGAAGATAAATTTTTCAAGGTACAAAAAGCAAATTACATAAAAACCATTGCTACAAGAAATAAAAGCATAAATGCAGTAGCGTTAATAGAAATTTATTTCAATATGGTTCCAAAATTATTCCACAGCCCGTCCCATGCATATTTAACAGGTTTAATATGTAGCTTTTAAAAACATTTTTGGGTATAATTTGCATCTAAGAGCAAGTAAGAAAAATTGTGATTAATTAAGTTCCAATTATGATTAGGGAGGCTGGGTGAATTAAGTTAAATATGATCCATGATCCTTAAAAACAGTTATTTTATACTTGTTTTAGGTTAGTCCGAATTTCGGACATTCGTTTTTAGGTAGGATTTTAATTTTAACGAACATATTAGTATAAAAAATTGACAATAATAAAGTTTTAAGTACAATAGGGGAGTCTGGGGGTTCTCCCCCAGAAGAATTTCGAAAATTTGACCCTAAATAACATAGATTTAACTTGTTTTGGTAAACCAAGAAAGACTTGGAAAAAAAGACAAGAAACAGAAAAAAAAATAAAAAAAAACTCCCCATCAAATTCACTTAAATTCAAGGGTTATTTAAAGCTCTAGAAAATTTGGGTAGGAAGGAGCAAAAGTAAGTTCTTAACAAGAAACACATTGCTGAAAATTATTTATATAACATTTCAGAGCAACGCAATTTAGAAATTATCCAAAAATGTATTTATTTAAAATTTCTTCGCGGAGCCCCTGGAAATGCATTGTGGAGCCCTAAGGGCTCCGCGGAGCACAGTTTGAGAACCGCTGTTCTATGTGATTAAATTCTATATGCTTTGTACATATTTTTTAGTGAGAAATCAAGACATGTATTTATAAAGTCCCTTTAAAGGAGATATTATGGTCCAGAAATAATTTCTTTACTTTAAACCATTGATTTCCAATTTATTATATGCGAGAAATTGATCATTATAAGTAATCCATCAAAAAAGTGTTGTGTTTTAACTTTCTTTTAAACTGAAACTTTTCTTTTTATGAGTTAATGATAAGTACAATTGCTTCAGTTATAGGGAGAACAGCATACTGTAACAAATTTTATCAATGGTCGAAATGGGATTTTATCTGCTTTATAAAAATTAAAACATTATTTTTTCCCGTAGTCACAGCAGTTTCACCTTTGGGTTTTGTTTATTTTGCTCATTTAGTTCACATACTGTATGGTTTTATAAAGGATTTTTCCAGCTAGTAAACTGAACAAGAAAAAAAGTGTTTTTTTAGCCTATCTCTCTATATTAAAAAAAAGTTACTGTCACCGCCGCCGCTGCCGCTGTTTCAGAAAATTTAATTTTTCAACTCTTTGAACTCTCATATCGCAAAAACTAATTGATAGAAATTTATGAAATTTGAAATGTTTGTAGAGGAATATTTGGGGCACATTCTCGAACAAAAAACTAACTGATGTGATAATTATTACTGGGGTATTTTTAAGGTCAAAGTTGAAGTTTTTCTTTTTTAGCCGCGTAATCCAGTTCAGCGAAATCTATTAGTAGCAGAACTATGTTTTTTTGCAGCCTAATACTCTGAAGTATGAAGATGTGCACTACGTCGCCCTTTTTTCGAATTTTGAATTAGGTTTAGAGTAATTAATTTTTTAATTTTCGAAATTTTTGACACTTTTTCGTTTTTTTCTATCTAAAATGAAAACTAATCACGGTATCAATATGATTTTTTAAACACTTATATTCTTATTTTTTAGAAAGAGATTGACGTTGAATTCTTTAAAAAATTCTAATTAGTTTTGGAATTATTAAGCATCAAAGTTTAATTTTTTTCATAGTTTTAGTAGGTCTTTATCAGACGTGTTTAATGTTTTTAAATTTTATATTTGCCTGTTCACTAGATTGTCGCGAGCACGGATATTTAAATTTAAAAGTTTTGAGGTGCACATTTTTGCTCTAAGTTTGCTAGCGATATAGTATAGACTTGGTTAATAATTATAATCTTTTAAAGATACTACGATATTTTTTGAACTACTAGAGAAATAAATAATTTAGCTTTTTTGAGTGTAATTTGTGCCGATGGAAGGAAGAGGATTTTCGGGAAGTTTGTTTTACTCTGCTAAAGATCGATTGCATATATTACAGATCGCTTCGCGATCTGTAAAGAGCTGCATAGCAGTTACGGGGGTTGGTGAGCGTAAGCGAGCTGGGGGCGGTAGCCCCCTATCCATTAAATTATTGATAATTTAAAAAGGAATATTTCAGTAATAGTTTTATTTTGATATTTTCCAGGTAATGATCCGAATTAAATTATTGAAAAGTTTGAGAGATAAAAAGTTTCGATATTAAATGATCATTAACTATACTCTGTTCATTTAGAATTAGCACCTGAGACGTAATGTTTCAGATGAAATTATTCTAATTATCGTCGAAAAAATTTTCATCTGCAATGACAAGGCAGCCTAAGCAGAAGTAGTTAAAATACTGTAAAAAATCGATCACTGGAGTTGTCTGATGAGCGTTATTAAGCATTATTGAGCGTTTTTGATCCTGTTTCAGGCGCCTATTCTAAATGAACAGACTATAAGCAGACAAGTTCCAGGTTGTACTGGATGGTTGAGATGAAACAAGCGAGCTCTGCTCGCTAAGATCGCGAAGCGAACTTCAAAGAACTGCGAAGCAGTTCCGGGGGTTGGTGAGCGATAGCGAGCAGGGGGCAGAGCCCCCTAGTTTCTGAAATAAAAACTGCGATTGGATTATATTCTATGTACTTTTAATAAGCTTTTAATTTTGTGGGACCGAGTGCCATGAAAATCGCATCGAAGGCCACATGCATACACTGTTATAGAAAACACATATGTAATGCCTATAAAGTCAGTTGACTTAAAAAAAAGGTTCTTTTTTAGAAATTCAATTTAACAAAGCAAAAGCAATATATGTGGAGTCGCTTATGTTATGTTTCAAAAAATGTTTTGCTGGAGCTTAGTGAGGGGTATCATTAGATTCGTAATGACGTCTGCATTAACGTGGTACCAGGTGTTTTTTTCCGAATTTCGTGCAGGGGGCGGGTATGACGTCATGAATGCAAGATGGCTACCACAGGAAAAATGCTGTAAATGGTGAAATAGAGATAATATCGGATTTATTTTGGACGAAAATCTCAGATATAGATAGATTTATCGAATAGCTACCGAAAAAAGAATCTAAATCCATAGAAAAGGGAGTTTATGAAGACATAACGGAAAAATGGCTATTTTTACCAAAAACACAGTATGAGTATTTTATCATCGAATACTTTAAATAGATCTGACTAAAGTCGAAAAGTTAAGGTGTAAATGAGAATTAAATGATAGGTGTTTAGAAATAATTCCGGAAATATTAGTGTTAAGCCAAGTTGTTTCTAAGACCGTTTACATTAACTAAGAGAAAACATTAGATGTTTTTAAAAATAATCATTTTTGTTTAATTTAATTAAAAATAACAACATTTAAAGTAAATAAGAAGTATCAAGTAATTTTTAAAATGGAAAATATATACTTCATTAACAAATTAAACTATTAGGAAATTATAAAGCATTACGTCATAGCGGTCAAATCACGCCGTAGAATTTATTTTGGGCTTTCATCGATATTTTAGTTCTTATATGATTATCTAACATCCCTGAAAGTTTCATTTAAGTATCACATTTTGCAGTTTTTGGTCATTTTTATGTAATAAGCCACCCAACTATTTGATAGTTAACTAGGAAATTGATTGCTGAAATTTATCAAGTCTTTTGTATATGGTTTATATTTTCCTAGCAGTTTAATTTGTTAATGAATTAATATTTTCCATTTGTTATCATTATAATCCATAATATTATCCTCATAATTACTGATTTGGATGATAAAAATGGGGGAGGGAGATAGAAAAAGTTCGTTGATTCTTTCCTAACCGTAGGGTAATAGCTGCCATTCACTCATTCTAAAGCAGCTTTTTTTAACTTTTATTATAATAAATAAATTTATTACGTTCATTAGAACGCAATAATTTGCAATTAAAAATATTTCGAAAATTAGAAATTCTGACTGTATGGCAGCCATCCTGGATTTATGACGTCATATCCCCCTTTTGTGACCAACAATGAAATTTTCATTGTTGTGTTTTTAATTAGGAACATATTTTCATTGCATTCACTTTGAAAATAGCATCTATTTAAAGTATTTGATCACAAAATGCTGTGTTTTTGGTAAAATTAGCCATTTTTTGTTATGTCGTCATAAACTCCTTTTTCTATGGATTTAGATTCGTTTTTTTGGTAGCTATTCGATAAATCTATCTATTTCTGAGGTTTTCGTCCAAAAATAATTCAGATATTATCTCTATTTAGCCATTTACAGCCTTTTTCCTGAGGTGGTCATCTTGCATTCATGACGTCATACCCATCCCCTGCACAAAATTCGGAAAAAACACCCGGTACCACGTTAATGTAGACGTCATTACGAATCAAATGATACCACTCACAAAGCTCCAGCAAAACATTTTTTGGACACAATTGTTTTTTGACACAAGCGACTCCACTACAATGAGAATAACTTTAAATGAAGTGGTAATAATCATGTGATATCGGCTCAATTTGATAAAAGTCAAATGGATTATCTTAATTAATATTTATTTGCATAATTAACTTATTAAATAATTAATATTAGGGGTTGACCTTATTTAGACTTTCTTTAATAAGTCATTTTAATCTTTAATTAGCAGTAACCTTAAATGATTTTCTCATATTAATTATAATCAATTTCTTAAACTAAATTAAAAATAACTCATAACCAACTAGTTTTTTTTCAGTCTATAAAAAAACTTATCTTTAATAAACTATTAAAAACAAGGGTTTTTAATTAAAAACTTACAAAACCACTCTGTTTTTAAATAATCATAAAATAAATTTCTACAAGTTTTTATTTAGCAGATTGTTCTTAAAGTGGCCATAACTGGTACATTTACCCTACTTTTTTTTAACAAAAGCTTATTTCCCTTAAAATATTTTTACCGTGTCCTGTATGGTATTTTATATATATGTTTAGAGAATAATTATAACATTTAAATTTCATTTTTTACCTATTATACATTTAAAAATTATGTATCATGTAAAATTCTTTATAAAACTGTATATGTATCAAAAATTATTTATCAAACCCAAACATGGTTGGGCATAAACTCTAAAAGTTTGTGAACTTATTGTTTGTTAGATCTAAAACTAAAATGCTACAAAATCCTAGCACTTTATAAGTACATCAATACTTATTTCGTTAATTCGATTTTATTTTCAGAATTATTTCTTCTGTATTTCATTTTTACCAGTTTATCAAAGTCAATTTCTTTACTAAAATGTTCATCGCTCTTCATTCCCACGCCACCTAAATGTTTACGTGCAACGGATTCTTGCTTGGACATGGTCTAACTTCGTCAGATCATGTGGGAGATATGAAACAACAACACCCCTTTTCCGTAAGGGGACCATCTCCATAGTTACGCCTTTTGCAATCAAATTCAAAATTGGTGAACCTGGCGCAGTATCCATTTCGCCAAACGGGGACGGTGTCCAGGACGTTTCGCCCCCGCCATTGTACTCGACCCCGACGACCCTCCCTTTCTCATCCATCACACCTGTCAATTAACGAAGGGTTTGGTGGCGAGTCTTTCTCCGTCCCCGTTTGGCGAAATGGATGTTGCGCCAGGTTCGCCAATTTTAAATTTGATTGCAAAAGGCGTAAATATGGAGATGGTCCCCTTACGGAAAAGGGGTGTTGTTGTTTCTTATCTCCCACATGATCTGACGAAGTTAGACCATGTCCAAGCAAGAATCCGTTGTACGTAAACATTTAGGTGGCGTGGTAATGAAGAGCGACGAACATTTTAGTAAAGAAATTGACTTTGATAAACTTGTAATAATGAAATACAGAAGAAATAATTCTGAAAATAAAATCGAATTTAAATACTTAAAAAAAACAAATAAGTAAAGATGTACTTATAGAGTGCTAGATTTTTGTAGCATTTTAGTTTTAGATCTAACAGCAAACAAGTTTACATACTTTTAGAGTTTATGCCCAACCATGTTTGGGTTTGATAAATAATTTTTGATACATATACAATTTTATAAAGAATTTTACATGATACATAATTTTTAAATGTATAATAGGTAAAAAATGAAATTTAAATGTTATAATTATTCTCTAAACATATATAAAATACCATAAAGAAACGGTAAAAATATTTTAAGGGAAGGAAGCTTTTGTTAAAAAAAAGTAGGGTAAATGTACCAGTTATGGCCACTTTAAGAACAATCTGCTAAATAAAAAATTGTAGAAATTTATTTTATGATTATTTAAAAACAGAGTAGTTTTTGTAAGTTTTTAATTAAAAACCCTTGTTTTTATTAGTTTATTAAAGATAAGCTGTTTTTATAGACTGAATAAAACTAGTTGGTTATGAGTAATTTTTAATTTAGTTCAAGAAATTGATTATAATTAATATGAGAAGATCATTTAAAGTTACTGCTAATTAAAGATTAAAATGACTTATTAAAGAAAGTCTAAAAAAGGTCAACCCCTAATATTAATTATTTAATAAGTTAATTATGCAAATAAATATTAATTAAAATAATCCATTTGACTTTTATCAAATTGAGCCGATATCACATGATTATTACCAATTCATTTAAAGTTATTCTCATTGTAGTGGAGTCGCTTGTGTCAAAAAACAATGGTGTCCAAAAAATGTTTTGCTGGAGCTTTGTGAGTGGTATCATTTGATTTGTAATGACGTCTGCATATGGATTTAGATTCGTTTTTTTGGTAGCTATTCGATAAATCTATCTATTTCTGAGGTTTTCGTCCAAAAATAATTCCGATATTATCTCTATTTTGCCATTTACAGCCTTTTTCCTGAGGTGGCCATCTTGCATTCATGACGTACCCACCCCCTGCACAAAATTCGGAAAAACACCCGGTACCACGTTAAAGGTGGCCACAAATTGGAGCGGAGCGGCGTAGCGAACAGCCACGAACACACTCTGCGCACGCGCCACTCGGAGGCGCTAAGAGCGGAACTTGCGCAGAGCGTGTTCGTGGATGGTGGACACAAATTGGAGCGGAGCGGCGTAGCGAACAGCCACGAACACGCTCTGCGCAAGCACCGCTCTTAGCGCCTCCGAGTGGCGCGTGCGCAGAGCGTGTTCGTGGCTGTTCTCTACGCCGCTCCGCTCCAATTTGTGGCCACCTTTAACGTGGTACCGGGTGTTTTTCCGAATTTTGTGCAGGGGGTGGGTATGACGTCATGAATGCAAGATGGCCACCTCAGGAAAAAGGCTGTAAATGGCAAAATAGAGATAATATCGGAATTATTTTTGGACGAAAACCTCAGAAATAGATAGATTTATCGAATAGCTACCAAAAAAACGAATCTAAATCCATAGAAAAAGGAGTTTAGGACGACATAACCAAAAAGTGGCTATTTTTACCAAAAACACAGCATTTTGTCATCAAATACTTTATGCTATTTTCAAAGTGAATGCAATGAAAATATGTTCCTAATTAAAAACACAACAATGAAAATTTCATTGTTGGTCACAAAAGGCGGATATGACGTCATAAATCCAGGATGGCTGCCATATACAGTCAGAATTTCAAATTTTTTGTTCGAATTTTTTTAATTGCAAATTATTGCACTCTAATGAACTAAAGTTATTTACAAGAATGAAAGTTAAAAAAAGCTGCTTTAGAATGAGTGAATGGCAGCTATTACACTACGGTTAGGAAAGAATCAACGAACTTTTTCTATCTCCCTCCCCCATTTTTATCATCCAAATCAGTAATTATGTGGATAATATTATGGATTATAATGATAATAAATGGAAAATATTAATTCATTAACAAATTAAACTGCTAGGAAAATATAAACCATATACAAAAGACTTGATAAATTTCAGCAATCAATTTCCTAGTTAACTATCAAATAGTTGGGTGGCTTATTACATAAAAATGACCAAAAACTGCAAAATGTGATACTTAAATGAAACTTTCAGGGATGTTAGATAATCATATAAGAACTAAAATATCGATGAAAGCCCAAAATAAATTCTACGGCGTGATTTGACCGCTATGACGTAATGCTTTATAATTTCCTAATAGTTTAATTTGTTAATGAAGTATATATTTTCCATTTTAAAATTACTTGATACTTCTTATTTACTGTAAATGTTGTTATTTTTAACTAAACAAAAATGATTATTTTTAAAAATATCTAATGTTTTCTCTTAGTTAATGTAAACGGTCTTAGAAACAACTCGGCTTAACACTAAAATTTTTGGAATTATTTCTAAACACCTATCATTTAATTCTCATTTACACCTTAACTTTTCGACTAAGTCAGTAACACTTTCGACTTTTAGTCTTATAAATAACTTCATTACGTTCATTAGACTGCAATATAATTTGCAATTAAAAAAAATTTCGAATAAAAAATTAGAAACTTTGATTGTATGTGGCAGCCATCCTGGATTTATGACGTCATATCCGCCTTTTGTTTCATTGTTGTGTTTATGATTAGGAACATATTTTCATTACATTCACTTTGAAAATAGCATCTATTTAAAGTATTTGATGACAAAATACTCATACTGTGTTTTTGGTAAAAACAGCCATTTTCTCGTTATGTCTTCATAAACTCCCTTTTCTATGGATTTCGGTTCTTTTTTCGAAAGCTATTCGATAAATCTATCTATTTCTGAGATTTTCGTCCAAAATAATTCCGATATTGTCTCTATTTCGCCATTTACAGCATTTTTCCTGCGGTAGCCATCTTGCATTCATGACGTCATACCCGCCCCCTGCACGAAATTCGGAAAAAAATACCTGGTACCACGTTAATGCAGACGTCATTACGAATCAAATGATACCACTCACTAAGCTCCAGCAAAACATTTTTTGAAACATAACATAAGTGACTCCACATATATTGCTTTTGCTTTGTTAAATTGAATTTCTTAAAAAACCCTTTTTTTTTCAGTCAACTGACTTTATAGGCAATACATATCGCTCACTCCTTTCAAGAACGTCATATCTCAAAAATCACCAATTTTTAGTTACGACTGTTTTCAGAAAGCCCTGAAAGAGTAGTATAACCCTGTAAAATCGGCTTAACTTTAACTTAATAATTAGCCTCTAGAGGAAAGTAGAGAGAAGTTGTGTCGTTTCTGTATTAGTCGAGTTTTCTTTTCAAGACAGTCACATTTTAGTTATCCTCAGCCGTTGAGGAGGAAACACATCTGTCATTTAGTGCAAGACCGTATTATTTCTTCAGAAAACAGTATTGCGCTAAAGATAAGTGTATCTTTTATTCTTAGTTTTGTTTCAAAAATGCACTATTTAGTTTTATGTCTGTATTGTAGGGAAAGGGTGAAAATAATAAAATGGCTTATTTCGATTTATGACGCTCTTGCACAGTAAGTTAGAGAGGTTGACTGTACTATTTTAACTTATGACACTGTTGTCAATAGACATTTTTTCCTTAGACAAAGTGGGTTTGTATCAATTTGCTTTATGACACTTTTACAAAGAAAACTCAAACCCTTTAACGAAATTGTGCAGTTTTATTTTGGAATGTGTCATTATTGACAGTAAAATATTTACGGTTTGCAAGATGTTACGGGTTGCAGTTTGCTTCTTCTTGTTCACAATTCACTTCAACTTTTTTAAGATTAGTTCGGAAAAGTTAGATCTTCAGCAGATTTAAAATGAGCAATCCTCCCCAAATAACCTCCCTTTTTTAAAAATCCTCATCCAAGCAACCTTCGAGACGGCCCTGCATGGGGCCAATTCATTCTCCTGCAGGTGCAGTGAAATGACCATCTTATCTTGCCAGTGTCCTCTCCCCATCGGAAGAAGGCAATTTGGCGACCCGATAAGATCAACTCCTGAAAAAAACTGGTCTCGAGGAGGCGGGCCACCCCCTAGTCGAAAATTCCACTGACCTCCCATATCGGCCGGATGTAAGATCACCCCCTGCCTTTTTCGTTGTCGCCTTCCTTCTTTTCCCATAAAAATTGCTTTTTTGTTGTTATTTGGTGGGGGGGGTGTTACGGGGTGGGTTTGTCCAGTGCCATTTCCATGGTAGCTACTCATTCAATTCAACTTCAAAATTTTAAAGGTGACCTTGGCTTTACTGACATTTCTTTAAAATTTGAGTGCTAAGTGTGCTGTTGACTTTGAAAGAGGACTCTTTCCTACTCATTTTAATGAGTTACCTATTGATGTTTTGTTGCTGCTCACTTTGAAAATATAAATTACGAAAACGGAGAAAATTTTTTTACAAAAACTTATCTTCATTGATCAAATTTTAGCTCCTTACTAGACAAACGGCTTAAAAGCCTATTTTTAAGTTTTTTTAAACTGGGCCACTTTGAAAATCAACGGTAAATTTTTATCAATGGTAATAAGGAAACAATTATATTTTTCCCACATCTTTATATTATAAATTCAATACAAATGTTATGAAGTATTGAGGCTCATTTTTTGCATTTCCTCAATATTTGTACTTATTAACTTTTGTTAATTACCTCTTAAAGTAAAAGTTATTTGTTATTGCTAAAATATGATAATTAATGTATTTTCGTTATACTCAACTGCAACCTTTTTACTTTTTAATTACACTCTTAAATTCCTTAAGGGGATCCAAGGGGAGTTAAGGGTCCAAATTTCCAGAAATTTTCTTGGGAAGGACCCTCCTTTGATACTCGGGTCTGTAATATTTACAACTTTTTTATAATAGGTTTGTCAAAATGCAAAATTTTTTACCAAAATAATGTATTAAATTCTTGGAAATGTATAATCGAAATTCGGATTAGGTGAACCAAAAAAAAGCTGGAAACTTGCTTTTTAGACCTATATTTCCAAAAAATTTATGGGGGAGGTCCCCAGACCCCCCTTTAAGTTATTGGATCGCAATTACTCACATCCTTTATATATTATGTTTATTGAGAAGATTCAGTTTGATTTTGAAAATTTTTAGCCCCCCAAAAAACTAAATCATTTATCTGCCACTGTCTGTTAGCAAAAAAAATCAGTTCACTTTGAAAGGAATTGGAAAGGCAAATTGATAGAATTTAGTTAACTAACAGTTTAGTATTCAATAACATTTCCATTTATAGGCCAAGTAGAAAAATTTTTAATGTTAATTAATCTTAAACCCTTAATTTAATCGTAGTTTTATTTGTAAAAAAGGAGGTAAAAGTTTGTAAAACTATTTAAGTTGCCAGTCTATCTATTTGCCAGTTTGGAATGAAATTATCATTGCAAGGATGTCATAACTCTATAGATACTTCAATGTTAACTTCCAAATTGAAATATTTTAGTAACAATAATGTCATATTTTGACATACTACAAGCACCATCTATGAAATTTTGTGCAAGAGTGTCATAAAACAAGACGAACTATTTTTAAATTTAAATTTTTATATTAATTATTCTTCAAAAGGTGAGAAAGAAGTTGGGAATTATCTAAAAAGGTCTGCTGCATAATAAAAAGTTCAATTGGGGGCTTAATATTTGTTTTAAATACATTTTATTCTACTTTTAAACTTTAAAATCGCTCTCCTGAAAAATCAGGTTTTTTGAGATATGACGTTCTTGAAAGGAGTGAGCGATATGTGTTTTCTATAACAGTGTATGCATGTGGCCTTCGATGAGATTTTCATGGCACTCGGTCCCACAAAATTAAAAGCTTATTAAAAGTACATAGAATATAAACCAATCTCAGTTTTTTTTTCAGAAACTAGGGGGCTCTGCCCCCTGCTCGCTATCGCTCACCAACCCCCGGAACTGCTTCGCAGTTCTTTGAAGATCGCTTCGCGATCTTAGTGAGCAGAGCTCGCTTGTTTCATCTCAACTATCCAGTACAACCTGGAACTTGTCTGTTTATTTAGAATAGGCGCCTGAAACAGGATCAAAAACGCTCAACAATGCTTGATAACGCTCATCAGACAACTTCAGAGACCGATTGTTTCTACAGTATTTTACTACTTCTGCTTAGGCTGACTTGTCATTGCAGAAAAAAAATTTTTCGACGATAATTAGAATTATAAATGCTTCTAATACATTACTTCTCAGGCGCTAATTCTAAATGAACAGAGTTTAGTTAATGATCATTTAATATCGAAACTTCTTATCTCTCAAACTTTTCTATAACTTAATTCGGATCATTACCACGAAAATATCAAAATAAAACTATTACTGAAATATTCCTTTTTAAATTATCAATAATTTAATGGATGGGAGCTACCGCTCCCTGCTCGCTTACGCTCACCAACCCCCGTAACTGCTATGCAGCTCTTTACAGATCGCTTCGCGATCTGTAATATCTGCAATCGATCTTTAGCAAAGAAAAAGTTGTCAAAAGTTTAGCAGAGACAAGTTGTCGAAAATCCTCTTCCTTTCATCGGCACAAATAACACTCAAAAAAGCTGAATTATTTATTTCTCTAGTATTTCAAAAAATATCGAAGTATCTTTAAAAGATTATTAAACAAGTCTATACTATATCGCTAGCAAACTTAGAGCAAAAATGTGCACCTCAAAACTTTAAATTTAAATATCCGTGCTCGCGACAATCTAGTGAACAGGCAAATATAAAATTTAAAAACATTAAACACGTCTGATAAAGACCTATTAAACTATGAAAAAAATGAAACTTTGATGCTTAATTACTCCAAAACTAATTAGAATTTTTAAAAGAACTAAACAGCAATCTCTTTCTAAAAAATAATAATATAAGTGTTTAAAAAATCATATTGATACCGTGATTAGTTTTCATTTTAGATAGAAAAAAACGAAAAAGTGTCAAAAATTTCGAAAATTAAAAAATTAATTACTCTAAACCAAATTCGAAATTCGAAAAAAGGGAGACGTAGTGCACATCTTCATACTTCAGAGTATTAGGCTGCAAAAAATCATAGTTCTGCTGCTAATATATTTTGCTGAACTGGATTACGCGGCGAAAAAAGAAAAACTTCAACTTTGACCTTAAAAATACCCCAGTACTAATTATCACATCAGTTAGCTTTTTGTTCGAGAATGTGCCCCAAATATTCCTTTACAAACATTTCAAATTTCATAAATTTCTATTGAGTAGTTTTTGCGATATGAGAGTTCAAAGAGTTGAAAAATTAAATTTTCTGAAACAGCGGCGGCGGCGGCGGCGGCGGCAGCGGCGGCAGCGGCGGCGGTGACAGTAACTTTTTTTTAATATAGAGAGATCTCTCTATATTAAAAAAAAGTTACTGTCGCCGCCGCCGCCGCTGTTTCAGAAAATTTTATTTTTGAACTCTTTGAACTCTCATATCGCAAAAACTAATTGATAGAAATTTATGAAATTTGAAATGTTTGTAAAGGAATATTTGGGGCACATTCTCGAACAAAAAGCTAACTGATGTGATAATTAGTACTGGGGTATTTTTAAGGTCAAAGTTGAAGTTTTTCTTTTTTCGCCGCGTAATCCAGTTCAGCAAAATCTATTAGCAGCAGAACTACGATTTTTTGCAGCCTAATACTCTGAAGTATGAAGATGTGCACTACGTCGCCCTTTTTTCGAATTTCGAATTTGGTTTAGAGTAATTAATCTTTTAATTTTCGAAATTTTTGACACTTTTTCGTTTTTTTCTATCTAAAATGAAAACTAATCACGGTATCAATAAGATTTTTTAAACACTTATATTCTTATTTTTTAGAAAGAGATTGCCGTTTAGTTCCTTAAAAAATTCTAATTAGTTTTGGAGTAATTAAGCATAAAAGTTTATTTTTCATAGTTTTAGTAGGTCTTTATCAGACGTGTTTAATGTTTTTAAATTTTATATTTGCCTGTTCACTAGATTGTCGCGAGCACGGATATTTAAATTTAAAGTTTTGAGGTGCACATTTTTGCTCTAAGTTTGCTAGCAATATAGCATAGACTTGTTTAATAATCTTTTAAAGATACTTCGATATTTTTTGAAATACTAGAGAAATAAATAATTCAGCTTTTTTGAGTGTTATTTGTGCCGATGAAAGGAAGAGGATTTTCGACAACTTGTCTCTGCTAAACTTTTGACAACTTTTTCTCTGCTAAAGATCGATTGCAGATATTACAGATCGCTTCGCGATCTGTAAAGAGCTGCATAGCAGTTACGGGGGTTGGTGAGCGTAAGCGAGCAGGGGGCGGTAGCCCCCTACCCATTAAATTATTGATAATTTAAAAAGGAATATTTCAGTAATAATTTTATTTTGATATTTTCGTGGTAATGATCCGAATTAAGTTATAGAAAAGTTTGAGAGATAAGAAGTTTCGATATTAAATGATCATCAACCACACACTCTGTTCATTTAGAATTAGCGCCTGAGACGTAATGTATTAGAAGCATTTATAATTCTAATTATCGTCGAAAAAATTTTCTTCTGCAATGACAAGTCAGCCTAAGCAGAAGTAGTTAAAATACTGTAGAAACAATCGGTCACTGAAGTAGAATGATGAGCGTTATTAAGTATTGTTGAGCGTTTTTGATCCTGTTTCAGGCGCCTATTCTAAATAAACAGACTATAAGCAGACAAGTTCCAGGTTGTACTGGATAGTTGAGATAAAACAAGCGAGCTCTGCTCGCTAAGATCGCGAAGCGATCTTCAAAGAACTGCGAAGCAGTTCCGGGGGTTGGTGAGCGATAGCGAGCAGGGGGCAGAGCCCCCTAGTAGGCTAAAAAAACACTTTTTTTCTGGTTCAGTTTACTAGCTGGAAAAACCCTTTATAAAACCATACAGTATGTCAAAGCACTACACGGTGAAGCAACGCCACTCCCATGGTAACAGCGAACGCCAAGTATCAGACGATCGCAGCGCCAATGGCAGGGCCCTCCCGAAAACCCGCGCGCGCGCCTGCTTGTTCATAACCATAACTTCTAGCATTGTTTACATTCCGTTTTGTTTACAAAACGAATATTTCGATCGAATCTTTGCGATTAGTAGGTATTTAGAGAAAGGTTAATTTTCATTATAATTAGGGTTTACAAAACTCAACAATTCTATTTTTAAGAATTAGGGTGGAAAAATAATATTTTTTCAATACCGAGCTGTAAGATCGTGGAAATGCTAAAACTTAGTGCACTTAATTATCTTAAGTCAATCAGTTTATAGAATTGTTAGACATCTTCTCATCCTCAATCAGTTAATCTTTTATAAAAATTTCTGTTAACTGAGAATGACTTACGATAGCTTGTCAGTATAATATGAGCATTTAAATATTATACAAACTGCATTGAACTCTGATGGTTTTATCCATTAATTACAAAATCAGGAGGTACTTTGGGATTATCCTGGTCTGATAGTTCTATTTTATTGGTGACATTTTGCAAAATAAGCTTCAAATCAAAAGCACCCTGGTAATTCAGACATTTTTAATGTTTTTTATTTTAACATTTGAAAAACTTATTTAGTGGTTATCACAACATTTGACACTTTGTGCCTGGAATAATCCCGAAGTAGCTGAAAACAATTCCTTTGAAAAATAAGATCAAAATAAAATATCAGATAATGGAATCTTCAGCCAGGGAATAAACTGAAGACCTTTTTTAAATAAGTATAAAAATTATAAATTATCAAAACAAAACTATATTCTAAAATCTTAGTATAAAACACAAGAAGGAAAGATAGCTGCATTACCAAACACAAGATTTATTACATTTACCCCAAGCATTACATTAAGTATTTTGAGTTCCCAAGAAAAGGAAGGTTTTTTCAAATTTCAATTATTATGTACAAATAAAAAGTTAATCAGTTTATAATGATCTTTGAGCATGAGCACTTAGATATCCTCGAGACGAAGCGTTGGTAACCAATGTTGATGGGCAGGATTTGATGATTCCAGGTGTTGATGGGAACGTAGCCAACCTCCATGTGGTGTTCCCTAGGAAACGATGTATAACCAGCGGCCAAGTGGCTAAGTAGATAAAACTGAGTTAAAACATATATTTAATTATGGTGAAAAGATAGAATGTTATGTAAGAAAATTATTGAATTTTTCATTTTCATAACCATAGAATTAAAACTTTACTCGATGCAATGGCATTGGGTTGCTGTCCAGCTTGTTCATTCTTAAAATTTGTTAAGAAAAGACAAGAAAATCACCAAAACATAATTTATTTTAAATGTTTAAATATATCAATAAAGGTATCCAATATTTCGTGTAAATCATGAGAAGATTTGTTTCAAAATTAATATATGAACTAGACTGTAATTAGAATTTTGGTAGGCAGGACAAGAAATCTGAAAAGACTACAAGATATTTGTAAAGATTTGGGCATGTACATATCAAGCGCCATTATAATAGCCATCATGGTGTCTTAAAAAAACCTTTTTTCGAAAAACCTCGCTCCTTAGCAAGGTTAAACCCTAGAGTTGACTTTGGGGCTGAAACATCACATACTATTTTTGGGACCAAAAGAAATGGGAAAAGCCCTGAAGAGCGAGGTTTTTCGAAAAACGTTTTTAGACACCCTAAAGCGCCATCCTTTCTGCTCTAATTAAAAACTATTTTGAAAATACAACTTTATTTTTATGTATGTTTAAACTATGCAATTTTAATTTTTTTTTATTTTGGCAATATGGTTAAGAGTCGGACCTGGAAAAAGTGCCCAAACCTACGAACCTGGTTCAGGGGAAGCCCCTGCCAGCTCCATAGGAAAAATACATAAGGTTTGGGGGAAGGTTACAACTTTTTCCAGGTCCGTTAAGAGTTAATAAAAAGGAATTAAAATACGTAATCAATCTAATAAGTGTACACAAACTTTTTATGCTCATCGGCTAAATTAAATTTTGAACTGGATAATAAAATAGAATTTGTACACTTGAAAAAGACTGAAAGGATAGTTCTAGTATTGAAAAATAAAGATAAATATTATGGATGGTACAATTAAAATATTAACCTTTCATCTGTTATTAAAAATATTTAAAAAAACACCACTTATTCTGATGTATTTATAAACTATGCAGGTTTTCAAAATTTTCTGGTAGGTACTTGTTATGTGGTTGAGAGTTTTAGAGAAGTAAAATTTGTAATCAACCGAAGTATACAAATCTTTTATTATTAAAATTTGAACTGGACTCAAATTAGAACTTTGCCACTTGAAAGACTAAAAAGATAGTTCTTGTGGTTTTTGTTATAAATGCAGTTTTTGAATTTTTTTATGCATAGGTAAAAATAACCATTATTTTAATCAGGGTTACCACTCAATTTAGGAAATAAAATTCACTGACTTTTCCAGGTCAATTTTTAAGATTTTTCGGTAAAAAAATTAGCAATTCACTGCATTTTTTAACACATAATTTTCAACAAATTGACAATTTTTTCACTAGCCAAAATTGACATTAAAAATTTTCATTTTCCAGGTTAAAGATCTTCTAGGTTTTTGCCCAAAATTAGCAATTTTCCCTGACTTTTTAGGTGAAATTCCCTGACTTTTCCAGGTATTCCCTGGAGAACCCATAACAATTACTATTTAAATAATAAAATTGAGAATGATTGTAATTTGGAAATTTTGGCACAGCTTCGATAAAAGTCGACCAGCTGTTTACCCACAGCACAAATTGTGATGCACAACCATATAGATCTAACTTGAGCTATGGGTAAACACGGAGGCTGGTCGACTCTTATTGAAGCTGTGCCGAAATTTTTAATGAAGATGTTTTTAAAGAAGTACATACCTGAATCATCAAAGAAATTGAGTGGCACTACCTTACTTCTGATTAGATACTCTAAAAATGAAATTCAGATTCAGGAATATTGTAAATATAATGATAATGCATATAAAAATAAAATTAAGATGTTTATATAAGATACAGAAATTATATATAATATATATATACTAGCGCTAGATCCAGGGGATGATGTACGAAAAAACCGTTCAATGCAAAAATCGCTCAATAAAAAACAAATTTAATATATGTGTAAAGCTATATACGTTTTTTAATGGTTTTTGTCCGATCGGTTTTTGCATTGAACATTTTTTTGCGACACTGACCCGCGGTCCTAGAAAAAGTGCCCGAACCTGCAAACCTGGTTCAGGGGAAGCCACTGCCAGCTTCCATAGGTACAATACATAAGGTTCGTGTAAATTTCGGTTTGGTTCGGGGGTAGGTTATAACTTTTTCCAGTTCCGCCCACCCAGGTTTCAGTGATTAAAAAACATGCTGGTACGTTACAGACGGGCCTCGCCAGTTAAATGTGTAGCGCTAAACCAGAGGTTACCCGGACAATATGGTTCCGGCAGAGTGAGAAATAGTTAAAACATCAACAATTTTTATGTTTATACTTTAACAATTAATATTATACAGGGTGTTTCAAAATTGCGTTGCACGGCTTTTATTCGGAACCAGCTCCTCCTAGGGTCATGGAAGTAAGGTCTACCCCTAGGTAAGTGACCCTGCAAAATCCATAGAGGTGACTTACAGCGCCCCTAGCGGCGAAATTAAAAAGTTAAAAAAAATAGTTTAAAAACTAAAGGAGATAGGGCAAAAACCTTAATGAGAGTATTGTTGCCAACGTCAAGAAGAACTCATTGAAAAAAATTTGATCAAAATATCTTGATTATTCGCGAAGATATTAGCATGTGAAAATAGCACTTTTTCAGGGGTCAAAAAGTAAAAAGTTCGCATATTTGCAAATTGTTTTGATTTTTTGATTAAATTTTGTGTTCTTTCAACCAAAAAAACACAAAACTACACAATAACACTGAAAAATTAGCAAATATGCGAACTTTTTACTTTTTGACCCCTGAAAAAGGGCTATTTTCACATGCTAATATCTCCGCGAATATTCAAGATATTTTGATCAAATTTTTTTCAATGAGTTCTTCTTGACGTTGGCAACAATACTCTCATTGAGATTTTTGCCCTATCTCCTTTAGTTTTTAAACTATTTTTTTTTTACTTTTTAATTTCGCCGCTAGGGGCGCTGTAAGTCACCTCAATGGATTCTCCAGGGTCACTTACCTAGGGGTAGACCTTACTTCCATGACCCTAGGCGGCGCTAGTTCCGAATAAAAGCCGTGCAACGCAATTTTGAAACACCCTGTATATTCTCTTATTATATTTACAACAAAGTGATTTTGCCATTAAGTTAGGCATGAAATATGGGATTTTAAGCATAAAATTTACCAAAAAAAAGTTGTTAGGATGCTTCTACTTAAAATTATTTTTATTCAGAAACCTTCCCGCAGCAACATGGTAAAGTTTAAAAGTTAACGTAGGTGGGAAAACTTTAAAACTATCAAGGACATATACACAAACATTGATTTATATATATGTTAAGGGCAATGAGATAAATCGAGCATTATTAATAATGCTTGAAGTGGAGGAGGGCAATGTGATAAATTCAATGGCATTTATCAATGAAATATATCACTTCCCAGGTAGCACACGAATACCGGCCAATATCGTAACACCGAATAACGGCCTATGCCAAAATGGCACATTTTCCGGACATCGGCCGTTATTCATTTTCGACAACGGAGAATAATGGCCATTGCCGGAGTGACGGTATTCATTTTTTTCGACATTTAACGGTATAGCAACACAACAATGGCCATTATTCTTCTGACGATATCGGCCTTTGCCAAAATGCCCTCCCGCTAAATATTGGCCAATTTCCGTTTCCACAATATTTAATACCGTACAATACCGGCCGTTATCAGAATTTGGGAATTCGCACTTTTGGATATTGGCCGATCCTGACAGGTATTCACCTTAACAACAAAAATACCGCACAATACCGGCCGTTATCAGAATTTTGGAATTCGTTTTTTTGGATATTGGCCGATTCTGTCAGTTATTCGACTTAAATTATTAGTGATTGACTAATGTGTTAATTTTCTAAGTACAGACTATTTATAAATAATGTTTAAAATATGCTAACTTTATTCAAATGATCAATTTTATAGATATATTTTGTCAAATCATTGGATCAAGTTAGCATATTTAAACATTATTTATAAATAGCCAGTACTTAGAAAATTATCACATCAGTCAATTAAGAATAAATGTTTTTTAATCTAAAATAGAATTCTTTATATGGAAGATTATTTTCTATTACTGTGAGCAATTTATATTTATAATATTTAAATTATTCGAAAAAGCAAAAATATTAATTTTTCTTAGGTGAAAAGACTGGAAGAAACATTAGAAAAATTTTTTCTTAACTAATATTTATCTGAACACATTAAATTCAAAGTAAAACAAAAATAGCAGTTTATTGAACAGATGTTTACACAAATTTTACAAATACCATTTCTAGTATCCTAGGAATCAGGCGAAGGGATGTATACCAAAATATAACACAAATTAACATTAAAAATAAAATTACACACACAAAACTGGGGGTCCCAGTTACAATATTACAGAATTTGAAGAAGAAAAACCAGTAACATACAACAATTTTTAGTGATATATTTATCTACGTTATAGTTATAACAAATAAAACATTTTTCCTTTTAAGAAATTGACAAGTTCAAGTAAGTTAGATTTCAGCTAAGGTTAAAAACTCTTTCATAAAAATACCCAACGTTGAATACATAAAAATTAGCTTTTAAATAATATAAAAAAGAAACATTACAATTTTGACACTGCATAGGAATCATAATAAAACCATTGATTGTTGATGACTTTGAATGCAACCAACACAGATACAAAAGCTCCCTGAAAAAGTAAAGAATTTATTTAAAAAAAATAAATCAGTATTTTTAAATAGAGATTGCATGCATTTCCAAATCATGCTTTGGAACAGTTTTAATTAAAACATGGGTACTTCAATATTATATTTACAAATTGTTTTAGATTTTAATAATTGAGAAAGGTAAGTTACTCAAATATTAAAAAACTGCAAAAAAAAGTTTATCATGGCCTCATTAAAATATGAAAATAGACTGGAAAATAAACTGATGGAAGTACAATAAGGGAAAGGGACATAGAGACTTAATTTACAAGTCCACAGTAATTACAAGATAGGCGTAGTTCTAATTTAATAATTATGACATAACTCAATCTATCCTCAAAACTCAAAAAGCACGAACACAACACTTGGTTTCACAAATAAAGTAGTAATAACCAACCATTAAAAGGTAAGAATTAAAAATAGCATTTAAATATATTACTTGCAATTAATTGTCTTTTGGAAAGTCCTTTTATAAAAATAATAAAGTTTGCATACTGATAAAAACGCAAGAAATAAATTTAAGACACAGAAAACATTTGGGCGCAAGTTCAGAGGTGCGGATGCGCCAAGTTTTTAGCGGTAAAGTAAAGATGACTAATATGGTAACCCTAACTAATGTTAAGTGAATGATTTGGCTTCTAAATGTGCCGCTAAACAGCCAAAATTCGCCAAGCATCCGCACCTCTGAACTTGCGCCCTTACAATTTATCTTTTTCAAAAATCTTCATGCTGGAAGCATATTCGCACATCCCAACGGTTTGGTCCTGACGAGCTTAGTGCGCATGCTCGGGGAGAACAAAAGGATCTTCTTCGGATAATTGCTCTCATTAATGAAACCCCGCTGGTGCAGTGGTAGAGTGCGTGCTTAGCATGCGGTAGGTCGTGGGTTCTGTCCCCGATTTATTGTTTTATTAAAATTTCTAAAAAAACCAGCTAAAATAAGTCCACACGCATGCGCACTAAGCTCGTCAGGACCAAACCGTTGGGATGTGTGAAAATGCATTCTGGAAGCGTTTATCCTAAATTAATATTGGTAGTATTCCTCATAAGTGGACGCAGTTTATACATTTCAACCGTCAACAGTAACTAAAAGAAAAAAAGACATTATTATAAAAAACGAAAAAAGACTAAAATTCTGGTAATTCAATTCAAAACAAAAATATTTAACGAAAGCGCAACATTCTAATGATCAATGAACGAATCGAACGTCGATTCCAATTTTCTGCAAAACAAGCATTTTTATAATAAAACAACATGGATATAAGCAAATGAATTTAGCAATGTTTAAATATGCGACTTACTTGGAAAAGGATGCATTATCTTCTTTCCAGAACTTTTAAAACTCCATTACCGTCGGAGAGCTCTTTTTGTTCGTTCTTTCCTTTCAATATGGCGCCGAGAATGCAATCACCGCTGAATAGCAATAGTACTAGAGCGCATGCGCGTCACATTACTGACGAAAAAAATGACCACTCGGCCGATACCGCCGAATAACGGCCAATACCTGTTCTACGACAATGAGTTAAAAGATGATGTTAAATATGTTTCTTTTAAGTACAAATATATTTTACCAGCTCAAATCTTATGAAATTATCAGGGATTTCAAGTTTGGCATTTGATAATGCTTTGAAACTTTAAAATGAATTTTTTTTGCTTTTCGAAAAATATTTACCAATAATGCCAAATACCGGCCAATAACCTCGCCGACGACAATGCGTTTACAATACTGTCGAATAACGGCCATTATTTTTTCTACGACATTGAGTTAACAATGCTGTCGAATAACGGCCAATATCTTTTTTACGACATTTTTCTGACACCAGCCCCACATCACAGTAAAATAACGGCCGATATCGTCATGGCGATACCGATTTTACGATACTGGCCATTATTGATCGAAATAATTTATTCGACATTATTTTCTCATTTTTATCAAAATAAAGGAAAAAAGCCTAATTTTCACGTTTACACCTATTTTTATCATAAATCATGTTATTAAAATTGGTTTTTATATGTTTTTAATATGAAAAAAATTTCACAATACCGGCCAATACCGTCCGATATCATTATTTCGACGTACGACATTCTCCGGTATTCGCGATGTTGGCCGGTATTGGTCCGGCGTTGGCCGATATTCGTGTGCTACCTGGGTTTGCCAGTAACATATATACAGATAGGCAATATTGGGATGACAATGAGGCACTAATGCATCCAAAAGATAATCCATATAATAAAATTTATACCATTAAATTGTAAAAGAAAGCTAAATTTTTAAAATTCTTTATGCTGAGAGATTAAATAATACCGGCCGTTACACTAATACCTATTGCAACCTGAGACTGTCTCTGAAACAGTCCTCTTTTGATTACACATCATAATTACTAGAAAAATGTAATCATGGGAATGTAAATAAGAATTAATATAATTTGCCGAAGATGAACCGAGTGGGGAATTAAACAATGCAAGCAATGGGGGATTTTATTGTTTGAGGATCCTAACTCACTCAATTATTATTTAAAGAAAATTTAGAACATGATGCTATCATTAACCATAACATTTAACATAGAAGAACTTACCTGTTAGTAAATAAGTGTGAATTCCTTGTTCCGTTTCCATGAAAATATAGAAGCAAACAACACCGAACTTTTCACTTCGCCAAACGGCTAGAAAATTCAAAGTTATTTACTGCATACTGCACGTGCGTAATGAGGAGCATGCGCAGTGTGAATCGGGAACCATGGCAACCGATAAATAAAACTTGTAGTTATACCCTGCGAGCACTAGATGGCGACACGTTTATGTGGCGACCGGAACTCCCATAGAGTTGTCGTCGCTTTACTTATAGCGCTTTGCAGTATGTGAACTAAATGGGCTAAATAAATAAAACCCAAAGGTGAAACTGCTGTGACTACGGGAAAAATTTATGTTTTAATTTTTATAAAGCAGATAAAATCACATTTCGATCATTGATAAAATTTGTTACAACAAGCTGTTCTCCCTATGAATCCCTATGATCTGAAACAATTGTACTTATCATTAACTCATAAAAAGAAAAGTTTCAGTTTAAAAGAAAGTTAAAACATAACACTTTTTTGATGGATTACTCTTATAATGATCAATTCCTCGCATATAATAAATTGGAAATCAATTGTTTAAAGTAAAGAAATTATTTCTGGACCATAATATCTCCTTTAAAGGAACTTTATAAATACATGTCTTGATTTCTCACTAAAAAATATACAAAGCGCATAGAATTTAATCACATAGAACAAAGTTACATCTAAACACCATCTAATTGACCTTGAAGATTTCTATATGAACATTTTGAATTGGCTTGCCAGTAATTTTGAGTCTAGAGTTTAAATCAGTTTTTAAACCATTTAAAAAATAAGTATTTATACATCTACTAAACAAAAGAAAAAAAAAAGAAGAATTCTATAATAATTTTTAAGGGTTAGTATTTAAAAAGAAATTATATTTTTTCAACTAAAATACCCATTTTCATTGCCGAATCCTCAAAAAATTAGAGTGAAGTCCTGAAAATAGGCTTGAATTCACTATTAATTTCAGAAATCTGTCAAAAAATGCAAAACTTTCAAAAAAGTTTTTGCAAAAATTTTTTTAAGAACTTTTTTGTCATTAACACGAGGTATTCTCCAAATAAGGTATTCTTTAAGAAAAGACTTTCTAACGTTTTCAATAAAATGTAGTGAGCCTCTAACTGTACAGTTTTATGTTTTTCACAAAACAAGTAAATTGGCATTTGATATGTTCCAGAAATAAGTGATTCAATTACCCAAAATAATTTTTTATTTGTATCATCAACTGCGTCTTATGATACAAAAAATTAATATTAAGTTTATTTATGTAAGTAGATTATTTAAAAAAAAAAATTTATTTTTCCATGACCGACCAGTAAAACCTGTTACGACTGAGTTTAATAGTCTCATAAAAGCTAAAAAAAATTCTATCAATAAATATGCTGTTTTTTTACAAGAAAATGAATCATTCTTTTAAACGGTACTAGATAAATTAATTAGATTGATTAGTTACATGTATAAGAATTTCCATGTTTTAACTTAACAAAGTTTATTTATTTATTTAAATATTTACACACACAACAGATAAATCCATTTACAGTGGTGAAAGGGAGAAAAAAAAACCAAGAAAAATTAATTGAATAAAACACTTTCACATAATCTTTTAAAAGCACTAAAAGACACCGAAAAAATATCAATTTCACTACATTGCATGTTGAAAATCATGTAAAATTTATTAATAGGAGAACTGGCAATATAATTAAATTTAGAAAATGGACTGGCGAATAGATATTTTTTGCGTAAATTATAATTATTAACAGAAAACTGAATTAAACACAAAATGTCAGGACAATCAAATAAATTATTAAGAATTTTATAAAAGAATAATAAACAAGACAGATCCCTACGAGATCTCAAGGATGGAATATTAAAGGACTCAGCAAGACTAGAAGAAGAAATATCATGAGGGTAATAACTATTTTTTTATAAAAAAGATAACGAAGGAAATTATTTTGCACTCTTTCAATATAAATCATTTTGTTATTGTAATGGGGATTCCATATTATATTGCAATATTCTAGGGTTGAGCGTATCAATGAATAATAAAGAATTATTAAAGTTCGTTCGTTAGAAAAATTAATTGTTTTGCGTTTTAAGTATCCAAGTTTTCTATATGCCTTAGAAACCATACTGTCTATATGAGAAGAAAAATCAAGATTAGATTGAAAAATGACACCCAGATCTGTAATAGTATTTACACGGTTTAGAATTGAACTATTTATCTGATACATATACATAAGAGGATTGGATAAGCGAGCATAAGAAATAACCGAGCATTTAGCTATATTGAGATCTAAGCTATTAATTGCACACCATTGTTGTAGATTATTTAGATCAAGTTGTAAATTTAAGGCATCAAGAGTAGTTTTTACAGGTTTCATAATTTTTAAATCATCAGCAAAAATAAATAAGTTGGGCTGGTTTAAATTGATTTTGGTTTTTACGTTAAGTTATTACTGTAAAATCTGTATTCAATTATGTGTCTTTTTATTATTTCTAACAAATTTGGTCTTCTGCCAATCATTTTGATCCGTAAAATATTTTAACTTTTATAAAATTAATAAATGCTTACATTGGGTCAACTTTCACAAGTGGAATTAAAAACATGAATATAAATATTTGAAATTCTAAAATTAATATAGTTTCTGAGGGAAGGTAAACAAGAGATTCGGCCCTGTTATAAAGAAGTTTTGAGTTGCAGGTTTTTATTAATTTACAATATAAACCGTTTCTTATACGATTGATAAATATTCATGATTTAGAAATTTTCTTTAATTTAGAGAAGCTTACTACAGCTTAATTCATATTTAATTTAATTTTACTCTAATTATTTTTTGTTTATTTATTTTTGTAAGTTTTTGTCTGTAAGTATTTGTCTATTTTAAAATGACTTAAGGGGTCATAGGACTGTTAAATCATGAAAAAAATCGATTTTTTGAAAAAAAATATATGTGATAGCCTAGATATTTCTTAACAATTTTAAAAAAAACGCATTCGAAAATTCGTATTATTTCAGAAGTTATGGCTAAAATTCTGAAACAAGAAACCCAAGGAGATTACTAACTTTACAACTTTGAGGTCATTTTTCTCAAAATGTGATTTTTTTGTGTTCCATACATGATAAAATTTGAAGTAATAAGAATATATCCTTGAAACTTTGAGAGCATCAATATTTAGTAGTGACAATAAAGCCCTACCTCTTTTTAGAGTTTTGAACCTATATTTCATTATTTTTTGAGATTGTGAACTTATAATTTTTTTGTGTTTTTGACACCTAAGTTCAAATTATAATAAAAAATATTAATTGACTGTCAAACTCAAAATATCTGGTAGGGCTTGATTGTATACTCATATAGTATATATGTGAAATGAAATTTTGAATTTCCATTTAATATTCAGTTAATTATCTTGCATGAAAGCCACTGCATACTAACATTTAACCGTCAAAGTTGCTTTTTTTCGACTCAATGTATAAACTTAACTATGTCTATTAAGTATTCAATTATTTTTTTACATAAAGTTTAATAAATAAGGATTAAAAATATGTTTAAACCGAGTCTTTTCATAAATTAGAAAAAAAGATATTAATTTTTTAGGAAAATGTAAAGTTTTTTTCACTGCATTGCGTTTTAACAGTCCTATGACCCCTTAATATTTTACCATGTTTATTTATAAGCTATATTTCCACAGTACTGTAATAATAGTTCAGTTTCTATTCAATTTTTAAATTTTAATATAAACACTTGGTTATAGAAGTCCTTACACACGTGGTTAAAAATCGTTGGCCGATATGTTACTGCAAGAAATGCGTTGTAAATCAGGCGTGACCCCCTTTCAAAAGAATGTCGATTTCAAAGGCTATTGCCTACAGATATACAACCGAATCGAATTAGAGAAGACCTTTTTCCGTCTAAAGGGGCCGTATAGATAAAAACATTGGAGTAGTTCAGTCTTCGATATCTCGCCAAATGGGGCAACCCTTTTGTGAGTCTTGCAACCCATTTCTGGAAGGAGAGGGGATAAGGCCATAAAACAGCAGGGGTTGCAGGGGAAGCTGACCCTACATGTCAGAATACCCATCAATCCAGGGGGCGAGATGTCCGGTAAATCAGATAATCAACGGTAAAAAACCTTCTTACAAGCCCTTAATGTCCCGTTACAGCCCCCCAAATTTACGAATAATCAGTGGTTGAGAAGACACTGTTCAGCTCGCGCATGCGCTATTGCTCTGAATTTGGTATCATTTGATAATCAAACCATAATGAACATACCCTGAAAATTTCAAACTGATCGGACAATTCCTTCTTGGTGTTGCATTTTTTATGAACAGGAGTATATTTCTATTGATAAATAAAAGATGTAAATCACTAGAAATTTAGTTAAAAATAAAACATTTTAGTTAAATTAAAATACAATTTCATTACGTAACAAAATATCTGTAGAAATCTCTATATTTAAAATAAGCGAATTTACTTATTCATGAAAAGCCAGACTAATCATAAGTTAAGCACAATTTTTTGGGTAGTTTAACTCAGTAAAAAGTCATTATTTAGCTTTTCTAATTTCAACATAAATCTATAAAACTAGACAAATTCCATGTTTGAACATCAAGGCAAGGGCTTAAGAATTTTAATAAATAAGACCTTAATTTTGATATTTGTATTGATATTACACTCTCTCTACAATACAAGCAGTACAATTTGACAACACACGTGCTCCGATGGCGATAGTCTCTAAGCGGTACAAGTTGAAACACTGCACTTTTTGATGATGGTAAGCCACTTGGTACACTGATTCCATGGACCATAAGAATGAGTTTTCGATCAGGAGTCCGCCGAAATTTCCCTTAGAATTTAAAATATTTAACTTTTTGTGAAATTTTTAAATTCGCGTTTTACACCTTAACTATCAAACTTTTCAACATGTAAGGTGACTTTTCTATACAATTTGAGGTCGTAGATTACAAATATGAAGTCGAAAATTTCAAAAAGATGCTATTTGATATGTTTTTTTGAAAAAAACTAAATTTTAAAATTTAAAATCTTCAAAAACACAATGTTAAACATAAGTTAGTATCATGAAATTTTTACCAGTTATTAAGCTACTTGTAACTTAAAAAAATCCAAAATTTCAAAGCTTTACCTTAATTATTCACCGAGATATGAGACTTTAAATTTGGAAAATTTTCAAAATGGCGGCCATGCTTGATGCGACTACTCATCAAAAACTTCCCATAACTCGGTAAATTATTGTTCAAAATGAATAGTTAAAACCTTTTTTGAAAGAAAAGCAATGCCACTACACTATTAAGACATTAAAAGAGAAATTAAACCACTTTTTAAGTTAGTTTTAAATAAACTCTAAGACAGATTAATACTTTACTATGAGAAGCATCTTAAAAGCTTTAAAAAAATGCTTTCTTGGTGAAAAACTGTTCTAAATTTTTTATTAAATGTTCACCCTGATATAAATATGCGACATTAAACCATTTAAAGGAAAATTTTGGCTTACAAGCGCCTGGGCGCAAACGCGAAAATACCTAATAAACGCGCGCTTCAAATAAGCTTTTTCTGTCAAAGAATCACAAAATCGTGCTTTCTATTATGATTTTCTAAATACATTTTAGCCACTTCAAGTTTAAAAAATAAAGCATCCCTTACCTTTTGTATAAGAAAAAAATGCTTAAAATACAATTTTTCAGGTTAGAAATTACCTTTCAAAATGAGTATTTTCTAGACAAACCTTTACTCACTGAGTTAAAACATGAAATATCAATGGGATTCATAATGAATTAAAATATGTTATATACATTTAAACTTACCGAACACTTTTTACAATTAGTAATCGTTGTGTATTTGAAAATCAAGTAAGGGTAATACATCTAATCATTCCCTATATGGTAATGCATAACACCATTTAAACTTTAAGCAATTATTTTTTAATCGGTATACAAAATTAATTGAGACCGTATGCGTCCTGCTAGTTTGCTACAAGACTACTTAAATTTAAAGCCCTGGATACTCTACCTTAGGTAGAGTATCCAGGGCTTTACTTAAATTATACCAGCCTTATAATGAATAATAGTATTTTCAACTTAGTAGAAACTTATAGTATTTTCAAGTGCTTGTTTACTTACCTACAACTTTACTATTAGTTTCAATATCTTTACATTTATTAGAAATTAAGAATATCGGGAAAGTCAAATGCATCCAAATCTTTCATTAATAATCATCATACTCGTACAAATATTTGGATTTGATAAGTTAATAAGTAAGACTTTTTTCTTATATGAGAGTCGTAGAAACAATATATTTTTCCTGTAAAAAACATATTAAATGTGTACCATGATAGACCAAGATTTTTTCTTTTAATAAACGTATGCCTCTCTTGAGAATTGGTATATTTTCTATATTAGCTAGATTTAAAAAAAATAAAGCATGTACTTTGCCTATACTCCTTTCAGTAGGTAATTACAACACTAAATAAGAATTTCATTAATTATATAAAGAGTTAAAGGTATTAAATAGCCTTTTAAGGATTTCAAATTATTTTATTTATTCTTTTGGCACAGATTCAAAAGTATTGATTTAATTTTTGAATTTAACGTAAAAGGTTAAGTTATAGGTCTTCCTCTGAGTTTTGGCATTCACCTCTACAATTCAGGCACATTAGTGTACATGGTATTCAGGAACACCTTGCATAATCTATTTCCGCATAACTTCTATGCTTTCTAATTTTTAAAAATAATTCATAAAAACAGCAAATACACAACGATTACTAATTGTTAAAAAGTGTTTGGTAAGTTTAAATGTATAACATATTTTAATACATTATGAATCTCATTGATATTTCATGTTTTAACGCAGTAAGTAAAGGTTTTTCTAGAAAATACTCATTTTAAAGGTAATTTCCAACCGGAAAAATTGTATTTTAAGCATTTTTTTTCTGATACAAAAGATAAGGGATGCTTGTGTTTTAAACTTGAAGTGGTAAAAATGTTGTAAGAAAATCATAATAGAAAGCACGATTTTGTGATTCTTTGACAGAAAAAGTTTATTTGAAGCGCGCGTTTAAATGGTTTAATGTCGCCTATTTATATCCTTTTAACATGCTTGTTATAGTAAAGTATTAATCTGTCTTAGACTTTATTTAAAACCAACTTAAAGTGGTTTAATTGTTCTTTTAATGTCTTAATTGTGTAGTGGTATTGCTTTTCTTTCAAAAAAGGTTTTAACTGTTCATTTTGAACAATAATTTACCGAGTTATGGGAAGTTTTCGATGAGTAGTTGGATCAATCATGGCCGCCATTTTGAAAATTTTCCAAATTTAAAGTCTCATATCTCGGTGAATAATATAGGTAAAGCTTTGAAATTTTGGATTTTTTTAAGTTACAAATAGCTTAATAACTGGTAAAAATTTCATGATACCAACTTATGTTTAACATTGTGTTTTTGAAGATTTAAAATTTTAAAATTTAGTTTTTTTTCAAAAAAACATATCAAATAGCATCTTTTTGAAATTTTCGACTTCATATTTGTAATCTGCGACCTCAAATTGTATAGAAAAGTCACCTTACATGTTGAAAAGTTTGATAGTTAAGGTGTAAAACGCGAATTTAAAAATTTCACAAAAAGTTAAATATTTTAAATTCTAAGGGAAATTTCGGCGGACTCCTGATCGAAAACTCATTCTTATGGTCCATAGAATCAGTGTACCAAGTGGCTTACCATCATCAAAAAGTGCAGTGTTTCGCCCTTTTTCGTCGTGTACCGCTTAGACTACGACTCGACCCCCCAATGTTTATCTCAAACTCGTACATCACCCGTGACAGGAGAAACCTCCCCCTGTTCAGACACGTTTGAATGCACAGTGCACACTCCAAGATGTGTCGATGTGTCCATTTCAATGCAATAATGTTTTAAGATACAGTGGGGTCATGATAATGGTTAAGATTGAAAGGGTATGAAGTAGGAATAGGAATTTTATTTTGGTTGGTAAATGGTAAAGACATGCCTAGAAGGATTTACGGACTAGAAGCCTAGCCCTGCTGTTCTAAAAGGAATTTCAATTATTTTAATCTGCAAGGGATATTTTTCAACATATTCTTAATGTACTGTTTGGGTCTATATGACCCGATTCTAAATTTTTTCGTTTTACTCAAACCGTTTCATATTTTTTTGTGGAATAACTCAACAGAGAAGAATAAAAACTATTATAGCATCATTTTTTGTATTTTGGATTTCTTCTATCTTGTTTTTTGTTTGCATTTGACACTAAAGCACGTGGAAGGTCAAAAGGTTGATTCAGCTGGCAAAAAGCAAAAATATTTCCAAATTTTATTTTTTCTTCTTGTATTTTTGTTTTATGAAGTGTTTCCTTTCAGTTAGAATGCTAAAAATAACTAATGAAACGCATTTTGTGCCATCCGAGTGAAAATATACTAAAAATGAGAAATTAGTGGTGTTTTTCATTGCCATGTCCTTTGACCAAGTTAACCATCAGGTATGGGGTAAATGTGGACTTTTAGTGGTAGTATAACTTCCTAAGAACTGCAACATAAAGTTTATTACAGGAAAAGAATAAATATAATCGCCAAAGAAAATTTGAGGTATTGGAGTTGTGAGTAATTTCGCAAATCCTGCAATGCATTTTCAATAGGATTTAGTACAAATACAAGGAAAATAAATGTTCAACTGAAGATTCTTTTTGAAGATTTGACGAAATCACACTTATTTTCATACAGTAAAGCAGAATAAAAACGGTCATGAAGGGGGGAATCAATTAAAAAAAGTAAAAGATTAAAGAAAAAATTTAAATTTATATCGGTCCCTCAGATGAAAAAAATTTAAAAATTACTACTTTGTTGTGTCATACTTGTTTTAAACCCATTTTCATATATGTAAATTGTCAAAACAGTAAAAAATTACAAATTTCAATTACAAATATTTTTTAGTTAATTTTATTATTTTATACGTATTTCATAACTTTACTCAATTATTTCATAATAATTACATTTATTAGCAGTTATTTTATGATTATTTAACGTATTTCTTAAATTCTGCCATTCATTTACCCCTAGAAGTGATATTTTTTGTATCGGGTCATATTGACCCGAACACTACGTGCGTGGAGTAAGTTGGAGCAGAACAGCAGGGCTAGTTGAAATGAGGTTAAAGCCTGGCCCTGCCCCCCTAAGTCCTGAGTGATTTACTTTTAGTTAAGGTGAAACCCAGTTTTTTAGGTAGAAATTTTAAAAAATTTTCTGAAAGAGGGCCCCCCCCTTTGTATTAAAACCTTTATTATTCACAATTTTTTTATAACAAGTTCATTAAAATCAAAATTCTACCTAAAAATGTATGTCCAAATTTGGGTTAACGTGTACCAGAAAAACAGTTTGAAAAACTCTTCTTAGGGTCAAATTTCCAAACATTTTCTGGACCGGGCAGTCAGGCACCCCTTTAGTAAAAACCTTTATCATTAATTTTTTTTGTAAAAAGTTCATTAAAATTGAAATTCTACCTAAAAAATGTTCTTTTATGTTTTTCATTTTTATATAAAATATATTATTTCCCCTGTATGAGGTTATCTCACCTCCTTGGTGATTCAAAAGAAAATATCTTCCCTTTTTTGTGTTCTTTTTGTATTCTTTTATTCTTTGTTTAAATTGAAATAAAGTTGTTTGTTTGTTGTTAAAATGTATGTCCAAATTTGTGTATACGTATTTAAAACCCTGTTCTTAGGGTCAAATTTCTAAACATTTTCTGGGGGAGGAAAGCCAGTCCTCCCTTTAGTATTTAAACCTTTATTATTCACTCTTTTTTATAATAAGTTCATCAAAACCAAAAATATACCTAAAAATGTTTGTTCAAATTTGGGTTTACGTTTACTAAAAAACAGTTTAAAACTCTGTTCTTAGGGTCAAATTTCCAAAATATTTCGGTGGGAGAACCCTCACACCCCTCTTTGAAACTTGAACCTTTATTACTAAAAACCTTTCTTTTATAAATTTCTATATCTTTCTCGCACCAAGATAAAACATGACAAATAGGCTGGTTGATTTTTGGCAAATATCTCCAATAAATAGAAAAGTGTGGATACGTGCTACGAACAAATGTACATTAACTGCAACATATGTATATGTTACCGCTAAAGTTGATAATTAGTTAATCTGAAGAATACCTAGGTAAACTTAAGATTAACTTATTTCTGTCGTTAATGTGCGGATTTTTGAGTTTTTCGCATTTTACCTAGGGAATCTACACTATAACGGCCTCTTGATAGTTAAAGTTCAAAATAGTTTGTTTCGTTCAATACTTTCTGTTAAAATGTTGAGGTGCTTACTGCGCCATGCGCTTGCCCCTGCGCAGTTGGGTTTCAATACGTAGTTTGTTGTCATATTTGGTGTTTTGATTTCAAATTTAGAGCGTAGCACTGGTAGTTGTCATGTTGAATGTTAAAACAAAATAATACAAGCAAGTAAGTACTGTAAATTTACATGATTAAGTACAGTATATTACTACTAAAACGGGTATTTTGAAACAATTGTGTTGAAGCTCCGACTTCAGAGTGACAGAGATTTCTTTTAACGAAAGCAAATGTCCCAGCTGTTGAAATATCTTTTCAACAAACGTTAATTCAACAATCGCTGGAACCTGGGCAAGGGTTTAACATATGTAATCGATCGCGAATCCTAGCAATAGTTCAGTGCAGGCTGCCAGCCGATTACACCGCGCTTTCATTAAGATTTGCTAGTTTAAGTGCTCATTGAAATACGCTGTCAAATCGAGATCGAAAACCACAATTGATACAAATCTCAGTTGGTACTTTATTGTTCTATTATTATTGTTTTTATATTCTAGTTTTAAAATTGCTATTTCATTACTATTTTTGTGGGATTTGCGTGTTTTGTGTAATATGAAAAAAGTACCGATCCCCCTTTTTTGATTCGTCATTGTTACTGTTTACCCCCAAAACGAGTTTGGTTATAGTTAGGGCAGGGGGGTTTGGGGGGCGGCAGCCCCCCCAACCTCCTTAAACTTTTTATAAAATAAAATAAAATTTTGTACTTTAAGGGATCACCCTCGTTAATATGTAAAATAACTGATTACAGGTAGTATGCAGATTAACGAGTGTCTAGTCCAGTGTTTCCCAACGTGGGGCGCACGCCCCACCGGGGGGCAATATCATTTTCTAGGGGGGCAATTTGAAAATTTTCAACCAAATTGCCCCCCAGGTGGGGCCAATCCAGGGGGGAAATAAAAAAAACTTTTTAAAAAGAAGTTTATCAAAAAATCTGATCCTATTATCTTATCTGAGAATGTATGTCTGAAATCTGGACCAGTATGTATCAAAACCAAGTTGAAACCCTGTTTTTATAGTCTAATTTCCAAACCTTTTCCTGGGGGAGGACCCAAGATCTCTTTGTTTTTAGAACGCTTATATTTGAACTTTTTTACATTAGGTTCATCAAAATGCAAATCTTAAAAATTTATATCCAAAATTTACCAACTAGGGGTACCAAACTAGGTAAAAACCTGCTTCCTAGAGTCAAATTTCCAAAAATTTGCTGGGGGAGCACCCCCAGACCCCCCTTGGTACTTAGAACTTAATTACTCATAACTTGATATGATTTAGTTCGTTAGCATGCAAATTCTACCTAAAATTGTTCTGAAAAGCGTCATTAGACTTATTAAATATACATAGGAGGGAGGGGATAAGAAATAATTTTGGCTCCCTCTCAAAATATTTTTCTATGTATGCCACTGAGACCGGGGGGCATGGAAAATTTAGAAAGGCTTTGGTGGGGAATGGACCAAAAAAGGTTGGGAAACACTGGTCTAGTCGGTAGGGTGCAGAATACCTAGGTAATTTCAAGATTACCTAGGTAATCTTAGAAATTGAAAAAAATAACTGTAACATATATACCATTATGTTGCAGCAATTTTTTAAACTCTTTGGGATTTAATGAAATTCATAATTATATGAAATTGTATTTTGGATCGGTTATGAAAAATAGTAATAAGAGATAGCGTAACAGATCTACAGGTCAAAATAAACGAATCATGAATAGTTTTTAAATTATTCTAATTAGTTCAATTTTAAGAATAAAAATCTAGTTCAATTCTATATTTTTAATTTGATAATACAGTAGAGCCCCGATTATCCGCGGAATTGGGTGGCAAGGGTACCGCGGATAGCGAAAATCGCGGATAACCGGAAAAAAGACTAAAAATGAGGTTAAAACACGAAAAATATTTCAGCATAAAAACTATGTTTCAAAAGACAAGAAACATGATATGTTAAACCTTTTTAAAATACGTACAGTACAGCAAAAACCTTTGCTCTACATCTAAAATGTCTCTAATCTAGTCTAAAATTTGCTCTCATCGTTAAAATTTTTCTTCGTGAGACTCGCGGATCATCCGCTCGCGGATAATCGGGGTTCTACTGTATTACGAGAATGGTGTAAAACGTAAATCACAATTGAATGATGCAATGTATCATGCAAAATAGTAATGAAAATCAGTCCTCATTCACTTTATTCCTTTGTTTTGAGATATTTTTTCAAATTAGTTTTTTTATCAGATTGGGCACCATGAAGACCTATGGATAGTTGTCCTTCCACACTTTAGTTTTTACAAAGTTTCCGAAACATTTAGCGTACAATAAAATGAAGATTAAGGCTAAGCGCGCACTAGGAGACAAAGACAAAATTGCTCTCGGAGACAAAGACAAAATTGCTTCCCTGGCTATTGCAAGAAGCTAGAGTGCGCGCACATGGCGACGAGACCAAGAATTTCCTCATAGAAATGCATTGCTCTCGAGTGACTAGTGTTTTAAGTCGCCGAGACAGAAGTCTCTTAGTGCGCGCTTAGCCTTACTTTTCAAATAACGTAAACAAACGCAGATATACAATGATTCACATCGTCGTGCTTCCGAAGAACATGACAAAACATGCTTCGGACGAATCATGTGTGACGTCATACTAGTCACGATCCGCTTTTTAGAAAAATAACTAATGTAAAAATAACGCATTTAAAAATAACGAATGATTGAACAAATGTAAAATTAAAATATAAATATAGTGTTTTTGCAACACTATTTACGATTTCCAAAACTTAAAACCATGAGTTTTTACAAGTGCTGTATTAATTATTAACAAATCTTTGAAATGTTGATGCACAAAAATGTTTTCCTCTTTTCTGCATTAAGATACGTATTTAAATTTTATATACACAGGGTGTTTCATAAGTCCGTTTCCCGGCTTTTATTTGGAACCAACGTGTCCTAGGGTCACGGAAGTAAGGTCTACCCCTAGGTAAGAGACCCTGGAGAATTCATTGAGATGACTTACAGAGCCCCTAGCAGCGAAATAAAAAAAGTTAAAAAATTAATTTAAAAACTAAAGGAGATAGAGCAAAAACCTCAGTGAGGGTATTGTTGCGTCATGAAGAACTCACTGAAAAAAATTTGATCAATATATCTTGAATATTCGCGGAGATATTAGCATGTGAAAATAGTACTTTTTCAGGGGTCAAAAAATATAAAGTTCGCTTATATGCAAGTTTTTTTATTTAATTTTGTGTTCTTTCAACTAAAAAAAAACACAAAACTACACAATAACACTGAAAAATTTGCAAATATGCGAACTTTTTATTTTTTGACCCCTGAAAAAAGGCTATTTTCACATGCTATAATATCTACGCGAATGTTCAAGATATATTGATAAAATTTTTTTCATTGAGTTCTTCATGACGTTGGCAACAATACCATTAATGAGGCTTTTGCTCTATTTCCTTTAGTTTTTAAATTAATTTTTTAACTGTTTTATTTCGCCGCTAGGGGCGCTGTAAGTCATCTCAATGAATTCTCCAGGGTCACTTACCTAGGGGAAGACCTTACTTCCGTGACCCTAGGACACATTGGTTCCAAATAAAAGCCGGGAAACGGACTTTTGAAACACCCTGTATATAGGCCATAAAATATTTGAAATTTTATATCGGGAAATGAAAAATAAAACTTTAAAAAATGGGTTAATAATATTAGTCGAAAATTTAACAGTAAAAAAATTAAGTATTGTCAAAACATTTTTATTTAAAAAAGCTAGAAGTCTTAAAAATTTCAAGTTTTTTTAAAAAACAATTCTTAAAATTTTATTTTTTAGTGTGTGATACATACTACACTTAAGTGCTGTTTATGAATATCAGGCCAGTTTTAAAATAAACTTTAAAAAATTTTGAGAAAAATTAAAATATTTGAAACAAAAGTAATAAAAGCAAGACATATCACACATTTTTATTCTCAATTTCTTTCATAAACAACATTTAATTATAAGAAAATAGAGATGTGTTAATGAAATTTAAAACATATATTAAGTTTTTTTTAATTTAATTATTTTTAAACTAATATTTCCAAAATATAACTGTTTCACCCGAGATTCCAGCCCGACCCGAAGCGCGCTCCTTAGTTGCCGATGCAAGTGAGGTTTTAAATTAAACCGACAGATGGCGCTAGCGAGTTTCACTCTGTACTGCGCATGTCCTAGAATGTAGTATAAGTACTTCACACCTGCGTTCACCGTGTTCGACATTTGGCGATTTGAGGAGCACCGAGATTGATTGACGGAGCGAGAAGCAGCAAGCATGAGCATGAGACGAGTACGCAAGCGTATCGTTAGCTCAGTATGGAACAGCGACCTGGAAGCCATTAAGAGGCTCAAGAGTTACGAGTCGGTGCTATGGCATCTTCTTTGTAGAGAGAAGACCGCAGCGGTCGAGGACCAACTCACCGATACCCAGATTGCTGCTATCATCAATAGCAAGGACAAGGGCATGGGAGGACCAGGAGAGGGCAAGCGCTTCGTTATCAAAACGTACCCCATATTTCGTGAAGCGCTGCGACAAGAGGGCACGCTCAGCGAAATTATTCAAGAAGCGAAGGACATTTTGATACCAAAGACCTCCCATGCGAAGCTCTATCCAGCGGGGAATCAAGTAGCCGCACTTCCGCAGCAACAGACTAGAACTGTTATTACGCCCGGAATTAAGACGGCGAACCCGTATGAAACTCTGTCGTCAGAACAAGCCGTCTCTACCCCGCCAAGCCGGGAGCCGAGTCCCATGAGATGCGGGGCCAGCGAGCTACAAGCTAGCAGCGACCCGCCGCCATGCCAGGTGTCGCTCCCGTCCGACTCGGACGAAATGGATATCATGGAGCCTGCGCCTAGCCGCAGCGCCTCCTACAAGAGGAAAGCCGTCTCTCCGGCGCGGGCGTCGACGCCACCGGACAGCGAGAGAGAATTGACTCCGATTCCGGATGTCAATATCCAGGACGCCAGTGAAGATGCCTTTGGGGGCCGTTCAGCCGAGGGTTGTGAGTACTCGGGAGAACCTGAAAAGGCCATTCCGAGGAAATCACCCGAACGGGGAAAACGGCTCGTGAGGGTTATCAGAGGCCTTTCATGCATGGAACTGAAAGCCGAGACCGTCCAAAAGGATCTAGAAGACCAAGGCCTTCACATTCGGACCTGTTTCCGGATGAAAAGCCGGCGCTCAAAGGGGTTCCTCCCGCTTTTTCAAATTGAAGCAAGGGGGTCCCCGGCGAGTGTGGACGGCATCACTCGGATTCTGGGAACGGAAATCACCATGGAAAACAAGAGGCGAGCTGACGCCGTCCTATGTTACCGCTGTTGTCGCTTCGGACACATCGCAAGCGATTGTAAGGAGCGGCTGCAGCGGTGCATGAGGTGCGGCCAAGACCACCGTTTGAGTGACTGCCCGGTACCGAGATCGAGCAACGTCACTTGCATAAACTGCAACTCTCCAGGTCATTTGGCGGCCTGGAGAGTGTGCCCAGAACACCCGCGGCACCGCAGAGGACCAGCGCCGGCGACAAGCAAGCCATCAGCCCGGGCCCCTGCCAGCCAAAAGCAGCCAAAGGAAGCGCAGCCGAAAAGGCTAAAGCGAGGGACGGACCAATCAGCAGCCGGGGAACTCAAGCTCCTCCCCCAGCATGAGCAGTCTCGACCGAGCCACAGCAGCGAGCTGACCTACTTCCAAGACTTCCTCCAAGAGGTCAGGGACCTCTTCAAGAACTACGGAGGGTTCCAAGGAATCCTCAAGAGACTCAGAACTTTCGACAGCCGACACGATAAGGTGTCGTTCCTCCTCGGTCTCCTTCAAGAATAGACCCAGGGGAGCCAAGCACGACGGCGACTCGAGCGGAGCCTTCTTCTTTTTCAGCACGGTGGCCTTTCTGGCCTGCCCTTTCTTTCAGTATTACGGCCATGAACTTACCACCAGAGACTAGAGAAAACAGACTATGAGCGAAATATGCACTCTAATGTATATGCGCAGCGAACTACATATCCATGGAAATGGGAATAAGGCGCCTTCGGCGCCAGGTGTCCCACCAACAAAAGTTTATATATATATCACCGTGTTCATTGCAAGCTTATCTCTCGTTTTGTAAACGTGTCCTCTCCGCAACGGAGAGTCTCTGTCCCTCTGCTCTACCACGCTTTTGCTGGCCGCTACTTTTGGAAGACTGTTATACGACTGCAAGATTACCTACGACATTTCGGGTAAGAATTTCTTTATTTTTAAAATTGTTGTTTCGAGTTATATTTATTCGCCTTTTTTATATATCTTTGTTCTCGTGACGCGGCTCTCAGTAGAAAAAATCAATACTATCATGTGTTTTTATTGTTTAGTACTTGACTCTTGCGTTTTTTTGATATTTTTCTTGCCTATTTTTTAAAAGATGATCAAAGAGAGTGAAATAATAAATTTACAAAATAATAAATAAATAAAAAAATTTAATTTTTTTTTTAAATTCAAATTTTTTCTAAGACTGTATAAATCCAGTGAAAGCGTTCTAACTCGTCTTGTATTAGTCCAGTAAATCTACTGAAAAGAAGGGTCAAACCTGTAAAAAATTGCAACATTTGTTTTTTCAACTTCAAGGGTTCATTTTCGTTTTCACTTGGAAATGACCCCAATAATAACATACTAAAAATCGGTCCTCGGGGAGTTTAATTTTTAAAAAATGGCCGAAAGAAAATTTCAAAAAATTAAATTATAGTAATCGAGACTTATGATACATGTTTATGGGCTATTTTTCAGTGCTGAATACGAATATACCCTTTAAATTTTGAAAAATTCAAAATTTTTAAATATTAATTCAAAATTTGGAAATTCGAAATAATTAAAACATCGCTCAAAACCACAAAATAATTGCAAAAGAAATAATTTAAACGGTTTTCAATTAGAAATCACTTAAATAATAACGTACTAAAAATGGAAGATAGAAAATCGGACAGTACAAAGTTTAATTTTCTTCAAATTTTCAGATTTTTTGGCTTCAAAAATCGATCTTTTTAAAAATTCTTGTTAAAAACGTTTGAGGCATTTGTCAAGGTCATTTTCCATGGATGTTGTAGGTATATACCTCTATAACCTAAAAAAACCACAATCGGTGATTAAATCATTAGTTAATTAATTAATTTATAAAAATTAACGTTGAAAGTACAAGAAAAGTAATACAGAAAATATTAAGACAATATTTGATAATAAATCATTTTAAAAATAATTAAATTGAAAAAAGACAAAGTATTTAAATTTTAAATTAATTTAAAAATTTTAATTTTTTTAAATTTAGTGGTATATGCATGTGATACATGTCTCTATGCTATATTTTAGTGCTGTTTACGAATATCACGCCAACTTTTTAAAAAAATTTAGAATGAGTGTGGAAAAAATGATGCATTTTTCTCAATACATTTGTTTTTTATGCTTCAGTTTTCCACAATTATTTTAAATTTTATTGAAAAGTTGGCGTGATATTCGTAAACAACACTAAAATATAGCCTTGAGACATGTATCACATGCATATATACAAAATTTAAATTTTTTTAAAAATTTAAAATTAATTTTAAATTTAAATTTTTGAAGGATATTTTGTCCTTTTTCAATTTAATTATTTTAAAATTATTTATTATCAAATATTGTCTAAATATTTTCTGTATTACTTGATTGAAAGATTTTACCTGTATTTACGTTAATTTTTATAAATTAATTAACTATTTATAGATGATTTAATCACCGATTGTTGTTTTCTTAGGTTATATAGGTATGTACCTACAACATCCAGGGAAAAATGACCTTGGCAAATACTTCAAACGTTTTTAACAAGAATTTTTAAAAAGGTCGATTTTTGAGGCCAAAAAATTAGAAAAAAAAAACTCTTTATTGTCCGATTTTCTTCCATTTTTAGTATGTTATTATGTATTTCAGTTATTTCTAATCGAAAACCGTTTAAATTACTTCTTTTGGAATTATTTTGTTGTTTTAAGCGATGTTTTAATTTTTTCGACTTTCCAAATTTTGAAATAATTTTTTAAAAATTGAAATTTTGAATTTTTTCAAATTTAAATGGTATATCCGTATTCAGCACTGAAAAATAGCCAGTAAACATGTATAATAAGTCTCGATTACTATAATTTGATTTTTTGATTTTTTTTCGGCTATTTTTTAAATTAAAAAAAATTAACTTCCCACGAGCCGATTTTGTCCGATTTTTAGTATGTTATTATTGAGGTCATTTCCAAGTGAAAACCGTTGAAAAACCAAATGCTGCAATTTTTTACCGGTTCAGTAACAGATTGCCTGGACTATGTGTAGATCCTCTTAAGCCGTAACATGATCAATACTTCCATGTCATTTTTTAAGTTTAATTGTACTTAACTTCATTCTTACACTTGTTTGACATTTTGTAAGTGTTGATTATCAGAGATGTTAAATCTAAAACATTAAAATAACATTTTTTAAAAATGATTTTCAATTTTGTCTAAGGCTAAATAAATTGCGAGTAAGCGTTTATGTGTTGTTTACTGTTTTAAGCCGTAGCCGGATAATTACTTCCATGTTTTTTTATTTTTTGAAATACTTAGTGTTGATCTGAGTTGTTGCAACAAAAATCTTGAGAAAAAAATTAAAACTCAAGAAATTTAAATTTAAAGGTTATTAATTTTAAGAATCCGGGCCATGACGACTTTCAATGCTTGCCAAGCACTTCGTGGAACGAACATCGTAATAGAGTTTAGGGTTGCTGTACGAAGTATTGTGATCTAGAAAGATTCACTTATCAGCTATTTTTCGACAACCTTTGGCGATTGGCCCGGATTGTTAAAATTAACAAATTTTAAAATAACTATAAACTATTACCTTATATATTTAAAAAAAATTAAAGAAACTTTCAATTGCCATGAAAACATTGAAAAGAATTTCAGATTAGATTTTACTGAACTGAAAGGTCCTGGTGAAAACTTTTGTACTAACAGCCTAGAAAATCTTTGAATTCAATTTCTAAACTTTTTGAAATGCTTTCTCGCCAAGCACTTCACTGAAATGTATTTATTACTAATTATGTTAAAATCCTAGAATTCTATTTTCTGGCTTAATTTTTAGCTTTATTAACAATTGTTTGATAAAAAAAATAGTGAGATTCCTTGTTAAAAAGCCCTTAAAATTCTTTCACTTAATTGTAACATTTAGTCTTAAACTAAGTTTAAAATATTTTCAAGTTTAAATTTTGTGACTTTCAATTTGTAATTTCATAGCCGATGCTCTTTTTTTTGTGCCAAAAAAATCTCGCCACTTGCGCTAACCACGTGCTTTTACAAGAGACCCAAATTCACAACATGGCTGACCTGGAAATGGCCGTTCCAGAGCAGAGTTGAGCGACTAGTTCGTGCGGCGCACCTCACCAGGCCTATTCTGTCATCACCAATCAGAAGGGTTCTAACGGGCTGCCATCTGTTGGCCAGATCCTGAATCAACAAAGCAGAGGAGGGTAGAAAAGTAGGAGAAATAATAATTTTAATTAATCGTAGGAACTTAGCAGTGAAATAATAAAATAAGGATAAAATTAAATTTATAAGTATATTTTGAGAAAGAAATAACTTTTGGCGATTAATGATTCATAAATAAGCAGTTATATTAAAATCCTGGTTTTAATATTGTAGAGCCATAATAATTGCATTGAAAGAGTATAAAATATTGTTTTTAAAATATGATTAACTTCGTAACAGAAATAATTCCCCCGGCAATATTCAAAATTGAGTGAATTCAGAGAGTAATAGAGCTTTCAATGAACTGAACATTAAAAATTTCGCGTTATTGTTATTCAAAACTCGCGTTATTGTTATTCAAAACTCGCGTTATTGTTATTCAAAACTCGCGTTATTGAAATAATTAAATTTTCAAATTTTCACTTACTAAATGTATGATTTTAAGTGCATCTCATTAGTATTATTATATTTTCATTAATATTTACGAAATAATATCCAGAAAAACATTTCTATATATCATAATTTACTTCCAAACGCTATTTAATAGTTGGAAGACTTGTTTACTCTATCTTTTAAACACATGATGTCTATTCATATTTAATAATGATTTTAAAATATTTTAAATTTAATTTTATTTTTTTTAATGATGACTTCTCGTTGTGTATTTAAAATCTTATAAAATTCAAAAATATATATTTTAGTAGCTTCTAGGAGAATATTCTCCAAAGGATTATTACCGAAAATTTTACAACCCAACTCAAAATAATTATTATTAACAAGACTTAAAAACACCTGCGAATTCGAATATATTGAGGGAGACGCGATAATAAATCACAGTCTATGTTTCGTTGTTTTTTCCTGAAAGCGAAAGGAACATGAAAAGAAGCAAACTTTACAGGTGATCACGCGTCAGTACTCGAAACCGAAAAGAAACTTACAAAAAAGCCAAATTTTACGTAATAGGGATTTTGGTTGTTGTTTCTCATCCACCGGGTCTAGCTGAGCTAGACCAGGCCCATCCATTAATCCTCAAAAAATCAAAAAACAGGACCGGTTCACGCAGAAAATCTTCAATGGAAAACTCCACACAGCTGAGTAGGTGGGTCGGGCTGGCCGCATTAGAAGAGCATTTTTTGCAGGTGGGAACGATCTTTCGTCCCTGTTCAAACTTCATGCTCTTCAGGTGACCACTCTGTAATAGGTATTAGCAGATGATAGTGGTTTCGAAGTAAAAAGATATCAATCAGAGAAATTTATTTACGTTGGAGTGTTTTTTTTGCATTTTCATTGATAGTTACGTGAAAATAAAGCGCAAAATCAGAAATATTTTCGATCCATCAGTAAAACTAGAAGAAAATTTTCACATGACTGCAGAAAATTGTGAAATTTCCATGTTTAAGTTTAAAAGTATATGTTGATTTTCACAAGCTAATAATCGGCGTACTTTGATTCATAGTACTTATCAAATAACACACTTAATTATCCTCCATAAAATTAATTTTACAAGACCAATTTGGTTAACCGACTATCTTCTACCTTTTTCTCAAACTATTTTATTTACATTTATGATATTAGAATCGATTTTAAATGTTATTATGTGGTTATATAGGTTTTAAAAAATAAGCTTGCGCTTGAGTTGCAACGATTGAAACGCAAAAGCATTTCCGTGTTAAAGATGAGAAACAGTGAAAAAACGCATCATAGAGAAAAACGGATTTGAATGCAGAACATATAATGCTAGCCTACCAAAGCAGCCGGCAACAAAGAATTGTATCTCCGATTCTATTTATGATAGAAACATAATAAAAGCATCATTTTAAGCAGGAAAAGACTAGTTTACATTGTAAAAGCAAAATTTTTTTGAAAATCTGACGATTTTTGTGTCCTGTACCCCCTTAAAGTTATTTAAGTTGTAGTTTTTTAATATTAAGCAAAAAGTTTAATTGAAGTAAATTTTCAAAAGTTGCCAGCCGACAATATGCACTATGTCACGTAACATCATAAAACTTACCCAATTTACTTATTCGATCATTAATAACTCGAAAATCAACTTTAAAATCACAAAAAGTTTTAAGCGCAATAAGTGTTTTAAAAAAGTCACTTGACTCAAAACGAGGCGTAACCTTGTATGATGTCATCATTCAGAAGATTTGGGGCCGTATTCAGAAACTTTAAAGCGAGACGAGAACGTTCACGAAACAGGGTTCATGGCTGTCTTATATTGCCCTATATTTTCAATCAATGTCCTATATTTTGCACCAAAACAAGTTAAAAATCTGTTTTTTAGAGTAAAATTTCCAAAAAAATTTCTGGAGGAGGATCTCCAGACTCCCCTTTGGAATTTGAAACTTTTTGCTCACAGCTTTCTTATATTATTACAGAATTGCATCTGTGATTCTCTCCCATCATCGCATCTCTCTCAATTTGCGATGATATTTTTAAAGCTTGTTATTCTGCACGCTTTCTAATTGCAGGGCTCGTACATGTCCTGATATTCCTTAATTTCCTGAAATCTCAAAAAGCGTCCTGAAAAGTCCTAAGAAAACGTAATTTACCCCGATTTTCCTGATATTTTTTAGAAAGTCTAAATATCAATTGTATACCAAGACCGCTTAGTTTTTATTGTGTAAGAACTGTGTGTTTACCAGGTATTTTTATTGGGATATTTTAAACATTTTGAGGTTTTTAACCTAATTTTTTCATTAGTGATGAGGAATTTCATTTATTTTGATTAAGACTAGAATTAATCTGAATGCTTAGAGTGCAATATCTATTGTAAGCTATTGTTTTGTGATAATATTGTGCAATTGGGATATATAACCAAGATATTTTCATTTTTTTTCTTCCATGTGTTTTGATATAATGGGAAGATATTAATGATCACATCATTTCTAAGAATCTTAACATTCGATTGAAAGAAATTTACTTTCTTCATGCGTAAAGTTAATTGTGCAAGATCTATATGTTTATCAGGAATTTTTATGTGATATTTTAAACACATTATGGAGTGCATAACCCAGTGGTTCCCAAAAAGGGGTTCCGCGGAACCCTGGGGTTCCACGAAAAAATTTAGGGGTTCCATGGGACAAACTTTATTTCATTAAAAAAATCAGAATGGTGTAAAAAATAAGAATGGACAGCGCCGCCCCCCTTGGACCCAAAAGTGTTCTCAAAATAAGTTAAAACCCTTACTTTTACCAGTCGAATTTCAAAATCTTTTCTGGGGGAGGAACCCCAGACCCCCCCCCCCCCCCCGAGGTATCACAAGGGGATCTTGCGCGATACTTTTTGGAAAATCCCTTACATTTTGACATCTTTGTCAAAAAATAAAGGTGGAAAATTCCCCTCTTTGCCCCTAAAAGCGTCTTAAAATGAGTTAAAACTCTACTTTTACAGGTCAAATTTCAAAAATTTTTCTGGGGGAGGGCCCCCATACCCACCAGTGGTACCAGAAGGGGATATTGCGTGATACTTTTCGAAAATTCCCAAGAATTTGACATTTTTGCCAAATGGTAAAAATCGTTGATTAAAAAATATTCAGGGTTCCTTGATCATTGGTACCAAATTTGGGGGTTCCACGACCAAAATAGTTTGGGAACCACTGGCATAACCTAATGCTTAGTAAGTAACTGGCAGAAAAAACTTAAGTTTATTAATATTTGTTTTGAAGGAAAAGTACTCAAGTTTTATGTTAGGGATTTTATAATCAAGATTGAAATAAAGAAACTCCTTTGTGCAAAAAATAATTCTAATTTTGTTAGTTATGTAGTTCTTGTTAATAATTATATTTACAGAGGCCTGGGCGAATTTATGGCAAGCTCAGTTGAGCTGACAGGTCCTTAGGGTTGTAATTAATATTATTTGGGGACCAAATGGCATGAAAACTGGTTTTTGGGGGTTTTAGAGGGTGCTCTTTCAGAATCTGGAATAATCTTTGATGGTTTCCATAGGAAAAACGAAAGTTGGAGCTTCGTTTAATATGAAGACGACCCCCTAAGAACTTGAAAAATTTTCTGTATATAGAATGCTTCAAATCATGAAAAATTATACCTTATTTGTCTTTATATCACTAGCCGTTCCGGAGATATAGGGTCTGAGTCGATTTTTTTTGCCAGTATTGTACATAATATCCAAAGGATATTTACGAACTTTTCTATAGAGCTTTTCTTTTCTACGAATAAGAATTAATATGTCATTATTTATCCAATCACTTTTATGCTTATTGTTTCTTAAAGGGAATTTAAAATTGTTTTTTATATTATTTAAAGTAAAACAGAGCTTTTGGTATTGTTGATCCAAACCATCATATTGATTGTTATTTAAATTATAAGTAGATAAGTAATTATAGACTCGATTATAGTTAATATGCATTATATTACTATTGGGAGGTGCTTTTTTAGGTAAATTAGAACTGGATAATTTACAGAGAGTTAAGTAATGGTCGCTTATATCATTTATATAAATTCCAGAATTTATGGTAAAAGTATTTGATTTGACAAAAATATGATCGATGCAGCTATTTATTCGGGTGGGTTTATTAATGCAGCTTAAGAAACCATACTGCGATAGGCAAGTTAGATATTAGTCAGTATCAGAATCATTGCCTAAAATATTAATATTGATATCACCTAGGATCATAACATTGGGATGTCTTAGATTAATTAAAACAGAGTTTAGCTCAGAGTTGAAATAATCAACACATCAACAGTGAAGGCATGGGAGCGATAAATAGATAAAACAGCTAAATTCAAAAGTTTACTGTGTAACGAGATAATTTCGGCTGAGACAAAATTAACATCCAATAGGGTAAACTCAAAAAATTTTTTACAAAACACAGCAATTCCACCAGAACGGTTTAAATCGCGGCAACAGAAATAAGTATCAAAACCATCAATAGAGTAAAAAGACGATTCATTACTATAAATCCAGATTTCCGATAGAACAATTATTGCAATCTGATTAAGATATTTAGATAAAAGGGAGATGAAGCTATTGAAATTGGAGCGGATACTTCTAATATTTAGATGTAGAACAATAAAGTTAGACTTACAGTTTGACGGATCAGAAAATACAAACTTTTCAAAATCATCCAGATCTTCTAAAATAATACAGTCGGGAGCTGGACAGTCCAAATTATCAATGGGTGGATTGAATGTTTAGATCCTCAATAGTCCTGATGCGTAAAACTCTAGATGATTCATCCTTTCTTAAAAAGATTTTGCCGTCGCGTACCCAACAGAACTTATACAGTTTTTCTACCTTAGTTTTCCTCGCTTCAAAAACAAAGCCTTAAGTTCCGGAGCTAAATGTTCATTTACATACACAGGGGAGTCGGAGAATCTAGGATTGATGCTTGAAGCATTTAGTTTACACGATTTTAATAATTTTAGACATTTATCACGATCAACCTTGGACTTAAATTGAACAATGATGGGCTTCGCTCGATCCTTATTGAAACTAGGTACACGGTGTGCTGCGGTAATATTATCAGTAAAGGTGCTTTTAGAAATTTGTTCAATCTTGGTGAGAAGATCGCCGATGTTTTCATTTTCACATTCAGGTAGATTGGAGATTTCGAGGTTAGTTCTTCTGGAATATTGCTTTAGTTCAATCACGGGCAGTTTTAGCTCTTTAACTTCAGATTTAATATGGGTATTTTCTTGAGTCAGTTGATCATTTTTTTCTTGAAGATTTTTATTAGCAACTTGCAGAGCTTTGATGGTGTCTTGAAGTTCTAGGATAGTTTTGGAGTTGAAGTCAATTGAACTAGTAATTTCTCTTGAATTTGATCTGATTAGATCTTTGAGCTCATTATACTGCGTTATGAAGAAATCCATTATTTCAGGGCTGATTGAAGAAACTGGGTTGGTAGAGTTAGCTACGCTTCTGGTATTAGGAGCACTAGCACTAATGCAAGAAACACAAGTCCATTTTGATTTTTTAGCTTGAGTTAGTTTTCTGAATGCAGATTCCGGTAATCCAACACACATGAAATGAAAATGCCCGCCACATAGGCTAGAGCACGACAGGGCTTCAGACACTTCAACAATGGCCTCATTGCAGACTTTACAGGTCAAGTTCGACATAATTTGAAGCAAAAATTCATGTTAATTACTTAGATAATGCCTTAGACATAAATTTAGTTCAGAATATAAAGTTTATAACTATTATTTAGCAAAAAAATTAAGTATTTTAAGAGAGAAGCAAAAACAGTAAACAATCTGAGCAACAGCTGTTGCCAAAAAAAAACCTGGTATTTAACCTGGTATTTTTTCACTATTTATTTTCTCAGTTGTTTTGGGGCTATTTACTATTTTTGTCCCAAATATTTAAGAAAAATAATAGGTTGGTCATTAATGGGTTAATGGAGGGGAGGAATTCAATCAAATTATTTCTATTGAATTTCTTTTATTATGTGATTTCAAATGATGTTTTAATTTCAATTACTATACCTGATTTTTGTAATAAGGAAGTTGCATGTGTCAGATTTTCAAAAACAAACAAGTGTTCCGTATGGTTTTTTGTATGGTAAAATGAAATATCTAGTCAGTTTTTCAAAAAAATGTACAGGTAATTAAATATTTTAATTTAAAAGTCGAGAAAAAAACACGTGACTGAAAACGTTCATTGTTTAAACTATAAGATGACGTCAACAATAGTACCATCAACTCCATTGCTTTACAACAATGTTTAATATAAGATGACGTCACATCCAAACTCTTGGCGTTTTCGCGGGCTTTTAAAAAGTGGATTTTTGTTAATTTTTTTGGCAATCAAAAAATTTCTCGATCGGCCTCAAATTTTGGGTAGTTCCTTATTTTTGCAAGAAGAATCGATTAAAAAAATAAAAAAAAATCATGCAACTTCCTCATTGTGTTTTTCTAATTAAAAAATATATTAGTAAAATTTTGTCTAATTTTTAGTTTTACAGTCTTGGTTACTCGGTCTTGGCATAGAACGGCCAAGTCTGGCCCCTGTGCCATAAAGTCTAACCAACCAATTTTTATTATGCTACTATTGTAGATAATTTCCAATTAAAAACCATTGCCTTTTTTTCAGGTTTTACCCATTTTACTTAGATTTGCTGGACTAAAGAAGTCTGTAAATAGAAATGAGCGTCTCAAGGTTTTACTTTTCCTTTACACCAATGCATGACGTAATCAAGTGTTTAAAAAAGAGCGGTGCCGATGTGAATGTTAAAGACTTCTTTGGAAACACCCTTGTTCATGATTCTGTGGCAAATAACCGCCTGGAAATTGTAAAGACTTTTGTAGTAACGAGTTCAAGAGGAAAATTGACAGATACTGGGATTCCGGTAGTTTGGGTTAAAAAGACTGGACCTACCTTGCTGGGCTTACGCCTGTAGTTGGTCGACTTAATTTGTATTTGTAGCATTAGATTGCGATTTGGATATCAGGAACAATCGTGGCGATAGCCCACTTTATACAGCTTTCAGAAAAGGCTTTCTTCAAATGATTTATCTTTTAATTAGTAATGGTGCTAAAGTCGATTCCTTGAACGATCGGATGGATACAGGACTTCATGTAGCTGCTGAGAAAGGGTATTTAGAAATTGTGAAAGTTTTGTTAGCTGACAGTAATCCTGTTTTTGATCTATTTAACAAACTTGGTGATAAGCCACTGCATGTTGCTTCGAGAAAACGGTGTTTAGAAATTGTGAAGGTTTTGGTTGAAAGTGGTGCTGCTTTAAAGTGGAGGAATATTGCTGGTGATATGCCCCTTCATGTTGCTGTGAAAGTGCAGTGTTTGGAAATAGTAAAATATTTGTTAGAAAGAGGCGCTGACGCCTGTGTAAATTGTTGGAACAATGATATTGATGCGCCACTTCATTTAGCTGTGAAAGCTGGGTGCGTGGAAATAGTTGAAATTTTGGTAGATAGCGGTGCTAATGTAGATTTGAGGAACAATGATGATGATGCTCCACTTCATCTAGCTGTGAAAGCTGGGTGCGTGGAAATAGTTGAAATTTTGGTAGATAATGGTGCTGATATAAATTTGATGAACAATGATGGCCTATTTTTGATCTATTTAACAAACTTGGTGATGAAATACTTCATGTTGCTTCGAGAAAACGGTGTTTAGAAATTGTGAAGGTTTTGGTTGAAAGTGGTGCTTTTTTAAAATGGAAGAATATTGCTGGTGATGTGCCACTTCATCTAGCTGTGAAAGCTGATGGTTGGTTGGTTGGGGTTTTATAGTGCATGATACACATCGGGATATTATGCGCCTAACAGCTGATGGGTGCGTGGAAATAGTTGAACTTTTGGTAGATAGTGGTGCCGATGTAGATTTGAGGAACAATGATGGCGATATGAAAGTACAGTGTTTGGAAATAGTTAAATATTTGTTAGAAAGAGGTGTTGCCGCTGATGTAAATCATTGCAACAATGATGGTGATGTGCCACTTCATCTAGCTGTGAAAGCTGATGGTTGGTTGGTGTTTTATGGTGCATCAGGATATGATCCACATCATGATATTATGCGCCAAAAAGCTGATGGAAGCGTGGAAATAGTTGAACTTTTGGTAGATAGTGGTGCTGATGTAGATTTGAGGAACAATGATGGCGATACGCTACTTCATATTGCTGTGAAAGTGCAGTGTTTGAAAATAGTTAAATATTTGTTAGAAAGAGGTGTTGCCGCTGATGTAAATCATTGCAACAATGATGGTGATGTGCCACTTCATCTAGCTGTGAAAGCTGATGGTTGGTTGGTGTTTTATGGTGCATCAGGATATGATCCACATCATGATATTATGCGCCAAAAAGCTGATGGAAGCGTGGAAATAGTTGAACTTTTGGTAGATAGTGGTGCTGATGTAGATTTGAGGAACAATGATGGCGATACGCTACTTCATATTGCTGTGAAAGTGCAGTGTTTGAAAATAGTTAAATATTTGTTAGAAAGAGGTGTTGCCGCTGATGTAAATCATTGCAACAATGATGGTGATGTGCCACTTCATCTAGCTGTGAAAGCTGATGGTTGGTTGGTGTTTTATGGTGCATCAGGATATGATCCACATCATGATATTATGCGCCAAAAAGCTGATGGGTGCGTGGAAATTGTTGAACTTTTGGTAGATAGTGGTGCCGATGTAGATTTGAGGAACAATGATGGCGATACAGTACTTCATATTGCTGTGAAAGTACAATGTTTGGAAATAGTTAAATATTTGTTAGAAAGGGGTGCTTCCGCCTATGTAAATCATTGTAACAATGATGGTTATGTGCCACTTCATCTACCTGCAGCCCAATACGAACTGTACCTGTCGTCGAGTTCAATTCTTGGCCTTGTCCTGGTTGTATTTTCTTTCTCCCTGGCCTAGAAAAAATTCTGTTTGTGTCCGTCTTATTTGACAAATGTTTATAAGCAGTTTGGTTTTGTGGTGCAAGAATCAAGTTAGATCATCCTTGAGGTCAAGCACACAATTTGGAGAATGTGACCTATCCATCTATTGACTATGCCCATGACGACAAGATTCGATGCTGCTGTGAAGACATATCTGGTAAGTGTTTAATTACTTTATTTGCATTTTTCTTCCTTAAGATTTGGTTTGTACATAGTCTTAAAATAGCCTATAATATTCTGAGAGAAGTACTCGGAAGTAATTTTCAACAAATGTAAAGAAACTTCCATTTTGATAGCCTTTTAAAATCAAAACTTAATCACTATCACCTTTAAATAACTTTAATCACTATTCAGGAAGTTATACTGAATATAGTTTTTTGATTTGCATATTGATTGTTTGTATAAACTGATCATTTACTTTTCAGTGGATAGATCACTTGACTGAAATCGGAAGATGACACTCCAATTACTCCATTGACGTCGGAATAGTCTTTCCTACATCCGCTGAGGGTAACGAGTGCAACACAAGCTGTTTGAACTGGGAGATTAAAGATTTGCTGCTCTACTGTGATATGGTATTTACAATTGTTATTCCTTAAATAAAGCTGTTGGATTTTACTTTCTAATGTTGGTTTATTGGAGTCTCGTGGCCACACCCATTGTTACACCTCCACTACAGAAAAGTACGAAAGGCGTCTTAGAAGTTCATTTTGCTAGAAATTCTGATGTAGTCCAACAGTTTTAGGTCAAAATGGGCTCAAGATCTAAGATTAAGGGCTGTAAATGTAAGTAATTTAAATGTTTTGTGATTTTTTTCATAGGGGCATGCAGAAATTGTTTTTAAAAAACTATAATGCTTGACCAGGGTGGCTACATAATTTGGAAATAAGGTAATTTTTTAAATCTGGAATAGTTTTTCTTTCTACAAGACTTAATGAGGTAGAGGAAAAGGCAGTAGTGTGTGTTGGAACTAATGATGTAGGGAAGACTAATGTTCGGCACTAGTTAACTAGTAGTTCAACTACTTTTGGTTTAGAGTAGTCAAACTAGTAGTTTAACTACTTTTTTCACCAACTACTAGTTCCAACTACTTTCAAAAAGTTCAACTACTTCAAAAAATATTGAAAGATCAAAATTTTTAAAAATATGTTACATCTACTAACAATGCCATTTTTCGTGATACATTTTCATATTTAGCAACCTTTAAATTTATTTCATCCCAGCAATTGACTTATAAATGCAACCCTTTTTTGAAATCATCTCTAGAAATTAGGAAGTTTAGGGTTTTCTCTCCTGGAAATTCCAGCACTTTGAAAAGTGATTTTAGGCTAGGTTTACGAAGATTCTAGATATTTTTCCTGCATTAAAAATTAGTAAGGCAATACTTAAAGTTAACGGCCCAATTTTGTGCTTAAAATATTGTTGTTCAGGCTAAGGGGGTTTAGAACCCTACTTAACCCCCCTTATATACGACAATGTACTGACTAATATAAATACAACTTAGAAAACTTTAAGACACCAAAAACCTGTATACCTATCAAAAATTGGCGAATCTTTAGCCATGATATTTTTGCAATAGGTAAGAAAAAGTAATCGAAAATTTGGGGGAAAATATCTTATGAAATTAAATAGACTAGTTAACTAGTAGTTAACTACTTTGGGAAATAATCAACTACTTGTTACAACCACTTCCAAGAAAAAGTAGTTAACTTGTAGTTACAACTACTTTTGCCCAGACTAGTTGGTAGTTGGTACTTTTTGACCAGTACAATAATGTTGAGTTTGAGAGGGAGACGGAAACAAGGATTCAAAGTTTAGTATTAGGCCATTTATTTACACATATCCAGAAATCTAATCAGAATAAATTCAATTACGAAGGTAAAAACTGTTTGAAAGTGTTTTATTGCAATGCACATAGCATAAGAAATAAAATGGACGAGTAAAAAGGAAGCGTGGACGCCGAGGCTAATAGATATTATAGGGATTACTGAAAGCTGAGCAAACAGTGGGGATTCAACAATATTAAAGATAAGCGGGTTCACAATTTTCAGGGATGATAAGTAAAGATATATTGAGAGTTCTGGAACAGGTGGAGGGAGGATTTACCGGACATCTCGCCCCCTGGATTGATGGGTATTCTGACATGTAGGGTCAGCTTCCCCTGCAACCTCTGCTGTTTTATGGCCTTATCCCCTCTCCTTCCAGAAATGGGTTGCAGGACTCACAAAAGGGTTGCCCCATTTGGCGAGATATCGAAGACTGAACTACTCCAATGTTTTAATCTATACGGCCCCTTTAGACGGAAAAAGGTCTTCTCTAATTCGATTCGGTTGTATATCTGTAGGCAATAGCCTTTGAAATCGACATTCTTTTGAAAAGGGGGTCACGCCTGATTACCTTCGCATTTCTTGCAGTAACATATCGGCCAACGATTTTTAACCACGTGTTTATATTGAAATTTAAAAATTGAATAGAAACTAAACTATAATTACAGTACTATGGAAATATAGCTTATAAATAAACATGGTAAAATATTAAGTCATTTTAAAATAGACAAAAACTTACAAAAATAAATAAACAAAAAATAATTAGAGTAAAATTAAATTAAATATAAATTAAGCTGTGGTAAGCTTCTCTAAATTAAAGAAAATTTCTAAATCATGAATATTTATTAATCGTATAAGAAACGGTTAATATTGTATGTAAATTTATAAAAACCTGCAACTCAAAACTTCTTTATAAAAGTGCTGAATCTCTTGTTTACCTTCCCTCAGAAACTATATTAATTTTACAATTTCAAATATTTATATTCATGTTTTTAATTCCACTTGTGAAAGTTGACCCAATGTAAGCATTTATTAATTTTATAAAAGTTAAAATATTTTATATATCAAAATGATTGGCAGTAGACTAAATTTGTTTGAAATAATAAAAAGACACATAATTGCATACAGATTTTACAGCAATAACTTAACACAAAAACCAAAATCAATTTAAACCAGCCCAACTTTGTTAAGTTAAAAAAAGGAAATTCCTATACATGTAACTTTGTAACTAATCAATCTAATTAATTTATCTAGTACCGTTTAAAAGAATGATTCATTTTCTTGTAAAAAAACAGCATATTTATTGATAGAATTTTTTTAGCTTTTATGAGACTATTAAACTCAGGCGTAACAGTTTTGACCGGTCGGTCATGGAAAAATAAAAATGTTTTTTTTTTAAATACTAGGGAGCTACCGCCCCCTGCTCGCTATCGCTCGCCAACCCCCGTTAACTGCTGACGCAGACACGTTTGAACATCTTCGCAATTCCTCACAAAACCCTGCTCACTGCACTTACTCACTTTATAAGACATTCTTAAAACAGGGTTAGCACTTCTCCGGGGTATTCTTTCGAAAATGGTGGATATACATTCAGTAGCGAAAATTTAACAGTTCCTTTATGGTAACATTAATTGGCGGGTCGCCTTTTAATTCCAAGAAAATTAACAACAGAGCAATGTAACATTCTTTTACCTTTTCTCCAAGGTAATGTTTTTTTCACAGATCCATTAAGAAGCACTGAAACATCTCAGGAATAAATTTAACGTTCTTAAAATTTGTAACTATTTTCATCGATTGACTGTGAAAAATGTAGTAATTACCGTAAACATCACGAAAAATTTAGAATTTTATCTTCATGAGAACAAACAAACGTCGAAGTTGTGTCAGTTTCATAGCAATGACACGAATGTTTAGACTTCAAGCATTTTCGATTTTTATCTTAATTTCTAAAACAGTCCCCCGTGTTATCTAGTTGTTTGCGTTTTGGCATTATGAAATAAGGTGTCACATTTTACTACCTTAAAAACATACTTGCAAAAGAATATAAAAATAATAATAATTGTAAAAAATAAATGCAAAAGTTCAAAATTTCCGAAAGCGAGTTTATATTTTGTTGTAAATATGGTAATGATTAGGTTGCCACAACGACAAAGATAAATGTAAAATATTAATTTGTTATTTAAAAAATAAAAGATAAATTATTTATACATAAGTTTTAAATATAATTAAAACCGTTTAAACAACAGAAATATAAATATTGTTAAAAATAACCCAAAATATATTTCTTAAATTCGTGTTATAAATAGAAAGATGATTATTTAATTTATTTGAATATTAAAAACCAGTGAAATATGTTTTCAATTTTTTTTTGAAATTCATAGTTTCTTGCTTTATAACTGCAACCTTATCCGTAATCTAAAAAAATGGAAATATTTTAAAATTGAGATTTTTTTTAGAAATTCTAAAGGCACTTTGCACATCCTCAAAAGAATCCGGACAGTTTGATACCAAATATGTGTTATACGGATCAGTAATTAAAAAGCCTTTCCCTGGAAACCGTTCACCAAAAACTTTTTTTCAGAATAGAGAGAATCTACTGACATAAATAAACTTAATATTAATTTTTTGTATCATAAGACGCAGTTGATGATAGAAATCAAAAATTATTTTGGGTAATTGAATCACTTATTTTTGGAACATCTCAAATGCCAATTTACTTGTTTTGAAAAAAAAAACATAAAAACTGTACAGTTAGAGGCTCACTACATTTTATTGAAAACGTTAGTAATTTTTTTTCTTATAGAATACCTCATTTGGAGAATACCTCATGTTAATGACAAAAAAATTTCTTAAAACCACTTCACTCTAATTTTTTGAGGATTCGGCAATGAAAATGGGTATTTTAGTTGAAAATATAATTTCTTTTTAAATACTAACCCTTAAAATTATTATAGAATTCTTCTTTTTTTTTGTTTAGTACATGTATAAATACTTATTTTTTAAATGGTTTAAAAACTGATTTAAACTCTAGCCTCAAAATTACTGGCCAGCCAATTCAAAATGTTCATATAGAAATCTTCAAGGTCAAATAGATGGTGTTAAATGTAACTTTGTTCTATGTCAGGGGTTCCCAAACTTTTTATGTCGCGGAGCCCTTTTCCGAAGATAAATTTTTCAAGGTACAAAAAGCAAATTACATAAAAACCATTGCTACAAGAAATAAAAGCATAAATGCAGTAGCGTTAATAGAAATTTATTTCAATATGGTTCCAAAATTATTCCACAGCCCGTCCCATGCATATTTAACAGGTTTAATATGTAGCTTTTAAAAACATTTTTGGGTATAATTTGCATCTAAGAGCAAGTAAGAAAAATTGTGATTAATTAAGTTCCAATTATGATTAGGGAGGCTGGGTGAATTAAGTTAAATATGATCCATGATCCTTAAAAACAGTTATTTTATACTTGTTTTAGGTTAGTCCGAATTTCGGACATTCGTTTGTAGGTAGGATTTTAATTTTAACGAACATATTAGTATAAAAAATTGACAATAATAAAGTTTTAAGTACAATAGGGGAGTCTGGGGGTTCTCCCCCAGAAGAATTTCGAAAATTTGACCCTAAATAACATAGATTTAACTTGTTTTGGTAAACCAAGAAAGACTTGGAAAAAAAGACAAGAAACAGAAAAAAAACTAAAAAAAAACTCCCCATCAAATTCACTTAAATTCAAGGGTTATTTAAAGCTCTAGAAAATTTGGGTAGGAAGGAGCAAAAGTAAGTTCTTAACAAGAAACACATTGCTGAAAATTATTTATATAACATTTCAGAGCAACGCAATTTAGAAATTATCCAAAAATGTATTTATTTAAAATTTCTTCGCGGAGCCCCTGGAAATGCTTTGTGGAGCCCTAAGGGCTCCGCGGAGCACAGTTTGAGAACCGCTGTTCTATGTGATTAAATTCTATATGCTTTGTACATATTTTTTAGTGAGAAATCAAGACATGTATTTATAAAGTCCCTTTAAAGGAGATATTATGGTCCAGAAATAATTTCTTTACTTTAAACCATTGATTTCCAATTTATTATATGCGAGAAATTGATCATTATAAGTAATCCATCAAAAAAGTGTTGTGTTTTAACTTTCTTTTAAACTGAAACTTTTCTTTTTATGAGTTAATGATAAGTACAATTGCTTCAGTTATAGGGAGAACAGCATACTGTAACAAATTTTATCAATGGTCGAAATGGGATTTTATCTGCTTTATAAAAATTAAAACATTATTTTTTCCCGTAGTCACAGCAGTTTCACCTTTGGGTTTTGTTTATTTTGCTCATTTAGTTCACATACTGTATGGTTTTATAAAGGATTTTTCCAGCTAGTAAACTGAACAAGAAAAAAAGTGTTTTTTTAGCCTATCTCTCTATATTAAAAAAAAGTTACTGTCACCGCCGCCGCTGCCGCTGTTTCAGAAAATTTAATTTTTCAACTCTTTGAACTCTCATATCGCAAAAACTAATTGATAGAAATTTATGAAATTTGAAATGTTTGTAGAGGAATATTTGGGGCACATTCTCGAACAAAAAACTAACTGATGTGATAATTATTACTGGGGTATTTTTAAGGTCAAAGTTGAAGTTTTTCTTTTTTAGCCGCGTAATCCAGTTCAGCGAAATCTATTAGTAGCAGAACTATGTTTTTTTGCAGCCTAATACTCTGAAGTATGAAGATGTGCACTACGTCGCCCTTTTTTCGAATTTTGAATTAGGTTTAGAGTAATTAATTTTTTAATTTTCGAAATTTTTGACACTTTTTCGTTTTTTTCTATCTAAAATGAAAACTAATCACGGTATCAATATGATTTTTTAAACACTTCTTCTTCTTCAGCAGCACTACAGCCTGGTGCAGGCCAAGGCTTTCTCTGTCTGCATCCTCCAGGCGGCACGACTTTTTGCTATGTTTCTCCACCTATTAATTCCCAAGATCTTCAAATCTCTCTCCACACAGTCCAACCACCTTGTTGCTGGTCTACCTCTTCTTCTTGTACCCTCAATCTTTGAAAAAGTTAGTTTTTTAATAGGGTCCAAATCTGCACGTCGAAAAACGTGCCCCAGCCATCTTATTCTGTTGGATTTAATAACTCTCAAGATGTTAGGTTGTCTGTATTTAGTATATATTTCATTGTTATACAAACTTCTCCATGTATCGTTTTCCTTCACTGCTCCAAAAATTGACCGAAGAATCTTTCTTTCAAAAATGAGTAGCCTGTTTTCCTCAGTTTTGTTAATTGCCCATGTCTCACTACCATATAAAATGATCGGCCTTATAAGGGTTTTGTATAGATTTATTTTTGTATTAATGGAGAGGAGTTTAGATTTTAATTGACTCTTCAAACCAAAATAACATCTATTTGCCATCAAAATTCTATTTCTAATTTCAACCTTTATCTCATTTCTACTGGTAATAAGCGTGCCCAAGTATTTAAACTGGGTGACTCCTTCAAAAGTGTAGTTTCCAATATTAAGCGACTGTACATCATTTATTCTAGTGCTTACTACCAAAAATTTTGTTTTTTCCTCGTTTACTGCCAATCCCATATCCTTGGCAGCACTCTCAAGGGCAATAAATGCCTCAACAACATCCTGTTTTCTTCGCCCAACAATATCGATATCATCTGCGTATGCCAAAACTTGTATACATCTCTGCAGGATTGTGTTTCTAGTGTTGATACCTGAATCTCTTATAACTTTTTCAAGGGCTATATTAAATAAAATGCAAGACAGCGAGTCTCCCTGTCTAAGACCTCTCTCTGTATAGAAAACCTCAGATACCTCAGACATGAGCTTAATTCTACATTTTACACTCTGTAATGTCATTTTGACAAGATTGGTAAGCTTAGGCGGGATTCCAAATTCATACATCGCTTCAAACAATTTATTCCTGTTTATACAATCGTAGGCTGCCTTAAAGTCAATAAACAGATGGTAAGTATCAATTCCGTATTCCTTGGTCTTTTCCAGGATTTGTCTGATAGAGTGTATCTGGTCTATGGTAGACTTCCCCTCCAGAAAGCCACATTGATAGTTTCCAACAATTTTTGTAACATAAGGAAGAAGTCTACGAAATAGAATGTTGGAAAAAACCTTAAAAGCCACATTAAGAAGTGTAATGCCCCGGTAGTTGCGACAGTCCAGCTTGTCTCCTTTTTTGTGGATGGTGAAAATCGAACCCTCTTCCCATTCAATGGGCATCTGTTCTTGGTTCCACACATCACTAATGACCTTTAAAAGCTCATTGTTCAACTCCGGTGCATTGACATTAAGAAGCTCAGCCCTAATGCCATCTGGGCCAGGAGCTCTATTTCTATTAAGTTTTTTAAGGGTATTCTCCAATTCCCCTAAGGTAGGTGCAAGCGCATCTTGTGTTTGCATATGAGTACTAGATACTTCAGCACTATCATTTCCAACAAGTGGGGTATCATTGCCAAACAGCACCTCTTTAAAATGTTCTCTCCATCTAACCATGGTTTCTGCCTGATTACATGTTAATTCACCATTTTTCTTTCTGATAGTTGTTCTAGAATTAAAATCTTTCCTAATGTCATTAACCAAATGGTAGAATTTTCGTGCTTCTCTTTGGGTCTTCATGTTCTCGATTTCTCTGTATTTGTCTTCCATAAAGATTCTTTTCTTCTTTTTATGCATCCTCTTTTCCTCTCTTCTCAACTCCTTATATTTTTCAACCAAATTTCTAGTAGAGTGTCTTCCAATCATAACCCTGTAAGCCTGGTTTTTCCTGTTAGTCAATTCCTCACACTCTTCGTCATACCAGCCATTTCCTGCCTTATTTTTCTTAAGCTCTGGTATGGACCCATTCGCTGCATTGTTTATCACTGTGACGACATCCCTCCATTGGTGTCTTTCCGTTTCGACATAGTCTCTGCTTGTAAAACTTTCCCTTAGGTTATTCTTATATCTCTCCAAGATTTCAGGGTTCCTTAATTCATTGTAATCCAACCTTCTTACCTCCCTGTGCTCTTTCTTTGTGAATAACCTGCTAATCTTAGCTCTCACTTTAGACATCACTAAAAAGTGATCAGAGTCGATATTTGCACCTCTATAACTGCGCACATCAATTAGACTACTTCGGTGTCTTTTGTCAATCAAAATATGGTCTATTTGATTGAATGTCAGGCCATCTGGGGACCTCCAAGTGTGTTTGTGCACATTTTTATGAGGAAATATAGTTCCTCCAATAACTTGATCATTAGCAGAAGCAAAATCTGCCAATCTTGTGCCATTATCGTTGAAATCATCATGGAGACTATTATTTCCCACAAACTCTTTCAGGTTATGATCTTTACCAACCTTGGCATTAAAATCTCCTATTACTACTTTAATGTCACTTGAAGGACATCCAGAGAAAACATTTTCCAGCATGTCATAAAAACAATCCTTCTCAGCCTCAGATTTCTCCTCCGTCGGTGCATGAGCACAAATAATGCTAATATTCTGCAATTTTCCTTTCAATCTTAATTTACATATTCGTTCATTCACGGGCACAAAGTCCACCACTCTCTTTCTTATCCTTTTGGACACAACAAAACCCGTGCCAAACTGATGTTGTGAGTCATGACAGCTGTAATAAAAACTATAATTTAGTCAAAAACTATAATAGAAGTATTTACTTCTTATGATTTAGATCTTTTGGCAGTACAGGAGATAAGATGGCTGAAGCATGGTATTTTGGAAAAGAAAAATTATAGTTTTTATTACAGCTGTCATGTTTTTAAACACTTATATTCTTATTTTTTAGAAAGAGATTGACGTTGAATTCTTTAAAAAATTCTAATTAGTTTTGGAATTATTAAGCATCAAAGTTTCATTTTTTTCATAGTTTTAGTAGGTCTTTATCAGACGTGTTTAATGTTTTTAAATTTTATATTTGCCTGTTCACTAGATTGTCGCGAGCACGGATATTTAAATTTAAAAGTTTTGAGGTGCACATTTTTGCTCTAAGTTTGCTAGCGATATAGTATAGACTTGGTTAATAATTATAATCTTTTAAAGATACTACGATATTTTTTGAACTACTAGAGAAATAAATAATTTAGCTTTTTTGAGTGTAATTTGTGCCGATGGAAGGAAGAGGATTTTCGGGAAGTTTGTTTTACTCTGCTAAAGATCGATTGCAGATATTACAGATCGCTTCGCGATCTGTAAAGAGCTGCATAGCAGTTACGGGGGTTGGTGAGCGTAAGCGAGCTGGGGGCGGTAGCCCCCTATCCATTAAATTATTGATAATTTAAAAAGGAATATTTCAGTAATAGTTTTATTTTGATATTTTCCAGGTAATGATCCGAATTAAATTATTGAAAAGTTTGAGAGATAAAAAGTTTCGATATTAAATGATCATTAACTATACTCTGTTCATTTAGAATTAGCACCTGAGACGTAATGTATCAGAAGAAATTATTCTAATTATCGTCGAAAAAATTTTCATCTGCAATGACAAGGCAGCCTAAGCAGAAGTAGTTAAAATACTGTAAAAAATCGATCACTGGAGTTGTCTGATGAGCGTTATTAAGCATTATTGAGCGTTTTTGATCCTGTTTCAGGCGCCTATTCTAAATGAACAGACTATAAGCAGACAAGTTCCAGGTTGTACTGGATGGTTGAGATGAAACAAGCGAGCTCTGCTCGCTAAGATCGCGAAGCGAACTTCAAAGAACTGCGAAGCAGTTCCGGGGGTTGGTGAGCGATAGCGAGCAGGGGGCAGAGCCCCCTAGTTTCTGAAATAAAAACTGAGATTGGATTATATTCTATGTACTTTTAATAAGCTTTTAATTTTGTGGGACCGAGTGCCATGAAAATCGCATCGAAGGCCACATGCATACACTGTTATAGAAAACACATATGTAATGCCTATAAAGTCAGTTGACTTAAAAAAAAAGGTTCTTTTTTAGAAATTCAATTTAACAAAGCAAAAGCAATATATGTGGAGTCGCTTATGTTATGTTTCAAAAAATGTTTTGCTGGAGCTTAGTGAGGGGTATCATTAGATTCGTAATGACGTCTGCATTAACGTGGTACCAGGTGTTTTTTTCCGAATTTCGTGCAGGGGGCGGGTATGACGTCATGAATGCAAGATGGCTACCACAGGAAAAATGCTGTAAATGGTGAAATAGAGATAATATCGGATTTATTTTGGACGAAAATCTCAGATATAGATAGATTTATCGAATAGCTACCGAAAAAAGAATCTAAATCCATAGAAAAGGGAGTTTATGAAGACATAACGGAAAAATGGCTATTTTTACCAAAAACACAGTATGAGTATTTTATCATCGAATACTTTAAATAGATCTGACTAAAGTCGAAAAGTTAAGGTGTAAATGAGAATTAAATGATAGGTGTTTAGAAATAATTCCGGAAATATTAGTGTTAAGCCAAGTTGTTTCTAAGACCGTTTACATTAACTAAGAGAAAACATTAGATGTTTTTAAAAATAATCATTTTTGTTTAATTTAATTAAAAATAACAACATTTAAAGTAAATAAGAAGTATCAAGTAATTTTTAAAATGGAAAATATATACTTCATTAACAAATTAAACTGTCAGGAAATAATAAAGCATAACGTCATAGCGGTCAAATCACGCCGTAGAATTTATTTTGGGCTTTCATCGATATTTTAGTTCTTATATGATTATCTAACATCCCTGAAAGTTTCATTAAAGAATCACATTTCGCAGTTTTTGGTCATTTTTATGTAATAAGCCACCCAACTATTTGATAGTTAACTAGGAAATTGATTGCTGAAATTTATCAAGTCTTTTGTATATGGTTTATATTTTCCTAGCAGTTTAATTTGTTAATGAATTAATATTTTCCATTTGTTATCATTATAATCCATAATATTATCCTCATAATTACTGATTTGGATGATAAAAATGGGGGAGGGAGATAGAAAAAGTTCGTTGATTCTTTCCTAACCGTAGGGTAATAGCTGCCATTCACTCATTCTAAAGCAGCTTTTTTTAACTTTTATTATAATAAATAAATTTATTACGTTCATTAGAACGCAATAATTTGCAATTAAAAATATTTCGAAAATTAGAAATTCTGACTGTATGGCAGCCATCCTGGATTTATGACGTCATATCCCCCTTTTGTGACCAACAATGAAATTTTCATTGTTGTGTTTTTAATTAGGAACATATTTTCATTGCATTCACTTTGAAAATAGCATCTATTTAAAGTATTTGATCACAAAATGCTGTGTTTTTGGTAAAATTAGCCATTTTTTGTTATGTCGTCATAAACTCCTTTTTCTATGGATTTAGATTCGTTTTTTTGGTAGCTATTCGATAAATCTATCTATTTCTGAGGTTTTCGTCCAAAAATAATTCAGATATTATCTCTATTTAGCCATTTACAGCCTTTTTCCTGAGGTGGTCATCTTGCATTCATGACGTCATACCCATCCCCTGCACAAAATTCGGAAAAAACACCCGGTACCACGTTAATGTAGACGTCATTACGAATCAAATGATACCACTCACAAAGCTCCAGCAAAACATTTTTTGGACACAATTGTTTTTTGACACAAGCGACTCCACTACAATGAGAATAACTTTAAATGAAGTGGTAATAATCATGTGATATCGGCTCAATTTGATAAAAGTCAAATGGATTATCTTAATTAATATTTATTTGCATAATTAACTTATTAAATAATTAATATTAGGGGTTGACCTTATTTAGACTTTCTTTAATAAGTCATTTTAATCTTTAATTAGCAGTAACCTTAAATGATTTTCTCATATTAATTATAATCAATTTCTTAAACTAAATTAAAAATAACTCATAACCAACTAGTTTTTTTTCAGTCTATAAAAAAACTTATCTTTAATAAACTATTAAAAACAAGGGTTTTTAATTAAAAACTTACAAAACCACTCTGTTTTTAAATAATCATAAAATAAATTTCTACAAGTTTTTATTTAGCAGATTGTTCTTAAAGTGGCCATAACTGGTACATTTACCCTACTTTTTTTTAACAAAAGCTTATTTCCCTTAAAATATTTTTACCGTGTCCTGTATGGTATTTTATATATATGTTTAGAGAATAATTATAACATTTAAATTTCATTTTTTACCTATTATACATTTAAAAATTATGTATCATGTAAAATTCTTTATAAAACTGTATATGTATCAAAAATTATTTATCAAACCCAAACATGGTTGGGCATAAACTCTAAAAGTTTGTGAACTTATTGTTTGTTAGATCTAAAACTAAAATGCTACAAAATCCTAGCACTTTATAAGTACATCAATACTTATTTCGTTAATTCGATTTTATTTTCAGAATTATTTCTTCTGTATTTCATTTTTACCAGTTTATCAAAGTCAATTTCTTTACTAAAATGTTCATCGCTCTTCATTCCCACGCCACCTAAATGTTTACGTGCAACGGATTCTTGCTTGGACATGGTCTAACTTCGTCAGATCATGTGGGAGATATGAAACAACAACACCCCTTTTCCGTAAGGGGACCATCTCCATAGTTACGCCTTTTGCAATCAAATTCAAAATTGGTGAACCTGGCGCAGTATCCATTTCGCCAAACGGGGACGGTGTCCAGGACGTTTCGCCCCCGCCATTGTACTCGACCCCGACGACCCTCCCTTTCTCATCCATCACACCTGTCAATTAACGAAGGGTTTGGTGGCGAGTCTTTCTCCGTCCCCGTTTGGCGAAATGGATGTTGCGCCAGGTTCGCCAATTTTAAATTTGATTGCAAAAGGCGTAAATATGGAGATGGTCCCCTTACGGAAAAGGGGTGTTGTTGTTTCTTATCTCCCACATGATCTGACGAAGTTAGACCATGTCCAAGCAAGAATCCGTTGTACGTAAACATTTAGGTGGCGTGGTAATGAAGAGCGACGAACATTTTAGTAAAGAAATTGACTTTGATAAACTTGTAATAATGAAATACAGAAGAAATAATTCTGAAAATAAAATCGAATTTAAATACTTAAAAAAAAGAAATAAGTAAAGATGTACTTATAGAGTGCTAGATTTTTGTAGCATTTTAGTTTTAGATCTAACAGCAAACAAGTTTACATACTTTTAGAGTTTATGCCCAACCATGTTTGGGTTTGATAAATAATTTTTGATACATATACAATTTTATAAAGAATTTTACATGATACATAATTTTTAAATGTATAATAGGTAAAAAATGAAATTTAAATGTTATAATTATTCTCTAAACATATATAAAATACCATAAAGAAACGGTAAAAATATTTTAAGGGAAGGAAGCTTTTGTTAAAAAAAAGTAGGGTAAATGTACCAGTTATGGCCACTTTAAGAACAATCTGCTAAATAAAAAATTGTAGAAATTTATTTTATGATTATTTAAAAACAGAGTAGTTTTTGTAAGTTTTTAATTAAAAACCCTTGTTTTTATTAGTTTATTAAAGATAAGCTGTTTTTATAGACTGAATAAAACTAGTTGGTTATGAGTAATTTTTAATTTAGTTCAAGAAATTGATTATAATTAATATGAGAAAATCATTTAAGGTTACTGCTAATTAAAGATTAAAATGACTTATTAAAGAAAGTCTAAAAAAGGTCAACCCCTAATATTAATTATTTAATAAGTTAATTATGCAAATAAATATTAATTAAAATAATCCATTTGACTTTTATCAAATTGAGCCGATATCACATGATTATTACCAATTCATTTAAAGTTATTCTCATTGTAGTGGAGTCGCTTGTGTCAAAAAACAATGGTGTCCAAAAAATGTTTTGCTGGAGCTTTGTGAGTGGTATCATTTGATTTGTAATGACGTCTGCATATGGATTTAGATTCGTTTTTTTGGTAGCTATTCGATAAATCTATCTATTTCTGAGGTTTTCGTCCAAAAATAATTCCGATATTATCTCTATTTTGCCATTTACAGCCTTTTTCCTGAGGTGGCCATCTTGCATTCATGACGTACCCACCCCCTGCACAAAATTCGGAAAAACACCCGGTACCACGTTAAAGGTGGCCACAAATTGGAGCGGAGCGGCGTAGCGAACAGCCACGAACACACTCTGCGCACGCGCCACTCGGAGGCGCTAAGAGCGGAACTTGCGCAGAGCGTGTTCGTGGATGGTGGACACAAATTGGAGCGGAGCGGCGTAGCGAACAGCCACGAACACGCTCTGCGCAAGCACCGCTCTTAGCGCCTCCGAGTGGCGCGTGCGCAGAGCGTGTTCGTGGCTGTTCTCTACGCCGCTCCGCTCCAATTTGTGGCCACCTTTAACGTGGTACCGGGTGTTTTTCCGAATTTTGTGCAGGGGGTGGGTATGACGTCATGAATGCAAGATGGCCACCTCAGGAAAAAGGCTGTAAATGGCAAAATAGAGATAATATCGGAATTATTTTTGGACGAAAACCTCAGAAATAGATAGATTTATCGAATAGCTACCAAAAAAACGAATCTAAATCCATAGAAAAAGGAGTTTATGACGACATAACCAAAAAGTGGCTATTTTTACCAAAAACACAGCATTTTGTCATCAAATACTTTATGCTATTTTCAAAGTGAATGCAATGAAAATATGTTCCTAATTAAAAACACAACAATGAAAATTTCATTGTTGGTCACAAAAGGCGGATATGACGTCATAAATCCAGGATGGCTGCCATATACAGTCAGAATTTCAAATTTTTTGTTCGAATTTTTTTAATTGCAAATTATTGCACTCTAATGAACTAAAGTTATTTACAAGAATGAAAGTTAAAAAAAGCTGCTTTAGAATGAGTGAATGGCAGCTATTACACTACGGTTAGGAAAGAATCAACGAACTTTTTCTATCTCCCTCCCCCATTTTTATCATCCAAATCAGTAATTATGTGGATAATATTATGGATTATAATGATAATAAATGGAAAATATTAATTCATTAACAAATTAAACTGCTAGGAAAATATAAACCATATACAAAAGACTTGATAAATTTCAGCAATCAATTTCCTAGTTAACTATCAAATAGTTGGGTGGCTTATTACATAAAAATGACCAAAAACTGCAAAATGTGATACTTAAATGAAACTTTCAGGGATGTTAGATAATCATATAAGAACTAAAATATCGATGAAAGCCCAAAATAAATTCTACGGCGTGATTTGACCGCTATGACGTAATGCTTTATAATTTCCTAATAGTTTAATTTGTTAATGAAGTATATATTTTCCATTTTAAAAATTACTTGATACTTCTTATTTACTGTAAATGTTGTTATTTTTAACTAAACAAAAATGATTATTTTTAAAAATATCTAATGTTTTCTCTTAGTTAATGTAAACGGTCTTAGAAACAACTCGGCTTAACACTAATATTTTTGGAATTATTTCTAAACACCTATCATTTAATTCTCATTTACACCTTAACTTTTCGACTAAGTCAGTAACACTTTCGACTTTTAGTCTTATAAATAACTTCATTACGTTCATTAGACTGCAATATAATTTGCAATTAAAAAAAATTTCGAATAAAAAATTAGAAACTTTGATTGTATGTGGCAGCCATCCTGGATTTATGACGTCATATCCGCCTTTTGTTTCATTGTTGTGTTTATGATTAGGAACATATTTTCATTACATTCACTTTGAAAATAGCATCTATTTAAAGTATTTGATGACAAAATACTCATACTGTGTTTTTGGTAAAAACAGCCATTTTCTCGTTATGTCTTCATAAACTCCCTTTTCTATGGATTTCGGTTCTTTTTTCGAAAGCTATTCGATAAATCTATCTATTTCTGAGATTTTCGTCCAAAATAATTCCGATATTGTCTCTATTTCGCCATTTACAGCATTTTTCCTGCGGTAGCCATCTTGCATTCATGACGTCATACCCGCCCCCTGCACGAAATTCGGAAAAAAATACCTGGTACCACGTTAATGCAGACGTCATTACGAATCAAATGATACCACTCACTAAGCTCCAGCAAAACATTTTTTGAAACATAACATAAGTGACTCCACATATATTGCTTTTGCTTTGTTAAATTGAATTTCTTAAAAAACCCTTTTTTTTTCAGTCAACTGACTTTATAGGCAATACATATGTGTTTTCTATAACAGTGTATGCATGTGGCCTTCGATGAGATTTTCATGGCACTCGGTCCCACAAAATTAAAAGCTTATTAAAAGTACATAGAATATAAACCAATCTCAGTTTTTTTTTCAGAAATATCTCTATATTAAAAAAAAGTTACTGTCACCGCTGTCGCCGCCGCCGCCGCTGTTTCAGAAAATTTTATTTTTGAACTCTTTGAACTCTCATATCGCAAAAACTAATTGATAGAAATTTATGAAATTTGAAATGTTTGTAAAGGAATATTTGGGGCACATTCTCGAACAAAAAGCTAACTGATGTGATAATTAGTACTGGGGTATTTTTAAGGTCAAAGTTGAAGTTTTTCTTTTTTCGCCGCGTAATCCAGTTCAGCAAAATCTATTAGCAGCAGAACTACGATTTTTTGCAGCCTAATACTCTGAAGTATGAAGATGTGCACTACGTCACCCTTTTTTCGAATTTCGAATTTGGTTTAGAGTAATTAATTTTTTAATTTTCGAAATTTTTGACACTTTTTCGTTTTTTTCTATCTAAAATGAAAACTAATCACGGTATCAATAAGATTTTTTAAACACTTATATTCTTATTTTTTAGAAAGAGATTGCCGTTTAGTTCCTTAAAAAATTCTAATTAGTTTTGGAGTAATTAAGCATAAAAGTTTATTTTTCATAGTTTTAGTAGGTCTTTATCAGACGTGTTTAATGTTTTTAAATTTTATATTTGCCTGTTCACTAGATTGTCGCGAGCACGGATATTTAAATTTAAAGTTTTGAGGTGCACATTTTTGCTCTAAGTTTGCTAGCAATATAGCATAGACTTGTTTAATAATCTTTTAAAGATACTTCGATATTTTTTGAAATACTAGAGAAATAAATAATTCAGCTTTTTTGAGTGTTATTTGTGCCGATGAAAGGAAGAGGATTTTCGACAACTTGTCTCTGCTAAACTTTTGACAACTTTTTCTCTGCTAAAGATCGATTGCAGATATTACAGATCGCTTCGCGATCTGTAAAGAGCTGCATAGCAGTTACGGGGGTTGGTGAGCGTAAGCGAGCAGGGGGCGGTAGCCCCCTACCCATTAAATTATTGATAATTTAAAAAGGAATATTTCAGTAATAATTTTATTTTGATATTTTCGTGGTAATGATCCGAATTAAGTTATAGAAAAGTTTGAGAGATAAGAAGTTTCGATATTAAATGATCATCAACCACACACTCTGTTCATTTAGAATTAGCGCCTGAGACGTAATGTATTAGAAGCATTTATAATTCTAATTATCGTCGAAAAAATTTTCTTCTGCAATGACAAGTCAGCCTAAGCAGAAGTAGTTAAAATACTGTAGAAACAATCGGTCACTGAAGTAGAATGATGAGCGTTATTAAGTATTGTTGAGCGTTTTTGATCCTGTTTCAGGCGCCTATTCTAAATAAACAGACTATAAGCAGACAAGTTCCAGGTTGTACTGGATAGTTGAGATAAAACAAGCGAGCTCTGCTCGCTAAGATCGCGAAGCGATCTTCAAAGAACTGCGAAGCAGTTCCGGGGGTTGGTGAGCGATAGCGAGCAGGGGGCAGAGCCCCCTAGTAGGCTAAAAAAACACTTTTTTTCTGGTTCAGTTTACTAGCTGGAAAAACCCTTTATAAAACCATACAGTATGTCAAAGCACTACACGGTGAAGCAACGCCACTCCCATGGTAACAGCGAACGCCAAGTATCAGACGATCGCAGCGCCAATGGCAGGGCCCTCCCGAAAACCCGCGCGCGCGCCTGCTTGTTCATAACCATAACTTCTAGCATTGTTTACATTCCGTTTTGTTTACAAAACGAATATTTCGATCGAATCTTTGCGATTAGTAGGTATTTAGAGAAAGGTTAATTTTCATTATAATTAGGGTTTACAAAACTCAACAATTCTATTTTTAAGAATTAGGGTGGAAAAATAATATTTTTTCAATACCGAGCTGTAAGATCGTGGAAATGCTAAAACTTAGTGCACTTAATTATCTTAAGTCAATCAGTTTATAGAATTGTTAGACATCTTCTCATCCTCAATCAGTTAATCTTTTATAAAAATTTCTGTTAACTGAGAATGACTTACGATAGCTTGTCAGTATAATATGAGCATTTAAATATTATACAAACTGCATTGAACTCTGATGGTTTTATCCATTAATTACAAAATCAGGAGGTACTTTGGGATTATCCTGGTCTGATAGTTCTATTTTATTGGTGACATTTTGCAAAATAAGCTTCAAATCAAAAGCACCCTGGTAATTCAGACATTTTTAATGTTTTTTATTTTAACATTTGAAAAACTTATTTAGTGGTTATCACAACATTTGACACTTTGTGCCTGGAATAATCCCGAAGTAGCTGAAAACAATTCCTTTGAAAAATAAGATCAAAATAAAATATCAGATAATGGAATCTTCAGCCAGGGAATAAACTGAAGACCTTTTTTAAATAAGTATAAAAATTATAAATTATCAAAACAAAACTATATTCTAAAATCTTAGTATAAAACACAAGAAGGAAAGATAGCTGCATTACCAAACACAAGATTTATTACATTTACCCCAAGCATTACATTAAGTATTTTGAGTTCCCAAGAAAAGGAAGGTTTTTTCAAATTTCAATTATTATGTACAAATAAAAAGTTAATCAGTTTATAATGATCTTTGAGCATGAGCACTTAGATATCCTCGAGACGAAGCGTTGGTAACCAATGTTGATGGGCAGGATTTGATGATTCCAGGTGTTGATGGGAACGTAGCCAACCTCCATGTGGTGTTCCCTAGGAAACGATGTATAACCAGCGGCCAAGTGGCTAAGTAGATAAAACTGAGTTAAAACATATATTTAATTATGGTGAAAAGATAGAATGTTATGTAAGAAAATTATTGAATTTTTCATTTTCATAACCATAGAATTAAAACTTTACTCGATGCAATGGCATTGGGTTGCTGTCCAGCTTGTTCATTCTTAAAATTTGTTAAGAAAAGACAAGAAAATCACCAAAACATAATTTATTTTAAATGTTTAAATATATCAATAAAGGTATCCAATATTTCGTGTAAATCATGAGAAGATTTGTTTCAAAATTAATATATGAACTAGACTGTAATTAGAATTTTGGTAGGCAGGACAAGAAATCTGAAAAGACTACAAGATATTTGTAAAGATTTGGGCATGTACATATCAAGCGCCATTATAATAGCCATCATGGTGTCTTAAAAAAACCTTTTTTCGAAAAACCTCGCTCCTTAGCAAGGTTAAACCCTAGAGTTGACTTTGGGGCTGAAACATCACATACTATTTTTGGGACCAAAAGAAATGGGAAAAGCCCTGAAGAGCGAGGTTTTTCGAAAAACGTTTTTAGACACCCTAAAGCGCCATCCTTTCTGCTCTAATTAAAAACTATTTTGAAAATACAACTTTATTTTTATGTATGTTTAAACTATGCAATTTTAATTTTTTTTATTTTGGCAATATGGTTAAGAGTCGGACCTGGAAAAAGTGCCCAAACCTACGAACCTGGTTCAGGGGAAGCCCCTGCCAGCTCCATAGGAAAAATACATAAGGTTTGGGGGAAGGTTACAACTTTTTCCAGGTCCGTTAAGAGTTAATAAAAAGGAATTAAAATACGTAATCAATCTAATAAGTGTACACAAACTTTTTATGCTCATCGGCTAAATTAAATTTTGAACTGGATAATAAAATAGAATTTGTACACTTGAAAAAGACTGAAAGGATAGTTCTAGTATTGAAAAATAAAGATAAATATTATGGATGGTACAATTAAAATATTAACCTTTCATCTGTTATTAAAAATATTTAAAAAAACACCACTTATTCTGATGTATTTATAAACTATGCAGGTTTTCAAAATTTTCTGGTAGGTACTTGTTATGTGGTTGAGAGTTTTAGAGAAGTAAAATTTGTAATCAACCGAAGTATACAAATCTTTTATTATTAAAATTTGAACTGGACTCAAATTAGAACTTTGCCACTTGAAAGACTAAAAAGATAGTTCTTGTGGTTTTTGTTATAAATGCAGTTTTTGAATTTTTTTATGCATAGGTAAAAATAACCATTATTTTAATCAGGGTTACCACTCAATTTAGGAAATAAAATTCACTGACTTTTCCAGGTCAATTTTTAAGATTTTTCGGTAAAAAAATTAGCAATTCACTGCATTTTTTAACACATAATTTTCAACAAATTGACAATTTTTTCACTAGCCAAAATTGACATTAAAAATTTTCATTTTCCAGGTTAAAGATCTTCTAGGTTTTTGCCCAAAATTAGCAATTTTCCCTGACTTTTTAGGTGAAATTCCCTGACTTTTCCAGGTATTCCCTGGAGAACCCATAACAATTACTATTTAAATAATAAAATTGAGAATGATTGTAATTTGGAAATTTTGGCACAGCTTCGATAAAAGTCGACCAGCTGTTTACCCACAGCACAAATTGTGATGCACAACCATATAGATCTAACTTGAGCTATGGGTAAACACGGAGGCTGGTCGACTCTTATTGAAGCTGTGCCGAAATTTTTAATGAAGATGTTTTTAAAGAAGTACATACCTGAATCATCAAAGAAATTGAGTGGCACTACCTTACTTCTGATTAGATACTCTAAAAATGAAATTCAGATTCAGGAATATTGTAAATATAATGATAATGCATATAAAAATAAAATTAAGATGTTTATATAAGATACAGAAATTATATATAATATATATATACTAGCGCTAGATCCAGGGGATGATGTACGAAAAAACCGTTCAATGCAAAAATCGCTCAATAAAAAACAAATTTAATATATGTGTAAAGCTATATACGTTTTTTAATGGTTTTTGTCCGATCGGTTTTTGCATTGAACATTTTTTTGCGACACTGACCCGCGGTCCTAGAAAAAGTGCCCGAACCTGCAAACCTGGTTCAGGGGAAGCCACTGCCAGCTTCCATAGGTACAATACATAAGGTTCGTGTAAATTTCGGTTTGGTTCGGGGGTAGGTTATAACTTTTTCCGGTTCCGCCCACCCAGGTTTCAGTGATTAAAAAACATGCTGGTACGTTACAGACGGGCCTCGCCAGTTAAATGTGTAGCGCTAAACCAGAGGTTACCCGGACAATATGGTTCCGGCAGAGTGAGAAATAGTTAAAACATCAACAATTTTTATGTTTATACTTTAACAATTAATATTATACAGGGTGTTTCAAAATTGCGTTGCACGGCTTTTATTCGGAACCAGCTCCTCCTAGGGTCATGGAAGTAAGGTCTACCCCTAGGTAAGTGACCCTGCAAAATCCATAGAGGTGACTTACAGCGCCCCTAGCGGCGAAATTAAAAAGTTAAAAAAAATAGTTTAAAAACTAAAGGAGATAGTAGTCAGGGTGCCAAATGGCAAAAAAGGGGTCAACCGTGTATTAGAATGTGTATGAAATTTTATTGCTGATTTTGATAGGTTATGATGTCTAGATTAAAGAACCGATTGATGCCACCTCGTAAATGTTGAGCATTTTGAGGAATTCAAGATGGCGTCCATGGTAGCCACAAAATAGTATTTTCGATTTACCTTTAATAAAATATAGCATGTGGGGTATCATTCTTTTTGGTTTTTAATAGGGAAACATTTATTTTAAAAAAAAAAGTTTAAAATTATTTGAAATACCTTTATTTTGAAAATAATTAGGATGGAACTGTAATTTGGTTACAAAAGATCCTTGTTTATTTGATATTGGAGAAGCTGATTTTTTCTAAAAATATTATGATCCAGTTAACAAATTAAGTATGATAAATAATTTCCTGATTGAATTTTAACCATTCTTTGTTCAGTTTTCATAAATTTTTAAAGAAACCATGTATAATCCAAAATTTAATACTATGCTTTGATACGTAAGTAACATTTAATAGCAATTATTTCAATCAAACATTTTAATTATTATCTAAACAATTCCAGCTACCTAAATAAAAGTTTCAACTAAATTTAAATCATCTAAGAGTAATCTGCAGTTCTTTCCGTCTCACTTTCATTCAAAATCTCCAACAAGTTTTGTGTCCAAAAGGCTTGCAAAATTTCCCCTCTTCTTTGTAACAATGACATATACTCGTAAAGCTGCAGGAAATGTTACTGGAATGATAGTCATATCTAATAGTTGAACAGGGGTCCTCAGTTCTGAAGAGAGCACTTAGACACTTCTAATATTCAGTCTACATTTCAGGTATTGGAATCGGTATAATCTCCTTCTCTTAATTTTTCTGCCTTCCAAATAGTGTTGGATCCATCATAGTTGTTTAAGATGACGACTAACTGGCAGCCTTATTATGGCTTGAAAGTGAGCCCGTTTAACACTCAGTGCGAAACACTCATCTATTGTTGGTGGAAGGGTCTGAGAGAAGGAATTGTTGGTGGAAGAGTCTGAAGAGAAGGTGCGCGAAACTGGGCGTGTCCTATTTGATTTCTCCAAAGAAGAATTCTGCTTCCGTCATATTTACAACGTATTCTACTCTACTATACGAAGATGATAAGAATGAAGGGATCTCTTTAATAACCTTGGAGGACGTCCATAAATAACATGGTGTTTTTTCCCAAATTTGGGACCGCTCCCTCCCTTTTGGTGAGATTTTGGTGGACCCTACTCCACTTGCCCCTACCCCCTTTTAAAAAATTAGTTTCTTTGATATTAATATTTGTTGTTTGTTTATTTATTTGATACTTTTTTTGACTCGTAATTTCTCCTTGGTTATGTCGCTCTCTATGCGGCCCAATTCATATATAATCCTTTCCCAGAACTAAAACAAATTAAATTACTTAAATTTGTTTTATTTTTATAGCCACTTTAAAAACTAATCAGAACATTTCTTCCAGATGGTACATATATGTACCATATGGAAGAAATGTTAGGAGTAATTAAGTAATAACAGAAAATAATACATTACTTTTATTTCATTCAGAATATTCTGAATGAAATAAAAGCAATGTATTATTTTCTTTTATTACTTAATTACTCCTTTTAGTGTTTTACTGTAATTTGTAATTATTCTAAACCCAATTTATTTTAAAATTATGCAAAATATGAATTTATAAACAAAGTATAGACATTAAAACACAGTGTTAAAAAAATCCTGCTTTTTCAATGAAATTTGTTTGTTTTACTAAAAAACCTATTCCAAACTTAATTAAAGTAAAAAATAACGTTAAATATCGTTTCTTTGACCCAAAAAATACCATATATGATGTATTGCATGCTATATTTTTATTTTCGAAAGTATTGATATCAATGGAGGCCATTTTGGACGCCATCTTGATTTATAAAAAATGCTCAATATTTGCAGAGTGGCATCAATCGGTTCTGATATCTACACCATCAAATCTATCAGAAACCGTCATAAAATTCCATACACATTCCAATGCACACTTTTCGAGTTGGCACCCTGACTATAGGGCAAAAACCTTAATGAGAGTATTGTTGCCAACGTCAAGAAGAACTCATTGAAAAAAATTTGATCAAAATATCTTGATTATTCGCGAAGATATTAGCATGTGAAAATAGCACTTTTTCAGGGGTCAAAAAGTAAAAAGTTCGCATATTTGCAAATTGTTTTGATTTTTTGATTAAATTTTGTGTTCTTTCAACCAAAAAAACACAAAACTACAAATATGCGAACTTTTTACTTTTTGACCCCTGAAAAAGGGCTATTTTCACATGCTAATATCTCCGCGAATATTCAAGATATTTTGATCAAATTTTTTTCAATGAGTTCTTCTTGACGTTGGCAACAATACTCTCATTGAGATTTTTGCCCTATCTCCTTTAGTTTTTAAACTATTTTTTTTAACTTTTTAATTTCGCCGCTAGGGGCGCTGTAAGTCACCTCAATGGATTCTCCAGGGTCACTTACCTAGGGGTAGACCTTACTTCCATGACCCTAGGAGGCGCTAGTTCCGAATAAAAGCCGTGCAACGCAATTTTGAAACACCCTGTATATTCTCTTATTATATTTACAACAAAGTGATTTTGCCATTAAGTTAGGCATGAAATATGGGATTTTAAGCATAAAATTTACCAAAAAAAAAGTTGTTAGGATGCTTCTACTTAAAATTATTTTTATTCAGAAACCTTCCCGCAGCAACATGGTAAAGTTTAAAAGTTAACGTAGGTGGGAAAACTTTAAAACTATCAAGGACATATACACAAACATTGATTTATATATATGTTAAGGGCAATGAGATAAATCGAGCATTATTAATAATGCTTGAAGTGGAGGAGGGCAATGTGATAAATTCAATGGCATTTATCAATGAAATATATCACTTCCCAGGTAGCACACGAATACCGGCCAATATCGTAACACCGAATAACGGCCTATGCCAAAATGGCACATTTTCCGGACATCGGCCGTTATTCATTTTCGACAACGGAGAATAATGGCCATTGCCGGAGTGACGGTATTCATTTTTTTCGACATTTAACGGTATAGCAACACAACAATGGCCATTATTCTTCTGACGATATCGGCCTTTGCCAAAATGCCCTCCCGCTAAATATTGGCCAATTTCCGTTTCCACAATATTTAATACCGTACAATACCGGCCGTTATCAGAATTTGGGAATTCGCACTTTTGGATATTGGCCGATCCTGACAGGTATTCACCTTAACAACAAAAATACCGCACAATACCGGCCGTTATCAGAATTTTGGAATTCGTTTTTTTGGATATTGGCCGATTCTGTCAGTTATTCGACTTAAATTATTAGTGATTGACTAATGTGTTAATTTTCTAAGTACAGACTATTTATAAATAATGTTTAAAATATGCTAACTTTATTCAAATGATCAATTTTATAGATATATTTTGTCAAATCATTGGATCAAGTTAGCATATTTAAACATTATTTATAAATAGCCAGTACTTAGAAAATTATCACATCAGTCAATTAAGAATAAATGTTTTTTAATCTAAAATAGAATTCTTTATATGGAAGATTATTTTCTATTACTGTGAGCAATTTATATTTATAATATTTAAATTATTCGAAAAAGCAAAAATATTAATTTTTCTTAGGTGAAAAGACTGGAAGAAACATTAGAAAAATTTTTTCTTAACTAATATTTATCTGAACACATTAAATTCAAAGTAAAACAAAAATAGCAGTTTATTGAACAGATGTTTACACAAATTTTACAAATACCATTTCTAGTATCCTAGGAATCAGGCGAAGGGATGTATACCAAAATATAACACAAATTAACATTAAAAATAAAATTACACACACAAAACTGGGGGTCCCAGTTACAATATTACAGAATTTGAAGAAGAAAAACCAGTAACATACAACAATTTTTAGTGATATATTTATCTACGTTATAGTTATAACAAATAAAACATTTTTCCTTTTAAGAAATTGACAAGTTCAAGTAAGTTAGATTTCAGCTAAGGTTAAAAACTCTTTCATAAAAATACCCAACGTTGAATACATAAAAATTAGCTTTTAAATAATATAAAATAATATAAAAAAGAAACATTACAATTTTGACACTGCATAGGAATCATAATAAAACCATTGATTGTTGATGACTTTGAATGCAACCAACACAGATACAAAAGCTCCCTGAAAAAGTAAAGAATTTATTTAAAAAAAATAAATAAGTATTTTTAAATAGAGATTGCATGCATTTCCAAATCATGCTTTGGAACAGTTTTAATTAAAACATGGGTACTTCAATATTATATTTACAAATTGTTTTAGATTTTAATAATTGAGAAAGGTAAGTTACTCAAATATTAAAAAACTGCAAAAAAAAGTTTATCATGGCCTCATTAAAATATGAAAATAGACTGGAAAATAAACTGATGGAAGTACAATAAGGGAAAGGGACATAGAGACTTAATTTACAAGTCCACAGTAATTACAAGATAGGCGTAGTTCTAATTTAATAATTATGACATAACTCAATCTATCCTCAAAACTCAAAAAGCACGAACACAACACTTGGTTTCACAAATAAAGTAGTAATAACCAACCATTAAAAGGTAAGAATTAAAAATAGCATTTAAATATATTACTTGCAATTAATTGTCTTTTGGAAAGTCCTTTTATAAAAATAATAAAGTTTGCATACTGATAAAAACGCAAGAAATAAATTTAAGACACAGAAAACATTTGGGCGCAAGTTCAGAGGTGCGGATGCGCCAAGTTTTTAGCGGTAAAGTAAAGATGACTAATATGGTAACCCTAACTAATGTTAAGTGAATGATTTGGCTTCTAAATGTGCCGCTAAACAGCCAAAATTCGCCAAGCATCCGCACCTCTGAACTTGCGCCCTTACAATTTATCTTTTTCAAAAATCTTCATGCTGGAAGCATATTCGCACATCCCAACGGTTTGGTCCTGACGAGCTTAGTGCGCATGCTCGGGGAGAACAAAAGGATCTTCTTCGGATAATTGCTCTCATTAATGAAACCCCGCTGGTGCAGTGGTAGAGTGCGTGCTTAGCATGCGGTAGGTCGTGGGTTCTGTCCCCGATTTATTGTTTTATTAAAATTTCTAAAAAAACCAGCTAAAATAAGTCCACACGCATGCGCACTAAGCTCGTCAGGACCAAACCGTTGGGATGTGTGAAAATGCATTCTGGAAGCGTTTATCCTAAATTAATATTGGTAGTATTCCTCATAAGTGGACGCAGTTTATACATTTCAACCGTCAACAGTAACTAAAAGAAAAAAAGACATTATTATAAAAAACGAAAAAAGACTAAAATTCTGGTAATTCAATTCAAAACAAAAATATTTAACGAAAGCGCAACATTCTAATGATCAATGAACGAATCGAACGTCGATTCCAATTTTCTGCAAAACAAGCATTTTTATAATAAAACAACATGGATATAAGCAAATGAATTTAGCAATGTTTAAATATGCGACTTACTTGGAAAAGGATGCATTATCTTCTTTCCAGAACTTTTAAAACTCCATTACCGTCGGAGAGCTCTTTTTGTTCGTTCTTTCCTTTCAATATGGCGCCGAGAATGCAATCACCGCTGAATAGCAATAGTACTAGAGCGCATGCGCGTCACATTACTGACGAAAAAAATGACCACTCGGCCGATACCGCCGAATAACGGCCAATACCTGTTCTACGACAATGAGTTAAAAGATGATGTTAAATATGTTTCTTTTAAGTACAAATATATTTTACCAGCTCAAATCTTATGAAATTATCAGGGATTTCAAGTTTGGCATTTGATAATGCTTTGAAACTTTAAAATGAATTTTTTTTGCTTTTCGAAAAATATTTACCAATAATGCCAAATACCGGCCAATAACCTCGCCGACGACAATGCGTTTACAATACTGTCGAATAACGGCCATTATTTTTTCTACGACATTGAGTTAACAATGCTGTCGAATAACGGCCAATATCTTTTTTACGACATTTTTCTGACACCAGCCCCACATCACAGTAAAATAACGGCCGATATCGTCATGGCGATACCGATTTTACGATACTGGCCATTATTGATCGAAATAATTTATTCGACATTATTTTCTCATTTTTATCAAAATAAAGGAAAAAAGCCTAATTTTCACGTTTACACCTATTTTTATCATAAATCATGTTATTAAAATTGGTTTTTATATGTTTTTAATATGAAAAAAATTTCACAATACCGGCCAATACCGTCCGATATCATTATTTCGACGTACGACATTCTCCGGTATTCGCGATGTTGGCCGGTATTGGTCCGGCGTTGGCCGATATTCGTGTGCTACCTGGGTTTGCCAGTAACATATATACAGATAGGCAATATTGGGATGACAATGAGGCACTAATGCATCCAAAAGATAATCCATATAATAAAATTTATACCATTAAATTGTAAAAGAAAGCTAAATTTTTAAAATTCTTTATGCTGAGAGATTAAATAATACCGGCCGTTACACTAATACCTATTGCAACCTGAGACTGTCTCTGAAACAGTCCTCTTTTGATTACACATCATAATTACTAGAAAAATGTAATCATGGGAATGTAAATAAGAATTAATATAATTTGCCGAAGATGAACCGAGTGGGGAATTAAACAATGCAAGCAATGGGGGATTTTATTGTTTGAGGATCCTAACTCACTCAATTATTATTTAAAGAAAATTTAGAACATGATGCTATCATTAACCATAACATTTAACATAGAAGAACTTACCTGTTAGTAAATAAGTGTGAATTCCTTGTTCCGTTTCCATGAAAATATAGAAGCAAACAACACCGAACTTTTCACTTCGCCAAACGGCTAGAAAATTCAAAGTTATTTACTGCATACTGCACGTGCGTAATGAGGAGCATGCGCAGTGTGAATCGGGAACCATGGCAACCGATAAATAAAACTTGTAGTTATACCCTGCGAGCACTAGATGGCGACACGTTTATGTGGCGACCGGAACTCCCATAGAGTTGTCGTCGCTTTACTTATAGCGCTTTGCAGTATGTGAACTAAATGGGCTAAATAAATAAAACCCAAAGGTGAAACTGCTGTGACTACGGGAAAAATTTATGTTTTAATTTTTATAAAGCAGATAAAATCACATTTCGATCATTGATAAAATTTGTTACAACAAGCTGTTCTCCCTATGAATCCCTATGATCTGAAACAATTGTACTTATCATTAACTCATAAAAAGAAAAGTTTCAGTTTAAAAGAAAGTTAAAACATAACACTTTTTTGATGGATTACTCTTATAATGATCAATTCCTCGCATATAATAAATTGGAAATCAATTGTTTAAAGTAAAGAAATTATTTCTGGACCATAATATCTCCTTTAAAGGAACTTTATAAATACATGTCTTGATTTCTCACTAAAAAATATACAAAGCGCATAGAATTTAATCACATAGAACAAAGTTACATCTAAACACCATCTAATTGACCTTGAAGATTTCTATATGAACATTTTGAATTGGCTTGCCAGTAATTTTGAGTCTAGAGTTTAAATCAGTTTTTAAACCATTTAAAAAATAAGTATTTATACATCTACTAAACAAAAGAAAAAAAAAGAAGAATTCTATAATAATTTTTAAGGGTTAGTATTTAAAAAGAAATTATATTTTTTCAACTAAAATACCCATTTTCATTGCCGAATCCTCAAAAAATTAGAGTGAAGTCCTGAAAATAGGCTTGAATTCACTATTAATTTCAGAAATCTGTCAAAAAATGCAAAACTTTCAAAAAAGTTTTTGCAAAAATTTTTTTAAGAACTTTTTTGTCATTAACACGAGGTATTCTCCAAATAAGGTATTCTTTAAGAAAAGACTTTCTAACGTTTTCAATAAAATGTAGTGAGCCTCTAACTGTACAGTTTTATGTTTTTCACAAAACAAGTAAATTGGCATTTGATATGTTCCAGAAATAAGTGATTCAATTACCCAAAATAATTTTTTATTTGTATCATCAACTGCGTCTTATGATACAAAAAATTAATATTAAGTTTATTTATGTAAGTAGATTATTTAAAAAAAAAATTTTATTTTTCCATGACCGACCAGTAAAACCTGTTACGACTGAGTTTAATAGTCTCATAAAAGCTAAAAAAAATTCTATCAATAAATATGCTGTTTTTTTACAAGAAAATGAATCATTCTTTTAAACGGTACTAGATAAATTAATTAGATTGATTAGTTACATGTATAAGAATTTCCATGTTTTAACTTAACAAAGTTTATTTATTTATTTAAATATTTACACACACAACAGATAAATCCATTTACAGTGGTGAAAGGGAGAAAAAAAACCAAGAAAAATTAATTGAATAAAACACTTTCACATAATCTTTTAAAAGCACTAAAAGACACCGAAAAAATATCAATTTCACTACATTGCATGTTGAAAATCATGTAAAATTTATTAATAGGAGAACTGGCAATATAATTAAATTTAGAAAATGGACTGGCGAATAGATATTTTTTGCGTAAATTATAATTATTAACAGAAAACTGAATTAAACACAAAATGTCAGGACAATCAAATAAATTATTAAGAATTTTATAAAAGAATAATAAACAAGACAGATCCCTACGAGATCTCAAGGATGGAATATTAAAGGACTCAGCAAGACTAGAAGAAGAAATATCATGAGGGTAATAACTATTTTTTTATAAAAAAGATAACGAAGGAAATTATTTTGCACTCTTTCAATATAAATCATTTTGTTATTGTAATGGGGATTCCATATTATATTGCAATATTCTAGGGTTGAGCGTATCAATGAATAATAAAGAATTATTAAAGTTCGTTCGTTAGAAAAATTAATTGTTTTGCGTTTTAAGTATCCAAGTTTTCTATATGCCTTAGAAACCATACTGTCTATATGAGAAGAAAAATCAAGATTAGATTGAAAAATGACACCCAGATCTGTAATAGTATTTACACGGTTTAGAATTGAACTATTTATCTGATACATATACATAAGAGGATTGGATAAGCGAGCATAAGAAATAACCGAGCATTTAGCTATATTGAGATCTAAGCTATTAATTGCACACCATTGTTGTAGATTATTTAGATCAAGTTGTAAATTTAAGGCATCAAGAGTAGTTTTTACAGGTTTCATAATTTTTAAATCATCAGCAAAAATAAATAAGTTGGGCTGGTTTAAATTGATTTTGGTTTTTACGTTAAGTTATTACTGTAAAATCTGTATTCAATTATGTGTCTTTTTATTATTTCTAACAAATTTGGTCTTCTGCCAATCATTTTGATCCGTAAAATATTTTAACTTTTATAAAATTAATAAATGCTTACATTGGGTCAACTTTCACAAGTGGAATTAAAAACATGAATATAAATATTTGAAATTCTAAAATTAATATAGTTTCTGAGGGAAGGTAAACAAGAGATTCGGCCCTGTTATAAAGAAGTTTTGAGTTGCAGGTTTTTATTAATTTACAATATAAACCGTTTCTTATACGATTGATAAATATTCATGATTTAGAAATTTTCTTTAATTTAGAGAAGCTTACTACAGCTTAATTCATATTTAATTTAATTTTACTCTAATTATTTTTTGTTTATTTATTTTTGTAAGTTTTTGTCTGTAAGTATTTGTCTATTTTAAAATGACTTAATATTTTACCATGTTTATTTATAAGCTATATTTCCACAGTACTGTAATAATAGTTCAGTTTCTATTCAATTTTTAAATTTTAATATAAACACTTGGTTATAGAAGTCCTTACACACGTGGTTAAAAATCGTTGGCCGATATGTTACTGCAAGAAATGCGTTGTAAATCAGGCGTGACCCCCTTTCAAAAGAATGTCGATTTCAAAGGCTATTGCCTACAGATATACAACCGAATCGAATTAGAGAAGACCTTTTTCCGTCTAAAGGGGCCGTATAGATAAAAACATTGGAGTAGTTCAGTCTTCGATATCTCGCCAAATGGGGCAACCCTTTTGTGAGTCTTGCAACCCATTTCTGGAAGGAGAGGGGATAAGGCCATAAAACAGCAGGGGTTGCAGGGAAAGCTGACCCTACATGTCAGAATACCCATCAATCCAGGGGGCGAGATGTCCGGTAAATCAGATAATCAACGGTAAAAAACCTTCTTACAAGCCCTTAATGTCCCGTTACAGCCCCCCAAATTTACGAATAATCAGTGGTTGAGAAGACACTGTTCAGCTCGCGCATGCGCTATTGCTCTGAATTTGGTATCATTTGATAATCAAACCATAATGAACATACCCTGAAAATTTCAAACTGATCGGACAATTCCTTCTTGGTGTTGCATTTTTTATGAACAGGAGTATATTTCTATTGATAAATAAAAGATGTAAATCACTAGAAATTTAGTTAAAAATAAAACATTTTAGTTAAATTAAAATACAATTTCATTACGTAACAAAATATCTGTAGAAATCTCTATATTTAAAATAAGCGAATTTACTTATTCATGAAAAGCCAGACTAATCATAAGTTAAGCACAATTTTTTGGGTAGTTTAACTCAGTAAAAAGTCATTATTTAGCTTTTCTAATTTCAACATAAATCTATAAAACTAGACAAATTCCATGTTCGAACATCAAGGCAAGGGCTTAAGAATTTTAATAAATAAGACCTTAATTTTGATATTTGTATTGATATTACACTCTCTCTACAATACAAGCAGTACAATTTGACAACACACGTGCTCCGATGGCGATAGTCTAAGCCAGGGGTTCTCAAACTTTTTCAGCCGCGGCACCCCTAGCAAGCTAAAAAAAAATTCGGGGCACCCCCCCAAAAAAGGTTAATTTTTTTTGTTTGGGGGGGTAGGTGTCCACATAAGAAGTCTCCAGCAGTGTATTATGAAATTCATTTCAGGAGAGGCCCAAAATTAGCCCTCAACCCCTCCATGTATATTAAATAGGTCCAATGTGGTTTCTTTCTGGTTTTTATAGGTAGAATGTGTTATAAAAAATTTTATATAAGAAAGGTTGTAATAAAGCTCGAAGTACCTATCAAAGGTGGTCTGGGGTTCCCCCCAGAAAATTTTTGGAAAGTTGACTGTAAAAGTCAGGTTTTTAAGTGGTTTTAGCACACCTAATCCAAAATTTAGATATACATTTTTGGCAGGATTTGCATTTGGATAAACTTAATATAATATAAACAAATTTGTGAATAATAAAGTTCCAAGTAAAAAAGGGGATGTGGAGCTCATCCCCCAAAAATATTTGGAAATTTAATCTTAAAAGCGAGGCTTACCTTGGTTTTGGTATACACCTACTCCGAATTTTGGGTATATATATTTTTAGGTAGGATTTTGATTTTGATGAACTTACAAAAAGTTTTGAATAATAAAGTTTTGAGTACGAAAGGAGGTTAGGTGGGTTCTCCCCCCAAAAATTGATGCTAAAAATCAGGATTTTTAACTTGTTTTGTTAGACCAAGTCGGAGTTTTGGAGGGACAGGGCACTCTCTGTCCCCATATACGCCTTTCCGTACACTTTTTCATTTCCAACAAATTATTTTGTTACTTCTGTACAACTGCAATTTCACCAAATAAAAAGGAAAATATTTATGTATTTGTCCCTTTTCTGGGAAAAGCAGTGTTTTTGATCGTTTATTTTGTGTAAATTATAAAAAAGATATTTGGCATTCTACAAACGCATGAATAAAAGGAAAAAAGAGTGAAAAGAACAGTTATAAAAAATTTGTTCCATATTTAAAATTCCGTAATATCTTGCTACTTTTCTTGGTTATTGTCGCGGCACCCCTGGCATACCCTCGCGGCACCCCAGGGTGCCGCGGCACACAGTTTGAGAACCTCTGGTCTAAGCGGTACAAGTTGAAACACTGCACTTTTTGATGATGGTAAGCCACTTGGTACACTGATTCCATGGACCATACGAATGAGTTTTCGATCAGGAGTCCGCCGAAATTTCCCTTAGAATTTAAAATATTTAACTTTTTGTGAAATTTTTAAATTCGCGTTTTACACCATAACTATCAAACTTTTCAACATGTAAGGTGACTTTTCTATACAATTTGAGGTCGTAGATTACAAATATGAAGTCGAAAATTTCAAAAAGATGCTATTTGATATGTTTTTTTGAAAAAAACTAAATTTTAAAATTTAAAATCTTCAAAAACACAATGTTAAACATAAGTTAGTATCATGAAATTTTTACCAGTTATTAAGCTACTTGTAACTTAAAAAAATCCAAAATTTCAAAGCTTTACCTTAATTATTCACCGAGATATGAGACTTTAAATTTGGAAAATTTTCAAAATGGCGGCCATGCTTGATGCGACTACTCATCAAAAACTTCCCATAACTCGGTAAATTATTGTTCAAAATGAATAGTTAAAACCTTTTTTGAAAGAAAAGCAATGCCACTACACTATTAAGACATTAAAAGAGAAATTAAACCACTTTTTAAGTTAGTTTTAAATAAACTCTAAGACAGATTAATACTTTACTATGAGAAGCATTTTAAAAGCTTTAAAAAAATGCTTTCTTGGTGAAAAACTGTTCTAAATTTTTTATTAAATGTTCACCCTGATATAAATATGCGACATTAAACCATTTAAAGGAAAATTTTGGCTTACAAGCGCCTGGGTGCAAACGCGAAAATACCTAATAAACGCGCGCTTCAAATAAGCTTTTTCTGTCAAAGAATCACAAAATCGTGCTTTCTATTATGATTTTCTAAATACATTTTAGCCACTTCAAGTTTAAAAAATAAAGCATCCCTTACCTTTTGTATAAGAAAAAAATGCTTAAAATACAATTTTTCAGGTTAGAAATTACCTTTCAAAATGAGTATTTTCTAGACAAACCTTTACTCACTGAGTTAAAACATGAAATATCAATGGGATTCATAATGAATTAAAATATGTTATATACATTTAAACTTACCGAACACTTTTTACAATTAGTAATCGTTGTGTATTTGAAAATCAAGTAAGGGTAATACATCTAATCATTCCCTATATGGTAATGCATAACACCATTTAAACTTTAAGCAATTATTTTTTAATCGGTATACAAAATTAATTGAGACCGTATGCGTCCTGCTAGTTTGCTACAAGACTACTTAAATTTAAAGCCCTGGATACTCTACCTTAGGTAGAGTATCCAGGGCTTTACTTAAATTATACCAGCCTTATAATGAATAATAGTATTTTCAACTTAGTAGAAACTTATAGTATTTTCAAGTGCTTGTTTACTTACCTACAACTTTACTATTAGTTTCAATATCTTTACATTTATTAGAAATTAAGAATATCGGGAAAGTCAAATGCATCCAAATCTTTCATTAATAATCATCATACTCGTACAAATATTTGGATTTGATAAGTTAATAAGTAAGACTTTTTTCTTATATGAGAGTCGTAGAAACAATATATTTTTCCTGTAAAAAACATATTAAATGTGTACCATGATAGACCAAGATTTTTTCTTTTAATAAACGTATGCCTCTCTTGAGAATTGGTATATTTTCTATATTAGCTAGATTTAAAAAAAATAAAGCATGTACTTTGCCTATACTCCTTTCAGTAGGTAATTACAACACTAAATAAGAATTTCATTAATTATATAAAGAGTTAAAGGTATTAAATAGCCTTTTAAGGATTTCAAATTATTTTATTTATTCTTTTGGCACAGATTCAAAAGTATTGATTTAATTTTTGAATTTAACGTAAAAGGTTAAGTTATAGGTCTTCCTCTGAGTTTTGGCATTCACCTCTACAATTCAGGCACATTAGTGTACATGGTATTCAGGAACACCTTGCATAATCTATTTCCGCATAACTTCTATGCTTTCTAATTTTTAAAAATAATTCATAAAAACAGCAAATACACAACGATTACTAATTGTTAAAAAGTGTTTGGTAAGTTTAAATGTATAACATATTTTAATACATTATGAATCTCATTGATATTTCATGTTTTAACGCAGTAAGTAAAGGTTTTTCTAGAAAATACTCATTTTAAAGGTAATTTCCAACCGGAAAAATTGTATTTTAAGCATTTTTTTTCTGATACAAAAGATAAGGGATGCTTGTGTTTTAAACTTGAAGTGGTAAAAATGTTGTAAGAAAATCATAATAGAAAGCACGATTTTGTGATTCTTTGACAGAAAAAGTTTATTTGAAGCGCGCGTTTAAATGGTTTAATGTCGCCTATTTATATCCTTTTAACATGCTTGTTATAGTAAAGTATTAATCTGTCTTAGACTTTATTTAAAACCAACTTAAAGTGGTTTAATTGTTCTTTTAATGTCTTAATTGTGTAGTGGTATTGCTTTTCTTTCAAAAAAGGTTTTAACTGTTCATTTTGAACAATAATTTACCGAGTTATGGGAAGTTTTCGATGAGTAGTTGGATCAATCATGGCCGCCATTTTGAAAATTTTCCAAATTTAAAGTCTCATATCTCGGTGAATAATATAGGTAAAGCTTTGAAATTTTGGATTTTTTTAAGTTACAAATAGCTTAATAACTGGTAAAAATTTCATGATACCAACTTATGTTTAACATTGTGTTTTTGAAGATTTAAAATTTTAAAATTTAGTTTTTTTTCAAAAAAACATATCAAATAGCATCTTTTTGAAATTTTCGACTTCATATTTGTAATCTGCGACCTCAAATTGTATAGAAAAGTCACCTTACATGTTGAAAAGTTTGATACACTAGCGGAAATAAAAATCCCAACACCAAGAAGGAAAGGAGATATCAAAGTCAAATTTATTTCTGTGATTGCACATAGTATCAACGTGAATTGCTTAAAAAATCAGCCTTCCTGGATATTAGGGGGCCGAGAAAACCAAGGAGGAGTGTTGTCTCCATATGTGTCCATTACCGCCGTCACACGTCATGGTATGAGTGACATGGGCTCTAAATGACTTTTGTGGGATTGGAGGACCATGTCGCCTCCTCGGGTAGTCCAAATTCATATGGTGCACCAACGGACGTTGCATATCGGGCTAGGTGATTTCTCCTCTTTCTCCGGACATGTTTTGTGAGCGTTGGTTCTTACGAACGGATAGGCCAGGGTAAAAATGCAACATAGGGGGTTAAGAAGAAAGCTTGGACATTGCATAAAGCATGTGTTTGTGCATATTTCTCTTGAAATTTGTCCCCAGGACAGGTCTGAAGGTAAGAACGGACAACCGGTTAAAAAACCTCAATGAAGCAGCTCTGTTTGGCCAAAGTACCAGTAGATCATACTGAGGACAAGCGGCAGTGGGATGGATGTCGTTTGCAGTACTGCGGATTGTCCGTTTGGTCTGCATAGCTTCTTACATCTTGGTCTACAAACCAGGAGCTGAAAATGGACCTTTCTGTTTCCAATAGTGCACGAAGTACGGAAATGAAAATCCCAATTTCATGACATTGTGTTTATGAGAGAATCCTGCTTCGGTTTGGAGCACCACGACAGTTGGGTATGAGTTGGAAGACACAATGGAGAGAGCGCACTCAGCTGATGATTTTCTAATCGTTCCACGGAGTGGTGATGCAGGGTAACGGAGTGGGGATGCATTGAATTCCCTTTCTGCAACTCCTGAGTATGATTCACCAGTACTTCTTCCAACCAGAGCTGCGTCATTGAGGTTTTTTAGCCGGTTGTCCGCCCTTACCTTCAGACCTGTCCTGGGGACAAATTTCAAGAGAAACATGCACAACCACATGTTGTATGCAATGTCCAAGCTTTTTTTCATAACCCCCTAGGTTGCGTTTTTACCCCGTCTTACCCGTTCTCTAGAACCAACACCCACAAAAAGAGGCCGGTTAATGAGGAGAAATCACCTAGCCCGGCATGCAACGTCCGCTGGTGCACCATATGAATTTGGACTACCCGAGGAGGCAACATGGTCCTCCAATCCCTCAAAAGTCATTTAGAGCCCCTGTCACTCAATACCATGACGTGTGACAGCGGTAATGGACACCTATGGAGACAACACTCCTCCCTGGTTTCCTCGGCCCCCTAACATCCAGGACAGCTGATTTTTTAATCAATTCACATTGATACTATGTGTAATCATAGAAATAAATTTGACTTTGATATCTCCTTTCCTTCTTGGTGTTGGGATTTTTATTTCCGCTAGTGTAGTTAAGGTGTAAAACGCGAATTTAAAAATTTCACAAAAAGTTAAATATTTTAAATTCTAAGGGAAATTTCGGCGGACTCCTGATCGAAAACTCATTCTTATGGTCCATAGAATCAGTGTACCAAGTGGCTTACCATCATCAAAAAGTGCAGTGTTTCGCCCTTTTTCGTCGTGTACCGCTTAGACTACGACTCGACCCCCCAATGTTTATCTCAAACTCGTACATCACCCGTGACAGGAGAAACCTCCCCCTGTTCAGACACGTTTGAATGCACAGTGCACACTCCAAGATGTGTCGATGTGTCCATTTCAATGCAATAATGTTTTAAGATACAGTGGGGTCATGATAATGGTTAAGATTGAAAGGGTATGAAGTAGGAATAGGAATTTTATTTTGGTTGGTAAATGGTAAAGACATGCCTAGAAGGATTTACGGACTAGAAGCCTAGCCCTGCTGTTCTAAAAGGAATTTCAATTATTTTAATCTGCAAGGGATATTTTTCAACATATTCTTAATGTACTGTTTGGGTCTATATGACCCGATTCTAAATTTTTTCGTTTTACTCAAACCGTTTCATATTTTTTTGTGGAATAACTCAACAGAGAAGAATAAAAACTATTATAGCATCATTTTTTGTATTTTGGATTTCTTCTATCTTGTTTTTTGTTTGCATTTGACACTAAAGCACGTGGAAGGTCAAAAGGTTGATTCAGCTGGCAAAAAGCAAAAATATTTCCAAATTTTATTTTTTCTTCTTGTATTTTTGTTTTATGAAGTGTTTCCTTTCAGTTAGAATGCTAAAAATAACTAATGAAACGCATTTTGTGCCATCCGAGTGAAAATATACTAAAAATGAGAAATTAGTGGTGTTTTTCATTGCCATGTCCTTTGACCAAGTTAACCATCAGGTATGGGGTAAATGTGGACTTTTAGTGGTAGTATAACTTCCTAAGAACTGCAACATAAAGTTTATTACAGGAAAAGAATAAATATAATCGCCAAAGAAAATTTGAGGTATTGGAGTTGTGAGTAATTTCGCAAATCCTGCAATGCATTTTCAATAGGATTTAGTACAAATACAAGGAAAATAAATGTTCAACTGAAGATTCTTTTTGAAGATTTGACGAAATCACACTTATTTTCATACGGTAAAGCAGAATAAAAACGGTCATGAAGGGAGGAATCAATTAAAAAAAGTAAAAGATTAAAGAAAAAATTGAAATTTATATCGGTCCCTCAGATGAAAAAAATTTAAAAATTACTACTTTGTTGTGTCATACTTGTTTTAAACCCATGCTGGCCGGGGCACTGATTTGTAGCAAATGCACCTTTCTCGCGTGCGTAGTGGAGCTGATGTTCAGATTTGAAACTGGCAGTGATATTCTGAATACTTTTACATACTGAATACTTTTCTGAATACTTTAGAGTGCTTCTGCAACGTTCGAGTGACCTTTGAACTGAAATTTTACGGGTTTTGTTTGGTTGGAGTGGGCTGAGTGCTGTTGCCGTCTGTGTTTTGAAACTGTGTGTTGTTTGAGTCGGCCTTTGAAATTTGTATTCTGGGTGATCGTAATTAGCTTTTGAGATTTCCGAGTAAGAGTATATCTATTGAAATCATAACTTGTTTTCATTCGGAGACCTTATGTCCCTTCAAAGAACTCCCCCTGCGAATCCAAATAATCCTGCCAAAAGAATAAGATCCAATTCCTGCTCTGGCGTCGTAGACATGTGTTCCAAAATGGACGATCTACAGGGCTTCTTGAGTTCCGACTTCGATGTCCGTGACGGAATAAGAAAAATCATAGTCTTGATATCCGAATCAACTGCACAGTTAAATGGAAGGCTGGATCGTCTTGCTACCGAGGTTGCTGACATCAAGAACTGGAAGAAAGAAACGGAGAACAGGCTTGTTAATCTAGATCGAAAGTACGAGGATTTTGCCTGTGAAATAGAGGGTGCGAACAACCAATTGTTGCAGCTGGAGGAAACTGTGGAGGCTCAGGCCACCGAGATTGGGAAATTGAAATCAGAGATTGATGAGCTTGAAAATCGACAGAGAAGAGACAATCTGATTTTTTATAATGTCCCGTTCTCAAATGTTTCAGAAACTTGGGATCAAAGTAAAGAACTGATTGTGGATGTGTGTCGAGGGTTGGGCCTGAGTGATATTAAAATTGATCGAGCGCATAGAATTGGAAAAAATTCAAAAGACAAGATAGCACCCATTGTGGCACGTATAACAAGCACCGATGAGCGCAGTGTTCTGCTCTCCAAGTGGAAAGAACTGAGGGAAAGATCAATTGGAATTTCCGAGGACTTTTCCAGTTCACTTAGAAAGAAGCGTAAATTTTTAAATGACGAGCGAAAACGAGCGCTGGCTGACGGTAAGTCCGCCAAACTAAAATTTGATAAACTTATCATAAACAATGAAATGTATATATGTAACGATTCTTGTTCTGAGCTTGTGAAACTTGACAAAAAATGGTTATAGCAAAAAATGATAAAAGTTCACAAAATTATTTTCAAAAGAGAAAAGGTCTAACTGAATTTGGTGATTCCTTTTCGCTACATAAAGTTTTGCATTATAATGTTGCCGGTTTGAAAAATAAGTCTCTTTTTCCTAGCTTTTGGTCCTTTTCTGCGAGCTCTGACATTTTTTGTTTTGTTGAAACTTGGTGTACGTCCTCATTTGACCTTCCGGGTTTATTCAGTGATCACCAAATAATTGAAAGCTTTGCAACGCGGGGCGAATGTGGACGTCCCAGTGGAGGTATCATACTCGGTTACAATACGAAATTTGTAAATAATGTACATGTTCTTCACAACAATAGATGTTTTATAATTATATCTGCTAATTATTGTAATTTAAAAGACGTGCTGATTGCAGCTTGCTACTTTCCTCCTAACTCCGATTTTGATATTGAGATGCAGAACTTTTTTACCCTTCTTCTGACTTACGCGAATTCTTATATAATAGTATTAGGTGATTTAAACGCAAGAGTGGGAAATCTGGGAAGTACTCTGGAAAATTCTTTTCAAAATGACTTATTGTTAAACTCCCCATATACTAGATGCTTGAAGGATAAGATTTCAAATACCCGAGGGAGGAGTTTATTTCAAATTTGTCAAGATAGTGATCTTGTTTACCTAAATGGACTACTGCCGGGAGACTCTGAAGGAAATTTCACGTTCATTTCGTCTAGGGGTGCAAGTATTGTTGATTACATAATAGTATCTAAAACTCTACTTGATTTATATGTATGTGATTTCTCTGTAAACCCAGTATTAGGCTCCGACCATCTTCCTTTAACAGCAAACTTAATCTTTGAAAATGTGATCTCTAATCGCTCTCCTTCAAATAATCCGTATCAGTGTAAGGCTCTTAGGCCTCTTTGGAAACCGGAAATAGTTGATAAATTTAACTCAGATTTAATTGAAAAATTTAGAAGCGATGAAACAAATAACCCAGAAGACGTGATAACCAAATTTAGTGAGGTTGTGGAGCAAAACAATCTCATTCGCAACATCTCTACAAATAACAATTTAAAATTTATTCCTATAAATAGTTGGTATGACAGCGAATGTTATAAGCTAAAATCTAATCTGCAGAAAGCGCTTAAAAAGGTAACGAACAATTATTCTGACAATATTGAAAATTATAAAAAGATGCGTAACGAGTATAAAACGTTGTGTAAATCTAAAAAATTAAACTATTTTACCAAAATTCAGAATGAAATTTTAAACTCTAAAGATTCTCAAGCCTTTTGGAATATAATCCGAAAATTCAAACGAAGGAAACCTATCATGTCCTCGAACGTACCAAACTATGTGTGGTTTGATCATTTTTCAAAATTATTTAAAGGCAAACAACTAAATCTAAACGTAAACCACTTAAACCAGCTAACTTTAAATAGTCCGCCAAGCGACTTTGACCCAATTCTGGATTGCAACATAACTGACTCTGAGGTAGAAGAAGTCTTAAAGACCCTTAAGAACAACAAAAGCCCTGGCCATGATAACCTTAAACCAGAATATTTTAAATATTTAAATAGAACTGCAATTCAATTTCTAACAGAAACACTCAATAAAGTACTACAATCCGAATGCTACCCCGAAAAATGGATAGAAATATTGATTCATCCCATTTTTAAGAAAGGTGACCCTTCTAACCCAGGCAACTATAGACCGATATCTCTTATACCTGTAATCGGAAAGATTTTCACTGCAATTTTAAATAAAAGACTCAACTTATGGCTTAAATTAAAAGACTCTCTATACGAAGAACAAGCTGGATTTAGGAAGGGTTACAGCTGCAACGATCAGGCTTTCATATTAAATTCCCTAATTCAAGATAAACTCAGAAAAAAACGGGGCAAGTTATACACAGCTTTCATTGATCTTAAATCTGCTTTTGACAGTATTAATCACTCTCTTATGTGGTCAGTACTCCGGAAACTGTCACTTAGCCCAAAATTTATTAACATCCTAAAAGATATGTACGAAAAAGCTAAAGCGAAAGTTAGAACCCCAATGGGAACAACAGACTCTTTCAACGTGGATACCGGTGTACTACAAGGAGAAATACTGTCCCCTTTACTATTCAACTTATTTCTCAACAATTTAATTGCTCGACTAAATGAATCCAATATTCCTGGTGTTCACATCTCTTCTTCTATATTCCTGCACATTCTACTTTACGCTGACGACGCAGTAATCCTGGCTGAATCCCGCATTGATTTACAAAAAAAGCTCAACTTACTCGAAAAATTTTGCTTTGAATTTAATTTGGCAGTCAACATCAACAAAACTAAAATTATGATTTTCAGGAGAGGTGGAAAACTTTCTAAATCGGATAAATTCTTTTATCAAAACTCGGAGTTAGATATAGTAAGGGAATACGTCTATTTGGGAATTCCTTTTTCGTCAAATGGAAAATTTAATCTGGCCAAAAGATATTTTACATCAAAAGCAATTGCTGCAATCGGCGCGTCATGGTCTATTTTCACTGGATCTCGAGCCAACTCTATTAAATCATGGTTTAAATTATTTGAATCACTAATTCAATCTGTTTTTACTTATGGGTCCCCAATTTGGTCTGCAAACAACATCTTCGAATTGGAAAAGTGTTTTTGTGTTTTTGCTAAAAAATTATTTACTCTCTCAAGAAACATACCAGGCTATATTCTAAGATTAGAACTAGGTCAGGCACCTATTGCAGTCACCTTAGTAAAATTGTTGTTGAAATATTGGATAAGAATTCTTAAATTACCCGATGATAGATATACCAAAATATGCTACCAAAAGTTATTTTCCAACTCGATGTTCTCCTCAAATCCCGAGTATAACTGGGCTTTATCAGTCAAAAAAATTATTGAAAACCTTGGATTTAACTTTATTTGGACATCTCAAAATCCTGACCTGGCTTCCTATTATCTACCTAATATGTTACAAACTTGTCGAGATCAATGCCTACAACGAGATTTCTCAATGATGGAGAATAGCACCCACTTTCCCCACTATAAACTAATAAAGAATTGTCCCACTCCTGAAAACTATATACTATCCGACTCTGATATTTATGTAAAAAGAATTATTTTCCAATTACGTTTAAATCAAAATAAAATCTTCTATAAGGGCCAGATATTTGAAGTTTATTTTACTAACAAATGTTCCTTTTGTAACACCGAAGAATTTGACACATGGAATCATATATTTAACTCATGTCCTATTTATAGCTATTATCGAAACAAATATTTATCAAACGCAAAAAATTTTCCCTTTGTTTTGAATGAGCCTAACTCTAACTATTTCAATATTCTATGTTTCCTGACTTCCGTTTTTAGGCTCCGCCGGGACATTGGAGAGGATTCTAATTGATTTCTTTTAGTTTGTATTTTGTTCCTGCACCCGGTTTGTTATGTCTTAACTTGTATTAAAGTGATTTGTATATTCTTTTTGAAATGTGTTAATTTTTTTTAAAATCTGAATTCTAAGATAATGTAAAGTTCCTTATAATGGTTTGTGTTATTTGTTAACGGGCAAACGCCCAAAACAATAAACTTTTTTTCTATGTCTATGTCTATGTCTATATATGTAAATTGTCAAAACAGTAAAAAATTACAAATTTCAATTACAAATATTTTTTAGTTAATTTTATTATTTTATACGTATTTCATAACTTTACTCAATTATTTCATAATAATTACATTTATTAGCAGTTATTTTATGATTATTTAACCTATTTCTTAAATTCTGCCATTCATTTACCCCTAGAAGTGATATTTTTTGTATCGGGTCATATTGACCCGAACACTACGTGCGTGGAGTAAGTTGGAGCAGAACAGCAGGGCTAGTTGAAATGAGGTTAAAGCCTGGCCCTGCCCCCCTAAGTCCTGAGTGATTTACTTTTAGTTAAGGTGAAACCCAGTTTTTTAGGTTGAAATTTTAAAAAATTTTCTGAAAGAGGGCCCCCCCTTTGTATTAAAACCTTTATTATTCACAATTTTTTTATAACAAGTTCATTAAAATCAAAATTCTACCTAAAAATGTATGTCCAAATTTGGGTTAACGTGTACCAGAAAAACAGTTTGAAAAACTCTTCTTAGGGTCAAATTTCCAAACATTTTCTGGACCGGGCAGTCAGGCACCCCTTTAGTAAAAACCTTTATCATTAATTTTTTTTGTAAAAAGTTCATTAAAATTGAAATTCTACCTAAAAAATGTTCTTTTATGTTTTTCATTTTTATATAAAATATATTATTTCCCCTGTATGAGGTTATCTCACCTCCTTGGTGATTCAAAAGAAAATATCTTCCCTTTTTTGTGTTCTTTTTGTATTCTTTTATTCTTTGTTTAAATTGAAATAAAGTTGTTTGTTTGTTGTTAAAATGTATGTCCAAATTTGTGTATACGTATTTAAAACCCTGTTCTTAGGGTCAAATTTCTAAACATTTTCTGGGGGAGGAAAGCCAGTCCTCCCTTTAGTATTTAAACCTTTATTATTCACTCTTTTTTATAATAAGTTCATCAAAACCAAAAATATACCTAAAAATGTTTGTTCAAATTTGGGTTTACGTTTACTAAAAAACAGTTTAAAACTCTGTTCTTAGGGTCAAATTTCCAAAATATTTCGGTGGGAGAACCCTCACACCCCTCTTTGAAACTTGAACCTTTATTACTAAAAACCTTTCTTTTATAAATTTCTATATCTTTCTCGCACCAAGATAAAACATGACAAATAGGCTGGTTGATTTTTGGCAAATATCTCCAATAAATAGAAAAGTGTGGATACGTGCTACGAACAAATGTACATTAACTGCAACATATGTATATGTTACCGCTAAAGTTGATAATTAGTTAATCTGAAGAATACCTAGGTAAACTTAAGATTAACTTATTTCTGTCGTTAATGTGCGGATTTTTGAGTTTTTCGCATTTTACATAGGGAATCTACACTATAACGGCCTCTTGATAGTTAAAGTTCAAAATAGTTTGTTTCGTTCAATACTTTCTGTTAAAATGTTGAGGTGCTTACTGCGCCATGCGCTTACCCCTGCGCAGTTGGGTTTCAATACGTAGTTTGTTGTCATATTTGGTGTTTTGATTTCAAATTTAGAGCGTAGCACTGGTAGTTGTCATGTTGAATGTTAAAACAAAATAATACAAGCAAGTAAGTACTGTAAATTTACATGATTAAGTACAGTATATTACTACTAAAACGGGTATTTTGAAACAATTGTGTTGAAGCTCCGACTTCAGAGTGACAGAGATTTCTTTTAACGAAAGCAAATGTCCCAGCTGTTGAAATATCTTTTCAACAAACGTTAATTCAACAATCGCTGGAACCTGGGCAAGGGTTTAACATATGTAATCGATCGCGAATCCTAGCAATAGTTCAGTGCAGGCTGCAAGCCGATTACACCGCGCTTTCATTAAGATTTGCTAGTTTAAGTGCTCATTGAAATACGCTGTCAAATCGAGATCGAAAACCACAATTGATACAAATCTCAGTTGGTACTTTATTGTTCTATTATTATTGTTTTTATATTCTAGTTTTAAAATTGCTATTTCATTACTATTTTTGTGGGATTTGCGTGTTTTGTGTAATATGAAAAAAGTACCGATCCCCCTTTTTTGATTCGTCATTGTTACTGTTTACCCCCAAAACGAGTTTGGTTATAGTTAGGGCAGGGGGGTTTGGGGGGCGGCAGCCCCCCAACCTCCTTAAACTTTTTATAAAATAAAATAAAATTTTGTACTTTAAGGGATCACCCTCGTTAATATGTAAAATAACTGATTACAGGTAGTATGCAGATTAACGAGTGTCTAGTCCAGTGTTTCCCAACGTGGGGCGCACGCCCCACCGGGGGGCAATATCATTTTCTAGGGGGGCAATTTGAAAATTTTCAACCAAATTGCCCCCCAGGTGGGGCCAATCCAGGGGGGAAATAAAAAAAACTTTTTAAAAAGAAGTTTATCAAAAAATCTGATCCTATTATCTTATCTGAGAATGTATGTCTGAAATCTGGACCAGTATGTATCAAAACCAAGTTGAAACCCTGTTTTTATAGTCTAATTTCCAAACCTTTTCCTGGGGGAGGACCCAAGATCTCTTTGTTTTTAGAACGCTTATATTTGAACTTTTTTACATTAGGTTCATCAAAATGCAAATCTTAAAAATTTATATCCAAAATTTACCAACTAGGGGTACCAAACTAGGTAAAAACCTGCTTCCTAGAGTCAAATTTCCAAAAATTTGCTGGGGGAGCACCCCCAGACCCCCCTTGGTACTTAGAACTTAATTACTCATAACTTGATATGATTTAGTTCGTTAGCATGCAAATTCTACCTAAAATTGTTCTGAAAAGCGTCATTAGACTTATTAAATATACATAGGAGGGAGGGGATAAGAAATAATTTTGGCTCCCTCTCAAAATATTTTTCTATGTATGCCACTGAGACCGGGGGGCATGGAAAATTTAGAAAGGCTTTGGTGGGGAATGGACCAAAAAAGGTTGGGAAACACTGGTCTAGTCGGTAGGGTGCAGAATACCTAGGTAATTTCAAGATTACCTAGGTAATCTTAGAAATTGAAAAAAATAACTGTAACATATATACCATTATGTTGCAGCAATTTTTTAAACTCTTTGGGATTTAATGAAATTCATAATTATATGAAGTTGTATTTTGGATCGGTTATGAAAAATAGTAATAAGAGATAGCGTAACAGATCTACAGGTCAAAATAAACGAATCATGAATAGTTTTTAAATTATTCTAATTAGTTCAATTTTAAGAATAAAAATCTAGTTCAATTCTATATTTTTAATTTGATAATACAGTAGAGCCCCGATTATCCGCGGAATTGGGTGGCAAGGGTACCGCGGATTGGGAAAATCGCGGATAACCGGAAAAAAGACTAAAAATGAGGTTAAAACACGAAAAATATTTCAGCATAAAAACTATGTTTCAAAAGACAAGAAACATGATATGTTAAACCTTTTTAAAATACGTACAGTACAGCAAAAACCTTTGCTCTACATCTAAAATGTCTCTAATCTAGTCTAAAATTTGCTCTCATCGTTAAAATTTTTCTTCGTGAGACTCGCGGATCATCCGCTCGCGGATAATCGGGGTTCTACTGTATTACGAGAATGGTGTAAAACGTAAATCACAATTGAATGATGCAATGTATCATGCAAAATAGTAATGAAAATCAGTCCTCATTCACTTTATTCCTTTGTTTTGAGATATTTTTTCAAATTAGTTTTTTTATCAGATTGGGCACCATGAAGACCTATGGATAGTTGTCCTTCCACACTTTAGTTTTTACAAAGTTTCCGAAACATTTAGCGTACAATAAAATGAAGATTAAGGCTAAGCGCGCACTAGGAGACAAAGACAAAATTGCTCTCGGAGACAAAGACAAAATTGCTTCCCTGGCTATTGCAAGAAGCTAGAGTGCGCGCACATGGCGACGAGACCAAGAATTTCCTCATAGAAATGCATTGCTCTCGAGTGACTAGTGTTTTAAGTCGCCGAGACAGAAGTCTCTTAGTGCGCGCTTAGCCTTACTTTTCAAATAACGTAAACAAACGCAGATATACAATGATTTACATCGTCGTGCTTCCGAAGAACATGACAAAACATGCTTCGGACGAATCATGTGTGACGTCACACTAGTCACGATCCGCTTTTTAGAAAAATAACTAATGTAAAAATAACGCATTTAAAAATAACGAATGATTGAACAAATGTAAAATTAAAATATAAATATAGTGTTTTTGCAACACTATTTACGATTTCCAAAACTTAAAACCATGAGTTTTTACAAGTGCTGTATTAATTATTAACAAATCTTTGAAATGTTGATGCACAAAAATGTTTTCCTCTTTTCTGCATTAAGATACGTATTTAAATTTTATATACACAGGGTGTTTCATAAGTCCGTTTCCCGGCTTTTATTTGGAACCAACGTGTCCTAGGGTCACGGAAGTAAGGTCTACCCCTAGGTAAGAGACCCTGGAGAATTCATTGAGATGACTTACAGAGCCCCTAGCAGCGAAATAAAAAAAGTTAAAAAATTAATTTAAAAACTAAAGGAGATAGAGCAAAAACCTCAGTGAGGGTATTGTTGCGTCATGAAGAACTCACTGAAAAAAATTTGATCAATATATCTTGAATATTCGCGGAGATATTAGCATGTGAAAATAGTACTTTTTCAGGGGTCAAAAAATATAAAGTTCGCTTATATGCAAGTTTTTTTTATTTAATTTTGTGTTCTTTCAACTAAAAAAAAACACAAAACTACACAATAACACTGAAAAATTTGCAAATATGCGAACTTTTTATTTTTTGACCCCTGAAAAAAGGCTATTTTCACATGCTATAATATCTACGCGAATGTTCAAGATATATTGATAAAATTTTTTTCATTGAGTTCTTCATGACGTTGGCAACAATACCATTAATGAGGCTTTTGCTCTATTTCCTTTAGTTTTTAAATTAATTTTTTAACTGTTTTATTTCGCCGCTAGGGGCGCTGTAAGTCATCTCAATGAATTCTCCAGGGTCACTTACCTAGGGGAAGACCTTACTTCCGTGACCCTAGGACACATTGGTTCCAAATAAAAGCCGGGAAACGGACTTTTGAAACACCCTGTATATAGGCCATAAAATATTTGAAATTTTATATCGGGAAATGAAAAATAAAACTTTAAAAAATGGGTTAATAATATTTGTCGAAAATTTAACAGTAAAAAAATTAAGTATTGTCAAAACATTTTTATTTAAAAAAGCTAGAAGTCTTAAAAATTTCAAGTTTTTTTAAAAAACAATTCTTAAAATTTTATTTTTTAGTGTGTGATACATACTACACTTAAGTGCTGTTTATGAATATCAGGCCAGTTTTAAAATAAACTTTAAAAAATTTTGAGAAAAATTAAAATATTTGAAACAAAAGTAATAAAAGCAAGACATATCACACATTTTTATTCTCAATTTCTTTCATAAACAACATTTAATTATAAGAAAATAGAGATGTGTTAATGAAATTTAAAACATATATTAAGTTTTTTTTAATTTAATTATTTTTAAACTAATATTTCCAAAATATAACTGTTTCACCCGAGATTCCAGCCCGACCCGAAGCGCGCTCCTTAGTTGCCGATGCAAGTGAGGTTTTAAATTAAACCGACAGATGGCGCTAGCGAGTTTCACTCTGTACTGCGCATGTCCTAGAATGTAGTATAAGTACTTCACACCTGCGTTCACCGTGTTCATTGCAAGCTTATCTCTCGTTTTGTAAACGTGTCCTCTCCGCAACGGAGAGTCTCTGTCCCTCTGCTCTACCACGCTTTTGCTGGCCGCTACTTTTGGAAGACTGTTATACGACTGCAAGATTACCTACGACATTTCGGGTAAGAATTTCTTTATTTTTAAAATTGTTGTTTCGAGTTATATTTATTCGCCTTTTTTATATATCTTTGTTCTCGTGACGCGGCTCTCAGTAGAAAAAATCAATACTATCATGTGTTTTTATTGTTTAGTACTTGACTCTTGCGTTTTTTTGATATTTTTCTTGCCTATTTTTTAAAAGATGATCAAAGAGAGTGAAATAATAAATTTACAAAATAATAAATAAATAAAAAAATTTAATTTTTTTTTTTAAATTCAAATTTTTTCTAAGACTGTATAAATCCAGTGAAAGCGTTCTAACTCGTCTTGTATTAGTCCAGTAAATCTACTGAAAAGAAGGGTCAAACCTGTAAAAAATTGCAACATTTGTTTTTTCAACTTCAAGGGTTCATTTTCGTTTTCACTTGGAAATGACCCCAATAATAACATACTAAAAATCGGTCCTCGGGGAGTTTAATATTTAAAAAATGGCCGAAAGAAAATTTCAAAAAATTAAATTATAGTAATCGAGACTTATGATACATGTTTATGGGCTATTTTTCAGTGCTGAATACGAATATACCCTTTAAATTTTGAAAAATTCAAAATTTTTAAATATTAATTCAAAATTTGGAAATTCGAAATAATTAAAACATCGCTCAAAACCACAAAATAATTGCAAAAGAAATAATTTAAACGGTTTTCAATTAGAAATCACTTAAATAATAACGTACTAAAAATGGAAGATAGAAAATCGGACAGTACAAAGTTTAATTTTCTTCAAATTTTCAGATTTTTTGGCTTCAAAAATCGATCTTTTTAAAAATTCTTGTTAAAAACGTTTGAGGCATTTGTCAAGGTCATTTTCCATGGATGTTGTAGGTATATACCTCTATAACCTAAAAAAACCACAATCGGTGATTAAATCATTAGTTAATTAATTAATTTATAAAAATTAACGTTGAAAGTACAAGAAAAGTAATACAGAAAATATTAAGACAATATTTGATAATAAATCATTTTAAAAATAATTAAATTGAAAAAAGACAAAATATTTAAATTTTAAATTAATTTAAAAATTTTAATTTTTTTAAATTTAGTGGTATATGCATGTGATACATGTCTCTATGCTATATTTTAGTGCTGTTTACGAATATCACGCCAACTTTTTAAAAAAATTTAGAATGAGTGTGGAAAAAATGATGCATTTTTCTCAATACATTTGTTTTTTATGCTTCAGTTTTCCACAATTATTTTAAATTTTATTGAAAAGTTGGCGTGATATTCGTAAACAACACTAAAATATAGCCTTGAGACATGTATCACATGCATATATACAAAATTTAAATTTTTTTAAAAATTTAAAATTAATTTTAAATTTAAATTTTTGAAGGATATTTTGTCCTTTTTCAATTTAATTATTTTAAAATTATTTATTATCAAATATTGTCTAAATATTTTCTGTATTACTTGATTGAAAGATTTTACCTGTATTTACGTTAATTTTTATAAATTAATTAACTATTTATAGATGATTTAATCACCGATTGTTGTTTTCTTAGGTTATATAGGTATGTACCTACAACATCCAGGGAAAAATGACCTTGGCAAATACTTCAAACGTTTTTAACAAGAATTTTTAAAAAGGTCGATTTTTGAGGCCAAAAAATTAGAAAAAAAAAACTCTTTATTGTCCGATTTTCTTCCATTTTTAGTATGTTATTATGTATTTCAGTTATTTCTAATCGAAAACCGTTTAAATTACTTCTTTTGGAATTATTTTGTTGCTTTAAGCGATGTTTTAATTTTTTCGACTTTCCAAATTTTGAAATAATTTTTTAAAAATTGAAATTTTGAATTTTTTCAAATTTAAATGGTATATCCGTATTCAGCACTGAAAAATAGCCAGTAAACATGTATAATAAGTCTCGATTACTATAATTTGATTTTTTGATTTTTTTTCGGCTATTTTTTAAATTAAAAAAAATTAACTTCCCACGAGCCGATTTTGTCCGATTTTTAGTATGTTATTATTGAGGTCATTTCCAAGTGAAAACCGTTGAAAAACCAAATGCTGCAATTTTTTACCGGTTCAGTAACAGATTGCCTGGACTATGTGTAGATCCTCTTAAGCCGTAACATGATCAATACTTCCATGTCATTTTTTAAGTTTAATTGTACTTAACTTCATTCTTACACTTGTTTGACATTTTGTAAGTGTTGATTATCAGAGATGTTAAATCTAAAACATTAAAATAACATTTTTTAAAAATGATTTTCAATTTTGTCTAAGGCTAAATAAATTGCGAGTAAGCGTTTATGTGTTGTTTACTGTTTTAAGCCGTAGCCGGATAATTACTTCCATGTTTTTTTATTTTTTGAAATACTTAGTGTTGATCTGAGTTGTTGCAACAAAAATCTTGAGAAAAAAATTAAAACTCAAGAAATTTAAATTTAAAGGTTATTAATTTTAAGAATCCGGGCCGCGATATTCCACAATGACTAACTCCCCAGCGCTAGCGCCGCCAAGGGTGCCAGTCACTCGCCCGGTCGCTTTAGGTAACCCTCTCTCGCGCAATGCGGCAACCCGCATTCCGCATTCCACACACAGCAAGCACGTCACGTGCGCTGTTTTGTACTTGTTAGCTCGTCGTTGATCGTGAATTCGTGTGATGGATTTAAGCAGTTTTAAAGAAAACTGTATACAAGATAATTAATAACTTAATAAATTTTTCTGCTTTACTATATTTATTCTGCATGCATTTTTTTCACAGCCTGTTAATAATATTACTTTTAAGTAACATTAGATGCCTTTTCCCATTAAATCCATTGTCTTTTTAACAAAATCCTTTGGAATAAGAGTAATTAAATAAATTGTACACACATATATAGCTCAAGGTAATATTGTCATCATGTAAAATATTCATTTGAAATTTCTTTTTGATTAGGGCTGTGAGTCTATGTAATTAAAAAAAGAAGATACTTATAATATGTACTTATTTTTGGTATACATTCAATTAAACATTACAAAGTATGTACTTTAAATTAGGGAAAATAAGAAGATAATGTAATATTAATTTGTTTATTTCATAAATTCTAAAAACATTAAAAATTCTAAATTTTCAAGTTTTTATAGGAAGTTATTAGAGTAATATATTTGTGATTTCTCTCTATCAACTTTTCTAATTAACTGAAAAAGTACTGAAAAACACCTATTAGGTAAAAGTTCGACTGAAATGGGAAACGTGAAATGGAGCCTTTCCAATTGACATTCCTGAATACACAACTTACTATAGCTAAATTTAGCATTGAGTTTTTAGATTTAACCAGCAAATTTAGATGTGCAACTTCATAATATATTACATTTTGGCAAAATTTGTAATTATTCATAAAATACCCAAAAATAAAATAATATATAGAAAAGGCATGTATATTAGGGTGTATCGAAAAAAACTTTTTTTTGATTTTGATGATGCCTTAGTGCGGAAAAGATGTCTAAGGTGCCAGAGAGTACCTGTGAATTTTTTCAGAATTTTCGGATAATATCTTGAGGTGCCGCCAAGGCCCTGAAGGTCCCCATGTTAATCCAATGGAGCGCGCAAGCCAAGAAGGCCGAAAATTGGTTTTTCGCCCCTCATTTCTACCCTAATCACACGAAAAATGTCTTCACTCGAGTTATGGACCCTAAATGATCTAGGCTATCCGACAAAATTTGAATAATAGCCTAAATCTCTATATTACGTTTTTTTGTATGCTCCAATTTCGTCGGAAATCGCGTATTTCCTCGTTCAAATCAGAGCCCACAATCAACATAATATAGAGATTTAGGCTATTATTCAAGTTTTTTCGGATAGCCTAGATCATATAGGGTCCATAACTCGAGTAAAGACATTCGTCGTGTGATTAGGGTAGAAATGAGGGGCGAAAAACCAATTTTCGGCCTTCTTGGCTTGCGCGCTCCATTGGATTAACATGGGGACCTTCAGGGCCTTGGCGGCACCTCAAGATATTATCCGAAAATTCTGAAAAAATTCACAGGTACTCTCTGGCACCTTAGACATCTTTTCCGCACTAAGGCATCATCAAAATCAAAAAAAAGTTTTTTTCGATACACCCTAATGTATATTTATAGTTAAGATATGTATTTTAATTGAATTGAAATGCAGGATTTGAGAGCAGATTTCTGAAAAGACAATACATCTACTTTAAGAAATTTATCTGTGAATTAATACCCTTAGAGTAAAATTTTAGTGATTCTACACAAAAATAGGACATTGACGTAATATGTGGCCAACCACTTTTTAGTTACTTAAAGTTAATTGGCTATCTCAACTTCTTAGACAGCTAATTACCTAATGATTAATTAAGAAGTATAGTACATAAATACCTAATAAGCATAAATATGGAAAGTCATCATGGTTAAATTATACAAGTTTAACTGCGAATGAAAATATCATAATTTCTTGTATAAATATTCAATTTATAGAACTGCAGGTTAATCTTCAACATATCAGGTAAATATATTAATTTACAGAGTTGCGTACAAAGTTGAAATTTTCCTCAATTCAATATATTTTTCAAAAAGACCCCTTTTGAATTGCTTATTCACATTTGGGAATGTATTTCGAATTGATAAAATTTTTTGTATTAATACTAATGTTTAGAATTTCTAACAAAATATATTTAAAATTACTCCCACAATTATTTTACAAAGTCTCATTGAGGAAACTATTCTTCAACACTAAATTTTTTCATTCTAGCTATTCTTTCAGGCCCAAAAGGATTTTTTACCCAACTATTTATGAATGGTCAGTAAGAAGGGATCATTATATAGGCGGTTAATAAATTGATTACATATAAGATAATGCACAAAACAATTTAACTGCTTACACGAAAATTTGTAAATTAAACTTAAAACACATTTATGCGACAATATTTACTTGGAATGATAATAATTATAATAGAAATTTATTCAAAACGAAAATTAAGTACTCTGTTCCTCAAAGAGGGTTAAAATCACTGGACACAACACTCGAAACGCGATGCGGCGAAATAATATTACAGCAAATCTCGTTTAACGAGAGAAATCGCGAGACGAGAGAGCCGCAAGGTTTGGCGTATTTCGAAAAGCGACTCGTTTGGCACCCTTGGCGGCGCTAGCGCTGGGGAGTTAGTCATTGTGGAATATCGCATCCGGGCCATGACGACTTTCAATGCTTGCCAAGCACTTCGTGGAACGAACATCGTAATAGAGTTTAGGGTTGCTGTACGAAGTATTGTGATCTAGAAAGATTCACTTATCAGCTATTTTTCGACAACCTTTGGCGATTGGCCCGGATTGTTAAAATTAACAAATTTTAAAATAACTATAAACTATTACCTTATATATTTAAAAAAAATTAAAGAAACTTTCAATTGCCATGAAAACATTGAAAAGAATTTCAGATTAGATTTTACTGAACTGAAAGGTCCTGGTGAAAACTTTTGTACTAACAGCCTAGAAAATCTTTGAATTCAATTTCTAAACTTTTTGAAATGCTTTCTCGCCAAGCACTTCACTGAAATGTATTTATTACTAATTATGTTAAAATCCTAGAATTCTATTTTCTGGCTTAATTTTTAGCTTTATTAACAATTGTTTGATAAAAAAAATAGTGAGATTCCTTGTTAAAAAGCCCTTAAAATTCTTTCACTTAATTGTAACATTTAGTCTTAAACTAAGTTTAAAATATTTTCAAGTTTAAATTTTGTGACTTTCAATTTGTAATTTCATAGCCGATGCTCTTTTTTTTGTGCCAAAAAAATCTCGCCACTTGCGCTAACCACGTGCTTTTACAAGAGACCCAAATTCACAACATGGCTGACCTGGAAATGGCCGTTCCAGAGCAGAGTTGAGCGACTAGTTCGTGCGGCGCACCTCACCAGGCCTATTCTGTCATCACCAATCAGAAGGGTTCTAACGGGCTGCCATCTGTTGGCCAGATCCTGAATCAACAAAGCAGAGGAGGGTAGAAAAGTAGGAGAAATAATAATTTTAATTAATCGTAGGAACTTAGCAGTGAAATAATAAAATAAGGATAAAATTAAATTTATAAGTATATTTTGAGAAAGAAATAACTTTTGGCGATTAATGATTCATAAATAAGCAGTTATATTAAAATCCTGGTTTTAATATTGTAGAGCCATAATAATTGCATTGAAAGAGTATAAAATATTGTTTTTAAAATATGATTAACTTCGTAACAGAAATAATTCCCCCGGCAATATTCAAAATTGAGTGAATTCAGAGAGTAATAGAGCTTTCAATGAACTGAACATTAAAAATTTCGCGTTATTGTTATTCAAAACTCGCGTTATTGTTATTCAAAACTCGCGTTATTGAAATAATTAAATTTTCAAATTTTCACTTACTAAATGTATGATTTTAAGTGCATCTCATTAGTATTATTATATTTTCATTAATATTTACGAAATAATATCCAGAAAAACATTTCTATATATCATAATTTACTTCCAAACGCTATTTAATAGTTGGAAGACTTGTTTACTCTATCTTTTAAACACATGATGTCTATTCATATTTAATAATGATTTTAAAATATTTTAAATTTAATTTTATTTTTTTTAATGATGACTTCTCGTTGTGTATTTAAAATCTTATAAAATTCAAAAATATATATTTTAGTAGCTTCTAGGAGAATATTCTGCAAAGGATTATTACCGAAAATTTTACAACCCAACTCAAAATAATTATTATTAACAAGACTTAAAAACACCTGCGAATTCGAATATATTGAGGGAGACGCGATAATAAATCACAGTCTATGTTTCGTTGTTTTTTCCTGAAAGCGAAAGGAACATGAAAAGAAGCAAACTTTACAGGTGATCACGCGTCAGTACTCGAAACCGAAAAGAAACTTACAAAAAAGCCAAATTTTACGTAATAGGGATTTTGGTTGTTGTTTCTCATCCACCGGGTCTAGCTGAGCTAGACCAGGCCCATCCATTAATCCTCAAAAAATCAAAAAACAGGACCGGTTCACGCAGAAAATCTTCAATGGAAAACTCCACACAGCTGAGTAGGTGGGTCGGGCTGGCCGCATTAGAAGAGCATTTTTTGCAGGTGGGAACGATCTTTCGTCCCTGTTCAAACTTCATGCTCTTCAGGTGACCACTCTGTAATAGGTATTAGCAGATGATAGTGGTTTCGAAGTAAAAAGATATCAATCAGAGAAATTTATTTACGTTGGAGTGTTTTTTTTGCATTTTCATTGATAGTTACGTGAAAATAAAGCGCAAAATCAGAAATATTTTCGATCCATCAGTAAAACTAGAAGAAAATTTTCACATGACTGCAGAAAATTGTGAAATTTCCATGTTTAAGTTTAAAAGTATATGTTGATTTTCACAAGCTAATAATCGGCGTACTTTGATTCATAGTACTTATCAAATAACACACTTAATTATCCTCCATAAAATTAATTTTACAAGACCAATTTGGTTAACCGACTATCTTCTACCTTTTTCTCAAACTATTTTATTTACATTTATGATATTAGAATCGATTTTAAATGTTATTATGTGGTTATATAGGTTTTAAAAAATAAGCTTGCGCTTGAGTTGCAACGATTGAAACGCAAAAGCATTTCCGTGTTAAAGATGAGAAACAGTGAAAAAACGCATCATAGAGAAAAACGGATTTGAATGCAGAACATATAATGCTAGCCTACCAAAGCAGCCGGCAACAAAGAATTGTATCTCCGATTCTATTTATGATAGAAACATAATAAAAGCATCATTTTAAGCAGGAAAAGACTAGTTTACATTGTAAAAGCAAAATTTTTTTGAAAATCTGACGATTTTTGTGTCCTGTACCCCCTTAAAGTAATTTAAGTTGTAGTTTTTTAATATTAAGCAAAAAGTTTAATTGAAGTAAATTTTCAAAAGTTGCCAGCCGACAATATGCACTATGTCACGTAACATCATAAAACTTACCCAATTTACTTATTCGATCATTAATAACTCGAAAATCAACTTTAAAATCACAAAAAGTTTTAAGCGCAATAAGTGTTTTAAAAAAGTCACTTGACTCAAAACGAGGCGTAACCTTGTATGATGTCATCATTCAGAAGATTTGGGGCCGTATTCAGAAACTTTAAAGCGAGACGAGAACGTTCACGAAACAGGGTTCATGGCTGTCTTATATTGCCCTATATTTTCAATCAACGTCCTATATTTTGCACCAAAACAAGTTAAAAATCTGTTTTTTAGAGTAAAATTTCCAAAAAAATTTCTGGAGGAGGATCTCCAGACTCCCCTTTGGAATTTGAAACTTTTTGCTCACAGCTTTCTTATATTATTACAGAATTGCATCTGTGATTCTCTCCCATCATCGCATCTCTCTCAATTTGCGATGATATTTTTAAAGCTTGTTATTCTGCACGCTTTCTAATTGCAGGGCTCGTACATGTTCTGATATTCCTTAATTTCCTGAAATCTCAAAAAGCGTCCTGAAAAGTCCTAAGAAAACGTAATTTACCCCGATTTTCCTGATATTTTTTAGAAAGTCTAAATATCAATTGTATACCAAGACCGCTTAGTTTTTATTGTGTAAGAACTGTGTGTTTACCAGGTATTTTTATTGGGATATTTTAAACATTTTGAGGTTTTTAACCTAATTTTTTCATTAGTGATGAGGAATTTCATTTATTTTGATTAAGACTAGAATTAATCTGAATGCTTAGAGTGCAATATCTATTGTAAGCTATTGTTTTGTGATAATATTGTGCAATTGGGATATATAACCAAGATATTTTCATTTTTTTTCTTCCATGTGTTTTGATATAATGGGAAGATATTAATGATCACATCATTTCTAAGAATCTTAACATTCGATTGAAAGAAATTTACTTTCTTCATGCGTAAAGTTAATTGTGCAAGATCTATATGTTTATCAGGAATTTTTATGTGATATTTTAAACACATTATGGAGTGCATAACCCAGTGGTTCCCAAAAAGGGGTTCCGCGGAACCCTGGGGTTCCACGAAAAAATTTAGGGGTTCCATGGGACAAACTTTATTTCATTAAAAAAATCAGAATGGTGTAAAAAATAAGAATGGACAGCGCCGCCCCCCTTGGACCCAAAAGTGTTCTCAAAATAAGTTAAAACCCTTACTTTTACCAGTCGAATTTCAAAATCTTTTCTGGGGGAGGAACCCCAGACCCCCCCCCCCCCCGAGGTATCACAAGGGGATCTTGCGCGATACTTTTTGGAAAATCCCTTACATTTTGACATCTTTGTCAAAAAATAAAGGTGGAAAATTCCCCTCTTTGCCCCTAAAAGCGTCTTAAAATGAGTTAAAACTCTACTTTTACAGGTCAAATTTCAAAAATTTTTCTGGGGGAGGGCCCCCATACCCCCCAGTGGTACCAGAAGGGGATATTGCGTGATACTTTTCGAAAATTCCCAAGAATTTGACATTTTTGCCAAATGGTAAAAATCGTTGATTAAAAAATATTCAGGGTTCCTTGATCATTGGTACCAAATTTGGGGGTTCCACGACCAAAATAGTTTGGGAACCACTGGCATAACCTAATGCTTAGTAAGTAACTGGCAGAAAAAACTTAAGTTTATTAATATTTGTTTTGAAGGAAAAGTACTCAAGTTTTATGTTAGGGATTTTATAATCAAGATTGAAATAAAGAAACTCCTTTGTGCAAAAAATAATTCTAATTTTGTTAGTTATGTAGTTCTTGTTAATAATTATATTTACAGAGGCCTGGGCGAATTTATGGCAAGCTCAGTTGAGCTGACAGGTCCTTAGGGTTGTAATTAATATTATTTGGGGACCAAATGGCATGAAAACTGGTTTTTGGGGGTTTTAGAGGGTGCTCTTTCAGAATCTGGAATAATCTTTGATGGTTTCCATAGGAAAAACGAAAGTTGGAGCTTCGTTTAATATGAAGACGACCCCCTAAGAACTTGAAAAATTTTCTGTATATAGAATGCTTCAAATCATGAAAAATTATACCTTATTTGTCTTTATATCACTAGCCGTTCCGGAGATATAGGGTCTGAGTCGATTTTTTTTTGCCAGTATTGTACATAATATCCAAAGGATATTTACGAACTTTTCTATAGAGCTTTTCTTTTCTACGAATAAGAATTAATATGTCATTATTTATCCAATCACTTTTATGCTTATTGTTTCTTAAAGGGAATTTAAAATTGTTTTTTATATTATTTAAAGTAAAACAGAGCTTTTGGTATTGTTGATCCAAACCATCATATTGATTGTTATTTAAATTATAAGTAGATAAGTAATTATAGACTCGATTATAGTTAATATGCATTATATTACTATTGGGAGGTGCTTTTTTAGGTAAATTAGAACTGGATAATTTACAGAGAGTTAAGTAATGGTCGCTTATATCATTTATATAAATTCCAGAATTTATGGTAAAAGTATTTGATTTGACAAAAATATGATCGATGCAGCTATTTATTCGGGTGGGTTTATTAATGCAGCTTAAGAAACCATACTGCGATAGGCAAGTTAGATATTAGTCAGTATCAGAATCATTGCCTAAAATATTAATATTGATATCACCTAGGATCATAACATTGGGATGTCTTAGATTAATTAAAACAGAGTTTAGCTCAGAGTTGAAATAATCAACACATCAACAGTGAAGGCATGGGAGCGATAAATAGATAAAACAGCTAAATTCAAAAGTTTACTGTGTAACGAGATAATTTCGGCTGAGACAAAATTAACATCCAATAGGGTAAACTCAAAAAATTTTTTACAAAACACAGCAATTCCACCAGAACGGTTTAAATCGCGGCAACAGAAATAAGTATCAAAACCATCAATAGAGTAAAAAGACGATTCATTACTATAAATCCAGATTTCCGATAGAACAATTATTGCAATCTGATTAAGATATTTAGATAAAAGGGAGATGAAGCTATTGAAATTGGAGCGGATACTTCTAATATTTAGATGTAGAACAATAAAGTTAGACTTACAGTTTGACGGATCAGAAAATACAAACTTTTCAAAATCATCCAGATCTTCTAAAATAATACAGTCGGGAGCTGGACAGTCCAAATTATCAATGGGTGGATTGAATGTTTAGATCCTCAATAGTCCTGATGCGTAAAACTCTAGATGATTCATCCTTTCTTAAAAAGATTTTGCCGTCGCGTACCCAACAGAACTTATACAGTTTTTCTACCTTAGTTTTCCTCGCTTCAAAAACAAAGCCTTAAGTTCCGGAGCTAAATGTTCATTTACATACACAGGGGAGTCGGAGAATCTAGGATTGATGCTTGAAGCATTTAGTTTACACGATTTTAATAATTTTAGACATTTATCACGATCAACCTTGGACTTAAATTGAACAATGATGGGCTTCGCTCGATCCTTATTGAAACTAGGTACACGGTGTGCTGCGGTAATATTTTCAGTAAAGGTGCTTTTAGAAATTTGTTCAATCTTGGTGAGAAGATCGCCGATGTTTTCATTTTCACATTCAGGTAGATTGGAGATTTCGAGGTTAGTTCTTCTGGAATATTGCTTTAGTTCAATCACGGGCAGTTTTAGCTCTTTAACTTCAGATTTAATATGGGTATTTTCTTGAGTCAGTTGATCATTTTTTTCTTGAAGATTTTTATTAGCAACTTGCAGAGCTTTGATGGTGTCTTGAAGTTCTAGGATAGTTTTGGAGTTGAAGTCAATTGAACTAGTAATTTCTCTTGAATTTGATCTGATTAGATCTTTGAGCTCATTATACTGCGTTATGAAGAAATCCATTATTTCAGGGCTGATTGAAGAAACTGGGTTGGTAGAGTTAGCTACGCTTTTGGTATTAGGAGCACTAGCACTAATGCAAGCAACACAAGTCCATTTTGATTTTTTAGCTTGAGTTAGTTTTCTGAATGCAGATTCCGGTAATCCAACACACATGAAATGAAAATGCCCGCCACATAGGCTAGAGCACGACAGGGCTTCAGACACTTCAACAATGGCCTCATTGCAGACTTTACAGGTCAAGTTCGACATAATTTGAAGCAAAAATTCATGTTAATTACTTAGATAATGCCTTAGACATAAATTTAGTTCAGAATATAAAGTTTATAACTATTATTTAGCAAAAAAATTAAGTATTTTAAGAGAGAAGCAAAAACAGTAAACAATCTGAGCAACAGCTGTTGCCAAAAAAAAACCTGGTATTTAACCTGGTATTTTTTCACTATTTATTTTCTCAGTTGTTTTGGGGCTATTTACTATTTTTGTCCCAAATATTTAAGAAAAATAATAGGTTGGTCATTAATGGGTTAATGGAGGGGAGGAATTCAATCAAATTATTTCTATTGAATTTCTTTTATTATGTGATTTCAAATGATGTTTTAATTTCAATTACTATACCTGATTTTTGTAATAAGGAAGTTGCATGTGTCAGATTTTCAAAAACAAACAAGTGTTCCGTATGGTTTTTTGTATGGTAAAATGAAATATCTAGTCAGTTTTTCAAAAAAATGTACAGGTAATTAAATATTTTAATTTAAAAGTCGAGAAAAAAACACGTGACTGAAAACGTTCATTGTTTAAACTATAAGATGACGTCAACAATAGTACCATCAACTCCATTGCTTTACAACAATGTTTAATATAAGATGACGTCCCATCCAAACTCTTGGCGTTTTCGCGGGCTTTTAAAAAGTGGATTTTTGTTAATTTTTTTGGCAATCAAAAAATTTCTCGATCGGCCTCAAATTTTGGGTAGTTCCTTATTTTTGCAAGAAGAATCGATTAAAAAAATAAAAAAAAATCATGCAACTTCCTCATTGTGTTTTTCTAATTAAAAAATATATTAGTAAAATTTTGTCTAATTTTTAGTTTTACAGTCTTGGTTACTCGGTCTTGGCATAGAACGGCCAAGTCTGGCCCCTGTGCCATAAAGTCTAACCAACCAATTTTTATTATGCTACTATTGTAGATAATTTCCAATTAAAAACCATTGCCTTTTTTTCAGGTTTTACCCATTTTACTTAGATTTGCTGGACTAAAGAAGTCTGTAAATAGAAATGAGCGTCTCAAGGTTTTACTTTTCCTTTACACCAATGCATGACGTAATCAAGTGTTTAAAAAAGAGCGGTGCCGATGTGAATGTTAAAGACTTCTTTGGAAACACCCTTGTTCATGATTCTGTGGCAAATAACCGCCTGGAAATTGTAAAGACTTTTGTAGTAACGAGTTCAAGAGGAAAATTGACAGATACTGGGATTCCGGTAGTTTGGGTTAAAAAGACTGGACCTACCTTGCTGGGCTTACGCCTGTAGTTGGTCGACTTAATTTGTATTTGTAGCATTAGATTGCGATTTGGATATCAGGAACAATCGTGGCGATAGCCCACTTTATACAGCTTTCAGAAAAGGCTTTCTTCAAATGATTTATCTTTTAATTAGTAATGGTGCTAAAGTCGATTCCTTGAACGATCGGATGGATACAGGACTTCATGTAGCTGCTGAGAAAGGGTATTTAGAAATTGTGAAAGTTTTGTTAGCTGACAGTAATCCTGTTTTTGATCTATTTAACAAACTTGGTGATAAGCCACTGCATGTTGCTTCGAGAAAACGGTGTTTAGAAATTGTGAAGGTTTTGGTTGAAAGTGGTGCTGCTTTAAAGTGGAGGAATATTGCTGGTGATATGCCCCTTCATGTTGCTGTGAAAGTGCAGTGTTTGGAAATAGTAAAATATTTGTTAGAAAGAGGCGCTGACGCCTGTGTAAATTGTTGGAACAATGATATTGATGCGCCACTTCATTTAGCTGTGAAAGCTGGGTGCGTGGAAATAGTTGAAATTTTGGTAGATAGCGGTGCTAATGTAGATTTGAGGAACAATGATGATGATGCTCCACTTCATCTAGCTGTGAAAGCTGGGTGCGTGGAAATAGTTGAAATTTTGGTAGATAATGGTGCTGATATAAATTTGATGAACAATGATGGCCTATTTTTGATCTATTTAACAAACTTGGTGATGAAATACTTCATGTTGCTTCGAGAAAACGGTGTTTAGAAATTGTGAAGGTTTTGGTTGAAAGTGGTGCTTTTTTAAAATGGAAGAATATTGCTGGTGATGTGCCACTTCATCTAGCTGTGAAAGCTGATGGTTGGTTGGTTGGGGTTTTATAGTGCATGATACACATCGGGATATTATGCGCCTAACAGCTGATGGGTGCGTGGAAATAGTTGAACTTTTGGTAGATAGTGGTGCCGATGTAGATTTGAGGAACAATGATGGCGATATGAAAGTACAGTGTTTGGAAATAGTTAAATATTTGTTAGAAAGAGGTGTTGCCGCTGATGTAAATCATTGCAACAATGATGGTGATGTGCCACTTCATCTAGCTGTGAAAGCTGATGGTTGGTTGGTGTTTTATGGTGCATCAGGATATGATCCACATCATGATATTATGCGCCAAAAAGCTGATGGAAGCGTGGAAATAGTTGAACTTTTGGTAGATAGTGGTGCTGATGTAGATTTGAGGAACAATGATGGCGATACGCTACTTCATATTGCTGTGAAAGTGCAGTGTTTGAAAATAGTTAAATATTTGTTAGAAAGAGGTGTTGCCGCTGATGTAAATCATTGCAACAATGATGGTGATGTGCCACTTCATCTAGCTGTGAAAGCTGATGGTTGGTTGGTGTTTTATGGTGCATCAGGATATGATCCACATCATGATATTATGCGCCAAAAAGCTGATGGAAGCGTGGAAATAGTTGAACTTTTGGTAGATAGTGGTGCTGATGTAGATTTGAGGAACAATGATGGCGATACGCTACTTCATATTGCTGTGAAAGTGCAGTGTTTGAAAATAGTTAAATATTTGTTAGAAAGAGGTGTTGCCGCTGATGTAAATCATTGCAACAATGATGGTGATGTGCCACTTCATCTAGCTGTGAAAGCTGATGGTTGGTTGGTGTTTTATGGTGCATCAGGATATGATCCACATCATGATATTATGCGCCAAAAAGCTGATACGTGCGTGGAAATAGTTGAACTTTTGGTAGATAGTGGTGCCGATGTAGATTTGAGGAACAATGATGGCGATACAGTACTTCATATTGCTGTGAAAGTACAATGTTTGGAAATAGTTAAATATTTGTTAGAAAGGGGTGCTTCCGCCTATGTAAATCATTGTAACAATGATGGTTATGTGCCACTTCATCTACCTGCAGCCCAATACGAACTGTACCTGTCGTCGAGTTCAATTCTTGGCCTTGTCCTGGTTGTATTTTCTTTCTCCCTGGCCTAGAAAAAATTCTGTTTGTGTCCGTCTTATTTGACAAATGTTTATAAGCAGTTTGGTTTTGTGGTGCAAGAATCAAGTTAGATCATCCTTGAGGTCAAGCACACAATTTGGAGAATGTGACCTATCCATCTATTGACTATGCCCATGACGACAAGATTCGATGCTGCTGTGAAGACATATCTGGTAAGTGTTTAATTACTTTATTTGCATTTTTCTTCCTTAAGATTTGGTTTGTACATAGTCTTAAAATAGCCTATAATATTCTGAGAGAAGTACTCGGAAGTAATTTTCAACAAATGTAAAGAAACTTCCATTTTGATAGCCTTTTAAAATCAAAACTTAATCACTATCACCTTTAAATAACTTTAATCACTATTCAGGAAGTTATACTGAATATAGTTTTTTGATTTGCATATTGATTGTTTGTATAAACTGATCATTTACTTTTCAGTGGATAGATCACTTGACTGAAATCGGAAGATGACACTCCAATTACTCCATTGACGTCGGAATAGTCTTTCCTACATCCGCTGAGGGTAACGAGTGCAACACAAGCTGTTTGAACTGGGAGATTAAAGATTTGCTGCTCTACTGTGATATGGTATTTACAATTGTTATTCCTTAAATAAAGCTGTTGGATTTTACTTTCTAATGTTGGTTTATTGGAGTCTCGTGGCCACACCCATTGTTACACCTCCACTACAGAAAAGTACGAAAGGCGTCTTAGAAGTTCATTTTGCTAGAAATTCTGATGTAGTCCAACAGTTTTAGGTCAAAATGGGCTCAAGATCTAAGATTAAGGGCTGTAAATGTAAGTAATTTAAGTGTTTTGTGATTTTTTTCATAGGGGCATGCAGAAATTGTTTTTAAAAAACTATAATGCTTGACCAGGGTGGCTACATAATTTGGAAATAAGGTAATTTTTTAAATCTGGAATAGTTTTTCTTTCTACAAGACTTAATGAGGTAGAGGAAAAGGCAGTAGTGTGTGTTGGAACTAATGATGTAGGGAAGACTAATGTTCGGCACTAGTTAACTAGTAGTTCAACTACTTTTGGTTTAGAGTAGTCAAACTAGTAGTTTAACTACTTTTTTCACCAACTACTAGTTCCAACTACTTTCAAAAAGTTCAACTACTTCAAAAAATATTGAAAGATCAAAATTTTTAAAAATATGTTACATCTACTAACAATGCCATTTTTCGTGATACATTTTCATATTTAGCAACCTTTAAATTTATTTCATCCCAGCAATTGACTTATAAATGCAACCCTTTTTTGAAATCATCTCTAGAAATTAGGAAGTTTAGGGTTTTCTCTCCTGGAAATTCCAGCACTTTGAAAAGTGATTTTAGGCTAGGTTTACGAAGATTCTAGATATTTTTCCTGCATTAAAAATTAGTAAGGCAATACTTAAAGTTAACGGCCCAATTTTGTGCTTAAAATATTGTTGTTCAGGCTAAGGGGGTTTAGAACCCTACTTAACCCCCCTTATATACGACAATGTACTGACTAATATAAATACAACTTAGAAAACTTTAAGACACCAAAAACCTGTATACCTATCAAAAATTGGCGAATCTTTAGCCATGATATTTTTGCAATAGGTAAGAAAAAGTAATCGAAAATTTGGGGGAAAATATCTTATGAAATTAAATAGACTAGTTAACTAGTAGTTAACTACTTTGGGAAATAATCAACTACTTGTTACAACCACTTCCAAGAAAAAGTAGTTAACTTGTAGTTACAACTACTTTTGCCCAGACTAGTTGGTAGTTGGTACTTTTTGACCAGTACAATAATGTTGAGTTTGAGAGGGAGACGGAAACAAGGATTCAAAGTTTAGTATTAGGCCATTTATTTACACATATCCAGAAATCTAATCAGAATAAATTCAATTACGAAGGTAAAAACTGTTTGAAAGTGTTTTATTGCAATGCACATAGCATAAGAAATAAAATGGACGAGTAAAAAGGAAGCGTGGACGCCGAGGCTAATAGATATTATAGGGATTACTGAAAGCTGAGCAAACAGTGGGGATTCAACAATATTAAAGATAAGCGGGTTCACAATTTTCAGGGATGATAAGTAAAGATATATTGAGAGTTCTGGAACAGGTGGAGGGAGGATTTACCGGACATCTCGCCCCCTGGATTGATGGGTATTCTGACATGTAGGGTCAGCTTCCCCTGCAACCTCTGCTGTTTTATGGCCTTATCCCCTCTCCTTCCAGAAATGGGTTGCAGGACTCACAAAAGGGTTGCCCCATTTGGCGAGATATCGAAGACTGAACTACTCCAATGTTTTAATCTATACGGCCCCTTTAGACGGAAAAAGGTCTTCTCTAATTCGATTCGGTTGTATATCTGTAGGCAATAGCCTTTGAAATCGACATTCTTTTGAAAAGGGGGTCACGCCTGATTACCTTCGCATTTCTTGCAGTAACATATCGGCCAACGATTTTTAACCACGTGTTTATATTGAAATTTAAAAATTGAATAGAAACTAAACTATAATTACAGTACTATGGAAATATAGCTTATAAATAAACATGGTAAAATATTAAGTCATTTTAAAATAGACAAAAACTTACAAAAATAAATAAACAAAAAATAATTAGAGTAAAATTAAATTAAATATAAATTAAGCTGTGGTAAGCTTCTCTAAATTAAAGAAAATTTCTAAATCATGAATATTTATTAATCGTATAAGAAACGGTTAATATTGTATGTAAATTTATAAAAACCTGCAACTCAAAACTTCTTTATAAAAGTGCTGAATCTCTTGTTTACCTTCCCTCAGAAACTATATTAATTTTACAATTTCAAATATTTATATTCATGTTTTTAATTCCACTTGTGAAAGTTGACCCAATGTAAGCATTTATTAATTTTATAAAAGTTAAAATATTTTATATATCAAAATGATTGGCAGTAGACTAAATTTGTTTGAAATAATAAAAAGACACATAATTGCATACAGATTTTACAGCAATAACTTAACACAAAAACCAAAATCAATTTAAACCAGCCCAACTTTGTTAAGTTAAAAAAAGGAAATTCCTATACATGTAACTTTGTAACTAATCAATCTAATTAATTTATCTAGTACCGTTTAAAAGAATGATTCATTTTCTTGTAAAAAAACAGCATATTTATTGATAGAATTTTTTTAGCTTTTATGAGACTATTAAACTCAGGCGTAACAGTTTTGACCGGTCGGTCATGGAAAAATAAAAATGTTTTTTTTTTAAATACTAGGGAGCTACCGCCCCCTGCTCGCTATCGCTCGCCAACCCCCGTTAACTGCTGACGCAGACACGTTTGAACATCTTCGCAATTCCTCACAAAACCCTGCTCACTGCACTTACTCACTTTATAAGACATTCTTAAAACAGGGTTAGCACTTCTCCGGGGTATTCTTTCGAAAATGGTGGATATACATTCAGTAGCGAAAATTTAACAGTTCCTTTATGGTAACATTAATTGGCGGGTCGCCTTTTAATTCCAAGAAAATTAACAACAGAGCAATGTAACATTCTTTTACCTTTTCTCCAAGGTAATGATTTTTTCACAGATCCATTAAGAAGCACTGAAACATCTCAGGAATAAATTTAACGTTCTTAAAATTTGTAACTATTTTCATCGATTGACTGTGAAAAATGTAGTAATTACCGTAAACATCACGAAAAATTTAGAATTTTATCTTCATGAGAACAAACAAACGTCGAAGTTGTGTCAGTTTCATAGCAATGACACGAATGTTTAGACTTCAAGCATTTTCGATTTTTATCTTAATTTCTAAAACAGTCCCCCGTGTTATCTAGTTGTTTGCGTTTTGGCATTATGAAATAAGGTGTCACATTTTACTACCTTAAAAACATACTTTCTTTTATAAATTTCTATATCTTTCTCGCACCAAGATAAAACATGACAAATAGGCTGGTTGATTTTTGGCAAATATCTCCAATAAATAGAAAAGTGTGGATACGTGCTACGAACAAATGTACATTAACTGCAACATATGTATATGTTACCGCTAAAGTTGATAATTAGTTAATCTGAAGAATACCTAGGTAAACTTAAGATTAACTTATTTCTGTCGTTAATGTGCGGATTTTTGAGTTTTTCGCATTTTACATAGGGAATCTACACTATAACGGCCTCTTGATAGTTAAAGTTCAAAATAGTTTGTTTCGTTCAATACTTTCTGTTAAAATGTTGAGGTGCTTACTGCGCCATGCGCTTACCCCTGCGCAGTTGGGTTTCAATACGTAGTTTGTTGTCATATTTGGTGTTTTGATTTCAAATTTAGAGCGTAGCACTGGTAGTTGTCATGTTGAATGTTAAAACAAAATAATACAAGCAAGTAAGTACTGTAAATTTACATGATTAAGTACAGTATATTACTACTAAAACGGGTATTTTGAAACAATTGTGTTGAAGCTCCGACTTCAGAGTGACAGAGATTTCTTTTAACGAAAGCAAATGTCCCAGCTGTTGAAATATCTTTTCAACAAACGTTAATTCAACAATCGCTGGAACCTGGGCAAGGGTTTAACATATGTAATCGATCGCGAATCCTAGCAATAGTTCAGTGCAGGCTGCAAGCCGATTACACCGCGCTTTCATTAAGATTTGCTAGTTTAAGTGCTCATTGAAATACGCTGTCAAATCGAGATCGAAAACCACAATTGATACAAATCTCAGTTGGTACTTTATTGTTCTATTATTATTGTTTTTATATTCTAGTTTTAAAATTGCTATTTCATTACTATTTTTGTGGGATTTGCGTGTTTTGTGTAATATGAAAAAAGTACCGATCCCCCTTTTTTGATTCGTCATTGTTACTGTTTACCCCCAAAACGAGTTTGGTTATAGTTAGGGCAGGGGGGTTTGGGGGGCGGCAGCCCCCCAACCTCCTTAAACTTTTTATAAAATAAAATAAAATTTTGTACTTTAAGGGATCACCCTCGTTAATATGTAAAATAACTGATTACAGGTAGTATGCAGATTAACGAGTGTCTAGTCCAGTGTTTCCCAACGTGGGGCGCACGCCCCACCGGGGGGCAATATCATTTTCTAGGGGGGCAATTTGAAAATTTTCAACCAAATTGCCCCCCAGGTGGGGCCAATCCAGGGGGGAAATAAAAAAAACTTTTTAAAAAGAAGTTTATCAAAAAATCTGATCCTATTATCTTATCTGAGAATGTATGTCTGAAATCTGGACCAGTATGTATCAAAACCAAGTTGAAACCCTGTTTTTATAGTCTAATTTCCAAACCTTTTCCTGGGGGAGGACCCAAGATCTCTTTGTTTTTAGAACGCTTATATTTGAACTTTTTTACATTAGGTTCATCAAAATGCAAATCTTAAAAATTTATATCCAAAATTTACCAACTAGGGGTACCAAACTAGGTAAAAACCTGCTTCCTAGAGTCAAATTTCCAAAAATTTGCTGGGGGAGCACCCCCAGACCCCCCTTGGTACTTAGAACTTAATTACTCATAACTTGATATGATTTAGTTCGTTAGCATGCAAATTCTACCTAAAATTGTTCTGAAAAGCGTCATTAGACTTATTAAATATACATAGGAGGGAGGGGATAAGAAATAATTTTGGCTCCCTCTCAAAATATTTTTCTATGTATGCCACTGAGACCGGGGGGCATGGAAAATTTAGAAAGGCTTTGGTGGGGAATGGACCAAAAAAGGTTGGGAAACACTGGTCTAGTCGGTAGGGTGCAGAATACCTAGGTAATTTCA